>JAWNPM010000187.1:2400000-3600000 GCA_035047505.1 Drosophila parthenogenetica | reverse complement strand
CAAGAGTCTGGGTTATATTCCTAGTCACGTAACTACAGCTGCAACTACCTGCTGTTGCTTATGAATGCCTTTTGCCATTCTCTCGCTCCCTCTCTAACTCTCTTGACTTTACTTGGGCTTGGGTAGTTTAGGAGTCGTAAAAGTCAACCAACTCGCTAGGTTCTCGACATTGGATTTGGTAGGTTGGTAGTCTTTTTTTCACGGGGTCGTCGTCATCGTCATCGTCTTGAGAATCGTTAAACGGAAAACGTCAAGTGGTTCGACAGTTCCAAGTCCCCTGCTCCTTGTTCTCAGTTCACAGTTCCCAGCTTCCAGTGCCGGATCGCAAAGCCCAGTTGGAGCTTGGAAGTTTGGCAGGTTGTGGTTCCTTGACTGACTCGATAGACTTCGGTTTCAGTTAATTAATTTAATGCGCTTGCGCTAATTTCGGGCTCTAAAGACAGGCAGCTCTCTGCTCTTGGCCTGTCTTTGAACATCTTCTTAGCCCATAACCATAGCATATTTCGCCAGAAAACCTCAACAAACTTTGGCGCGCTCGTAAAAATAAAGTTGTAAAATGTATTTTTGTGTTATTGCTCACTTTGTTTTTGTTTTTGTTGTGTTTTCGATTTCATTTCATTTCAAATGGCAGCCATATTTTGTTGCTGCTGTAGTTTGCATTTTTATTATTATTTCACATTTGAGGAAATGTATTCAGGGTCGGTCCAAGGATCAAAGACAAGGATAGCGATAGCACCGACCAAACCAGAAAGAAAGAGTTTGGGCAAGAGAAAAAAGACTTGACAGGTAATTTCGTTGCCTAATTTACGAGATTTCCAGCTAATACGTTGGCATTACTTTTTAATACTCTTCGCCCGACTATTGAGGGCTTGGATTATGCCACAAAATTACTGTTTAGTTATGTGGCCAGAAGCCGAACCACAATTGATCGTTGCGGAATTGCTAAAAACAGAAAACATATTTAACTTCAAATATAAAAATATTTTTTATGAAAAATAAGTTGCTTTTATGAGCAGAAAATTAGTCTAGACTAGGCCCATGTTCAGGCTGGGGCTACTGCTGGCGCTCTTTGTGACAGACTCGTATGGTGCTGTATATAACTACAAGTAAATATGTGATATTTAGAGTGAAATACAGCTGGATTCGAATTGGTGCTCTGAGTTACGTAAATCCCATCTTGAGTGCACTCATTGATCCTTTCCCTAACCATGTAATGCAAAAAGGAAATGTTTGCATGTTTGAATGCTGGCATAATCAGCTCAGATCCTGAAAGCCAAATTACAGCCCAGCGACCCATGATGATATGCAATTGTTTAGCTGTAAGCCAAAAGCAGAAGTCACACAACCAAACCAACTCGACCATCAAGTCTTCTGTTGTTTGCGTTTTTTGTTTTGTTAATGTCTTTTTTTTAACTCCAGCTAATTGAATTAAATCGTGTTTGAAAAATGCGGGCTTCCTCCCTACTTCACCTGGCGCCCCGCTTTTCGGGGCGTGACAAAAACATCTGATAGTTGCGTGTTAAAGATCTGCCAAGCAACAGCAATGGCTTTATAATGATTCGAAATTATACAGTGCTTCTCAAAAGGTTTCGTTTCACAAGTCAGCAGATGATGGTAGGCTAAGTACTAAGTTTCTGAAAGTTCTATTAAAGATAAGAAAAGCACATCCTTTGTAAATCTAATTAATTATAGAATAAACCCTTTTAAAAAAGTAATTGATCAATACAATAATTTATAATTAACTTGACTTTTACTTCTTCTTTTAAATCCAATCATTACTTAATAATAAAAAATTCATAAAAATCACAATTTTTGTAGCCAAAGGTTTTACCGACTCCTTTTTTTCTTTGCTTTGAGTTTTTAAAGTACCATGCACATAATGTGTAAATTCGCTCATAATAGCTCTAGTAGAATCAAGGTTGTAGCGTTATGAAAAAGGTTTTTTTACAGTTTGTGGAGTCGGTACACTAACCTGCTCGCTTTCGGTCCCTGGGATCCAGGACGGATGCACAGCTTTAAAATAATATTTCCATTAATTTGTTATCCTAAAAGTTTTGCTCTAATTTTTATACTCGTGCATAGGTTTTTATGTTTTTGAAACGCATTGAAGGAGGCTTGGCCATGTCAGTCTGTCTGTCCGTTTGTTTCTATGCGAACTAGTCTCTCAGTGTTCAAACTTTCTTTGTGAAACTTAACACAGATGTGTATTCTCTCTGCACATAGCTCATATATAAAAATCGGCCTGACTGGATGACTATATTATATAGTTACAATAGGAACAATCGGCTTAAAAACATTTTTTTTTAGGTAGATTTTTTGTGGTTGACGTAAATGGTGTTATGTCTTCTAAAAAACTGATTGGTGCTTGTGTTCAAAAAGGAAGTGTACTTAGTCAAACATTGTATAACACAACAGACGAGTCAAAGTGATATTGTTGCAACTTATGCTGATGATACTGCCGTTTTATGTTTTAGCTTTTCTCCTGTACAAGCAAGTCGCAGACTTCAAATTATTGTTAACAACTGCGTCTCATTGACTAAAAAATGAAATATATCAACAAACAAAACAGTTCAACTTACTTTCACCAAAAGAGCTAAACTTAGTCCCAACATTCCTTTGGATGGTGTTACCATTCAAACAGTTAACAATAATAAATACTTGGGACTAGTTTTAGATAAATGCATTACATTTAAAGATCACGTCAAAAAAATCACGGTACCTTCAATACACGATTGAAATAAATGGATTGGTTAATTAGAAATTCATTAAAACTAAAACTAAATTTTAAATTGCTACTCTACAAGGCGTTGATCCAGCCAATTTGGAAATATGGTATTTCAGTCTGGGGTATTGCTGCTGCGAGTCATTTAAAAAAAATCCAAACAATAGAAGGTAAGGCCTTACGTAAAATAATTGGATGTTACCCATTTGCGCACAATGCAGGCATTCAAAAAGATTTTAAAGTGAAGACGATTTTAAATATAATAAATGAAGCTGCCTCAAATCAAAATAAACGCCACTATTGCTACCCTAATATCTTGGCAAATCAACTTGCGTTTGACCCGAATACATCAATAAACGTTGTTATTTGGAACAACTTTCGAATTGCTAAAACCTGATTGCTGTTTTTAGCGCCTGGATCATCTTAAAAGTGCTTTTAGGTTCCCTGAATGAAACGCTTTTTATATTGTCTTATAACAAAATAAAAAATCTCAACCAACTCCACTTGATCTGCATTTAGTACCAAATTCCATTTCATCTAGATCGAACAACTATAGCATATACCTGTCATAGAAAAATTCTGTTGAAAACAACTGGCTTGAAAAAGTTTTGTGTTATTTCGTATTTTGTGTTAATCTTTGGCGAGTCGAAGATAAGAATTTATTTGTATATACTTTATATCTATTTAGTTTCACAAATTATCAATTTAATAGCGTCACACCCTAGACAAAATAGATGGAAAAAAACAATTTAATAATTTTTTAATTTATCATTGCTGAAGTTATAAAAATTTTAAATTAATATAAGAAATAATTATAACTATGAATTATATTATTTTGAATCCTTTATGTTTGCTTTTTAGAGATTTCTGTCGTAAATAAAGACTTTCTTGAATATTTCTTAAGAGAAACTATCAGAGGTAATAAACAAAGCACTTAGCACTTTCTGCCAGATACAACAAACAAATAAGCATATAAATAAGCCTTGGGCTTTTTGTTGATGTATTTTCAGTTGAAAATGCGTTTGCAGTTTGCCCCTCCAAGTGGCATTTTGCACCATAGAATTCCTTATCCGAAGCGCGATAAATTGCGTTAAATGTATACAGAGTTTTGCCAGGTTGAACAGTCGATAAGTGAGTGGCAACAATGATGCTCAAATCTTTTGGGAGGCCTTTCATCTATGCTCAGCGTGTGGCATGCAACACTCCCATTAGCAAGCAACAATTTAACCTGTACAACCCAAAATGTGCACTCAAGCTTCTGCATAAATGTTTTCTAATTTAATAATTATAATTACTGGCTGGGAAAAGAAATAACGAGTAAATATAACATTATTTTAACCACAGATACAACTATTTACAATTTAAAAAAAAAAAACTTTCCATTCAATGTGTAATAGTTCTAGTTAAAGTAATTTGGTATCTTGTAATTGCATCGCAAACCATTAAACCTACAACAAACGAGAAAAATGTTTATGAAAGACAGACTAACATATACGATGCCTTGGGAGTTTTGATGTCTTCTCCTTAACTTTACGAAAAAACTACATAGAGCATTGAATTTTAAAGACGTTGTGCTACCTCTAATGGGAAGAGATTTATCTAGATTTTATACAACAGTCGAAAGAGGGCTAGAGCTAATGTGGAGCATGAGGTCAATACGGGTATCCCACAAATAGAATCCACAACAATGTCACACATACCCTAGCACAGATGTGGTGCATTAAGGAAACTTCCACACATATAAACCGAAAAATAAGAACTGTTCGTTTAAATATAAAATAAAAACAGTTGAAAATAATTTAAAATAGAACTTGTCTCACTTGGGGCAAGAGTTTGGACTTACAGTCTGGTTTCCAGCAGATCTAAACACACTCATATGCACACGAACACACACCGATACTTTTGAGTTGGCAACACAAATATTACAAGAATCAGCTGTTTATAGACAAGTCTTATAAAAGTCAACAAGGTACAACTCACAACTGAATCAACCGGTTCAAAGTTGTTGCCTAGCTTGATTTCCTAGTCATAATACTTTGAAATAGTTTATACAGTCTTATATAGTGCGTAATACGTATGTGTGTACGATAAGTTTATGCTTACACACATTTTGATAATTCAAATACATGAAATATAAATTAAATTTACAGCTGTGAGAGGTGAATTCCAAATTCGGCTGTGATTGTGGGTCTAAAACAAAATTTGCAAATTTGTAATTGTCACTTAATGATTGAGAAGTAAAATATATTTATTTTAGAAACATCATCAAAATATCCAAATTACAAAAATTAATTTTCATTTAATTTCAACTTCAGAGTAATGTTTTTAAATCTGTATCGGCAACATAAGAAATATTTATTAAGGTTATTCAATGAATTTATTCAGTTTTAGATGCGCACAAAAAAAAATATTTAATAATTGTAATTTTATTCACTACATGACTGTCGGGTAAGCAAGTTATTCTATTCATAAATATGTATGGTTAGCGCAGCTCTCAGCTCTCGTGCAAATTCTTAACTTGGCCAAGAGATATAGGAAGGTCTTGCAGTTACTTCTTTAAGTGCAGTCAAGATGTCATGGAAATGTCTGTTACCGGCTGGTTTGCACAGGTGCGACAGCTAATTAGCAGCTGGATTCTTTTGAGGGAAGGCAGTCATTCAATCATCTTCGTTTTAAACAATTCCCATTTACATATTTGATTTGTAATTCTCTAGTTGAACTTTCTTGAGATCACACTGCCAGCTGTTCTTTCCTAAGTTGTATTTTGATTGCAACTTAGTAAATAGTTTTTAAAATCCGTACTCTAAAAAAGAGTATGTGAGTCTATTAAGTTTGTCAGAAGGAAAATATGCGTAACAGGCCGAAGGGGGCCCAAAAATCATATATATTCTTGATCAGCATCAACAGCCGAGACGATATAGCAATGTCCGTCTATCTGTCTGTCCGTCCGTCCACCTGTGCCTATGAACACCTGGAACATCTGAAAATGTGTATAGTGTACGCACACCAAGTTTATTTCAAATTTTTGCCACGCCAAAGGAAAAATCGGTCGAAAATGGGACTTTTGTATGAAAACATGTAATGTTAGTTGAGCTACTGTGGCAAAATTTACACATTATGTGTATGGTTCATAGCTTCCATAGGACAAGTCGGTCGAAAATTAGCGATTGGTTTGGAAGAACGCCCATTTTAATGACTACAGGGTCTTTTACAGTCGAGTTGTAGTCGGACTGTAGCCTTTCATACTTGTTTTTATACTCTCTGTTTTATTTTTATTATACCCTACACTTGATTCGAGTTATACCCAACGATTGGCTCTACTCGGACAGCACCTAATCAACAACTTCATTTACGATCTGGTTATGGTGCTCAACGTACAGTTTAGGTTGTTGGCCAGTCTGGCTGGGCAGTTGGACCATTAAAGTAAAATGCATATAATTGCGATTTCATTCAACAACGCCCAAAATATAACCTTTTAAGGCAAAAGCAAAAACAAAAGAAACAACCCGATGTTGGCACGAGCCGATCAGTGCAGCTGTCACCTGCAGAAATTCTCTTGTGTTTTGGGGTTACAGTTTATTCGGTGCCGGATTCACATTCAAAATCCCAATCAAACTCACATTGCTCACACATAAAAAACTTGTTGCAATTTTAATTTTATAGAAATTAACAAGAAATGCAAACTGCTCAAATTGTTGCGGCATTCCCAACCCCAAATAAAACTCTAATTAAAATCCAAATTGAAATTGTTAACTTTGATTTACTTCAATTAACGATGTACACATGAGGTGGTTCATGCATCCAGCTGGCCGATAACTGTGTGTAATGTCTGTAATCCAAAGCAATTTTTATTCAATTATTACAATTATTAACTATTACTTACAAATTGAAATGTTTCTGTATCATTGTGACAACAAAGAAGAAATATTGACATATTGACAATCAGACAGTTAAACTATCGATTAGTTCAAGACTGTTAATATTAAATAGTTAAAATATAAATTGGCGCATGTTTTTAGTTTAGTTCCATTGTATGTTCTCTTCGGATTTTTATATCTTTATGCCACCCATTCCTTATAGTACAAAAAATTTTTAATTACTTTTCATTTCGTTAGATAGCTTAATTAGCTATGAACAAGTAAGAAAAGTACAGTCGAACACGCCCGACCGTATAATACTCTCTGCTTTTATTCCTAATTATAATGTTAAAATCGGTTTTATATATATTATATTGCAATAGATAGTTCTGGTATTAAAACACGTTAAAAACTACATTCATATGTTTGTCTGTTCGTAGATACAAATTCGTTTGACGTTAAATGTATGCACATACATATGTGTGTATGTATACTATTGGTCGGCACGACTAGCGCTGTCTCTCTCGCACTCATGGGCATGAATAAAATCTTTGTTGGTTAATTTCTTTTCTGTTTATGGTCGGATTCTTATGAAACTTTCAGGAGAGTTTGACATGATTCGGCTTCAAACGAATCATAAATAACAACACTGTTCGATAAGAACAAATGCCTTAAAAACGGCAAGCAAATTTGAAAATTTGGTTTATTTCTTGCGGAAAAAGGGGGCGTGGTAGCCCAAAACTTTTGATGCCATTGCATTTATGCGGTCTTTAGGAACACGTATACTAAAATTGGTATTCCTAGGTGCCATAGTTACTGAGATATTTGCCGAAAACATAGATTTTTTTCGAGGTGTATCGTTTTTTTACTCATTGTGGGCGAATGGGGCATGGCATCGAAAAAAAAAAGATTCTTGTATTGACTGACTAAATATCGAGTTGATTGAGACCAAATTCGTAGCTCTTACCATCTCTGAAATCTGTTTGTTTATACGGACAGACAGACAGACGGACAGACAGACAAACGGACAGACAGACAGACGGACATGGCTATATCGACTCGGCTTGTAATGCTGATCAAGAATATATGTACTTTATGGGGTCTGCCACGCCTCCTTCTGCCTATTACATACATTTGCACAAACCCAATATACTCTTGCAGAGAG
Organism: Drosophila parthenogenetica; assembly: GCA_035047505.1. Taxonomy (NCBI): domain Eukaryota; kingdom Metazoa; phylum Arthropoda; class Insecta; order Diptera; family Drosophilidae; genus Drosophila; species Drosophila parthenogenetica. The sequence continues at coordinate 3,592,256 of JAWNPM010000187.1, read as the reverse complement.
AATAAAAAGAGGGGACAATTACTTCAGAGCATCTAGAGCGCTCATACTTCCTTTACGCTATAAATGTAAAAATATATCAGTATACCTTTATATTTTTAAACTTATTGCACAATGAATAGATCAGAAGTCGTGTTTTCTAAATCATTTTTATGCAAAAGAGTTGGAAGTTCTTTACTGATTGGAACTGATTTAGATGAGATGGACTGCCTATGTTGTATTTAGATATATGTAGATTCATGTATGCGTATAAGAAGACTGAAAAAATCCATGCTAATGGCATTACTTGAAATGAGCATGGTCATCAAGCAACAACTACTTAAACAATTTATTTGTTTTGTTTGTGATCATAAAAATCGCCACGATTTTCCAAAGTCTGCCCACTCGGGGCTACAAATTCAGCGGTTTCAACTAGGATCCAAAATGCTCATAAAAATGTGGTCATAATAGTGGCCAACGACTCACTGCGAACGCTGCTCGCAATTTTTAAGCGCATTTTTTTAATTTATTTTCAACAATTTTACAATTCAGAAACACTTTTCGGTGCCAGAGTTAGGCGAGAGTCTCAGACTCTCAGATGCTTTGGCTTTTGCATCAAAGTTGTAAATGTCGCGTTGGGTCGTAAATTTGAATATAGTATGTGTATGTATGTGTGTGTTCATTTGTATATGGGTACGTGTATGTGTGAGGTTATATGGGGTGTAACGACATGCGATGATACGAGAAACATGCCCAGTTTTCCTTCTTTTTTTCGCTTTTTGCTTTTTACAGGCATGAAGGAAGCCTCGAAGTCGAAGTCGAGAACGTGCGCGCCTCAAAGGCAAATTACATTGCGCAGACGCATTTAATGAGCTGGGTTAAGTCGAGTTGAGTCGCGTTAACTTGGGTTGAGATGTGTTTTTATGATTTTTCTTGAATTGAGTATTTTCATATTGTTTTGCTGTTATTTATTATTTTTTTAATTTCGACACAATCTTATACAACTTTTTTTATTTTTATTTTATTAACAAGTTTTACGATTCCTTTAGCTAAAACTGCAATGAAACATTAATTTTTTTTTAGCTTAAAAGGAGACAGAGCCCTTTTACTTACACATTTCCACAGAGACTGAGCTAATCACATAACACTTAAACTAACTATATTTTTCATGATTTAACATGATTTTTGATGAGATTCACAAAAAACTTTTTTTAAACCGCTGCTGAATAAAAAATTAAATCATACAATTTTTACAATGTAAGGCTTCAAAATACTTAGAAGGGCACTACGTGACGTCATTGTTTCTGAAACATGTTCGATTAATAAGTTTGTGTTTTCTGAATTTAAATCTCGGAGGTATTTCAAAATCAACAAAAATTAACGATTGGACTTTGCGCATTTCTCTGTTTAGCACTTTGACATGTTATCTACTCGAATTTATTATTCTGTGTCAGTGATCGTCGACAGCTCGATGATTCCCAATCGCAGATTCGCAGACTGCCACAATTGGCTTGACTTGAGCTAGGTTCTGCATATTTGTAGGCTTTGAGCAACAACATTTTGGTTTGAGATTTCCAACATAAAATTATAATTTACAACTTTGTTTATTTTTTTTTTGTTTTCGGAATGTTTGTGTGTGTATTTCGCTGTCAAAGCATAAAACAACGTGAAGCCTTTTTAAGATGATTTTTACAGCAAATCTGAAAACGTAGATGCCGATGATGAGTTGAAGATTCAAGATTCAGGATCCTAAGCCCTGGCCAGGGACACATGTTCGGTGGGTTCGTTGCACGACTTGTACGGCAATAATAATTTAATTAGCTTTGCTTGCGGCTTTTTCTGATTGCATCCAGGTGAAATGCCGCTCCGATTTAATTATAAAGAGCTACCTTTTAGTCTTTCTGCTTGATACTTATAATTGAATGTACAAAAAGCCAAAAGCTGTAGTTTAATTGCTTCCATTCTGATTAATGATCCATGTTGTAGGCATTACCGTGATGCCACATGATATCATATCGAATCGGGCCATAAGTCCATGTTCGATTTTACCAGAAGAAGGCAAACTGGTTGTACCTTCATTTAAATTGGCCAAAATATCACGTTACGTGTCAAGAATTCACCTCTGATTTTAGCCGATATTTTGTATGCAGACACAATATAAGCAAATTGAAAACAGTGAGCTTTTCTTGTGGTCGTAGGGATCTGATCAACTGAACGCATAAAATAAGATAATTTAAAAACGTTTTTTAAATTAAATTAATTTAAATTTTTAAATATTATTTTACAGTAACAACAAGTAAGAAAAGTATAGACGAGCGCGCCCGACCGTAGAGTAAGATCTGCTTTATTTCCGATTATAATGTTATAGTCGGTATCCGGGTATAAGAAAGGGTAGTACATATATATGTGTGTTTTTATACCATTGGTCTGCACGGACTACGACCGCAGGCAGTGCTGCCGCCACACATGCATGCTTCTCTCTCGCTTGCACCCATGCATTGGCATTGCGTTCAAATACAAACTTTGTTGAGTATTTTCTTTTTTTCTAATAGTCGGATATTTATGAAAGTTTCATGATAGTTTGATATAATTTGTCTTCAAACGAATCATAAATAACAATATTGTACGATATGAATAATTGCCCTAAAAATAACATGAAAGTTTATGAATTATTTAATAGCATTGCATTTGTGCAATCTCTGGGAACCTGTGTACCAAAATTGGTACTCTTAAGTGCCATAGTTACTGAGATATTGTCGAAAACATAGATTTTTTGCTCATTGTGGGCAAATGGAGCGTGTCATCAAAAAAACTGACTAAAGATGTTTTGGATACTGACTAATTTACCTCTTACCATCTCTGAAATCTGTGTGTATGGACAAACGGACAAACAGACAGACGGACAGGTCACAAGCTGGCTTGTGACGCTAATCAATAATGTACATACTTTATGGGGTCTGCTACGCCTCCTTCTGCCTGTTACATACTTTGAACAAACCCAATATACTCTTGCAGAGAGTATAAAAATATATGAGACACACAATATATCCACCTACATTGACACATCTTTATTAATCAAGCTCTATCAAATGTGCATTTTATTTTGCTAATCAATTCGGATTTGCGTTATATCCAAGTACCTGAGTCAGGAGACAATTAAATGGCTGTGGAAAGTCGATCGAGAAAGCGAAAGCTACAATACGCATATTATAACAAATACATAAATTAAGACGCGGACACATATTACATAACACTCATATTCGCGTATTCGCATTCGCTCTCGAACATCATCATCCTATTCATTATCAAGTCAATGTCTTGCTTTCAGCTGTTATAAATGAACGATAAGAGAAGTGCACAGTGGTACATACAAACAGTCAATGGTTTAACGATAATAATTTTGATGTTCCTAGTCTTTGTTAAAATTAATCAGCTTTATTTTATGGTCTGTAATAAAATAGTTATTGTACCATATTTGTAATCAGCAACTTGTGCATCGAGAGCGAAGTTCCACTGTACGGCATTGTCGTTGATCACCTTGAACTTGAATTGTGTTCCAATGAACTGCTTTTCCATATCTATATCTACACACATTGGAACTGTAAATACATGTGTGTGTGTCATAATTTACATTAACACATGTTTGTGTATGCAACACTTCAAAGTAAATATGTATGGGTGAAATAAGGGTCCCAGGGGCTAAGCAAGCCAAACACAAAGTGCATATTGTATGAGCGAATAGTTAGAAGCTTGTAGCTAAATAAAAACTTATTTAAATTATACTAATGTTAGCTCCATATATTTAAATACTCGTATACAGAAAACAGTTTTATTGTAAATATTCATGTTACTTAGCAAAAGGGTACTGAATTCTTTTTAAATAATTTATGAACTAAATTTAATATACAATTTAATTGATTATTAGAGTGACAAATGTTAACAAATTAGTTAGTTATTTATAGTATATCTGCATACATTTAACTTATTAATGTCTTTGTCTTCTAGATATTTTTGAATTTCCAAAATTTCTCACCAATTTTCTTAATATTTTGGTTTTAGTTCACACTTAATCCTGAATCAACGCGACAGCAGATTTATGGATATTAAAGTGCTGCTCAAAATTCAAATGGGAGGCAAGCCAAAAAATATCTTTGAATTTTACAGAATAAACTAAAATTTTCTTAGTTGTTTATGTTTCAGAGACAAATTGGTGGTAGTATTTTTGTTTAAAGCAATTAAAGTGCTCTGTCAAAAAAAATAATGCAGAATTTAGCACACAACAATTGTCTTGCCCCTTCCAATTTTTTACTTTCACTGTCTCTTATACACATGCATACACGTGCTCGTACCCAAAGAAAGCTTTACATTCATTTTCATTGCTTTTTCATGAGCTTTGTTATCAACATGTCAATTTGTTTCCCGCGTCTTGGTCGGATCCGTTCAATACAACATAAATTACACACTACATTATAAGGCAATAAAGCACGTAGCACCGAGAGTCTGTTCACTGTTCACTCTTCAGTTCCGACAAAATGGTCGGATTTGCAGGCTTCCAGCTCAGTTTCCAGCTCAAAGCTTCCCGCTCCTCACTCCCCGTTCCCAACTTCTTGTTCGTTGCTATCGACTGTGGGACAGTCACACGTCTGACCAACGGAAAATTAATTTCACACACTCAACAGACAATAAAGAATATGACAAGACGTAAGAGTAGCAATTTTTATACCCGTTACTCGTAGAGTACAAGGGTATATTGTAGTCGTTCGAATGTATGTAACAGGCAGAAGGAGGCGTGGCAGACCCCATGAAGTATATATATTCTTGATCAGCATCAAGAGCCGAGTCGATATAGGCATGTCCATCTGTCCGTCCGTCCGTCCGTCCGTCTGTCCGTCTGTATGAACAAAAGGATATCAGCAACTATAACAAGTAAGAAAAGTACAGTCGAACGCGCCCGACCGTATAATACTCTCTGCTTCTATTCCCAATTATAATGTTAAAATCAGTATCCGGATATTACAATAGATAGTTCTTGTATTAGAACACGTTACAACAAAAAAGACAATTTATAATCGAACATACATATGTTTGTGTTTATGCACATACAAATTCGTTTGACGTTATGTGTATGCACATATATATGTATATATGTGTGTATGTATACTATTGCCGCCACACATGCATCAAAAGAGTTCGAGTATATGCTTGTACGTTTCTGTCGCGCTCGCACTCATGCATTGACCTAAATATTAACTTTATAATCGGTAGCTCTTTTGTTTGTTGTTGGATTTTTATGCAACTTTCAGCATAGTTTGATATTACAGTAGAATCCGATTATAACGACTCCGCTTAAAGCGTCCGACCGGTCAGTCCGACGAAAACTCGATGAATTGTTTGGTCCCCATACCAGCTTGTATGAAAGAACCTCCGCTTAGTGCGTCTCCGCTTTTAACGACAGACCGCTTTTATCGACGATATTTTTCACAATTCAACCGGCTATTGCGACGTGCTTAAAAAAAAATTCAGTTTTTTCTCCTTTTTCCAAAAAAAATGTTATGCATAAATTCTCAAAATGTCAATTAGAGAGGCAATGTCGTCAAAACGAAATTGCTTCTCCGTTGAGCAGAAAATGCAAATAATTCTGCGCTTGGAAGCCGGTGAGCGTATTAATTTTCAATTAAATTTAATATATATTTTGTTTTGATTAAAAAATTATATTGTTTTTTAAGCCATTTGCAAACATGACAACAATAAAAAAAATATTTTTTTTTGCTCCATATGGTTAAAGCGTCTACCGGGTATAACGACGTAAAATCGTCGGTCCCTTGAGTGTCGTTATAACAGGATTCCACTGTATTTGTCTTCAAAGGAATCATAAATAACAATACTCTACGATAACAACAAATGCTTTTAAAACGGCATGCAAGTTTAAAAAGTTTTTTTTTTTTTCTTACGGAAAAAGGGGGCGTGGCAGTCCAAAATTTTAAATGGCAATGTATTTATGCTGTCTTTAGGAAAATGCGTACCAAAATTGGTATTCCTAAGTGCCGTAGTTACTGATATATTCGCTTTATACATCTATTTTTTTTGCGAGGTGTGCCCAGTTTTTTGCTCATTGTGGGCGAATGGGGCGTGGCATCAAAAAAAAAAAGATTCTATCGAGTCGATAGAGACCAAACTCGAATTTGTAGCTCTTACCATCTCTGAAATCTGTTTGTTCATACGGACGGACAGACGGACAGACAGACGGACAGACAGACAGACAGACGGACATGGCTATATCGACTCGGCTTGTGATGCTGATCAAGAATATATATATACTTTATGGGGTCTGCCACGCCTCCTTCTGCCTGTTACATACATTTGCACAAACCCAATATACTCTTGCAGAGAGTATAAAAAAACTAAATTTGGTATGCACTTAGAAAGTTTAAATGTAGAGTATTAAAGGCCCACCCTTAGAAAAGAAGTTATAAAGGAGTCAACCAAAACGAATTATAATATCCTGGTCAAATTTAAATAGAATTAAACGACTGCACTTCAATTATCTCAAATAATAGAAGAAGAAATACAAAAAAAAAACATTAGTTGTACAGGGTCTGCTACATTCGAACCTACTACAAGGCTTACATTTAGTTTTTAATATTATAAAAATATAAACATTTGAGTGTACACAGCGTTGAGTAAGAGAAACTTTTTATATAAATATATAGTCAGAGGCTCTCGATAAATAGAGGGTGTTTATATATCAAACACACACACACAGGGTTAAGCAGCAGCTGTCAGGGTTTCGCTCTACCCACTACCCTTCCACTCCTCGTTTTCTCGCTTCTCACCGCACTCTGTCTGACACAGAGGTCGACGCGTCCGTCGCCTGTCAACCCCCTTCTTATCAACGACAATTGGCACGTGTAAGCAATTTTCTATTATAATCGGCAACAAATGCATTATATGCACTGCGCTCACTTACACGCGCTCTCGATCTCTCACTCTTTATCTCTCTTGCTTACTGTCTCCTCTCTTGGTTTCTGTGTGTGTATGTGTGTGATTGCACGTATTGAGAATTATTTGACCGCAGTGTATCAATTGAGATTCTCAGTTGTGGGCAAATGCCTTGGCAACAAGTTTAAATAAAAACTGCGCACAAAATTTCATTGCTAGTAATTTATGCTTGTTTGGAACGAGGGAAAGGGGCAACAATTTTCACATTACGCATACGTAGTGTTGTGCAAGCATCTTGATTTCAAGCAAGTCCAACAAACAGTGTCTTGAGGTGTTGCTTAATTTTCAACTGCAATCGTTTTGTGTAATTTATTGCCCACAATACCATAATAAGCCTTCGGCAAATTTGTTAAAAGCCCTACAATTTGACTTATTATAGAGATACTCGTAATTATTCCGTTAATTACCTTCATTTTGGCTATTTATGTGCCACCCGGGGCTGTGGCAAGTGTCATCTTTATATTCCACTTTGATTTACTACTCATTCAGACACTGAATTTTGCACTTTGATAAAATCTGACAGCGAGATGCACAAATCATTCTCTCATTCACTCAACTCTAATTCTGTTTAATTTGTTTAAACAATAATTGGGAAACATTTGAAACAGCTTTTAGCTGTCGCAGAGCAAAGCACAAGTAATTACACAGATTTTTACTTCAAATAACTGGTAGACTATCGTATTATTAAGTGGATATATATAAATTATATCTTTATGGCCAGCACTTATCTTAGTAGATCTGGTTTCTAATACTCTTGCTGGGGCTAAAACAAAATCAGTCTCGAATTGTAAGCGCATTGATGAAAACGTGACTTTTCCCAATGAATCTGGACTGGAAAGTTTGTCCAGTTAAATATTTGTTCATTTACCCAATTCGCTTGAATAAACTTCACACACTCTCTAACTTTTGAGTTACATATATTCATATCATTCCACGTTTAACTATTAATAAGGCTTTTTAGTCAATTTGAGTTGTTAGCCAGTCTATTTGCTGTTACGCTAGAAAAACGAGTATTTCGAAAACATTCACAAGCAATTCAAATGTCAAATCATGAAACATTCAAGGTGCTTAAGCGATAATCCATAATGTTGCATGCCGAGTATACATTTTATTGATTAACATACAGTTAATTAATTTTCGAAAATTTTACTTTCTCGATCAAAGGAATTGGCACAAACTGTAAAAAGTCCTGAATCACTTACTCACAATTTTATCAAAAATTCAATATTGGAACTTGAATAGTTATTACTTTTATTGGTCGATGGTTTGAATCGTCCAAGCCAACCTAGTCGAATTTGTTTGGGATATATGAAATCATTCTATATTTGCAATGCCAGAATTTCGTTAAAATTTTATAAGAATACTAATGGTTTCTATTATTTAAATTTATTAAAACTAAATCGTCTTTGTGATCCTAATCGATCCTCTCCAATTGGTCGGAACTTAGCAAATTTTACCACATTTGTGCTGTCGGTTGAAAACACTACAGTTCGCCAGCTTTTAGACCCTGTCTGTCTGTCCGTCTGTCTGTCTGTTCGTCCGTCCGTATGAACACCTAGATCTCAGAGAGCCCTCAAATTTGGAATCAAAGTCTGCCTATTTCTCGAGCAGATCAAGTTTATTTCAAATTGTTGCACCGCCCCCCTACGGCCCCTGAGAATTGTAAAAAAAACTATTTTCGTGACACTATAACTTGGACTATTAAAGCAATCGTGATCAGATTTAAAAATTAAGTGTATGGCACCATTATAAATATCCTCAACAAGTTTGATCCGGATCAAATAACTATAGCCTATTGCTTCTATAGGACAAATCGGTCGAAAATGGAGCATTTGTACATTTGAAGACATGTAGTATTAGTTGAGCTATCGTGATCAAATTTAGACATTACGTGCATGGTTTTATTACAACCATCCCCACCAAGTTTCATTTAGATCGGATAACTATAGTCTTTAGCTCCAATAGGACAAATCGACAAAATTGCATATTGTTTGCAAAAACTCGCTCTAGAGGGAGTACGGGGTCCTTTACAGTCAACTCGCTTGACTGTAGCCTTTCTTACTTGTTTAGGTATGAAAATAATTTTTCGAAATTAAAAGGGCAACTTTCATGCTCAATCTTTCTTAGTATCTAAGATGAAAGTGTTTAAACAGACCGATTCTATTCTTGATGCTGTTGGCAAAGTCATACACGTTCTGTTGCGTACATAATGTTTTAAGAAAACTATAAAGTTTTCTAATGAGTAAGCTTCCATTCAATGACCAACAATACTGGCTAATTTCGTTTCCCATTATTTTTTAAAAGCCTGTACATAAAAGTTAAAAGAATTTACTAACTTATTCACTAGTGGAATTTGCATAATAGATTAAACCTTATAATATATAAAAATTCATAGTCAACCAAATTAATGAAGTCAATTTTCATATTTACGTCCGTTCGTCCGACAGTTAAAACAGTGAATTATTTTAGAGAAGCCAACTAGAGACTGAAGTTATGGAAGATTTGGCAATGTAAATCTGTTATGACAGATGCAGGTGTTCATACGGGCGGACGGACAGACGGACAGACGGACATGGCTATATATATATACTTGGCGTTGATGATGATCGAGAATATATATACTCTATGAGGTCGGAAAAACCTTTTTCTACCTGTAACGTAGGTACTGCTTTACTTTTTCAAAGAGTACGGGATCCAGCAGGGACATGCCTGCATAAAATGAAATACTTTATCTCGAGAGTGCCTTTTACAAAATAATCAACGGTCTCTTGGATTACACCATTCAAAACACTGTTGAAGTTGGAGGATTTGATGCAAAATTTAATCTTTAAAAATTATAAAGCTGCATAAGTGAATTCTTCAATACCTTCATTTAAAACTTTTTCATTAAACTTTGCACTTTGCGTGACCACAAATTCGACGTTGCTTTGCCTGAAATTCAATAGACACTGAACCCATTAGCCACAAAGCCGGTACGTAATGTCCAACATGGATCAAAGTCCTTCAGTAATCATATTTAAAATTCATTCAGAGTTTGATGCCGGGGTTGGTCAACCTCAAAATCAATCGACGGAGTGGCTTGTACGTTGTATTATGGACACGGGCGTCAATATTAACTGATTTATATCAGAGTCAGAGCAATTAACGCGAATGTTAAGGGCGGTAATAAAATTCGGGAAACGGAACCAAACAAAGTGAAAAGAAAACAAACCAAATCAAACCAAAAGAAAAGAAACCGAAACGAAATTAAATAAAAGTAAATAAAAGACAAAAAATCAACGCTCGGTGCGATATTTTTGGTGCTTTTCATTCTTAATTTTACGAGCGTCAAACTCATGCGATGCCAAAGTTGTAGAAAAGAAAACCTTTTGGGAAAATAAATATGTTTTCTGTTATTGTTGTTGTTTTAGTTGTTGTACACGTTGAACGTCGTCATCAACGTCAACGTTTTTGGGGCGCTCGTAAAAAAGCGCAAAGGAAAATTTTACGATGCCACAGTCTAGCAAGCATTTGGCGTCTGTCTATAAGACGAATTAGCGCTAAACCAGAGAGACGGAGATAAGTGGAGGAATAGAGAGGGAGAGTGAGAAAGGGAGTGTTAAAACCTCTAGCAAACTCTTGCCAACATTTGTCTATCGAAATCGTATATGAAATTAGAGAACAGAGTGAATGGTAGCTGTCAGTTAGCCAACCCACATTAACCAAGTCCAGCTGACCACTTTAGCTGAAGCCAATTGCCAATTGGCTTTAATGGCAGCCCCAGATATTTAGCTGAAAGATACAAGCAAAGTTGAGAATCTTCAGCCATACACTCTAATGGACTTCTCTTCACATGTGTTCACATCTTGTCATCACATTTTGATTTTTGCTGACGGCACTTGCCACTTGTCACTCGGAACACGTCACGCTTGCAAATGAGCTAGGTGATAAGAAAAGACCCAGTGATAAGATAACTATGAGATTGGCTTATCACAGGAAAGGGCATTCAGTGAACTTGTGTAAGTAGCCCTTAAGCTGATTGTCAGTGCCAACAAAGTGATAAGCTGCATGTGTATTTGAAACTGAAAGTTCTCGTGAATTTTAACGTGAATTTCATTTCTTTGCCTTCACCGTTTCCATTGTCACTGTCACTGTCACCGTCACCGTCACTATCATTGGCACTGTTGTTGGCTCTGTCGCTCACATTCCGAGACAGAGTGAGACGGAGAGTGGGTCTTGAGTACCCACAATGTTGCCAATCGCTTATTTCTATTGTGCCTTCATTGAATATTAAGCGTTCACTCGTCATCGTCAATCATCGGGTCTGAAAATAACATTTGTGTTACCACAAACTGTTGCCAAAGGCAAAGGCGGTTTAATTGAAGATGGCCGAACCATAGAAAACAAATCAATCCAACTCTTGACACTATTTTTATACTCTCTGCAAGAGTATATTGGGTTTGTGCAAATGTATGTAACAGGCAGAAGGAGGCGTGGCAGACCCCATAAAGTATATATATTCTTGATCAGCGTCACAAGCCGAGTCGATATAGCCATGTCCGTCTGTCCGTCTGTCTGTCTGTCCGTCTGTCTGTCCGTATGAACAAACAGATTTCGGAGATGGTAAGAGCTACAAGTTCGAGTTTGGTCTCAATCGACTCGATATTTAGTCAGTCAATACAAGAATCTTTTTTTTTTTGATGCCACGCCCCATTCGCCCACTATGAGCAAAAAACTAGACATACCTCGTTAAAAATAGATGTTTTCGGCGAATATCTCTTTAACTATGGCACTTAGGACCACCAATTTGGGTACGCAGGTTCCTAGGGACAGCATAAATGCAATGCCATTAAAATTTGTTTGCTGCGACGCCCCCTTTTCCACAAAAAACAAGTAAGAAAAGTACAGTCGACAAGCCCGACCGTATAATACTCCAAATTATTTTTATGCAACTTTCAGGATAACAACACTGTACTAAAAGGACAAACGCCTTAAAAACGGCATCGAAATGGAAAATTAAAGTATATATATTCTTGATCAGCATCACAAGCCAAGTCGATATAGCCTTATATGAACACACAGATTTCAGAGATGGTAAGAGCTACAAGTTCAAGTTTGGTCTCAATCGACTCGATATTTAGTCAGTCAATACAAGAATCTTTTTTTTTTCGATGCCACGCCCCATTCGCCCACAATGAGCAAAAAACTGGGCACACCTCGGAAAAAATAGATGTTTAAAGCGAATATATCAGTAACTATGGCACTTAGGAATACCAATTTTGGTACGCATTTTCCTAAAGACAGCATAAATACATTGCTATTTAAAATTTTGGACTGCCACGCCCCCTTTTTCCGTAAGAAAAAAAAACTTTTTAAACTTGCATGCCGTTTTAAAGGCATTTGTTCTTATCGTAGAGTATTGTTATTTATGATTCCTTTGAAGACAAATAATATCAAACTATGCTGAAAGTTGCATAAAAATCCAACAACAAACAAAAGAGCTACCGATTATAAAGTTAATATCTAAGTCAATGCATGAGTGCGAGCGCGACAGAAACATACAAGCATATACTCGAACTCTTTTGATGCATGTGTGGTGGCAATAATATACATACACACATATATACATATATATGTACATACATATAACGTCAAACGAATTTGTATGTGCATAAACACAAACATATGTATGTTCGATTATAAATTGTCTTTTTGTTGTAACGTGTTCTAATACAAGAACTATCTATTGGAATATCCGGATACCGATTTAACATTATAATTGGGAATAAAAGCAGAGAGTAATATACGTTCGGGCTCGTTCGACTGTAGTTTTCTTACTTGTTTTTTATTGTTTTAACGTGTTCTAATACAAGAACTATCTATAGTAATATACGCATACCGATTTAAGCACTGTAATTGGGAATAAAAGCAGAGAGTATTATACGGTCGGGCGTGGTCGACTGTACTTTTCCTTCTTGTTAAGCGTACGTGGTCTTAAAATAGATATTTAATAAAATAGTTGAGGGGTGTCTAAATAGGGTTATTCTTTCCACCAGGGACTATATAATGAAACAAATTTGTACAATTTTTAGTCATCATTTCTTTTTAACTAAGAGACACTACAAGATACATTTAAATTTCAGTAAATTCGCTATCTTTAGGAGTCTTCCAAACGGTTAAGTGTTGTGATTTCAAACTTTACAAAAGTATTTGATATTACATCCGAACTTATGTGATACTATGTCCGATACTACATCTGAATGAAAAAAAAAATAGCACAGAATCTTGATATTTTTCTTAGGATATTTATATTTAGTTTGCAAACATAGAATGGAATACAGATTGTTCAAAGAACAGCGCAAATCCGTGATCAAATAATGTTTGTTTGAACTGTTTGCGCAATTTACAGCATTCAACTTTGAATCCGGCACCAATAAGCTTGTATAAAATGACAAATTGCACACAATTTATTTACAAAGAACATGACATAGTCCGACTTATTATATATAACGAACAAATATCATTACGGTTGGTTTATATCTGAAAGTAGGCACCTGACGTAATTGACATCAAAACTAATGAAATCCAAAGGTTTATGGCACAGCGATCGTAACAATTTACAAATAATTTTTAAACTACTCGCTTATAATGTATTTAAATACTGCCTCACTTTGGAATTTGACTAATTGTTTTTAGCTTATTGGACAACGACAGGAAGCTTTTAAAATGTGCAAAAAGTGCCGCCAAAACTGCTAACGCTTTGTGTTCCCATCAACGCCTAAATCGCAGTCACCTTTCCAACGGATATGCTACGCACGTGTAGTCCATATATAGTTTAGATCCAATCCACTAGTGCGAAAAAACACCGAGGAATATCTTGGAATTGGTATTGAGGTCACACATAACAAACTTAGCACAAAAGGAAAGTGATTTTCATAAAATCAATACAGTGTCTACAGTGGAACAAAAAGTTTCCCAATGGTTTCTCTAATATTTCTAAGAGATTTATTATAATCATTACTCCCACTGGAGTAAGGATACGTTTTACAAACAAGTAGAACAATTTTAGGTTGAGTTCCTTGCTTTTTATACTCTCTGCAAGAGTATATTGGGTTTGTGCAAATGTATGTAACAGGCAGAAGGAGGCGTGGCAGACCCCATAAAGTATATATATTCTTGATCAGCGTCACAAACCGAGTCGATATAGCCATGTCCGTCTGTCCGTAGGAACACATAGATTTCAGAGATAGTAAGAGCTACAAGTTCGAGTTTCGTCTCAATCGACTCAGTCAATACAAGAATCTTTTTTTTTTCGATGCCACGCCCCATTCGCCCACAATGAGATTTTATTCGAGAGCAATGAGTGCGAGAGAGACAGCGCTAGTCGTGCCGACCAATAGTATTCATACACACACATGTATGTGCATACATTTAACGTCAAACAAATTTGTAGCTTTTTTTATTGTTTTAACGTGTTCTAATACAAGAACTGTCTATAGTAATATCCGCATACCGATTTAAGCACTGCAATTGGGAATAAAAGCAGAGAGTATTGTACGGTCTGGCGTGTTCGACTGTACTTTTCTTTCTTGTTTTTTTTATACTCTCTGCAAGAGTATATTGGGTTTGTGCAAATGTATGTAACAGGCAGAAGGAGGCGTGGCAGACCCCATAAAGTATATATATTCTTGATGAGCAACACAAGCCGAGTCGATATAGCCATGTCCGTCTGTCCGTCCGTCCGTCTGTCTGTCTGTCTGTCCGTATGAACAAACAGATTTCAGAGATGGTAAGAGCTACAAGTTCGAGTTTGGTCTCAATCGACTCGATATTTAGTCAGTCAATACAAGAATATTTTTTTTTTCGATGCCACGCCCCATTCGCCCACAATGAGTAAAAAACCCGTCACACCTCGGAAAAAATCAATGTTTTCGGCGAATATCTCAGTAACTGTGGCACCTAGGAATATCAATTTTGGTGCACTTGTTCCTAGAGACCGCATAAATCCAATGACATCAAAAGTTTTGCGCTGCCACGACCCCTTTTTCCGCAAGAAATAAAAGAAAATTTCAAACTTGCATGCCGTTTTTAAAGCATTTATTCTTATCGTACAGTGTTGTTATTTATGATTCGTTTGAAGACGTATCATGTCAAACTCTCCTGAAATTTCATAAAAATCCAACCATAAACAAGAAAGAAATGAAGCAACAAAGATTTTATTCGAGAAAAATTAGTGCGAGAGAGACAGCGCTAGTCGTGCCGACCAATAGTATTCATACACACATATGTATGTGCATATATTTAACGTCAAACGAATTTGTATGTACATGCAGACAAACACATATATGTTCGATTATGCTTAGCTTCTTTTTTTTGTTTTAACGTGTTCTAATAAAAGAACTATCTATTGTAATATCTGGATACCGATTTAAACATTATAATTGGAAATAAACGCAGAGAGTATTATACGTTCGGGCGTGTTCGACTGTACTTTTCTTTCTTGTTCTTTTTTGGCAACTGTTGTCTTCTCTGCTTAAGTAAAAAAAATGTATTGGACCTAAAATAGTTTAATTGTGTGCAAACAACTTTACACAGATCTAATTGAGAATACTTTATAAAATATGTCCCATACGTGGTTTACAATGTCTAACCCAAGTAACTAGAATTTATATATTATATTATATGCGAAATAAATTAACACCAATTTGTGAGATCATAGAAATTTGTGTACTTTCGATAGACTAAAAGATAATTGATGCGGAAAACAAATCTATTTTTACACTCCGTACTTTAACAAAGAGTAGAGCGGTCTATTAGGATTGTCTAAAGCGAAATGTGCCCAAAAGGCAGGAAAATTAACACTAGAATGAGTATGAGGTCTCTTACAGTCAGTTCTCTCGACAGTTGGCTTTTTTCCTTGTTCTACTTATTACAGTAGGTATTTAGACTTAACTTTATAAATTTTCATTTTATTTCATTTCATTACAATAAATTCAATATTATCACTTAAAACAAGAAAGAAAAGTATAGTCCAGCGCCCCCGACCGTATAGTACTCTCTGCTCTTATTCCCGATTATAATGTTAAAATCGGTATGTTTCTGTCTCACTTGCACTCTGGCATTGGCATTGCGGTCAAATATAATCCTTGTTGCGTGTTTTCTTTTTGTTTATAGTCGGATTCTTATAAAAATTTTAGGACAGTTTGATATAATTTGTCTTCAAACGAATCATAAATAACACACTACTGTACAATAAGAACTAAAGCCTTAAAAACGGCATGCAAGTTTGAAAAGTTTTTAATTTCTTAAGACCTACAATACATTTAAAATCAAATTTTTTATGCTATACATTGCTATGGAAAGTTTTAAACTAATTATATCTAACAATTATTTTTTAAAAAATTCTCAGACCTGTTAAACTTCTCATGTAGATACTATACAATAGTTGCATTTATTTGGCAATTCAATTAAGTAATATTTAATTTTAAAAAAAAAAAAGCTTTAGTTTAGTTTTTTTACAGCAATTTTGTCTGTATTGTTATCTTTATAAGTTTTTAATTGATTTCATTCAATTAAATACAATGTAAGGAATTGTATTTGAAAAGTTATCGTAAATTTCACATGTGTATATGTTTGCAAATAGTATCACTCGTCTATCGACAGTCTAGTCTAGAAAGGCTCATTAGCGGTTGTTGATAAGAAGGTTGTCTAAAAGGAACAAACAATTGATTATTGCCTAAAGGGCAGAGCTATAAACAAGTAGGTCACACACGGCTTTAGGGTACCCTGTACTTAGTTCAATATATAATATGATTGATATTTATGAACGATAAATCCGAAACTATTAGTAATAAAAATTATAAATAACAAGTAAAAAGGCTCTCTGCTGTTGATCAGGAGCACTTTAAGCGGTCGGATATGGCGCATTCTGCTAGTTACGCACATTTCGATATTGACAAACCTAATACAACCTTGTACTCGTCGCCCATTTTCGTTTGCATTTGTGTTGAGATAAATTAAACTTGATTCTATAAAGCCAAAAGATTCTGATTCAAGAATGGATACTCTTAAAGAAAAGTTATAGTACTTCTCAGAGGATTCAATACTCTGTATTGAAACCGTTACGACTAACAGGTGTAAAAATTGCTTTCCTAACAAAAGGTAATCAGCTTGGTCTCCAAACTGCGCTCCACGCTATCTTATCTTTGAAAATTTTATATTAATACATGCACAATAATATATCAAAGTAGGGAAAATGTTAACTTCTTATATATATATATATATATATATATATATATATATATATATATAAACTTATACATAAATATATATATGTACACATGTGAGTCGTAAAAACAAATCGACAGCACAAGCTTGTTATTTTCTATAATAAAATAAAAACTGCATAAATGCATGCAAAAATGACGCATTATGAGCCAGGAACGAGCAAGGGATAAGAATTTTGAGTGGGGAACAGTGCAGGGGAATTACGGAAATACGGATGGCACGAGTTTAACCCAAAAACATTACACAAGTTCAAGTGAATTACGACTACAAGGAGATGACGATGTCGACGACGAAAAAGACGACGACGGTAACAATGACAATGACAACGATTACGAAAACGACAAGATAGAGACAGAAAGAGAGACTCGTGGAGATGTTAACAAAGATTGAGAGAAGACAAAAAGCTAGACTTGTTCTTTAAACGTAAGTATATATAAGTCGTAAAGTTGCTGGTAAATGACAAACGTTTTAATTTTGAGATTAAAACTGCTTTCGTGCCAAGCTTAACAAGCTTAACTTGGCTAAAAGCAGCTAAAGGATACGCGGTTCCAACTTCCGCCTTCTGGCTGTCAGAGATGTGTGATATCCCCATTCCATACCTCGTAAAACTACACCAAGCGACATGCACTTTTATTAGCGTTTACTACATTCCTTGACGAATGCACAACGCATGAGAACTGAAACTGAAACCGGAGTAGAGTAGAATATCGACGGGGAAGTGTGTACTGTTCTTTTGTGAAAACTATCTAAAGGTGAATAGAAGGGAAGAAATTGCATAAACGTAAAGCTAAAATTATCCACGATAAGCGTTAGTAGTCTGCAAAAAAAATGTAGTGCAAACCAATGAAACCCAAATGCGAGTTGGACACTTAAATCAATTGATTTTCGCAATGTGTCGGAGTACAAAAATTCTTAAATCAATAAAGAGCTACTACTATACTCCGAATGAAAGCAATTGTCAAATTTAAGATTTAGCAATTTTCTTCAACCATCTTCCTGACTAATTAAAGTTTTTTCCCATCTGTGTTTCTGTTTTCTTATTGAAAGATTATTCTTTTTATTTTCTAGGACCATATTTAGTCCGCTCTCCCTAATTTCAAGCATTCGTAATCCAAACCCAATCATATTTTACTATTCTGTAGACATTCCGAAGCTGCTGCATTTGCCACATTGCCCCCCAAAACTCGATGCAAGACATTCCTATCCGTTTTTGCATGGAGCTCATTTTGAGCTACCATTTTGTGGATATTTCCAAATATATTTTTTTTATTGTTGTTACGTTTTACGACTTTTCGAGCTGCAAAGCCCTCCGGATCTTAACCAGACGGATACGGTACAAATTCTACAGATATTTCCATCTTCGTTGTTTTATGGCTCTTAGACTCACTCTTTTTTGTAGTTTTTAGCGAACTCATAAAATATTATTGAAATATTTTCTACCGTTTTTATAGCCTGAGACAATTTTTCAAATATTCTGCATAAATATAGTTGATGCTTCAACAGTGCAAGATTTTGGTAGCCTAGCAAACAATGGAAAATTTTTTATAATTATTTTTATTTTAGAATTTTTCTAGTAACTAATGTATTTCAAAACATTCAAAAATATCACCTTTATTGTGCCTAGGATTTATAGAGTCAAACGTTGACACCGCCTGAAACTTTGACCTCAAATAAAAATCTCAAGGAATGTCTTTTTTCCAGTTAAATCCATTTTAAATAAGTTCGCCAATGCAGCAATACACATATACTTTTTTTTCAGCTTCGACAATTAAATCTGTTTTTCTTTAATTTTTTAAAATTTGGTACTTTTTACCAATTTAAAAAAAAATAATTATTTTCTGTGACTTTCACAAAATTTGATATTTGAATGGTTCTAACAGCCGACTTTCATTCACTTATAAGCTGAAAAAGCTACCAAATGAAAGTTTGGGATTTTCTTTAATAGCTAAAATAAAAAAAAAAACTTAATAATATTGTTTTAAATACCATATTGGGACGCCAAATAAGATTGCCCACCTTCAGGCGGTACTGGGAATTGGAGAGTTAAATAAAAGTTTTTCATTTTAATACGAAACAAGTAAGAAAATCAATCCAGCGAGCCGACTGAGACCTCCTACTCCTTATAAATTCTTCATTTTCGACCGATTTAACATATGGGAGCTATAGGCTACAGTCCTCCGAACTGGACCCAAGTTGGTAAGGATAGTTAAAATGATGATGATGTACACATAATATGAGTGTTTGGTTGCGATCGCTCAACATGGTGAGGATAGGGTTAATGGTACCCATATTGTGTGAATTTGCTCACGATAGCTCTAGTCGTAAAGTATCTAGTTATGGAGACTAGAACATAGTTTTTTGTGAAGTGACCATAGTTTTTACAATTTGCGGGGGCTATAAGGAGAGAGGCAAAAATGAAATAAGCTTGATCTGTCTGACATAAGGATGGACTTTCATTCCAAATTTGGTGTCACTAGGCCATGTAGTTTAAAAGATCCAAGGGTTCATACGGACAGAAGGACATCGCTATATCGAATCAGCTGTTGATGCTGAACAAGAATATATTTACTGTGTGGGGTCGGAAAAGCCTCCTTGCAATATGAATTCTTTACCATATTCCATCTGCTGACCAAATTTTATCGGACTACTATATCATATTGATACCTTAGGTATAATCGGTTGAAATGTTTAGTATGAAAATTGTCTGTATCTATGGAGCGATTTTAGCCAAATTCGCGCAACACACGTTTTCTATCATTCCCCATATCATCCAAATCGGACTAATATATCATATAACGCATGTCATTTTATGAAATTAATGAACCTTTGCGGTTGGTATAAATTATTCTTTCAGATTTAGCATTGAATTAAAATCAATTGAAAATCAAAAGTTACACACATTTAAAAATGAGAAACATTTATATACCTCATGTCTCAATGTAAAACCAAACTAGAGCTCAGCCTGCGCACAATGAGCAGCTCTCAGGATTAAAAAGCCGAGTAAGGTAATGCCTGCAATTGGTACAAGGTAACACATGCTTCACACACACCAGTAACACACATATTTATAAATATATATATATCCATATGTATGTACATATGGAAGGCATCTCCTAACAGACCAGTGATGCAGCTAGAGAAGTAGATGCAGTAGATGTACAGGCACAAGACACTTCGTGTTGCATAAAAACGCAATAAAAGGCGCAAAAACGACGATGAAAACGTTGCTAACGACATAAGAATCGACAAAAACGAAGACGAAGCGCAAAATATATATAAGCCGAAAGAGAAAAAAATAAATAAGGCAAAAAAAACCTACGTTGAATAGGACCCCGATTTGGATTCGATATTACGAAAGAGTGAGTGAAAGAGAGAGAGAGAGGAAGGACAAGGATACGAAAAAGAGAGCAAGTATCGAATGCACTTTGCAGAGTAATAAAAGTAATAATACCATCTAAAGGCAACGTAAAAACCGCACCCCCCCCAAACACCTAGTATATAGTATATTTCTGTATATATGTATACTTCAGTATACTCTTTCGATATGTATATATACATAGATATTTTCGATGTGCAGCTAAGTGCGCAGAGAGTCAGAGTCAGAGAAAGCTTATGCGCGTTAATGGCATCGTTTACTGGCTAACTGTAAATGTGCTCCTCAATGGGTGTGGCACTCACTGCTGTTGCAACTGCAACTCCATGTGGCATCAGAGAGTGCACTTCCCATCACAAGATGGGCGTTGCCAATTCGTTTTAAGTACGACTCCCTTTTGTTATCCGAATCCTTAAGTCTTGCTTGCAATTCGAGTTTACAAAATTCTTTAAAAACTTCTCAAAATTATCAGTTTTCGGAATTAAAATTTAAACTTTGAATATTTGAGTATCAAGCTTTATTTTATTTTGGTGAAAATCAGATAAAATTATTATACTCAGAATAGAAAAGTGGTTTATTGATGAAGTAATTGTGATAATGTTAAAATTTAATATATAATGACATCACATTTCTACAATTACATATTATATTGAAGACATTAAAAAAGTCTTTCGACTATTCTGAAACATTTTTGTAATTTTAGGGTACCTCTTTTTTATATCCTGGGAGTCTTGACAGACTGTCCATTCACATGATCAGCGACCTCAAAAACATTAACAGGTAGAAGCACCGAATTCAGTTTACACATTTCGTTTATGTGAAGACAAATTTAATTTCCAATTCTATCTACGGCCAATAATTCCCCCGCAAAATAAAAAAAAAAGATTTTTATAACACAATTTTTTTTTGTAACAAACTGTTATAGCTACGGGTAATATAGATTATTGTACCAGTAGTAGTATTATTTTGTCCAGATTGCGTAACTAGAAACTAGCTCCTTGTAGAAATCTATGATTGGCATACAAAACATCGAGCTTTTTAAGTTTTACCTATCAAAGATACAAATTAGTTGTAAATCATGACTTTATACGGTCTTTACAAAGTAAGAGAGCTTAACATTCTAGTGATTATCTAATTTGGAAATTCTGATCGATATGAAAATTCTTACAGAGTTAAAGTTTCATCAATTAAATTTAATTACTCAATCAGTTGTATTATTTTTTCCTATTAGAATTGCAATATTATGTTTAGTTACCCCAACATGAGAGAATTTCAGAATTCTATTTTAAAGTCAATGTAGAATATTGCTATTTAAATTTATTAATTTCTCACACTTTGACCTGAGTTGTATATAAAATTTGGAATATTAAAACAGAAAAACGCTTCCGCATCTTACTCAATTTTTGTGACCAATTCAACGCTCTAAAAACATATATAAAATCTAAAAATCAACAAGTAATCAATTTAATAATCAGTTTGCTGAAAAAATGCAAGGAGTGTTAATTTAATTTTAACGGTTTGTACGTTTTGAAAAAGAAATGGATAGGAAAAATGAATAAATAATTTCTTTAATTTTATGCTTTAGCTTTTTGCTTTTGTGAGAAATCCTTGCCTTTCATAAAGCCCCCAACACAAATTTTTATACGGAGCCCCGTCAAGGGCGCATCTTAAATAATAACCGTCTCTATTTAATTACACGATCTGTAAATGAAAAATGTGATTAGTGTTGGGATAAATTATATTTTATTAAACTTTCATGGAAAACACCCAACTCGAAATGTTTTTTCTCTTCTAACTTTTGTTTATCATACTATAAAAGTTAATTGTATAATTTTGGTTACTATCTGAACACTGAAGAT
This sequence comes from Drosophila parthenogenetica, assembly GCA_035047505.1. NCBI lineage: Eukaryota > Metazoa > Arthropoda > Insecta > Diptera > Drosophilidae > Drosophila > Drosophila parthenogenetica. The sequence goes on along the minus strand of JAWNPM010000187.1, from coordinate 3,569,783 downwards.
TTAATTATACAAATTTGATTGGATTGACCAGCTATAAATATGTTGTTTAATAATGAAAATATCTCTGTAGCTGGAAACTCGCTCAGCAATAAAGTCATATAATTGGAAACATCTTTTTCATTGCAACAGCAACAACAATGCAATAAAAACATGGTCAAAACTAATTGGCCAATCAAATTGTCAGTGTTTTTGTCGTTTTGGATGTTGCTGCTTCGCTGAGCTAACTATAAATCAATTTATTAAATTTATATGCGGTTAATAAAATAATTTTTATGCATAAAATGCAAAAAAGCAAAGCCAATAAAACTGCGCACAAATTCACAAATGGCTTAATTACTAAATTAAAAAAGCAATGAAAAAAGAAAAGCAACAACTACTCTAACAAAAACAAAAAACGCAGCAGGGGTTGCGATCCAATACATATAAATATACAAATACACAGATGCGTATCTATACATATGTATGTATAAATATGTATTTACAAACACGTGTACATACACCGAGCAAATTATGTAAACTTAACAACAGCAACAGTAACAGCTGCACGCAAAGCATAAAACACGTTTCATACAAACACACACTGGCACAAACATTCACACACACACACATGCAATCTCCGCACTCACCAATGCAAAACGTGCTCTTCAAGTCTCACACCACTATCAACAATACCCGCAACAACAACATAGCGCCAACTAATACAACTCAGCAGTTGCATGCAACACAGCAACAAGACCAACAACAACAAAATCAAAAATACCAACAACAACAGCTACAACGAAAGCAACATCAAAGGCGAAAAGGAGAACACAAACATAATAAACCGGGCCAATGACTATGAAGCTCCGCCTACTACGGAAACTACCGACGGATGACGACGATGTCGACGACGACCAGGGAAGCGCAGCTGCTGCCATTTGTTCTCTCTACTGTGGCTGTTTTTTTTTTTGTTTTTGTTGCTGTTGCTGGCGCTGCCGCTGCCGCTGTTGTTGTATAGGTAAAAAGAAACGAACAAATAAAAATGGTAGATGAACCGAACGAACGAGCAGACTCAGCATAATGGACAAACCGAACACTGGAGAAGAGAACAATAAGGACTAGCACAAGATGAAACTGAACATTTTGCTTTGAATTAGAGCTATGTATGTTTATACATATGTACTACATGTTATATACTTCATGTTCTATGTTTTAAGTATATGTTAGTATATAGGTTTGCATATGTATTTCTTTTTATGTGCTTTGCTCTATAAATTAAGAGAAGTCTCTTTAATGACTGACATATTTAAGTTTGCATTACATAACTTCAGCAAATAAATTATATTAAAAAAAAAAAATGCGTTAAATATTTATTTACCTACATAATTGTAAAAATGTCTCCCAAATCAGATATTTTTGTAGAATGGAATTCTTAATTTCATTCGTACAGAATAAATATAATTGTTGGTTAATCTTACCATGTTAATTATAAATAACTTTGATTTAGCTTCAAAAGATAATAAGTTTCAGTTTTAATTCAAATAAGTGTTAATCATAGTGTCGAAAATAGCATAAACTAATCTACCCAAACAGGACAGGACGAGTCCTGTATAAAAATAAAGCTTTTATTAGTAATCGTCTTTAATAATTCAAATTCTAAAAGAATTAGATCTTTATACTCTTCAAATATTTGAAAAACAAGTTTTCAAATCTGTTTCATTATTTAAATTTCATTAATTTTCCAATAATGTGTGTTTTGAAAGGTGATATAATTTCTTCAACCTTTCTAATTTTTTTCCATGATGGGACTTGACAATTTTATGAAAATTGTAAAATAGTACAATTAGAAAAAAATAAAATAAAAAGTTTCTAGTTTGTCAGAAGCGAAATGTGCGTAACACAAACTGTGTGAATTTGATAGTTTCGATTTTGTAGTGTTATTACAATAGTTTTTTACAATTTGCAGGGGCGGTATGGGGCGTTTCAAAAATTTTAAAATAAACTTTGTCTGTGTACATTGTACTCTGTTTTAAAGTACGGAGTCTAAAAATAGTTTTTATCTTTAAAAGCAATTGGTGTTATTTATAAAGTTAATATTCAAACCAACCCAACCCAAACAAATTTCCCCTGTCACCGAAGTACTTTAGTTTATCAAGTGTCTAAAAAAGTTGGAAAATTATTCTTTATTATTGGCATAGGTTTTTTTAAGCAAAAACAATCAATGTTTCAATTGACTCGTCAATTAAATTTATCTTTTAGTGTTCACACGAGACATCAACCTATTCACTTTGCTGATCTAAGCAGTATATAAAACGGCGTTTGATTTCAGTCTCATTTCGGTGTTGTGTTACATTTTTTGTCAACGTTTTTACCGCCTTGTTTACATTCAGATCAATGTTATCTGAGACTGATCAAATGGAGTTTTTCTTTGTTTCGATTTGACTCTTTAATAAATAAAGTAAGCAAAGCGTAAAAACCGCGTACACTGCTAAATATGAAGTATACGTCGCATTGAACAGTAATTAAATTGGGCTCCAATTGGGTTTATTTACTAATGTGGATATTTTGAAATGTGTCTGAGCTGAACTGTTTGTTTTAGTTGTGTCATTTAGACACTCTTTGTATTTAACTGTGAGAGAAACTAATGAATGTCACATATGAATAAATTTGCAAGTATACAAAAAATTTGCAGCAATTCTAATGTCATGAAATTCGCTTGAATCCATTTGCAGGCCAAGATGTTTTCCTAGACTATTGTCAAAAGCTGTTAGAGAAATTTCGTTATCCTTGGGAGCTGATGCCGCTTATGTATGTGATATTAAAAGATGCTGGTGCTGACATTGATGAGGCGTCGCGTCGCATCGAAGAGGGTAAGCCAAACACAACGAAAAACACTCGATAATTTTGTCATTATCTATGCACCATTATTAAAATTTATGTCACAAATCTTTCAATCTGATCATACCAGGCCAATATGTTGTGAACGAATACTCCCGTCAGAACAATCTTAATATTTATGACGGGGGTGAGCTACGCAACACAACGCGGCAATGTGGATGATAATTGTTTTATTAGTTGCAATTTGAATGTTGCCAATAAAAACATATAAAAAAAAAGATAAAGTAAATAAAAGCAAATTTTGCTTAGTTATGTATGTTATTTGTTTTTGCTAACATATTAAATACTTAATATTTTACACTTAATACTTAGCTTAAAATATCTGCGCGTGTTAAATGAATTTTACTGAAAAAGAATGTCTATGTAAATATTTCGAATTGAACAAATGGAAACCAAGTCGCACTAGCTTTATGAACTTGGTAATACACGTATCTTCAATCAACAAACCAAATACGTATGAGGAGCCAATCAATCTGCCCAACTCTTCAATCAACACACCCCGGAATGAATATCATCAATCAACAAACCCACGATAAAAAGATGATCAACTTTGAGCAAAGTCTTCTCTTCAATCAACACTCTATTTGGAATTCATTTCAACAATCAACAAAACTCTTGAAGCCGAAACAAAGCCAGAAAAACGTTTTAATATATAAATCAGTCAACAAATCTATAATAAATTGATGCCAACACCGTGAGATCAACTTATGCGTGCTACAAGTCTATACATCGGTTGTTTAGCTTTAGTTATAACATAAGCGACAAATTAATTAAGTTCATTTAAGTTTAGTCAGGTTTTTAGCATAAATTCCAAAAGTTTCGTTAGTACTACCCTTTACACTTTTAAATTTTAGTTTTATTTGCCAATATCTCATATTTTTGATTTCGTAGTATCTCAGGCTTAGTCAGAACAAGCAGTTAAAATACACATTCAAATACATGTCAATTTACTTTTTTAACTGACTTTTTTCAAATGTAGCTTATTTTGAATTGCAACAATATTTTTAACTTTTTTTATTTAAAATAGATTCTGAACTCGAACCGCTAACACTTATCGACTTAAAATTTCAAACAAGTATTGTCAAAGTCTTAAAAAATATCTCTAAGAAAATATATCAAAAGATTTCCACTTCGCTAACTTATCCATTTTAGCTATACCTATCCCTAAGATTGGTTTTCGTCACTTTTTGGGCAGCATATTGTTAAGCAGCTTCGAGGTTAAAATACTTGTATCAATTTTTACATTAGATTATTTAGTCTTTGGAAATATTGTTGTAATATACAACTATTCATATGCATACAAACAATTGATAGTTTCAGTAAGGCTACGAATGTGTATAAATATTGTTACTGATTTAAGAAGTTCGCAATTTACATGCCAAGTTACAACAGAAAAAAGCATAGAAAAACCAAACAAAAATTAAATGTAAAAAAAATAAAATATATTCTTCAATCAAAAATATTTGGTCGGCATAAAAAGCCATTAATCTCCAGCCGTACCTTAAAATGTATTATTTTAAGCATGGGGAGAAATCAAATATAGTTTCTGAAGGTGCACATTAAAAGGAAACCGGGAAATTGCATCACTCAGTTGCTTTGGAGGCATCAGCTGCTGTTTGGCATTAAAAAGTGTAACGATTGCTTTTTCAAGTTGTTTCCATTCCACTAGAACCGTTACACGTCCCAGAATTACACATCAGCAGAGGTGATGCTGGAACGGGAACTGGAGCTGGAGCTGGAGATGGAGCTGAAACTGCTGTTGCTGTCGCCGTAGCTGGAATCGTAAATGCATCATTAAACCGAAAAATGCATGCGAAAAATTTACGACATTGCCAACACCGTCAGCATCGGCAGCATCAGCCGCAGATTCAGAGTCAGCAAAACTCCAAAGTCTTCAAGCTCACACTCCCCCTCTCTTCCTCTTCTGTACCAGTGCTCTTCAGATGCAGTGGCTTGGCTCCTCCGTGGGAAAGCTGCCAGGTAGCTTCTACTATACGATGCAGCATCGTTCGTTGGCACTTAACACGTCCAACCCTGTGTCATGATAAGGGAGGTGTCGGGATGGTACAAATAGGGAAGGTACAAACATGGAATGAAAGGAAGTCAGAAATTGTCGTATACTCATAAGCTATATAGTACTCGTGGGTGTGAAAACTCCGCAATTCTGGGTAGGCAGTGCGACGTGTAAATGTGTGTGGTATAAAGCTTAAAAGTGTTTATGCTTCGATTGTTTATGGTACGGGAATAGAAAAAGGGGATTACACAAAAGTTAAAATCTATTTTAACGTTGTAGGTTAATGAATTTTGTAAAGGGTCATAAGAAAACTTAGTACTTCGTTCTATTTCAAGTCCACAGCAAAGTAATTTTTAGACCCCGTACTCTTTAAAAAAGAATATAGGGGTCTATTAGGTTTGTCAGAAGCGAAATGTGCGTAACAGGCAGAACGAAGCTTTTCCGACCCTATTAAGTATATATATTCTTGATCAGCATCAACAGCCGAGTCGATATAGCAATGTCCGTCTGTCCGTCTGTCCGTCTGTCTGTCTGTCCGTCTGTATGAACACCTCAATCTTTTAAACTACAAGAGCTAGAGACACCAAATTTTTTAATGAAAGTCCGTCTATGATGTACGCAGATCAAGTTTATTTCAAATCGGCGCCACGCCCCCCACCGCCCCCACAATAAGCAAAAAACTAGACACACCTCGGAAAAAATTGATGTTTTCTGCGAATATCTTTGTAACTATAGCACTTAGGAACACCAATTCTGGTACGCAGGTTCCTAGAGAGAACACAAATGCAACGTCATTCAAAATTTTTGTCTGCCATGCCCCCTCTTCCCACAAGAACTAAGCAAATTTTTCAAACTTACATGCCGTTTTTAAAGCATTTGGTAATATAGTACGGTATTGTAGTTCAAAATTTGTTTAAAGACAAATTATATCAAACTAACCTGAAAGTTGCATAAAAATGCAACTATAAACAACTGAGCAATTAGACAACAAAGTAGCCCATGAAGCGCGTAATGAATGTAGTGGTGCAACTAGTAGGGCAGCATGATATGGAACTTGCGTCAGTAAGCGCGGGTTCAAATCCCATCAGTGACTGATTTAAAATTTTTTTTTAAATTTAATTTTAAAACTTAAATTTTAAATTACTGTCGTATTCAAATATTAATTTCGAATACAAGGAGAGTACGGGGTCTTTTACAGTCGGCGCGCTCGACTGTAGCCTTTCTTACTTGTTTTAATATGTATTTATTATAAAAATAATTTATTATATTTTTCAATGCAATCTAAGATACTTGTTTGTTAGGATCAATAGTTTATAATCTGAAGAGCTTATAATCGATCGGATAAAATTGATTTAAAAAACTTGTGGCCTAAAAATCCACTTTTAAGTGCTTCTTAGGGACGAAGTATCGATCATATATGATACTGAATTGAATTTAACTAAACCCATTTAAAATTTCATAATTTAAAGCCTTTGAATACATCAATCTCTATGGTTACTTGTAGCCAGCCTACTGCTTGTCTGTTCTTTATGACCATGCTATCAATCTTTATGGTCTTTTACGCCCATTTAGGCAAATGAGTCAGCTTGCATCAGCTTTTATTACACATTTCTCATACTTATTCCTGTCATATTTTAAGCATAGTGTCTACTTGGTAAATACATAAAAAAGAATTTAGTTTCAAAGCAAGTATTGTTTTGTTTTCAACCAAATGTGAACGTAGTTTAATCCTTGCTCTGGGCAAGCATACAGCAAATTCCTGTAAAATTGGGAGCAGCCTGAAGCTCAACATTTACCAATGCTTATTAAATACTATAGGAAAACTTTACCAAAGCCAGTAGAGGCAACGACAACAGCAACAACAAGAGCAAACGCAACAACAGCAGGAAGCAAAAAATTTCTACTTTACGACTTCATATTGTGGGCGGGTCGTAAAAAATGTGCAGCGTCAACTCTGACGACAAATACTACTGACATTTTAGTGCTCTAGAAGTAACAGGCATGCCGGAACTAGCTGCCACTTCTGCCAGACATCAGATATACCCTCAAAAATATATAAAGTATATATATTTAAGTATAAGTATATAACAACATGTAACAAAGGGAGAACATATGATGTATTAGAGCTGATTCTCCAGCTGCCTGGCTTTATAATAAGCAGCCCAGTTTGTCATAAATAGCCAGAATGTGGTCACCTCGTCCATGTGGCTGATTGTGGCTGTCATCTGGTGCCCCTGGGCTTCTTAGTGTCCCTGGCTTCATTGGTGTCACCCGCTAACCCAGCCAAGTGTAAAGTTATTGACCAAGGTTTTGTGGACTGCAAACGGGCTGATTAAAAATCAGTTTAAGGGTCGTAGTCCAGCAAACGCTTTAGTAAATTAATGTTGTAGCATGGCAATGCTTTAAGTTTTCACTTTTTAGGAACTAATGTTTATTTTAATTTTTATTTCATTAGAAACAATAGGGACTTTCAAGAGTTTGAAATTTTACAGGTTTAAACAGGTTGTTATAACGTAAAAGAATCTTACAAACTTATCCCTAATTAGTCATGAAATAATAATTTTAATAACAATAAGTCTCAGCGCGGATCAGCCAAAAGTTTTTAAACGTCATAAGTCAACTCTCAATGGAAGCACCTGAACTTTAACCTGCTGTTAAAGATGCACTCAGTTAATTGGTACCAGGCAAACAAAAATTATTGTTGGGTTTGTCCGAAAGTTAACGACTTTTAATTCGTCAGATTCCCACGCGGGACTTTCATTAGTATTAGTTTGTTTTTCTGGTATTTACTCTACTCGGGTATGTACATAGTTAGGCAAATACAAAATAGAAAGGTGGAAGGGTGGGATCGGGTATGTACATAGTTCGGCACATGGATTCACATATGTACCGAAAGAGAGCGAAAGGCAGATAGAGAGAAAGTGAGTAAGAGAGAGAGAGGACTCATGCGTAATTCTCCGGTGTGCCTGGCTCTGTTTAATGCATTCTGCAGTTGGCGGAAGAAAAAATCCCATTAAAATTAAGTAAAATTGCAGCAGCGGCAGAGTAATCGTAAAAACTTGGCATTTTGATGTTGCACCGAGCAGTAAAATTTTGAAAAGTTTTTGCTACGCAGATAAGACGCACAGAAGGAAGGAGTGGGGAGAGACAGTAGTCAAAGGTTCTGCCTCTTTGGCAGCTACAGTGGATATGCGATTGGGTTTTGCCATGAGGTTCACGTGAAGGTTGCACATAAAGTGCATGCGAAGGCGCCCCTAAGAAGCACATGTGTACTTGTGTGAGCGTGTATTATGCCTTCCAAAATGGCGCTTATCCTGGCCCGAGAGACACTGACTTTTAGTGCCCGCCATAGTAGTTAATGGTATAGCTTCAATTGTTGATAAGTTATGTGGCAAGAAAAAGTGTGAAACACAGGAATTTAACGATATAAGTAATAAACTGGAAAGTGCATTGTGCAGTATAAAGCAAAATTAGAAATGAGAAAACCAACTAGTATGAAACCGATTTTATTAGATATGTCGTCATTTGCATATATAAGCACAAGGGTTGTTTAACCTGTGCAACCATAAAAAAATATTATAAACATTTATTTTGCGGCTGTTTACAGCCCAGTTAATGTCAAGGTAAAACTTAATCAAATCAGCTGTTTGGTTAACTTTTTCAGTAAGATTGGTGTTAACTTATTCGATTTATAATTGGCCAACAATAATAATTGTGATTCGTTCTTCTTGTTCTTGGTTTTTCACAGCGCGTGTAGAAATTAACCGAATTATAGCACAAATCAATATCAACTACTACAAGGCCATGGCAATCGATCTGCACCTAACAGGAGTGCCCATGTACCTGACTATTCCCAGTATCGAGTGTGGCTCACACTTCACACACCTGCCGCTAACCCACATTCGACCGCCAACTCCGGAGCCTTTGGCCCTCAGCCGTACACCACCGAGTCCAACAGCCACTGCTCTCACAGCACCCAATTCACACCAGAAACACTCGCGACCCACAAGCAGTAATGGAACTGTAAACTCGGCCGCATCACCCACGCTAGTGACAACTGTGTCGACCATTTCAGTGCCCGGCCATCACCAGCAGCAGCTTCCGCTCCAGCATCCGCAGTTTCATCATCGTGAGCAACGATCTCGGTCTGGCTCGCCGACCACGCCTCCTCCGGCGCACAGCAGCAGCAACGGCACGTATCACCACAGCCACAACCACCATCACCACCAACATGGCCAGCACTTGGTCAGCTCAACATCCGCTGCAGCAGTTGCAGCGGCAGCAGCAGCCACGTAGCAGTATCGCAATGTTGCCGCCGCCGCTGCTGCAGCCGCTGCCGCCGCTGCTCTCTTTGTGTAAGTAATGGACTGTGCCTTAGCCAAATTGCAATTGGTAAATTGAACAAACAATACGCATGAACTTAAGTCATTGGAATATCGAATATTTTTTGCTCTTTCAATATACATAGATGAATATAGAAGAATTAACACAATAAAATTATTTTTTTTTTTTTTTTGCAACTCTCAAGTTTGAAATGTGAAATTTTCTCCGCAAAATGATCGAATAAACTGCTTTAGCACAATTTTAAAAAGAAATAAAAAATCTGTGCGAATTTCGTAGTAAGTTTGTCAATGACAATTACATAAAAATTCAAGCGTAGCTGTTCTTAAATCACATTTAATTTGGTCATTAACATGATCGGCTTTTCAAGAAAACTAATAAGACAAGTTGGTATCTTAGATGGTAAAAAGTGTATATATATTTACATTAACTAAAAGTTGAGTCGAATACTTAAAAGCGCATTTCCAATTCGAGGTGAGCTCTTTTGTCCAGAGTGTTTCAACTTGTTTGTCATGCAGGTCCATGCGCGTAGCCTTTAATCAAATCAATTTCGCAGCATAGTTTTATGTTTACAATTTAAGTTGGTTGCCCGTTTGCTGCTGAAGCAATGCTTGCCACTATTCGCTTGCACTTGCCATTTTCACTTGCAGTTTTCATTCCTTCATTTCCATTTCCGGCGGCTGCTGGCATTTCTTAAACCGTTGCATTTCCGGGCTGCGCACGAAAGTATGCAATGGTTTTTTCATCATTTTGCCTGATGACTGCAACGTGGCAACAAAAGCTTCACATCGAGTTGCTTCTGGTGCCACAGATGAAAAACAATTCCTTTTTTGAAAGACTCTCCGCCCGTCCCATCCCTTTGACATTACCCAAGAGGCGCTCTCAAGTTGCCTGTGTTTTTGTGCTGACAATTGAAGCATTCGTCTTTTGGCCATTTGTTGTTTGTCGTTTCATCGTCCCATCGTTGCGACGTTGCATCGTTGCGTCGATGCTTAATTCAGAGGCAAGTGTTAAATTTCCATGATGGCTGGCTGGCATTTTAGTTTATATTAAACGCTCCTGATGCTACAACATTTTGTTGCCTTTTGTGTGAATGTGAATGTGAGAAATGTTTTGCTTTAATTAAAAACTCAAGTGGCGTCAGCTCCAGGTTTCTGTAATTTCTGATGAAGTCTCGGATTGCTCAGCGTTCTGCGTGTTATTTGCTATTACATTGGCATTTATTTTGTTGCCACAAATATCACAAATATCGTATAATGTTTTGCCCTCGAAATGTACATCAAAACTTTCGCCTGCTTGCCACAATTTATGATGCCCGGACAACACTTCAGAATGCATATTTCAATGTGTCTGTCTGGTCCAAGGTAATAAAATATACGCATTTTGCAACAACAACAGCGCCATTCAAATCTTGTCTAGAACTGTGATCTTTTCTTGCTATCCTTCGATTGTTTGTGCGCCCTTTCAGCACATTAAAACCTCAACTCAACTCAACTCATCTCCTGTGGCATTCCGCATCAAAGGCGCGTCGTGAGTTTTTACGAGTGCATCATAAAACTGGAACGCGGAAAAAAGAGAAAAAATTTATGTATTTTGATTTTTTTCTTCATACTTATACTTTATACTATATGTATAAGTATTCCTGGATGCCTCTAAGCCTAGGCAAGGCTGCAATTAAATTACGTTTTGCAACTACAAAGTCTAAGGCATCAAAAAGAGCAGGAGATCGAAGGCTGGATACATAAGACACCAAACAGAAAACAGCAGAGTAGAAAAAATCCACTGATGATGAGAAATGAGATAAGACGCCTTCCTGCCTGCCTGCCTGCCTGCCCTGTCGAGGGCATATAAAACTATCACCGAGTTCATTTAACTCCGTCTCAAGCAAAGAAAGGAAAGTTTAAATCAAACTTATCAGCAAAGCGAACAAAAATCAAGAACAACAATTATTCAACTGCAAATGCAGCGGCCATAAAAAGTGCCAAACAATGCGAAACTTTTACGAGTCTCTCAAGCTCCTGTGGCAGGAGCAACTCCTGAAGTGCATTTCATTTGTTTCACTACACACACAGCTTGGAAATGGCACTAGAATTCTCTGACCTTTTCCGCATTGTTGTTGACTGTGGACTGTTCGCCAAAAAAAGGCCATAAATGCATAAGTTTGCCGTTTAACGATATTTTGTTTCCGCTTTTGGCGCAAATATCATCCCAATTTTGCACACCTTTTGGCTGTAAAATGCCAAACAATAGAAATGCTTTTCATTTTATTTCCAATTTCTCTCGCTCTTTACCTCACTTGCGTTCTTGTCGACTTTTACGTGCATTTTCGTATGGAAAAAAAAATAAATACATAAAAATTGCTTGGCAACGTTTTCTACTTAATTTTCATGTAATGTTTTTCAGTAAATTGTGTATAAATTTATGGACAGAAAATATAATCAACGCTCAGCACCCAATATAGAAAACTATACTGCACATTGCTCATATTATTTAAAAACACTGAATGACATAAGTAATTTAAAATATTTGAGTGGACACAATAATATGTATGGAAAAAGCAACAAAATACAAAATTTCTTGTGACAGTATTTAAAAACTTATTGTTTATAATTAGTAAATTGTCAGTAAGAATCAAAATTTATGTCGTTCTTGATTATGATCTCAACAATTCTAAAGTATCAAAAAAACACATTTTAATTTTTTCCATTTCTGAATTGTTTCGCTCAGGAATTATTTCCACAGTGTCAAAAATGTATTCAGTAAAGCACTTGAAAATCACTTAAAATTGTTTATATGAATCCGCGCAGTTAAGTTGTGCACAACAATAAACAGCATACAATATATTTAATGCTTTTGAGTTGTCGCACAATTTCCGTTGATTTCTAATTTCCGCTGCGATGACGACTCTTTAAAAAAAAAGAACAACAAATAACCAAAAATAAAAACAGCAAATCCCTAAGTTATAATGACATATTCTCAGTCATCATCATCTTCACCCATTGCCAGTCTCACATGGCTCCATCTTATGTCTTCTCATTTGAGTTCGTGTTCTTATTGGTATTGCTATTTGCATTTATGTTCTTATTCTTATTCGTATTTGCTTTCGGGTCGAGGCGAGCCATAATAAATGCAATGCTTGCCATAAAAATAAAAATACAAAATACAAAAAAAGAAACTTAATAAAGAGAAGAGTATTATAGTTTTGCGAGCGAGTTTCGGAATTTTTGAGTTTCAGTTTCAGTTGTGGCTGTAGCATTAGCTTAAGCTGCTCGAATTTCGCCCTGGTCTGAACACATCCCTTCCGGGCCCCGTCGTTAACTCGGCTTGTGTTTATTATTGTTGGTCTTTGGATTGCGTGCTGGGTGCGCTCTCCGGTTTTTATTGTGCCACGTTACGCCGTTTTTTGTTTTTAGTGGACACGCATTATTAAAAAATAAACAATAAGTATGCTCCGCTACTCCGCTACTCACCAGTACAAAAGTCAAGTCGAATCGTATCAAATAAAGCACTCCTGTCTGCCCTTAGTGCTCTTTTTAGCTATTCATTTTTCACTGGAAAATCATAAAAAGTTGAGTTGAGCAAATAAACAAAGCGACTCGATCCACGTATTCAGATACATATGTGTTTCGCTTATCCTAAATATTTAGATCAAAATAAACTTTATCAGCTGTGGAAACAAAATGTTTACAAAAATAAAGACAGTTGACGATGATTGCTTTAAATAATTAAAGTATTCAGATATTATAACTGTTATTTACTAAGACAAGCATCAGCTTGTTTATATTTTAATGTATTATCAATCTTTTTGAGTACATTTTTTTTTTTGAGATATATTCTTCGAATGTTTGCATGCAATTAGTTGGACAGCGACAATTAAAAATCAGCTTCGGTTAAACAGAAAACTGCTGCTGCATTATCGTAAATTGCATCATAAAAATCACATTTGGTATTATAAAGAAGAAGAAACGCAGCTGCGAACTAAACAGCAAGGAATCAGGACGAGTCCAATCTGCAATTCCACAGCCCCATTACACAGAGCATGAACGAGACTCAGTCCAAAAATACTTTCAGCACCCACTGTCCAAATGTCGTGGCCGTCAATGCTGCTATAAAATTTATTTTTACGAGCGAAGAGCTCTCTCATCCTTTACCTGTGCAGGTAAGCAGGCTCTGGCTAAGGCTCAAACTCAGCACCTGGATTGCCTTCGGTACCTTTTGACTGCCATTGCAATGATTTTAATGTCTTTCATGACTGAGACAGTGCACCCATATGGGTCACGCTGATATTATTGCCTTGAGGAACCAATAGTAGATTAAGTTTCTAACTAATTAATAGGCAAACCTAAAATCAGTAATTCATAAACATTAATGCAATATTACTTTTAAACTAATATTATCAGTAACCCTTTTTTATTTTTATTCCACTCTGTTTAGCGATAATTGAAAATCAGCACCAAATACAGAAGTCTGCTAACTGGATTGTTTTGAAAAAACCTCTTGGAACTGAGAGCCCGCAGCTTGTTAAAGGATTCCAACTTGTACAGAGATGCGGATTGAATATTTTATAATCCATATAGTAATGCTTACACTTTGTTTTCCTTTCTTCGATAACAAACAGCAAAGCTTTTTGATGAGTTGTAGAGTACGACTTATTTGCGGGCTAAGCTAACTAAAACATATTCAAATTGATCTCAAACATTTAAATCTAGATTCTAGAACAATCATAATCAACTGAAACGCGCTGATTAATCTTTTATATGTTAACATATAATTGACGCTTCCCAAAATGACACAACAACTTCCGATTGCTAGAAACTAAGAATCTTCAGAATGATCTATGCAACCCCAAACACATAACGTCATCAAAATTAAAAAAAAAATAAATAAATAAACAAGCACAGTATAATATCTAGTCCTAAGCTTGCACCATTTAATCAAAACCTTCAAAGCTTCAACTATTTTGAGCAACTTGTACAGCATTTGGATAATTACGAAGTACAGTTTTCAATTTGTTTAAATCTGTAATTTAATTATGAGATTATATTAGCTTCCAACATAAATTATTTTTTTTAAATATCCCAAATCTTTTTAAATGTTACATTTTCTTGGGCTGTGCGCTGTTATGCGATTTTATAACATAATATGAAAACATTGTATTTACTACGTTTTTTTTTTAATTTTTCGATTTCTTTTTCTATAAGAGATAGTAGAGACCGGTGAAAAGAGAATAAATACAACCAGTTTCAATCAGAAATTTGTATTTTATTTAACTTTTTATATATCAGAGAATTATGTTTCTTTTGTGTGTACATTGCGTGAGTTAAGGATCGACAAAAACCAAAAACGTTATGCTATTCAAATTGTAGTTAAATTTATTGTATTTGCTTTTTGCTTAAATTAAACAGTAGCTAAAACATTTCAAGTTAAATGGAACTCATATTGTAAAACTTAAAGCATTGTATCGTAGTTAATTAAAAAATAAAAAACCGCTTCAAAACAATAAAGTTTACATTTAATGGCTTCAATATATGTTGAATTAAAATATTAAATTTTATCTGGGAATTCACGAATGAACCTATCTCTAACTTTTAAATAAATGATAAAGCATTCTTTACTTATTAACTCCTAATTGGCTAAAAAAATTTTATCCAATCCTGTCCATGAGCATCAGATTTACATATCAAACAGACCCTTGAGATCATCGATGGATAGTTTGGTGCTAACCTTGCCAGTCAGTAAGCCATCGGCCAATTCCAGCTTACGATCCTGCAATGACTTAATACGCTGCTCTACAGTGTCCATGCAGATCATTTTGTAAATGATTACATCCTTCTTCTGGCCAACACGGAATATACGATCTTGCGCCTGCGCCTCTAGCTGTGGATTCCAGTGCAAATCCAAAAGAATTAAATGATTGGCTCCAATCAAGTTAAGCCCAACACCTCCGGCAGTCAAAGACAACAGTAGGATTTTTTTAGAGCTGCGCTGATCATTAAATTCATTTACAATGTCCTGACGGTTCTTAACTGCAATAGTTCCATTTAGGGACAATGATTGCAGACCCTCCTTGTCCAACATATCGCGTAGTATATTAAGCACAGACGTCCATTGAGACACAATGATGGCCTTATCATCGGTGTTAAGAACACATGTTTTGAGAATCTCCATGGTCTTGAGCAATTTGGTAGAGGGACGTTTTAAATCAAAGACCGGGTTGCTACGCTTAAGCACATTTTGCGAGGCCTTTGCAATGCGGTTATCTTCATGGCTGCTACTGTTGGATCCCTCACTGATTGTCAACTTATTAAGATGATCAAGTAAATCTATTTCCGCTGACGGCCCCAGACTGTCATCGTTGCAAATTTGTCCATCACCTTCACCTTCCAGCATCTTCGAAAGGCAAAAAGAAAGATAAGATTAGATAGCCAAATTAAACCATTTAGATACCTACGGAATCTATAAGACCAGGATGACAACAAATTTGGCGAAGACGCAGCAAAAGAACTAAAATTTCATGAGACTTCACTTCATTTTTGTGGCCAGCAATTCGGGCGAATTTCTCATGCATTTTATTCAAGTTAAAGTCTGAATCCTTCTCAGAGCGCTGCATCAGGAACTGCGCAAATAAACTGCGAGAATAGGTCAAAACTCGCTGATATACATTCATCTCATGCTTATCAAGATTCATTTCCACCAATCTTATCTTCTTGTTGGGCAAACTGTTCAGTTTGCCATCCACTTGCAGTTGAGCTTTGGTGCGCCTGAGCATTATGGACTTAATCAGTAAATTTAAACGCTCCTGTCCACCAGCACTCTTGTTGTTGATCCACCTCTGCCAGATGGGAAGTTCGTCGAAGGGTGAGCATCGCAAGAACTTCAGCAGAGCGTAAACATCTAACTCCTTATTTTGAATCGGAGTACCCGTAAGAGCCCATCGATACTTACTTCGCAGGGCACTGACTGCCACGGATGACTGTGACTTGTAGTTCCGAACTACATGAGCCTCATCCAAAATGACCCGACGCCACTTAACCCCAAAGAGAGCGCCTTCATGCTTCTGTTCCCTGGCCACGATATTGTAAGTGGTGACCACCAAGTCGTAGGTGCGAAGATTTTTTGATTTTGAATCACGATTAGCGCCATGATGAACGCAAACCGTGATGCGATGTCGGGATAACTTGGAACTGACTTCGCTTTCCCACTGACGGATTAAACTAGCGGGGCACACCACTAGAGTTCCGCCGTTACGGACTATATACAGAATATATATACTCGCTTTATATTAAGTTATTATTTTAAAAATAACTTACAATCCTTGCGGCCTTTGGAGTACCAGCCATTGGTGCTTTTAGGATTCTCTTCCTTCTCCTCCTCATCGCTGCTGGCAGGTTGGCTCGCTGTGTTGCTCTCTTGACGATTTTTACAAGCCAACACTAGCGAAATCATTGTTAGCGTTTTTCCAAGACCCATGTCATCAGCTAGAATGCCTCCGCGTGGACGTTGCTGCTCTCGCCATGTCATCCAAGCTAGCGCGTGCTTTTGATGCTCCATCAGCTGAACCTTCAAGCCCACTGGATCATCAGCCAAGACGCTTTCTGCAGGGCAGTCCTTCAACGAACCATGTAAAACCTAAAAAGGCAAAAATCAAACCAACCATAACAGAAGTTTACAGATAGATTTTAAGAAACTCACGAACCTTCAGTGAATCCATAGTGAGAGCCTTTTGATTGTTGAATGTGGCCATTCCCTGGGTGCCAGTATGCGTGGGCTGTATTAGATTAACCGCTTCCGATAGATCATCCCAACCGAGTTCTTTGTCTACAGATTTGGGCGGATCGATCATCCGAGAGGGTGGAACTTTCTTTGGGGTAATTCCTTTCTGTACATCAACCCCATCTAAATACTTAGTTTTCTTTATAATCTCCTCACGCAAACCATTGATACGTTTTCTGATCTGCACACCTTTATCCGGTAACTTATGGGAAACCTTCTCGAAGAGCTTCTCCGCCTCGCTCAGCTGGACACGAAGCTCAACAACCTTTCGTTGTTCCTTCTCATAGAATTGGTGGGAAACGTTTTCCTTTTTGGGGAATATGGCAACAGAAGAATGCCTTGGTTTAGCACTCATGGTATTGTTGATCGGAGATACATTTTCATCATTGCAACTGCTACTGTCGCTGCTGGAAATCTCAATAGTCGCCTCTTTGTTGCTTAAAATGAGGACATCGCTGGAGGAGGAGTTATTTATCTCAGAGTCAGGTTCCTGCTGATTTACAGGGATTGAAAACACTGTCGAATGAAGTATAGATTCGGCACTGCCCACAAACTGCGTACTATAACGTGGCACATCGTCGTGATTATCAGCTGCATTTACACTATATTTTGAGTGCAGCTTCTCATGGTAGGTGGCATCTGAATCTTCCTGTGTTTCTTCATGAAGGGAGTCCCCGTGATCATTGTATTCAATTGACTCTTGTGCCTGATGGGTAGTTTCATCAGCAGCATCGTCGACCATTTTAAATGCGCTGGATCTGTTGGCGCCGGACTGCTCATCCTCGCTGTAGTCAATCTCACTGGAATCATCACTAATATCTTGCGGACGAATACCTGTTATACTCATTCGAGTACGCGGCGAAATTCCACGCTGATCGAGTTCATCCTCTTCTTCTTCACTGTCTGAAACGATTACTGCTCTGCGTCCTTTGCCCACTTTTCGTTTAAATACTCGACATACACTTTCATCCTCTGATTCTGTGCCCTGAATCGTCACATTGGCACTGGGTTGACTTCTAGCGCTGCTTCGACTGCTGCGTCCTAGTAACGTCACAGTCATAAAACACAAATGAATCTCTGCTTGTAACCTAAACCGCATTTATTCTCTCACCTGATGTGGACTGACTCACAACGCTAGCATCCTCCTCAGAATAGTCACCCTCACTTAACATATTTCCTATGATTCACTTATAGTTAAATAAAGTTCCCGCTATGGCACTATTTTTAGGCGCCAGTTAATTTCAACTAGCGCAATTGTAACACACACGCACGTATACAAAATGATACGAATAACGCAATCTATCGACAATCGAGTATAATCGATTTTTTTTTAAATATTTTTGTTAGCAGTAGGTCAGCAGATCAGCTTTCCTATGTAACTTCTAAATAGAAATTGTCAATGTTATTTAAATTCAATATATTTTGAGAAAAAAAAGTAATATATTCTGTTACGCATATTCGATTATTTAGTATCGATCTGCTGATTGTTATTTGGAGGACGCGACGGTAGCGGCACCTAGCGGCAGTTTACTTATATTTCACTCGGCAACTGAGGCTGTAAAATGTCCGTTACGATTTGAGTTAAAAAGCCGAGTTCCAGTTGAAGCCTATGCATGAATAAAACGACTTTTAGCAGGAGTCTGTTCAGTTTTTTGTCCTAAATCATTTGGTTTATTCATTTCTTTATAAAATATAATATATTATTCCAATAATATTACGTCCCCAGTGTTTTTTGAGACATGTGCTCTGGGAATACACTTCTTCCCCTGGCATCGGTATTTGTATCTTGCAGAATGTGTCCGTTTTTCAATTTCATTATGGGGTATTTCCTGCAGAGTCTCTGGATTTTTGGATATTTGATTCCATCTTAGTCCGTAAAGTACTTTTTGGTAGTATCCAGAGTTAATATATTTCAAGGAATCATAGTTTTGACATCGCTCAACCAAATCGTTGGCCAAAGTCCCTGGAGCCATAACAAAGTTCTATATATACTAGCAGATTTTAACAAATAATTTGATACTAAGAAGTGATTTTTGGAAATTGGAATGTATCCAAAAAGCACTCTGGGTTTTGCTCTTAATTCTTTAAGTCTTCATGACGGTATATATATTTTACTTTATTCAGATTTCAATTGTCTGATACAATTTCATCACTCCTCTCTATACATACATAACATTAAATGAATTAAATAACTATTCACTTAAATCTATTTAATATTATGGGAAAAACAAAATGTTTATAAGTTTTATATTATAATAATTTGTGTAAGTCTGAGTTTGTATTTTAACTAGCGAGTGTGTGTGTGTGTCTGAGTGTGTATGTGAGTGAGCGTGTGCCCTTCAATTAAATTTGCATATTTTAATTATTTGTATTCCAAGAAGTATTATATTGACTTGTTTAAATTGCAATATTCGTTAAATTTCATCTGGTAAGTGTCTGTTAGTTTTTCATATTAGCTTCTAGAGATTAGCCAAAATGTTAGTTCATGTATACTATTATGAATTTTTCTCTAATTTTATGATTATTTGCAATGATTCATAATTTGATGATTTACCTGTTTCCATCCGAAAGTTATATGTATATGCATGTATTATCGTATAATGATTCGTAGTCAATCTTGACTGCAATATATGTTGTTATAGAAAGACATTTGATGAGGTTGTTTCATAAAAGTTAAAACGAGGATCGATTATACGAGCTTTTATACCTGGAATTTGGAGTTGAAATTCTTCTGCAATCCCCAGTGTTTCTGATTGTGTGTTATACAAAAGAAGCAATGAGTTTTCAAAGTGAACAGTTTTTCAAGTTTAATAGTAATGTGTACAGTTTGCTATACTTACGCATAAGTATCTTATGTGTATACGTGTAAGAGTTTGTGTAAATTAAAATAATGAGAAATATTGCAGAGAAAAATGTACATAAATATGTCGCATATAAGTGCATTCATATATACTGTACCCAAGTGAGTGTGGGTGATATAATATTCCGATCTGTTTGTTATACATGTACGTTAAAGGATTTGTTCTCTATAAAGTTAAATTGCTAAAATTAAGCAAACATTGTAATAGTTTAAGTAAATCAAAACGTAATCAATACATACATAATTACAAAATTATATATTAATTTTCTTTGTACAACTATATGCTATGGTATGAATTACAAATTATTTACCTTTCCGATAATATGATTACATTCTTCCCTTTAATTGGCAGAATGTGCATTTGTAGGTAGGTGTACGAAGGTGTGTGTGTATGTGTGTGCATGAGTGTAATAAATATTATTATGCATATTCATTTATAATTATAATTTTTCTTTTCGCTTTGCTCGTTTTTCGAATATGAGTTTTTGGAATTTGAAGTTCTTGCTCAACATTTGTTTTGGTTTGTCGGTTTTCTTTTTTCGCGCATGTTTGACATTATTCGCAGAATGTTATTGTGAAATTAAATATTTAAATTAGTTATTTGTGTGTTTTAACTTCATCAATGCCAAACACATTAAAAATATGCATATCGGACTTTCAATCGGATACTTTTTTTTTTTCGATTTCTCTTGCGTTTTCTTTCAGTTTTTGTTTTTACTTTTAAAGGAGGTACTAATTTGTTAACACTTCTGGGCACAGCAAAAGGCGAGTCCCCTTTTGGCGGCAACTAATCTTTCGTCCCGTCTTTGCACGTTTACAAAGCCAGGTTATTTCTTCTTCCGTTGACCTTATTCACTAGATTGCATATTTTTAAGGCTGGTCCTAGCTTTAGACCCATGTACTTCATCATCATCTCCGAGTTGAGTAACAGTAAAGCTTTACCATCGATTTCCTGTAAGTTCAAAGAAATAACTCTAGTCAGTAACTATATCCAAGCTAGACTATTATTTTAAACACTCACATGCTTTCTGAATAGATCTCCGTGCACGGCCAGAGAATTGTCATTGCTTTCGATATACTGGATAACCTCCTCAATAGACCAATCTATGGGTTGTGCTCGCAACTGCGAACACGATACTGTTGTCGATGTACTGTGGGGTGAGGTTACTGCAGTGCCTCCGTAGCTACTGGATGCAGCAGCCGCAACTGGCGCAGTTGCTGCTTTAGCAGCACTAGCAGCTGGTGCAGCTGAGCACCCCGACTGCGAAGCTGTGAACGGAGTGGACACCGATGATGGAAATGAGGCGCTTGAAGACAACGTTGTTGGAGATTTGCAATAGTTGTTTGGCGACTTGGCGATCATCTGTTCAGGATGCACTTCAGCCACCAAAGGTGCCAGGTATTTACCAATTGTGCTGGTGTTTGCTGTGCCTCCCGCCAGACTGCTGCTGCTGCTACTACTACTGCTGCTAGTGCTGCTTGTAGTTGTGGTGTTCGAGGAAGGGGAGGTGTTGGAAGAGGTGCTGTTGTTGCTGCTGGCGGATGAAGCATCCGTGTTGTTGTTGGTCATCTCCTGAGCACAACTGCCGTTATTGGTGTTAACAACATTGTTGCTGTTATTGCTATTATGATGGTGGAATCGCACCTTTCGCAATGCCTGAGCTTGGCTCTGAGATTGTGTCTGCGCCTGTGGCTGTGCCTGGATCTGTGCCGTAGCCGTGGATGCGACTGTTGGTGTCATTCCATTGGGCTCTGCTTTGATAGTTGCCTTCGAACTGTTTTTGTTACTGTCAGTGTTGCTGTTACTATTGCTGCTGTTATTGTTGTTGTTATTATTGTGATTCAGTTCCTCTTTAGTGACCTTCGATTGAGTTTTGGCCGAAACCTTCAAGCCAATCTCTTGCTTAATAATTAGCGGCTTTTCTACGGGCGATGTCGGCGTTGGCGTTGCTGACTTAGACTGACGACTGCGTTTCTCGGCGAGCACAGGTGAGGAAGGCGGTGTCGCTGCCTGCACCAGCTGTCGCTTGCGACTCTGGGCACACTTTTTGCACTCCTCTGTATCCGGTACAAGGGAAATAAAATTTACACACGCCTTGCATGTGATGCACAGTGTCTTGATGAATTGCGCCAAGCTGTCGTCGTCTTTCATGCGTAGTGGCGAAGGTATTTTGACCTGGATGGGTAAAGGGGGATTAGTGGCATAATTTAAAATTCGGCTTTCCAACTAGCTCACCGTAAAGTTCTTTCCTGCAGCAGTCACAATGTGTACATCACCGTCCAGTTCAAAAAGTAGCCTTGATAACTGTTGTGTGTCCGCGCTTGCGGCCAGCACTTCTTGCAAGCAAAGCTTGGCGAGTGTTTCATGTGTCTGCCCCGTCACCATTGAGGGCAACTTGGAGCTATTGATAAATGGTCCAGCTTTGCAATTGGGATGGAAGTGCGCAGTGACTGGAGATGCTGGCACCATTGCATCTGATTCAGCCACAATAGTGTGCCTCGGACGTGGACATCGTTGCTTGCCGGAGCCGGACTCCATGCGGGACTTATGACCGGGAGGCTGCATTGGATGGCAGCTACGGGCACACCAGCCGGCAGGGAAGATGTCGCGCGAACGATAGTTACACCAGTAATCGAAGGCGCCCCGCCAGCCATCAAAGGTGACATGGATTTGATCGTCCTTAATGGCATCAACCGTTGCGCAGCAAATTAGTTGGGGATTCTTTTTATCCACAGCTTCCAGCTTTTGGCCAACTTTGTATAGATTAACTGGAGGCGTGGCTGGTTCGGGCTGAAATATCTCTTCGGGTGCAACCATAGCATTGTTAAGTATTTTGCACAGGTATCCGGGCCAACTAGAAGCGTTCATCCGAAAGCCGAGCGGTGGCTGCAGCATTCCGCCGTTTTTTTCACAATGACCAATTGCATGAATCTCCGTCGAGTCCACGAGCCGCCAGAAATCGTTCTGAGAATCACTGCCATCGAGGCGAAGTCGAAGCCGGGATCCAAGTACACCTACCACTGTCGCAATGCAGGTAGACGTGACATTCCGCGGATCCAAAGCCTCCAGTTTCATGCCAATCTTAAAATCATTGTTTGGCGGATTTAATGCCTGTTTAAAGCACTCAGCTGGAGCAGCTTCACTTCCAGTTTCCTGATAAAAAGAAAATAAGATGTAAACAGTCATCTTAAATGTGTATAACGAATGTCTCACCTCCAGGTAGGCATCCCAATCAAAGACATGAAAGCTCTCGTACTGAAAGGGACCTGTAGGCGCCGGAGCTCCGCTGCTCAACAACTTGCGATCACCATCTGATGCGCCGCCAACGCCAGCCGGGTGCTGCCGGGTTGAACCATTCTTCTTTTGGTGCTTGTTCATGCACATCATGGAGCAGAATTCTTTGTTTGGCGCACCCTCACGTATCACATTGTCGCACTGCGTACATGCCCCCTTGCTGTACGCCTTGCGGAACTCGACGATGCACGTCTCCGAGCAGAACTCCTTCTTGCCCGTCTGTGTGGGTAGCACATACTGCAGAGGCAGCTTTCCCTCTCCGCACCACGTGCAGGTCGCTCGCTTTGCTGGACGCCCGCGTGCTCTTGGCTGTGTAGGCGTTTGCGGAGTGGTTGAATTCGAATTGGAATTGGCAGCAACACCGTTGCCATTGGTGCCACTGCCAGCGTTGGCGCTGACGCTACTGTCGCGTCCGCCAGACATTTTTTTTATGGTTTTGTTGTTACTTTGAATTTTTTGATATTTTATCTTTACTCTGGTACAATTACACAATTTAGCATTTTATTGACGCGTTTAACAAATGCAGAATTTTATCTGTATATGAGCAGTTGGTTTTTAATGCAAAAAAAGTTTTTGTCACGGTTCTATGCAATTGAATTTTAGCGGCGTTCTCGAGGTCACGTAATAACAATTTTTTGTATTTGGGTTAACTTTGCACATCTTATTGCAACACAGATACGCGCAGTAGAAACGCACTTATTTGAAACACTCGTAATTATTGTACATTGTAAGCACATTAATTACACTTGCGCTTGCGAATTAAAATTATTTTTTATTTTTCTTTGCATTTGCGTTCCGCCATATTTGTTTTTCTAGCGATGAGATATGGCCTAGAGATGTGCAGAGTGGTAGTAACTGTTATTGTTCACGGACAATAACAGTTAGAAGTATCGGATCACAGGTAAAATATTTTTATTCTGGGAGTATTGAATTCCTATTCTGATTTCAAGTATTAAATAAAACATTTTAAATAATTTATTTCTTAAATTACTGTTTGTTGATAAAAATGATAAAGCAACAGACAGATGGAATTATCGCTATTGTAAAATCGCAACAGCTGAGCTTGGTAATAGCGCCATCTACATTTTGTTTTTGAAACAACTCAACAGTTGGGTGTCGTCTGAACGCTCGATGCGTCCGGCTTAATTCAAAATATATTGTTTAGTTATAAATCTAAAAAAACACACACACAAAAAGGGTTTACATCAAATATGACCTACTTATTTTCCGTGGAGTAATGAAATTAAATGCGTAAACATAAATTAGTGAGCTCAAATCGAAATTACCCAAGTAATGCAATTAGTCGCAGCATTATGGAGGCATCACCCGCTGTGGCATCGAATCTCCCAACCCCAAGCATATTGATTTCTTTTCTTGTTTTTGCAATGCACCATAAATCAAATTTGGACTTGTCACGATTCAAACAGTTGGTGTAGATTGGATTGATGCCTACGAGCGTCCTTTTAATCGCTGCCAACAACAAATCAACGCCCAAACTGTTACAATGCAAACTCAAATTCACAATACAGCGAAGCTAAAAACAGTTCAAAGTTTTTTACGCCACCTTGAAATGAATTATGTTTGTCAGTTTTCCGCAACCAATTGTCCAAGTGTCCAGGCATTTGGCAATACTTGCTACATTTTGCACTCACGTGTCAAATATGTGACAGTGCTGCCAACTTTGTTAAAGCACAAATTCTGATTTTACTGGTTAAAAGGTGAAAAGAAAATTTCTGATTATTTAAATAAATTATATCTTAAAAGAATATAGACAAGATATTTTGGGTATTGTTTGAATGAAATGTAAATGAAACAAAAAGAATGTTCATATCACAAACAAAAAATAAATAATAAGTATTTTATAGTTCAAATAAATGTGTTTGACTCAAGTTAACCCTCTTCTTCCCAGGACGGCCTGCAGACTGGCTACCTTATTTGGTAGATTTAATTGTCATAGCTGAAAACAAAATTATCCGTGTTTAGCTGCTTTCTTTTTTCTTTCTTTTTAAGCCATGACCAATGCGAAAACAATATCTTTAAAATTTAAAATTCTAGGAAATAGAGGGGTAAGTGCCATGTGCCATGTTTGGAAGCTGGAAAAGGCTGTTATGGCAGCACTGACCCACTATAGCATTTCGAATGAATGCATAAAATCGTGAAATGCAAATAAATTCTAGTCAACTTTTTAGTTGGCTTAACAAAAAGTGTAACATTAAATACCAAAAACTGTGCAATCCAAAACATATTTATTTGGAAAACAAAACCTTTTCAGACTGAGAGCAAATCACTCGAAGAGACAATTCCTGGACTATGTGTGGTCCATCGACGTTTGAGCCAAAGTTAATGCCGAAAGTAAGTTAACTACTGAACACTTTGATAACTGTTCAGACTAGAAAGTTGACCACATAATTATTGCTGTCCAAGCATAAAAGTTTCTTCTGCTTGTCTTGGTTAAATATTTCGCTTTACTCTGCTTTGCTCTGCTTTGGCAAACTTTTCCTACCAACTTGGCGTACATTTTGACTTGAGCTTTATCCGCTTCACTCCTGGAGCTTCTTGGAAAGTAATCCGCTTGGAAAAATATGATGTTAATGAAATCAAGTTAATATTAAAAAAGGCTTCAGCGCGAAGCAATTTGTTTGATGAACTATTTTACTGAATTATCAAAAAAATCTTGTTAAAGGACTTTTAAATGCACTTTCGAGAGTTTTACAAGTTATCGGTGTGCAGTAAGACCATCAATAAGTCAGTCAGTCAGTCAATCAGTCAATCAGTTTGTCATGAATTTGAGCTTATTGTTCAACCATTGAACCCCAGTCAAAGTCGTCAACTCGCAAACTTGGAGTATGCCATAAATTAATAATTGGTTTATTTTATCGTCAGCAGCTGCGAAGATGTCCCTCAGGTTCCTTGACACCAGACAGAGGAATGGCGAAGGTGGCATTGAGGACATGGGAAACACGGGGTCTATTGAAGTGATGGTCTCATCAGCATGCATAATTGAATCGACTGACGTTTAGCGTTTAGACGCTTGTCATACTCACGATGCTCAATTAGAAAGTATCCTACTCACAATAGCTCTATCCCCTCTTCTACCCAGTGCTCTCCCCCACTGTAAACTTCGGGTTGAGATTTGAACTATGCTTTGATTTTAATCAGCTCTTAAATGGAATTATCTCCGGCAGCTTAAATGTTTTAGAATTAATGCCGCGTTAATCATTCTGTTATCACACTTATCACTATTGCGGTTATTGACTAGGTTTTAAAGATGTAAATTTATTGATTAATAGATGTCTTACTATTGTGGCAGAAGACCTAACAATGAATCGGGTAAATGGGTCAATGAATTTTAAAATTCAGTGTTTATTTATTATTATAAATATTATTTTGTATGGGTATTTTTTTTAAAAGTAAATAATATAAACTCAATAGCTTAGAGCTCTAAGCTGCCGACGTGTCACAAATAGAACTAAACATGCTATGTGAAGTTCAAACCAGGATGTGGACCCTGTACCTCATCATCTCTCGTATCACTTATAACTTATAGTTATAACTGTAATTGTAAATAATATAAATAGTTTAATTCAAGTTGTGAAGGAACAACAGTAAAATTAAGTAAATAAAAATACCACTTAAAAAAAAAAAAAAAAAAACTCTCATTTGCTTAATATTTGCAAATAATGTGAATTTTCATGAAATATAGATTCATTTAATTTAACATGTTTTCCATCACTTTAGGTTAATTATTGTTATTTTTCTTTTGTTTGCTGTGGCTTAACGACATCAGGTAACGACAGATTCCTTTCTGGAAGCCATTCACTTCAAAACCAGTGTCGTAAATTTTTGACAGATTTCAATCAGTCACATAGCAAATGGATAATCACACTGTGAGCAGGCGGAGGGGGTGCAGAAAGAGCCTCAGGGGCTGCAAAAAAGGCGCTTGGTTAAGCCAGGAATACGACTACTCGGCCCACGTGTTTAATTACACCTGGGCACGCATTGACAGCGATTAAAAATCATGTCAAAGCTGTTGAGCAACAGGGAACGACATGTCGGAACGTGCAGTGTCGAGTGAGGGTAGATGGTGGTAAAAAGGGAATCAGGATGTGATGTTGGCAACACTGTTGAACAAACGTGATAGGTCAAGTTGTTCAATTTAAGACCAATCAGAAAATGAATAATTAATCTAGTTACAACAGTGGATTAAACTATCATCTTTAGCCAAGAAGTTTCCAGTGGTACATACCATACATATGTAAATAAAAACATTTTTCAAATTTGAAATAATTTTCACTGCTATGGTATTTATAAATTGATCAATTTATTTATATTTTCTAACATTCAACATTTAAATATGTTCAAATATTTTTATAAGTAATTAAAACAAGAAAGAATGATACAGTCCCCTTAAGACTTTAGAATACCCGTTACTCAATTTCAATATGTTATTAACAATGGGATATGATAATAATATAAGTGAACTCGTCCCTCACCTAAACGAGTTCACTCACCTGAACGAGTTTACTTATATTATTATCATATCCCATTGTCAATAACATATAATATAGATTGGAAAACACAGAAATTGGTAAATACAACTACGTGTTTACAGCATATTTTCGACCGATTGTTCCTATGGCCGCTATACGATACCGTAGTCTGATTTGGATCACACTTGTACAGTATGTTTATATTTATATCCTATGTATCATGTACAAGCTTTATGAAAATTTCTTGATAAAACCAAAAAAGTTGTTCAGATGTCAGATAGATGTCAGAAAACAAAAACAATATTGTACTACTTGGGTATTTTATCTTACATTTGCGACCTTTCGGACAGACGGACATAGCTATATCGACTTGGCTACTGATGCTGATTAATGGGGCCTCCCGAACCTCCTTTACTCTGTTACATACATTCCAAAGAATACAGTATACCCTAAAATTGAGCTTTTCTCCCACTGTACAGATACTGAGAAAAAGGTGATTGGTGAGCAATTTTACACCTGAATGCAGATCACAGATATGATGAGAGAGAGAGAGAGAGAGAGAGAGAGAGAGAGAGAGAGAGGGAGAGAGAACGGCGGAAAGAGACGGTGAGAGCTGCCATAAAGTGTTAGCCACAATGTGAGATGGCCACATGCCTTTGACTGGCTTTAAGGCAAACCATTTTTGTGCAATAAAAACCCATTAAATATTAATTGAGTTCGATAATTACAATAAAACACAAAGCAAACAATAAGCAAACATTTTTCAGCAAAAGTTGCAGCAACATTTCATTTTAGCCAAGAGTTGAGCGAAAGACTCCTTTCGCCTGCAACATTTTGTTCTACCCGTTGGCGGTGGTGTGCGGTGTGTTGTGTGTGCCGCGTGGTTTCATTCATAACTGGTCGCGTGGCTCAGCGTTCAGGCAACGTTGTGGCTTCGTCTTTATCTTCGTTCTCGTTCTTGTACTCGTTACCATTATCGTTTTCGTCCTGTCGTATCGCTTCGTATTTGAGCTTCGTGTACATTCATCATCCTCGCCTAGCAATATAAAAACAACTGTTCAGCTCATGGAGCTCTGAGTTCTTCGCTCGTCGTCAGCCTGTTGCGTTCAAACATCAGCAAAGCCCCATCAAATTAGAGTCAGTTGAATTTTGAATTTCAAGTGCATTGCGAATAAAAGTATTTTACGGAGATTTGTGAAAAATTCTGTTTTAGAATCGTGTGCTAAAGCAGCGTTGTTGAATGTCAAAAATAGCAAATTCACATTTGTCTATTTAATTTCGTTTGATTGCCGTTGTCGTGCGTGAACTCGTAAAAAATTGGCCAAATTTAACAGGCCATAACGTAATCTTGAAAACCATAAATATTTTCCCAGTGGTAAGATCAAAAGGAATTTTCTCGGTTTGGTAATTACCAATTGATAACGTGATACCGTTTTATGTGAAAATTGTTTTTAAAGTCGAGACAACAACGTGACTTAAGAATATATTTACACTAAATTCCAAAAATTGCCTAATTAGAATTACAACTTTGATTTTCTGGAGTTTTCAAATTTAAAAAAATCTGGTAAGTTGCCGGAATTGAAAAATAATTAAAAAATTAAAAAAATTATTTATGTATAAAACATGCTTTAATTTGAAGTCCTTTCGTTTAATAATTTATTGACTTTTTAAATACTTTTAGGCTGAATGGAAAAAGTAAAAGTCTGAATTTACGCGTAGTTTTTAATTAGTGATTTATATTTTTTGTATATATTTGATGCATCAATAAGATTTTAAATTGACTCTGCTTCCAAAGACCGCCTGCAGGTGAGCAATCTTATTTGGCGTCATAATATGGGCTTTAAATTTAAACGATATTGTTCTATATTTTTGTTTTGTCTATTTAATAAAATCCCAAACTTTTATTTTGTAGCTTTTGCAGTTTATAATTGTGAATGAATTTTGTGAATATCACAGAAAATAATTTTTCTTTAACTAGGTGGAAAAACAAAATTGATTTAATTAACGTAGCTGAAAAGAATTATATGTATATGGCTCCATAGGTAAACTTATAAAAAATGGATTAAACTAGAAAAACAAAAATACTGGGGAAGTAGAGGGTAAGTCAAAGCATTCGAAGGTTATCCATTTTTTGCATTAATTTTTCCCCGAGGTGAATTGAAATTGTATTGAGAGTTCAGTTTTCTTACAATAATCAGTATATATTTCAGTTTAGAACTTGGCTAATTTAAAATCGTTCTATCAATTAAACTTACTGATTCATTTGTTACAAGACGGTTAAGTAACCAATTTAAGTCGCCCAAATTTATTAGCTTTTGGCAATTAATTCTCTTTGTGGGAGAGTGCATATTCATCGGTCCGCGAAACTAAATGTGATCTAATTTATAACAACTTAAATTAAAGTATTTATTAAGTTTTTAAAAGTAACACTTAGATTTTTCAATCAAAGGCGCACTTCGGCTAATTAGTTTTTCTTTCGTTCAACTTTTCTATTGATTTATTTTCTAAAGTGTGTTCAGTGATGGACCCTGTAATTTGACAGACTAAACAAGGTTCAGGAAAAAGATAAGTTTTGATTGGTTTCCAAAACTTGTGCTGTTTCCACCTTTAACGGGAAAAGCAATGATGGTGACGTGGCTTGGCTAATGATTGCCTGTCCCAGGTAGTATGCTTTGACTTGAGATTGAAGCACTTGGAATCGTATTGCAATTCAATTTTATTTAAAACATCCAAATGTGCCCAGCATGCCTGCTGGGAATTCAATATACATATCAATTCAAAGAAAGGAAGGATGTATGATTAGCTTCGCATACCCACCCGATAGTTATAGGGTATAGTTAAACGGCTTATGAACGATTGAATCAAAACACTGAGCAGCAGTCAAAACACTCACTTACTCACTTATGTATCTATTCATTCTTCTATTCATTCGCTTTTGCCTTTTTTGGAGCATTTAATCGGACAAATTAAATTGTTGGCTCGTAAAAATCGTTTTTGTTTTTTTTTCAACCAAACTTTTGTCTTGGCTTTACACACATTTGCATATTACGAGTATGTTAAATGCAAATAGACAACAAGTCCTTTGCTTTATTCAACATCTTTTTTATATCTTATTTATTTATTTGTCTTTTAACTATACAGATAAAAGCGACTGAAATTGTTGCCGCAATCGCTCTTGGCCATCACGTTGTCTCAGTGGGGCAGTCCCTAAATTTCGGAGGAGAATGCCCAATTCTATGGGCATCGTTTTTGCGTTTCAATATTAGAAAGAGCATTGTTTAAGGCCCCTAAAAATTTTATTTGCCTAACATGAAATGCAGACATTTAATAAGTCTGTTAGTATTAGTAGAATGAACTTAAGAAAAGCAAAAAATGCAAATGGAATTTAAAGTAGGAAGTGAAATTTGAGAGTAATGAGACCAGTATAATTCTGAAATCGTAATTTGTTCAGTAGCATTTATTGGCGACTAAAATAGTCTTGTTACATTCATGAGATTTATCTGTCAGCATTTTAATACAGTAAAATTTTGTTAATATTACCGAATCCGTTGGCATGAAATGGCACAAACATGACAGGTGTCTAAATTCCAAATGGCAATTCGGTTATTTGAAGAGAGTTACGTTAGTGTGTGAAAAGCTTACAACTAGTTAAACACATAAGGTTTAAAGCTTAAGACTTATGCCGACAGGTGGGCTTAAGTGGAACTCAAAGCTTGTGGGTGACAAATAAGCTTGATAAAATTATAAGATGCCTCTTTCAATAACTGGTAACTCTGCTTTCTGGTCAACTAGTGTTTGGAAACATGTTTATATGTTTTAACGGCTTTTCATTATTTATTTAGGTATTATTTTAAAAAAATATTTCATCAACGTTATATAAATTGTTCAACAATTTAAAGATTTTTAAAATTTTATTTAATTATTACTTTTACCTAAATTAAATAATTTATAAAGTTTACGAAAAAACATAGCCACAAGCTATCAGGGTTATATACAAAGTTGGGCGTCCCAAAACTCCCTTTTTTGTGCATATTTTGAAAAATATACATTTTATAATAACTGTGAAAAATTTCATCTTGATCGGACCAGTAGTTTTCAAGTTACAGCCGCTTTTCCAACGGCATTTGGTGCGCGGCTAATGTCAAAACACAACTTTGAATGCGAATATCTCGGAATGACTTTTTTTCAAAAGTACTGTTATGGTGATCACGATAACTCAAAAACTTGTCAACTGATTTTCAACATTTTTAGACCCCGTACTCTTAAAAAGAGTATAGGGGTCTATTAGGTTTGTCAGAAGCCAAATGTGCGTAACAGGCAGAAGGAAGCTTTTTCGACCCCATAAAGTATATATATTCTTGATCAGCATCAACAGCCGAGTCGATATAGCCATGTCCGTCTGTCCGACTGTCCGTCCGTCTGTATGAACACCTGGATCTTTTAAACTACAAGAGCTAGAACCACCAAATTTGTAATAAAAATTCAGTAACTTTCGCGAGCAGATCAAGTTTATTTCAAATCAGTGCCACGCCCCCTACCGCCCCCGCAATAAGCAAAAAACCAAAGACACCTCGAAAAAAATTGATGTTTTCCGCGAATATCTCCGTAACTATGGCACTTACGACCACCAATTTGGGTAAGAAGGTTCCTAGGGACAGCATAAATGCAGTG
This sequence comes from Drosophila parthenogenetica, assembly GCA_035047505.1. Lineage (NCBI taxonomy): Eukaryota > Metazoa > Arthropoda > Insecta > Diptera > Drosophilidae > Drosophila > Drosophila parthenogenetica. The sequence goes on along the minus strand of JAWNPM010000187.1, from coordinate 3,537,462 downwards.
CCATTTAAATTTTTTTGCTACCACGCCCCCTTTTTTTCCACAAGAAAAAAAAAATAAAATTTTCAATTTCAATGCCGTTTTTAAGGCATTTGTCCTCATCGTACAGTGTTGTAATTTAAGATTCGTTTAAAGACAAATTATATCAAACTACCCTGAAAGATGCATAAAAGTCCAACTATAAAAAAGTGTCCATTGAAGCGCATTGTCAATGCACGTGGTTGAAAGAAAAGAGATAACTGTATGTTTATACTCTCTGCAAGAGTATATTGTGTTTGTGCAAATGTATGTAACAGGCAGAAGGAGGCGTGGCAGACCCCATAAAGTATATATATTCTTGATCAGCGTCACGAGCCGAGTTGATATAGCCATGTCCGTCTGTCCGTCCGTCCGTCTGTCTGTCTGTCTGTCTGTCTGTCTGTCCGTATGAACAAACAGATTTCAGAGATGGTAAGAGCTACAAGTTCGAGTTTGGTCTCAATCGACTCGATATTTAGTCAGTCAATACAAGAATCTTTTTTTTTTCGATGCCACGCCCCATTCGCCCACAATGAGTAAAAAACCCGTCACACCTCGGAAAAAATCTATGTTTTCGGCGAATATCTCAGTAACTATGGCACCTAGGAATACCAATTTTGGTATACGTGTTTTTAGAGACCGCATTAATGCAATGACATCAAAAGTTTTGGACTGCCACGCCCCCTTTTTCCGCAAGAAATAAAAGAAAATTTCAAACTTGCATGCCGTTTTTAAAGCATTTATTCTTATCGTACAGTGTTGTTATTTATGATTCGTTTGAAGACGTATCATGTCAAACTCTCCTGAAAGTTTTATAAGAATCCGACCATAAACAAGAAATAAATGAAGCAACAAAGATTTTATTCGAGAGCAATGAGTGCGAGAGAGACAGCGCTAGTCATGCCGACCAATAGTATTCATTCACAAATATGTATGTGCATACATTTAACGTCAAACGAATTTGTATGTACATACAGACAAACAAATTCGCTTGAAGTTATATGTATGCACATATATGTGTACATATGTGTGTATGTATACTATTGCCACCACACATGCATTAAAAGAGTCCGAATACATAAATATTAACTTTATAATCGGTAGCTCTGTTGTTTATTGTTGGATTTTTTTGCAACTTTCAGGATAGTTTAATGTGATTTGTCTTCAAACGAATCATAAATAACAATACTGTACGATAAGAACAAATGCCTTTAAAACGGCATGCAAGTTTAAAAAAGTTTTTTTTTTCCTACGCAAAAAGGGGGCGTGGCAGCCAAAAATTTTAAATGGCAATGCATTTCTACTGTCTCTAGGAACCTGCATACCAAAATTGGTGTTCCTAAGTGCCGTAGTTACTGAGATATTCGATTTAAAAATCTATTTTTTCCGAGGTATGACTAGTTTTTTGCTCATTGTGGGCGAATGGGTCGTGGCATCAAAAAAAAAAAGATTCTTGTATTGACTGACTAAATATCGAGTCGATAGAGACCAAACTCGAATTTGTAGCTCTTACCATCTCTGAAATCTGTTTGTTCATACGGACGGACAGACAGACAGACAGACGGACAGACGGACATGGCTATATCGACTCGGCTTGTGACGCTGATCAAGAATATATATACTTTATGGGGTCTGCCACGTCTCCTTCTGCCTGTTACATACATTTGCACAAACCCAATATACTCTTGCAGAGAGTATAAAAACTATCTATTGTAATATCTGGATACCGATTTAAGCATTATAATTGGGAATAAAAGCAGAGAGTATTATACGGTCGGGCGTGTTCGACTGTACTTTTCTTTCTTGTTATATATACATACATTAGCTGCAATAGTTTGCAAAGAAAGCGTGGTCCGGGTGGGCCACGCACTTGCATGCAAGCGCAAGACCTGCGGTTCGAACCCCGGCATAGACTCAAAAGTTAAATTTTTTTTTTTTTTTTTTTTCTTTTTTAGCACTATTATATCTTATTGAGCCGTCTCACAAGGAGGTGGTGGTGCAATTAGTAGTGTTGCGGCGTGTTCTGTTGAGTACAAGTTCGCAGGTTCAATTCCCGACAGTGAAATTTTCTAGTATACTTTTTTAAATTTAAAATTTAAAATTGTAAATATACAATATTAACTGGTGCAACAGGATTGGGTTGCGGTTAGTCGTTTGTTTCTAAACCAATGGTCTGCGGTTCGAACCCGGCACAGACTCAGAAATTAAAAATTTTGTTTTATATTTTATATACATTTTTTTTTTGATATGTAAATTAAAATAATCGGATTGATGTCAAATGTATGGAGTGGCGCAACTAGTACGGTTGCTGCATGTTCTGGAACCTGAGTCTGATAGCGCGGGTTCGATTCCCATCAATGACTTATATAAAGTTTTTTTTTAAATTTAATTTTAAAACTTAAATTTTAAATTACAGTCGTATTCAAATATTAATTTCGAATACAAGGAGAGTACGGGGTCTTTTACAGTCGGCGCGCTCGACTGTAGCCTTTCTTACTTGTTTTTTTTCTAGTATTCGTATTGAAAATTTCGTGTACTTAAACGATCGATTTTTTCCGAAAAATGTTTGAATTTTTTTCAAAATTTTGTTTTTTGAAAAATTTGACCCCAAATTTTAACATTCACGAAGTGTTTGAAAAATGTAGTAAAAATGTGTGTCTGTACTACAGATAACAGAGGATAAAATTGAGAATCTTAGATAGAATCTAGCAAAAGAGGAAAATCCAAAAGTGAAAACAATTTCACTGTTTGAGTTCTGGTTAAGAATAGAATGCACAAACCAACTTAATTGAATTCAACTCTAACTATGTCTATTCTTAAATCTGAACATTTAACTTGTATTTGTGCTCTTCCTGCTCTTAAGGCAAACGGAAATTGTAAGCCAATCGCTAGTCATTGGCCTACGACTTCTCTGCTTAGAAAAAGCCCATCATTGGGTTAGAATCGTTTAGTTAAACGAAGGGCTCAAGGAAAATGGTCTAGTAGTCATAGAATTGTGTCATAGCTCAAAGATGTTGAAGAGCATAGCAACTTCACGTGTCCATCAAATTTCTTCTTATCACATGTATATCAATTCACTTCATCTATTTATGTTATTTCCACATATTACGTTTATGTTCCGTTGTGGCTGGGAAAAGTCATTTGTTGAGTCCATTCCTCTGCAGCATGATTCCAAAGAGGAGGAGGGGTCTGGACACTGACACCAGAAAGAGGTCATGCATGTGCATGAGCTATAAATTATGAGAACATTTCACGGTGTCAAAAGGTTGCGTATACTTCATTTTAAAGGTTGCCTTTGTAGTAGAGAGAAATATCCAAGTCAAAAGCACGGTTGGCAATCCAACACAATTCCGTTTTGCATGTAATAACGGTACATATTTTGTGAAGTTGATAAATTTGTTGCTAAATTACCATCAAAACTATAAATGCAAGAAGTTTGTATAGGAAAAATCATGCATGTAACAAAGTGATCAAATTGATAAGCACAATGATGTGGTTAATGTGTAAGGTAAACAAGTTGATTTTAATATAATAAGAAATACAAAATTTAACACATATTTTTTTAAAATCAAAGTTAAACAGGGTTAAACATTTCTATAGCTTTTAAAATGGGGTATGCTCTTTAAATAATAAATTTATTTTGAAGCTGAGGTCATTTATGTAAATAATTAAGATGTAGTTTTTCTATACGCAGGGGGTAGAAAGAGAATAAATTCATTCAGATACACATGTCGATATGTCAGACCTATTCAGTATGCAATTATTCAACCGATGGAATTCAATTTTTGTTTAACACAATTTTGCCTTGCCACGTTGTCCATGTTTATAGTTCCATGCATCCGTTGATTTTTTATCCAATTAAGTATTTTTTTGTACAATTTTCAGAATGATGAAAGCCACAGCGTGGTTTTGCCCGGTGTTATTGACTTTACTCAGTGCCACGAGGCTCGTGTGTACGGCACAAAGGGGAGTTGCAGCTGGAGCGGGTCTGGGTGAAAGAGTCACAGCTGCAGGAGCAGGTGCAGGCTTTACCAACGGATATCCTCAGGACTATCTAGAAACATTGGCAATACAGGTGCGTAAATGTGGTAAAGCTGAGTTACTCAGCTGCTCCCTTTGTATTTTGTGGTTTTTAACAGTCACACACTTTTGTTTCCCTTTCTATCACAAAACATTCTCCACTTTATTACAGTCTTTTTGAGCCATGCTGAATATAATCCGTTCTCAATTGCAAGTAGACTTCTATACAAGTAAACACATAAACGTTTCCCTATTAGTTTTTAAATACTTTTGGTTCACATGACAGAACACGACATTTAATTACCTTTGAATTGTGTTTATAATTTCATTGAAATAAATTTATTTGCTTTGTTTGAATTCATTGATAAGCAATAATGAAATGTAGGAAATATTGTTATCATAGAAATTGATACAGTCGATTTGAAGTGTTACTTCCTATAAAATTACTTTCGATTTCAAAACTTGCTACAATAAATTATAGTTAAGCTGACAAAGTATAAACAATATTATTAGAAGTACGATGAATTTTTTGTACTCTCTCAAGAGTATATTGGGTTTGTGCAAGATATGTAACAGGCAGACCCCATAAAGTATATATATTCTTGATCAGCATCAACAGCCGAGTCGATATAGCCATGTCCGTCTGTCCGTCTGTTTCTATGCGAACTAGTCTCTCAGTTTTAAAGCTATCGTGATGAAACTTGGTACACATGTGTATTCTCTCTGCACGCAGTTCATATGTGAAAATCGGCCAGATCGGATCACTATTCATATAGCTCCCATAGGAAGAATAGCTTAAAAAAAAAATTTTTTTTTGATCTAGCTCCACCAAACTCAGCCTATATGCATTTAGTACTAAATCCCACGTGCAAACCAAATTTCATCCAGATCGGACCACTATATCATATAGCTGCCATAGGAACAATCGGTTGAAATGCTTAGTATACAAATTTTCGATGTCTATTGAGCGATTTCAACCAAATTCATGCAATATGCATTTATTATCATTTCCTATATGCTCGCAAAACTTCATTCAAATCGGACTACTAAATCATATAGCTACTGTTAGAACAATTACCGATAAAAATAAAATTAACGCAATATGTGTGTGTGCAAGGGTATTTAATCATCGGCTAGCCGAAGATAACCTTTTTTTCTTGTTTCTTGTTTTAATGTATTCTAATGCAGGTACTATCCATTTTAATAATTTAATAGGGAATAAAATGCAGAGAGTATGATACTGTCTGGCGTGCTCGACTGTACTTCTCTGTCTTGTTAGTACTAAGAATAAAAAGTAAGAAAAGTACAGTCGAACACCCCCGATTGTTTAACACTCTCTGCGGTTATTCCCAATTATAATGTTAAAATCGGTATCCAGATATTACAATAGATAGTTCTTGTACTAAAACACGTTAAAACAAAAAAAAAACTAAGCATAATCGAACATATTTATGTTTGTCTGTATGCACTTACATATGTATATATGTGTGTATGCACACTATTGATCGGCACGCCTAGCGCGGTCATGCCATAAAAACGGCATGCAAGTTTGAATAGATTTTTATTTCTTACGGAAAAAGAGGGCATGGCAGCCCAAAATTTTTGATGTTATTGCATTTATGCTGTCTCTAGGAACACGTGTACCAAAATTGATATTCCTAAGTGCCATATTTACTGAGATATTCGCCGAAAACATAGATTTTTTCCGACGTGTGTCGGGTTTTTGACTCATTGTGGTTGAATGCGACGTAGCATCGAAAAAAAAAAATTCTTGTATTGACTCAATAAATATCGAGTCGATAGAGACTAAATTCGAACTTTTAGCTTCTACCATTTCTGAGATCTGTGTGTTCATACGGCAGACAGACAGACGGACATGACTATATCGACTCGGCTTGTGACGCTGATCAAGAATATACATTTGTACTTTATTGGGTCTGCCACGCCTCCTTCTGCCTGTTACATACTTTTGCACAAACCCAATATACTCTTGCAGAGAGTATAAAACAATACAACTATTATTTTATCTTATCAGTAATTCGCAAAGAGTGATAATTGACCAAACACGATGATAATATGACAAACAAATTAGTCAGTGTATAAAAATGATATTGAAGCATTTGAAATAATTTTTAAAATTTTGTTATAGCAAAAATCAGTGGAAAAATATTAATTACGGTTTGTGCATGCTTCATTAGACCGCAAAACAAAATGCTATTGGGCCTGTTGTTATTTACATTTTGATGACAAGTCAAATAAAACTTTATTGCTTTACAGCTTGAACAAATCTCACGAAAAATTACAAAAAGTTCACAAAACACAACAAAAGCTCGAACTTTCTCGGTGTGTAATTTAAAAATGTGTGGGGTGTTCACAGAGAACAATAGAATTAAACTGACATATTATTTCCAACCGTGCCAACACTCGGCAGGACAAACTTTTTATACTCTCTGCAAGACTATATTGGGTTTGTGCAAATGTGTGTAACAGGTAGAAGGAGGCGTGGCACACCCCATAAAGTATATATACTCTAGATCAGCGTCACAAGCCGAGTCGATATAGCCATGTCCGTCTGTCTGTCTGTCCGTCTGTCCGTATGAACAAACAGATTTCAGAGATGGAAAGAGCTACAAGCTCGAATTTAGTCTTTAGCGACTCGATATTTAGTCAGTCAACACAAGAATCTTTTGTTTTTTCCCATGCCACGCCCCATTCGCTCACAATGAGCAAAAAAGTAGACATACCTCGGAAAAAATAGAGGTTTTAAGCGATTGTCTCAGAAACTACGGCACTTAGGAATATAAATTTTGCTACGCAGGTTCCTAGAGACACCATAAATGCATTGCCATTTAAAAATTTTTTGTTTGTATTCCAACCATCAATTGAAGCGAATTATTATTTCTGCTTCACGTGCCTGTCCAAAATATAATCTGAAACCTTGCAATTGTGTTATTACAATTTACTGTGCAACAAAGCATTTATGAGTAATATATAGTTTTTTCGTTAGGTAAACTATGTAAAGACGAGCTAAAAGTTTTGTTCCAGGCGCATTTTAGCCAAGTGGAAACTTACGAGGCAAGTTTGTGTAACAATTTCTTATAGCTTATGACGAAACAAGCCAATTTTCAAACAAGTAAATTTCTTAAATGTCAAGCCTCAAGCCAAGTAAATAAGTTTTATTAATTTTTATTCATTCGATCCCTTACAATTTCTGCAAATAAACTCTGTGTTCTCATTTGCATGGACGATTACTTTGGCATAACTGTGATAACATAATAAACTTTATAATAGATATTAAATACAGTTAACTCACATGATAAAAAAAATAACAATTTTTATTTAAACAAGAGAGAAAAGTAAAGTCGAACACGGCCGACTCTGTATTTTATTCCCTGTTAAATTATTAAAATTGGTATTCAGGTATTACATTAGATAGTACTTTTATGAGAACACGTTAAAACATAATAGCATAAGCACACAGCATAATCGAACATATATATGTTTGTCTGTACGCACATTCATATGTATGTATGTATGTATACCATTCGTTTGCACGGCCAGCATCCGCAGCAGCTCTGCCGTCACCCATACAGCGTCAAAGTTCGTTCATATGTTTGCATGTCACGCTTGCACACATGCATTGACATTGCGCTTATATGTAAACTTTGTTATGTGTTTTCTTTTCTTAATTATAGTCGAAATTTTATTCAACTTTTAAAAATCCGAAAAAAATCTGTGAGGAATTTAGAGGATATGACCAAGTAATCACTTAGCCGTAAAATGCTTTACAAGCATATAAGGATTTTTAAGTTTTTAATTAAGTTCTAGCAAAAATTATTTTAAAAATTGTAAGTAGATTTAATACAAATATTTTTGTCGGGCATATTTTGCTTTTGTGTACCCTGTAACAGCACTGTTAAGTTTTATGGGATTTTCGCCTTCTGAAATATGGTTTAGTTTAGTGCTTTATTTCCTTTTCGTGAAAGTAGTTCTCTGTGCATTTCTTTAAAATGTCCCCATAAAATCGGCTTTTAAATCGGAGCATCGATTTCTTGAGTCGATTTCAAATCAAATTCTACTCGAGGCAATGGCATCACACATCATGCCAAATGCCAATTACCAATTAAAACAATTATATTGCAAATACTTATGTTTTATTTAAATGTTTTATTAAGCAGTTTTACTTAATTGGGAATACCATCATCTAGGTTGTTATTCTGATCGTCATCTTGGATATCATCCTGGCCCTGATCCTGTTCCTGTTCGTTATCTTGGTTACCATCCTGACTGTCATTCTGGTCACTATCCTGATTATCACTCTGGTCACTCTCTTGGTTATCGCTCTGGTCACTCTCCTGATTTTCATCCTCTACGGGTGGTTTAGGAGGTCCGTATGGGGGTCTACGCGGTGGTCCCAGAGGACGACCTCCGGGAGGTCCTCGCGGTCCACGATTGGGTTCACTTGGTGGGCCTTGACCTCCAGCGCCCGGACCTCGCTGGGCCACCACTGCAAGTACTAAAATGGCAAAGACTACAAGTGTTATAGCTCTCATGATTGGTTTTGAATTGTGTTTTGTGGACGTTCAAAGCGCTTTTATAGTCTGATTCCAGATGCGTCAAACATATTTACACAGTTGCTGGATTGCATCTGAAGCAGTGGACAATAAAATGTAGCATTCCGAGACAACTTTGCTATGCAAATTTATAGAAAATGTGCAAATAATTATGTTGTCTGGCAGTTTGTGATGCAATCTAATCAAGTACGCAGAAAGTTTCCATTGCGTTGGCCAAAATATTGATCGGAACCGTGTGACTAATAGACAAATTGATTACTTTATGACTGAAGATAAGAGCCACGTCGCCCTTGATTATTTGGCAATTGGCAATGGTAGATTTCAAGTCGATTGGCAACCAGAAATTGACGGAATTTTTGTTTCCCACTTGAATTGCTCCAATCCAAATCCCAATCTCAAGTGGAACAGACGTCAATAATGACAGGTTTGAAGAAGTATTTTTCAAAGAACTTAGTCGGAATTTGATATGATTGTTCTTTTAATTTGAATAACAACAACTAATCGTACTTAAAATAATTATTTTTATTGCGATGCTTAACTTTAAGTCCAGTCGTACTATCGAATAAATAACAAAATCTACGAAATATGAGTTGCTCAAACGTATCTCAAGGCTTTAATGACTTGTTTCTTTATAGAGAGATTTACATCTCCTCATAGACTTGCTTCCGCTCCGCTATCCTCCTCAGCTTCAGTCGTTGTCTCAGTGGGTTCTCCGGAGCCTTCAGTTGTCGTACTATCGGGTTCATCTGTAACTTTGGTGGATTCCTCCGGGTCTTCTGGGACCAAAGTCGTGTTATCGCCAGAACCGCCGGTTGTAGAATCATCGGGTTCCTCTGTGATTAGCGTAGTTTCTTCAGGCACATTGTTGGGGTGTTGAGTAGTATTTTCAGGTTCTTCTGAAGCCTCTGTTGTGTCGTCAGATGCTGCGGTTGTTGATTCCTCAGGTTCTTCAGGTGATGTGGTCGATTCTTCCGGCAACTGAGTAGTCGTTTCAGTAGCTTCCACAGTAGATTCCACTGGAGCCTCTGTGGAATCAACTGGAGCTGCTGTCGTGGACATGACGGGTGCCTCAGTGGACTCCACTGAAGCCGCTGTCGAGTGTTCTGCCGGTGCCTTGGAGGACAGAGACGGTTCTTCAGTACGCATGCCGTGGTGCTCGTGCCCGTTCTGTTGCTCCCATGGATGATCCCTGTGCCAGCCATTGTAGTCCCTGTGCCAACCTTCGAAGTGATCGTTCCATCTGTGTCCATTGCCATTCCAGTCACCTTGCTGAATATTACCATTCCACAATCCTTGCCAGCCAGCGTAGTGGCGACGCATTTCAAACCCATTTGGCCTGGAGGAAACCAGCACGCAAAGAACCGCGATTAACGCAAGTAATAGGACTTTCATTTTGTTATAGTTCGTTGTATACTAATCGGAACCGACTTTGCGGCCCTTTTTATATATGACTAGGGGAGATAGCATAGTTACCAATGGGTCTGCAGACATTCTGACCTATACAAGCAGCATTATCTAATCGCAATCAGAGTAATTGCGTCTGATAAGCCAAAAAACAAAAGTCAAATTTTAGTTGCATATTTGCTGATGAGAGATTGGAAACCACTTGGCTTACATATATACACGTATGATTAGTTTAGGATTTTACTTTCGATCTGATTACAATTTACAATGTAATAATTACGTATAAAGTCACCCCTAAAAAATAATTGAATATTTTGGATTTTTTGCTCCATTTTTTTATACTCTCTGCAAGAGTATATTGGGTTTGTGCAAATGTATGTAACAGGCAGAAGAAGGCGTGGCAGACCCCATACAGTATATATATTCTTGATCAGCATCACAAGCAGAGTCGATATAGCCATGTCCGTCTGTTCGTCTGACCGTCTCTCTGTCCGTATGAACACACAGATTTCAGAGATGGTAAGAGCTAAAAGTTCGAGTTTGATCTCAATCGACTCGATATTTAGTCAGTCAATACAAGAATCTTTTTTTTTTTCGTTGCCACGCCCCATTCGCCCACAATGAGCAAAAAACTAGACATACCTCGGAAAAAATCTATGTTTTCGGCTAATATCTCAGTAACTACGGCACAGTAACTGAAGCAACAAAGATTTTATTCGAGAGCAATGAGTGCGAGAGAGACAGCGCCAGTCATGCCGACCAATAGTATTCATATACACATATGTATGTGCATACATTTAACGTCAAACAAATTTGTATGTACATACATACAAACACATGTATAATTGGGAATAAAAGCAGAGAGTATTATACGGTCGGGCTCGTTCGACTGTACTTTTCTTACTTGTCTATTAGGTTTGTCAGAAGCCAAATGTGCGTAACAGGCAGAAGGAAGCTTTTCCGACCCCATAAAGTATATACATTCTTGATCAGCATCAACAGCCGAGTCGATATAGCAATGTCCGTCTGTCCGTCCGTCCGTATGAACACCTGGATCTCAGAGACTATAAGAGCTAGAGACACCAAATTTGTAACAAAAATTCAATAATTTTCTCGAGCAGATCAAGTTTATTTCAAATCTGCGCCACGCCCCCCACCGCCCCCGCAATAAGCAAAAAACTTGACACACCTCGGAAAAAATTGATGTTTTTGGCGAATATCTCCGTAACTAGAGCACTTAGGAACACCAATTCTGTTACGCAGGTTCCTAGAAACAGCACAAATGCAACGTCATTAAAAATTTTGGTCTGCCACGCCCCCTTTTCCCACACGAACTAAAAAAATTTTCAAAACTTACATGTCGTTTTTTAAGCATTTGCTAATATAGTACAGTATTGTAATTCCAAATTTGTTTAAAGACAAATCATATTAAACTACCCTGAAAGTTGCATTAAAATCCAACTATAAACTACTGAGCAATTAGATAACAAATTATCAATTGAAGCGCGTTGTGAATCCACGTGGTTAAAAGAAAAGGAATAACACTATGTTTATATATACATTAGCCGCAGTACTTTGCAAAGAGAGCGTGGTCCGGGTGGGCCACGCACTTGTTTGTAAACACAAGACCTGCGGTTCGAACCCCGGCACGGACTCAGAAATTAAAGTTTTTTTTTTTTTTTATTTTAATTTAGCACTATTATATCTTAATGAAAATAATCGGAACCGTCTCACAAGGAGGTGGTGGTGCAATTAGTAGTGTTGCGGCGTGCTCTGCATAAGTTGAGTATAAGTTCGCAGGTTCAATTCCCGACAGTGAAATTTTCTAATATACTTTTTTAATTTTCAAAAAAAAATGTAAATATACAATATTAACTGGTGCAACAGGGTTGGGTTGTGGGTAAGTCGTTTGTTTCTTAATCGTCGGTTCGAGCCCGGCACAGACTCAGAAATTAAATTTTTTTTTCTTGTGCTTGTTATATAATAACATTATTATATGTAAATGAAAATAATCGGATCTCTGTCCAATGTGGGGCGTGGTGCGACTGATAGGGTTGCGGCGCGTTATGCATCTTGCGCAGGTTCAAGTCCCGACAGTGGAGTTTATTAATATACTTTTTTAAATTTCAAACAAAAATGTAAATGAAGAATTTTAACTGGTGCAAAAGCCAATGGTCTGCGGTTCGAACCCGGCACTGACCCAGAAATTTAATTATTTTTTTATTTTAAAAATAACTACATTATTATATATAATCAAATCTCTGCCAAATGAATGGTGTGGTGTAACTAGTAGGGTTGCAGCATGGTATGGAACTTGCGTCAGTAAGCGCGGGTTCGAATCCCATCATTCAAATTTTTTTTTAAATTTAATTTTAAAACTTAAATTTTAAATTACAGCCGTATTCAAATATTAATTTCGAATACAAGGAGAGTACCTGGTCTTTTACAGTCGGCGCGCTCGACTGTAGCCTTTCTTACTTGTTTTAACATTATAATTGGGAATAAAAGCAGAGAGTATTATACGGTCGGGCTCGTTCGACTGTACTTTTCTTACTTGTTTAATATCAAATGAGTCAAATAACTAGCAATTAATGGTTATGGCCGTGAATATGCGTTTTAGAGAATTATATAAAACCAATCAAATCACTTATGGGAGCACATATTTTGTAAGCGAATAATTACTTAGCTGTTTATGCTAGATAACCGTTTGATTTATATCCAGTTTAAAATTATTTAATCTCATTTCTGGTCACGAATCGTTGGCATGCTTCTCATATCTGTATTAGTCATTCAAATCATCTGGAATTTTGTTGAAATGTTATCTTGAACGACTTGTTTACAATGCTCGTTATCAGAGATCTGCTTGGTCTTGCAAATTATTGTAAATATTTGTTTATGTACCTGCAAATAGGAACCAAAACAAAGCTACCATCAACATTTTAATTACGAAAATAAAATGTTTGGGATACATGTTTTTGTGCTTTTCTATGAATTTTCTTATCAAAAGCGAGAGTCTTAGAAGTAATATTATTAGTTATCACATAATTACAAATCAACTTTCATTTAAAAAAGAAGAAGTAAAAAAAAAGTTATTGATGTACCACAATAATTTAAATAAAACTGATTATAATTGTTAATATTTTAATGCCCTAATTAATTTAAAATTTGTAACATTTAAGACAATGTTATACGAGATTGTTTTGATGTAACAATCATAAAAAACTGTAATGTAAAGTTTCTATAGTTTAAAAGTAAGCTTCATCTTGTTTCTAATTTATTTAATAATAGAACAGCTTCTATGCTTAAAAAGTTTGTATGAATAAAATCGTTAATTTACTCAAACATTTGTATTCTTAAAAACTTTTTACATCATGATCTTAGAAATGTTTATTACGCAATGCGTTAGCAAGTATTATTTTTCTCAATCTCAATCTCTATATCTCTCTCTCTCTCTCTCCTCTTTCTCTCTCCCTCTCCTTTTCTTTCTGTCTCTGCATCTCTCTTTCTGCAGGATGAGTATTCATTTGTGAAGCGGAATAAACCGTCTTTGTCCATTGTCAATCCGTTGGATGTGCTTCGCCAGCGACTGTTACTCGAAATGGCGCGCAGGCAGATGAAGGAAAACACCCGACAGGTGAGTGAGTGGGTGGGTAGACTTGAGGGCTACCACAAAGAACACTTCGAAATTTTTAATCAGCGAAAATGAGCAAAAGAAAACTTTGTTATTCAACTTGAAAAATAAACAGAAGAATAATCTGCGTTTACAGCTAAGGAACAAAGTGCAATTTGATATTAAACGTGAAATTGTAACAGCTAATGAAAATTAGAGCAACACAGAAAAATACTTGGCTGAAAATATTCACAAACAAAATGCACAGAATTTAGGTAACTTTTTCATTTACTAACAGGTAAAAGAACAATAAATTTATGTAATCAAAAATTCAGAACTTGAAGACGAGGGTCCGGCGACTAGAGGGACAAACGGATAGTCGGACGGTTGAACAGTGGTAAGGTCGTGTCTTGTTTGCCATTTGTCAGACAATGGCCTAAAACACATCTTATCGCCGGGTATTGGCAATCCCGCATGTAAGCAATGAAAATAACACAGGTTGCTATCAAAAGGTTTGCTCAAAAATATAAGAAAACATACTTGCACGACTAACAGCTACCATGTCTTTATGATTATAGTTAAACGAATCGAAAGAAGTGGTTAGTAAAATTTTTAATCGCAACAATTTTAGATGATGTTATTCATCACGAGATGTTTAATTAATTGATCGAATTTTTTGAAAAGCAAAATACTAATAATAATTTACGAAGTTTCCATTTGGCAATTAACATGCTTTATCTTTATAGGAATACAGGGTAGAGAAAGGCTTCAAGGGCTTAAAGCAGATTCGAGTTAAGAAAAGGCTTACACCATCATGTAAACAGAAAAGGGAAATCAACGCTGCGTATGCGTATGCGTTTTACAAATATTTCAACTTGACAACAAAGCAAAATTTATTTGGTTACCAAAATGTTGGTCCAGCCCACATTACCGTGGGAGGAAAAAGCAAGAAAATCAAACGATTTAATGTGGGGAATTCAAGCGATTTGGTCCTCGGGCTCTTCTCGAAAAACGATCCTGGTCTTTCGCCTCATACCAAGTCGTATTCGGTTGTGTGGAGTGTTTCTGGCACACAAAGCTGTGTGCTCCATTTACAGACATGACAGCTCTTGTTAGTATGTATTGATTTGTCAAAGGCATACGATAAATTGTTGAGTAAATGCGAGGACGTCATGAAAGGATTCGAGCGGAAGCTCTTAAATGCATTCGAGTAATTGATGCCAGGTGTTAAAGAAATTCATTTATTCCGTTTTACCGTGTTGATATGGGTTAAACCGAAATGTGATTTACTTTATGGAAAATAATAAATTGTATAAAAAAATATATTCACATGAACAGCACTTTATTCTGAATTCATTTTAAAGAGTTGTGTTTTCTTCAGGCCTGACACTGGTAGCTTCTTCTGGCTCCAAGGTTGTAGATTCCTCAGGCACCAAAGTGGTAGACTCTTCCGGTTCAGCTGTAGTTGAGTCTTCTGGGTCGACAGTGGAGTTGTCTTCCTCCGGAGGCGGAGTAGGGCGATGTGGTGGTCGATGTCCGTGTGGAGGTCGTTCACCGTGTGGTGGGCGATGTCCGTGTGAAGGGCGTTCACCGTGTGGTGGACGATGTCCTTGAGAAGGACGCTTGCCTGAGCCGCTTTCATGCGACGATATCTCAGAACGTTCTGCAAACAAAACATAATTGTCAAATAGAGTACATAAAGAATAAATCTTTAAATACCATTAGAATCCCCATCTTTGCCAGGTGGTTCAAACGGTCTCCATTCTTTACCAAACTCATGTGGTGGTCTTTGTTGATGCTTCTCCAATCTATTATTCCCTAACCCATAATGATCTGGTTGAGCTGCAATCACCACCACCAGTAGGCTCAAAGCCAAGGCCACAATTCCTAAAGTTTTCATTGTTTCACAGTTCGTTCAGAACTAATTAAATATGAACTCAACTGCGGCTTTTATAAACCTGACTGTTTATTGTTTCACAAAGTTCCCAACATTTATGAGTAATGCTTATCTTATCTATGTATATCTGAAAACCCAGACACGCGGGGAATTTGTATTGGAATTTCCTAAATACGATTCTAAGTGGTTTTATCAAAAATAAATTAATTTTATTTAAGTTGTCATTGTCATTGTTCCTCAATTACTTGAACGTAATTTTTAGCTGCCTGGATTTTTTTTTTTTTTTTTTTTTTGGTTGTCCCATTAGTAATTGAGATGATAAAAGCATTATTAATGAAGATGTTTTATCAGGGCAATCAGGGTGTTCAATGGACAAAGTTACTATTTTGCTAATATTGTTTGCCACAAAATATTTCAGGGATAAGATAAAATTTATTTCCGGTTATTTTTGTATGTGAGTGTAAGCATTTTTGACCTCTGTAAATAATTAAATACTTAATAATCTTTTACTGAAAGATCGAGAAGTTTTATTAAATATTATAGTTTACTTTTGAGCTGAAGCACTGTTGTTGAAACTTGTAACATACTAGTAAGCGTTTTATTAAGATACAAAATAACTTGCTAAGATTATTTCTAAATAAACCATTATTAAATATGCCTTTATATTTATTAAATATATAAAAACACTAAACATTTTAAAGGAGAAGTGTAACATTAATCAACACTGTTTGTATGTAATATTTATGTTATTTATGCTCGGTCTAGAATGATATTTATTAAACACTCCGTGTGACATGTTCTTTTAATGTCAACCAAGTTGCTGTTTCTCTTTGCTTCCTATGCACACAGGTTGAATTAAATCGGGCCATACTAAAAAACGTGGGTAAACGTGTATTCTTGGCCAATAGTCCTGCGAGCTGGGCCAACAGTCGGTTCCAGCAGCAGCACGATGAAGCGGAGGAGCCGGAAGAAAGGCAGCGTGAACTGTTGAGTCGGGAGCAGCTGCAGCAGCAGCATATCCCCAGTCAACTGTGGACCATTGGCTGGCCGCAGTCCACTGACTCCTCACCCTATCCGGCGGCATCTTCATCATCATCGTCGTCATCGTCAGCATCATCACCGTCTTCGTCACGGTTTTTCGATTTTCTGCAGCAGCCAGAAACCCCAGAAAGAGAGCAACCAACTTCGCAGAAACTGTTCAACGATGCCCACAAATCCCTTAACGCTGCCGCCCTTGGTTTCAGCCTGGGCAGAAGCGGAAGCGAAGGCGGGGGACTCATCGTGGCTAAACATCAGCAGGCAGAAGGAAATGAAATTGCAAACGAAACAAATCATGAAAACGGCAGTCGCAAAACATTGCCTCTGGACAAAAGCGCAACAAGCGACATTTATAATGTGACTGACGACGTTGTAGAGGACCAAGATGATATGCTAAAAGCGCTTCAGTACAACTTGGCCAACGAACAGCCTGACGATTTGGATATACCCCAATATTCCAGCAATGGGAATGCTCGACTTCCCTGGCGCCTAATATATCGCATGCACAAGAATCAGCACTATGCTAATTAAGTGACAAGAAGAGTAGCAGTTGCAGTTACAGATAGAGACAAACACACACACGGACACAGATACAAGTACAGACAGAGACACAGATTCACACACAGACAGTCACAGAGACAATTACAGTTTAATAGTTGCTAAATTGACGGTTCCTAATAGCTGGCTTTAAGGCAGGCATATCGTGTGTGCACAGAGACCTATTCGATAACAAAAAACTCTCTTTTAACTGATATCAGAAAACACTCACCATTTTAAATGAAATTTGTATTCGCATTGTACTCTATTAAACTAACTAATGAATTAATTAACTATCTAATGGTTTATGTGACGATTCATGCTACCTCTTTCTCAGATGCTCTCGAAAAACGAAACGAAACGAAAAAAAAAACTAAAGAAATCGAAACGAACGTTCCCTTAATGCCCCCCTTAGGGGCGTGCCCCTCAGTACTACGTAATTACGAGTCTACTCAATTGTATTTATTGACTAACAAACAAGTTACAAATAATAAGAAACGTAAAAATAAAAAAAAAAATATAAATATATAATATATAATAATAAATATTTATTATTATATTTATATTATATTTACACATATATATAATAGATGTTGATTGATTAAACACAAAAAACAAAAAAAACAACAAAGATATATGAATGTTGTTTTTAAATAAATAAAATTTAAAGTGCAATACGTATTCGTATTTTTACTCTAAATATTACTTTATGTGCTTTTATGTAATTAAATGCTTGTGAATAAATCTACTACAAATATCTTCACATACTGCTAATTAAGTTAATTTAATAATTTTGAAATATGATTTGACAAACACAGATATAATAAAAAGATCCGCTGGCGGAATTTGTAGGTTTTCTTGAACTTTCCATATTGTTGATTTGTAATTTGATTAAAAAAAAGGTTTAACTTATATTTTAATTCTCAGTTATGTATGAAATATTCTTGACGTGTACTTTAAGTTCGCTGAGGAGAAATTCATCCTTTATTCAACAAATGTTGCTTTTTATTGTCAGAATGTCAAATTTTGAGATTGTGAGAAATATGTTACAGAAAACAAGAAATGGTTTAAAATCTTAGAAATACGACTAACGATTTTAAAGTAGATGAGCTACTTAACAAACATTATTTACAAACGAATAGTCAATGAAACTCAATGGATACAACTCTTTAAATAACTTTCTTGAATCTTGAACCCACGAATATTGGAGTGAAATATACACCCATAAATTATGTAACACCCATGTACATTAAAAAAAGTATTACAATTACTACGGAGAATATGTAAATAAAAAAATTTTCTCATAAATAAAGTGAAAATTGTATATGAAAAACACGATAACAAGAAAAAAGATAAAAAACAATTATTAAATGATTGAAATAAATATGTATGTATTTAATTTAATGAAAACCAAAAAAAAGTAAAACAAATACAAAATATTGAAATGGCATTCAATTCAAAACCTCTTGATTTTTATTATAAAATACTAACCGAGGTCTGTATTGTTCAAATGGAAAGGTACTTCAATTTTGTTGATTAGCTTGTCTTAGAACACTTCGAATAATTTTATATAATTTAATGTTCAATCATGTATTTGTAGGAGTGTTGGAGTGGCTCCAAGCTGGTGGACTCGACGGACTCAGCTGTACTTGAAGGAATAAGAAGGAATGGAGGACGGTGTCCGTGTGGAAGACGACGACCATATGGAGGACAATTCCCATTGTCGTGGGAAGGACGATGTCCCTGAGATAGACGTTTGGCTAAACCGATTTCACGCAGCGGTATATCTTATCGAACTGTAAAGAAAATTGCTTTATATCACAGCCTCATTATTGTTAAAATCTGCTTTAAATAACATTCGGATGCTCACCCTTTTTTGCTGGTCTATATTGCTCGCCAAATTTTTTAGGCCGGCCTCCAAATCAATATTCCCTGATCACCACCATCAAATAGCTAGCCAAGACCACAATTCCCAAATTGTTCATTTTTCCACTTTTGGTTTAGGTTTCTTAATAGGTTTACGAAATTTCCTTCACTTATCTATCTTATATATTTATAAAGATTCTGAAACTCAATGACTTCATGACGGGGATTTACAAAATATGTCGGTTTTATACTCTCTGCAAGAGTGTATTAAATGTGTGAAAAATTTGTGACAAGAGAAGGGGGGGCAGACCCCATAAAGTATATATATTCTTGATCAACATTACAAGCCGAGTCGATATAGCCATGTTCATTATCCGTATGAACAAACAGATTTCAGAGATGATAAGAGCTACAAGTTCGAATTTAGTCAGTATCGACTCCATATTTATTCAATCAAAACAAGAAATTATTTATCCATGCCACTCCCCATTTGCCCACAATAATCTGAAAATTTTTCAAATTTGTATACCGTTTCTAAGCAATTTGTTCTTTTCGCAAACTTTTGTAATTTGAAATTAGTTTGGAGACAAAATATATCAAACTATCCTAAAAGTGGACTAAACATCCATCTACCACCAAGCTAGACAGAAGCATACAAACATATGAACGAACTTTTACGCTGCATGTGTGGCAACAGCACTGCCGTCGTTGTTTATTGATAGGATTTTATTAATTAAGTATAAAAAATAAGTTTAACAAGTAAGAAAAGTACAGTCGAACGCGCCCGACCGTATAATACTCTCTGCTTCTATTCCCAATTATAATGTTAAAATCAGTATCCGGATATTACAATAGATAGTTCTTGTATTAGAACACGTTACAACAAAAAAGACAATTTATAATCGAACATACATATGTTTGTGCTTAAGCACATACAAATTCGTTTGACGTTATATGTATGCACATATATATGTATATATGTGTGTATGTATACTATTGCCGCCACACATGCATCAAAAGAGTTCGAGTATATGCTTGTACGTTTCTATCGCGCTCGCACTCATGCATTGACCTAAATATTAACTTTATAATCGGTAGCTCTTTTGTTTGTTGTTGGATTTTTATGCAACTTTCAGCATAGTTTGATATTATTTGTCTTCAAAGGAATCATAAATAACAATACTCTACGATAACAACAAATGCCTTTAAAACGGCATGCAAGTTTAAAAAGTTTTTTTTTTCTTACGGAAAAGGGGGCGTGGCAGCCAAAAATTTTAAATGGCAATGTATTTATGCTGTCTTTAGGAAAATGCGTACCAGAATTGGTGTACCCAAGTGCCATAGTTACGGAGATATTCGCAAAAAACATACATTTTTTTGGAAGTGTGTCTAGTTTTCTGCTCATTGCAGAGGCGGTAAGGGGCGTGGCAACAATTTAAAATAAACTTGATCTGCTTCATATAAGGACGGACTTTCATTCTAAATTTAATGGTTCTAGCTCTTGTAGTTTAAAAGATCCAGGTGTTCATACGGGCCGTCAAACAGACAGACATAGCTATATCGACTCGGCTTGTGACGCTGATCAAGAATATATATACTTTATGGGCTCTGCCACGCCTCCTTCTGCCTGTTACATACATTTGCACAAACCCAATATACTCTTGCAGAGAGTATAAAAAGGCAATACACAAAATTTTAAAAAAATGTAAATCAAACCTAATTATAGTAAATAAACTTTTAAAGAAGCCTTAATTTACGATTAAGACAAGAATATATATACTTTATGGGGTCTGCCACGCCTCATTCTCCCTGTTACATACATTTGCACAAACCCAATATACTCTTGCAGAGAGTATAATGAGACATACCTCGGAAAAAATCTATGTTTTCCACGAATATCTCATTAACTATGTCACTTAGGAATACCAATTTTGGTACACAGGTTCCTAGAGACATCATGAAAGCAATGATATCAAAAAATTTTGGACTGCCACGCCCCCTATTTCCGTTAGAAATAAAAAACTTAAAGGTGTTTGTTCTTATCGTACAGTGTTGTTGCTTAAAATTTGTTTGAAGATTAATTATATCAAACTATCCTGAGTGTTTCAAAGAATCCGACCATAAACACAAAAACGAAAACAAGCAACAATGTTTATATTTGAGCGCAATGCTTAGTTTTTTTTTTTTTCTCATGTGTTCTAATACAAGAACTATCTATTGTTATTTCCGGATACCGATTTACACATTATAATTGGGAATAAAAGCAGAAAGTATTATACGGTCGGGCTCGTTCGACTGTACTTTTTCTACTTGTTTTGTATTGGTTTCCAGCTTTCAGTTTAAAAGTAATTTTTCAACCGTTGTTAAAATATAATAGGGTAAACAAATATTTAACGAAACCTTTATTTCGCTTGTCAAGTGCTATTGAAGTGAAGAGTCTCTGGTGGAGGCCCGGAAAACACTTAGCCGTAATTCTAAACATTGGCTAACAACTAATTATGGTGTACGATGGTTGTTCCCTTGTGGCTTGGAAAACGTCTCTTGAATAACTCGAGGGTCTAATTAATAAACTTGTATATCTGACGCATTACGAGGGCTCGAGACAGTTAACAGACAGTCGAGAGTTGACATAAGGTTCTTAAAAAGGATAATTATTACAGCACTACTCGAAGAAAGCACGTACAGCAGTTGACAGTATGGCAAACAATAGTTATACCCAACCCAAGGGGGTGTGCGGGCGGTGCGGAGGTGCGGGCGTTGGTGCCACGTTTATTTGATGTCACAGAGCAGTGCGACGCCACGGAGTGTCCAGTGTTTGGGATTGAAGTCGGTCTCGAAATCGATGGAGCCAACATACTTGAGGTCTGTGCGCTGTGGCTTGCGGTAAATGGGGCACTCGTAGAGCTTTGGATCCTTACCAGCGGTTGTGTTGATGGCATAGATATAAATGACTGGCATTTGTTCGTAGAGCACCTTCATCTTTGATTCAATCAGTTTGCCGCTGCGCCTGTCCAAAGAAGCGCCTGCAAAAATAAAATCATGAAATTTCAAGTCGCACCCAGAATCTTTAGACCTTAATTGTTCCTTTGTTAATAAATTGCTGGCTCAGAAACTTGGCCAATTCCAATTACCGGGAAATTGTGTAACTTGGCATACGCATGTTTTTTGTCCAAAAAAATGTTTATTAGCGCACAGCTTACGGCCAACATGTCGTGTTTAATAGACAGCTACAAAGCCACAAAACACGCCGAATAGAACCACCTATATACGCTACAGTCTTGGTAAGTGATAACTTTCAACACATGTGTAATACAATGGTGTGTGTAAACTACTATCATATATTCAGGTCATAGTCAACTATGCGCTCGTATGCGTGTAAGTAAAGGTATACGTATAGCGCAATAGTTCATCGTTTTTCCTTGCTTATCAGTCGATTAAGTTGCCTTCGCAAATATTTAAGATTGCTTAACTTTTCCGTTGTTGTTAAGTTTAAGATGCTGAGGTTCTCCACATTTTGTTTTCATTCCATTCACTACCCCTTCCTTTCCTTCATCAATAATGAACAGATTGCCACAACAAAGATTTGCATGACAAACATAACTAAATTAAGAAACTCAACATTTGTATTTGTATTATCACCTTTTTGAGGCGTTGTCGGACCAAACCGCAGGGGCACCTCTAAACTCATTTGTGGGGTTAACAAAGGTGAATTACCCGAGACAAAGGACCAAGCAAAGGAAATTTGTCAATGAATTGCCTAATATAGGAAATGCCGAAATGTGTCAACCTACCTTCCAAAAACAGGCCATGCACGTAGACGCCTTCCGTAGGATACTCGGTAATATCCTCTTTATTGTAACGCGTTATTTGATTCTGCAGCACAACCGAGTCAAGCGCCCATCCTTTGTGCGCCCGTGTTACTTCCTGCCAGTTAAAGCGTCGTATACGTAATGCAGCGAGGTCGATAAGAGCCGCAAATTGGTTAAAGCACAGCCAAAGGCATCGAATCAACCGACCCATCCACAGAAACAAAGGGAAGATATGTAAAAGAGAAAATCAACAAGCCGTGAAACAACTCTTGCAGCATATTCAATATCAATACTCTCAGATTAAAGAGGAAAATAGTTTGCACTCAATTACGAGTTCATAGTTAAATAATACAAAAACTTTATACGTCGATAGTTTCAAACAATGCTTTTAGACCCCGTACTCTAAAAAAGAGTAGAGGGGTCTATTAGGTTTATCGGAAGCAAAATATGCGACACAGGTATGAGGAGGCATTTCAGTCCGTCCGTCCGTACACTTACATCTTATAGACTACAAGGGCTAGAGCAGATCAAGTTTATTTCAAATTGTTATCACGCCCCCTACCGCCCCCACAAATTGTAAAAATTTATTTTCATGGAACATGCAACCCGATTAGTAGATTAGTAGATCAAGCCTACATATAATTTCGAAATTTGAATCCTTAACTCATAAAAGCTTGTCTGCAAGTGTGTTTAGTGATATGGTAAAAAGTAGAGGATATACGTTTTTAGAACACAATCCACAATTATTTAATTTACAAAGGTGACTATAAATATTTAAAAAGGGTATCCCAAGTCGAGCAGGGCCAACTTTGTAAAAAGAATGCTTATCGTATTCCCAAAGTAGTTAACGTTTTCCGTGGAAAGTAATTGTTAGCGGGAGTGGTATGACGAGGGATAGCTTATCATATCGACTTGGAAAAGAGTCCTCCACTCCTTGCGGGTTTCCCTAGCGTATTTTATATTATGTTTGCTGTTATTCAAGACCTTTTTTTAAATGTTTTACGTCGAGTTGTCATAACAAACTGGTCAGCTAATCTGTCCGCTTTGTGTGAGTGGAAACAAATGAAAAATAATTTATTTTCGCTGTTGGCTTTTCTTTTTGATTTTCTTTGTACTCACTTGCCGCATGGCAGTCAAAAAACCTTGTGGGTTGAAGAAGCCCGTCATCCAGAAAACCTTGTTTCGTTGACAAAAAAATCAGCAAAGAGTTGGAAAAAGAAATAAGGAGAGCACATAAAATCGAGGCGAAATAAATTTTAGTATTATACAATTAGCGATTTTCTTTACAAGTTAGCATAGATTTTGTCATGCGTAAAGTAAACCGGATTATGAAAAGTGAAAATGGGGATACGGGATATGGAAAATAAGGGAAGAACAAATGGTTTTATAGCTGTCTAGAGTGGTTTACCTTTGGCCGATCCGTGGAAATCCAGGTACGAAATTGCGCATTGCGCTCCAGTAGCTCTGTATACCAAAATCCAAGCGTTGTGGACTCCCAGGATATCTGAAAATGGATTTGACATTGACAAGAATTATTATCGTATATCGCAAAGGGCAACTATTCAAAATGCACAACTTCTTTATTGAAATGGTGTAAACATAAAATCTGTATATACAAGAGTCTCAGTTGCCCAGTCCAGTGGTAAATTTAATATTCATAATGCGGCAATAGTTTTCCATTTCGGCAATGGTAAAAAGTTGCGAGTCCTTTAGCGAAGTTGTGCGCATACTTTCAAAATCAATTTCTGGATGATGTAGGTCGCTGGTCTTAAGGCCCCTTGTTATGGTGAATTCACCCTCGTGGAAGAGTTTGCGTTTCATCTCAAACGACATACCGACCGGCTGATGTGTCTCTCTATGGATTTCCGAGTGCTCTTCAAGGGATGACGTTTCCGAGGATCCCGAATACAATGTATCTGATACTACGGAACTGGTCAAGGTTCCTTGCAACCTTTCCAGCAGCATTTGGGGATTTATCGGATCCGTTTTCTTTGGAAATGGCGTTGCCGTATTCGTTGTCTTCTGGAATCCATATTCTCGCTTTGCAAGTGGAATACGCAGTGTTTGCTCAATGTTCAACTTGTTAAATGCCGGTTTCTTCGAGGAATACTTTGAGTACCTTTTTGAATCTTCTGTTGTGGCTCTGTTCGTTTTCATTTTCGTGTTTTTACTTGCTGCAAATTGCTTGTATATATCCAAATCATACCAAAATTGAAAAAAAAAAATGTATTACAGCTTCCTTACATACCAACTCTGTGTATGTATGAAGATTTTTGTTGGTTTCTTTAATATTATCCCTTTCAAACACCGAGAAGGGCAATACTAGAGTGAGTGTCGACTAAACTCTTTTCACATGTCACTTTTCAGCACAGATATTTAGATGAGCAGAGCCTACTTAAATTAAAAAAATCCTATCTGAATATTTAATTTTCTAAACTTTATCAATTATTCGTGAATTTTCTAAAACCATGCCGTTATCTTTATAAATGAATGAATAAATGAATCTGTCAAACTATCTCTGTAAACTCATCAATTTTCTTCATTGATCAGAGGAAAAAAAGTAAACTGTTTAACTAACCCAAACTTTTGCTGAGAGAGTAGAGAAAGGAGACTTTGTTCATCGCCCGTTGGCAAAGTTTGTTGTGTTAATTAAAGGGAAATGCGATGAGGCGTTAAACGTTTACACGCATAAATATTAATGACTCCCCTCGGACAATTTCCTCCCTGTGGTCTAAAAAAATCAATCAAATTTTTCTAAGCGTCAATTGAATGGGGGCAGACACAACAAATTTCTCACCTGACCAGACCAAGCACTCGTCACGTTGCGGCTTCCGAAGCTTGGTCTCCTCTTTCCTTATCTCTAATTTCGCTGTGCTTTGTCGGCAGGTCTGAGCCTAAATTTGGGCCAAATTTGGTTGCCGGCCGATAAAAATCTCGTGAGACAATAAAAACAGTCAGAGGCTTTGGCGAGGAAATCGCACATTGAGATTTCTTAGGGTCGCGTTTCACTTGGCCACAAACTGTACATAAAATGAAACCTTACCAGCACCTGAGAGACCATTAAAATGGCTCCTCGAATAAACGAAAGTACGATTAAATGAAAACCCAAAGAATGCTTAAAGCCAGTGCTAGTACCTAGAATTAGTTATATTTTGTAGGATACACGCACCTTCATCCAGGTCTCCGGAATGCGGGCATCGTACATGGCATCCAGAGATTCCTTCAGCGCCGGACTCATCACAATTGTTCCATCAATGGCCAGCTTTAGATCGCACAGACACGTGTGGACACGCTTGATGACACGCTGCATCCGATCGATTTCCTGTCTGATAACGAGCAAACAACCTGCATTACCCCACAAAGTCTACCTGGGAGTACCACACTACGCACCTAAGAAATATGTTCATGGGTAGCAGGATGCCCATCCGTGTCAGATTCTCTCGCACCTCATAGGCGTTGTACTGTATCGGCAGCTTACGGAGCATGTCGTCCGCCAGCTGGTAGACGATGCTCTCCCTTGTCTCTCCACCGCCTCCGCCACCCTCCTTGGGCTGCACACTCAGAATTGTGTCCAGTATCCCTGGAAGCATTACAATCACAAATCATTTTAAGGACTTGCTGCAGTCCAGCCATTCTGTCGCCCTCTAGTCCTATTGTGTGTTGAACTTTGGTCCTTTTGGTCCCGTTGTTCCTTAACTCCGTTCGATTATGCAAATGCGTTAATTGGCTTGTGTGGTAGTAAAGTAATCACTAAGCTTTTTTCTCTCGGGCACCCCAAAAATAAACCAAACCACAAATGCCGCAACTATAAATTTATTGAATTAATTTATAGGCTTGACACACACCCACACACACACACACACAGACGATATTAGCTAACGCAAATTAAATTGCGGTACAATAATATAATAACGAAATTAAGAGTATAAATTAATATTAATACAAATAAATTAAATATATATACCTTCGCACACCAGTCTACAAAGAATACCTATTAAGTGACGTACTTTATATTTAGTTGTGATACAATACTCCTATAAATACTATTTGGCAATGAAAATTAAATTTAGAAATGTGGTCCAAGAGGGCAGTTCAAATAAAAATGTAGTAGAAAATTTGAAATTATACGTTGTAACTAAACTAAAGTACATTTTTAATATCTTGAGGAATATAAATTAAAAAAAAAAAACACTATAAAATAACTTTATCAAGTACTATAGTAACTTTATAGTGTTTTTTTTTTTTTATTTATATTCCTCAAGATATTTATATATATATATGGAGCCTGCAAGAGGAAATTCGACGATTTCCAAAATTCGTAATAAATATTGCGAATATTTTAATAGGAGTGGAGCAGTCTGTTTGCAAAATGATATGTTTTAATACGAATTGAATTACAAAATTAATAAATAAATTAAAACACGTAATACATTTTCAATTTTGTTTAATTGTGGACAGTTCGCGCCTGCAAGAATCGTGCAGAGAATTTACTTTGTTTTTACCGCCTAAATTGTGGGGTTCTCTTCAATTTCCTTATATTTAATTAGCAAATTCTCCCAAGATTCATTGCGCTAATGTTTATTTTTATAGTTTTAGCTTTTCTGACACAAATCGGGCTCATCTTGTAAGCAATGAATGAATTTTTCCGGAAATTTTCTATTTATTTTGGAAGATGTTGACAGTTCGAAATTTTTATAGAAATGATGTTCGTGCGAACACTAGAATCCATTGTGGAACATGTTCGCACGAACACTCGTAAGATAGAAACGTTTCTATTTTTCGACGAACAAGGTCGGCGAACAAAATGTTCGTACAAACACCTCTATCCACATTCGAATATTTGACGAACACAACATGTTCGTGTAACAAATTCGTATGTGGATAGTCCTCTTTAATTTTCATGAGTGCTAATTCTAAGGTTTTGACAAATTAAAATAAAATGTATTTCAAATAATTCGGACTTTAGATGATGGGGGCAAGTTTTCAAATCATCATTTCTAAAGTATGCAAACTCAATCTGCTTTCGCGGCAAATTTAGTTCTTGTAACCTTTACTCTGAATCCCTTTAAATCTTTAAGCTGTTACCTTAATTTATTCAATTTTAAATAAAGCAACCTTGAAAAAAGTCATTGACCCAAGCACAATAGCCGATTGCCAATTGCCGAAAGCAATAATCGAGAGGAGGAATTAAGCTCAAGCAGTTAAGATATGGAGCCGGGGGAAGGACCCAAAGATGTTCTTTACTTTCACTTACCTTTGGCCGAGTTAATCTGGTACGTGATGTCGGCATTGGAATGCAAGCCAAATACTTCGGGAGTGTCGTATGCGGGCAGGCTATTGATGTAATCAATGAAACCCTGTAGACTCTTGGTGCTGGGAACTTTGTAACCCTTGTAGAACTCAAAGGAGTTGGACAGCAGCTGCTCACAAAACCACACGGAGGTGAAAGTGGTGAGCAATCGCTTGTCAAAGTCGTCGGTGACACGTCCACCGTACTGCACCTCGCCTATCATGTAAACCAGGGTCTGCCAGGACACACCCTTCTTGGGATCCATTTCATCCAAATGATTTTGGATGAACTGTACGCTTGCGGCGAAATCCGCTTGATTAAATTCGTACGGTATATTCCAGCCGAGAGGACCGAACTTTCGACGCTCTTGCACAATTGTGTGCAAAAAGGCAACCGTGTATAACAAAGATGGCCACTGAGTGGCGGAAGTGTAGTCCAGAAAGTCCTGCGTAAAGGACTACGAAATGAAAAAAGACCACAAAATATCAGATTAGAATTAGCTGAAATTAATTGATTGACGCTAAACTCACTTGGTAGCTGCGCTTGAGACTGGCACGAATACCCTGTGGTGGTTCATTGGTGAACTTGATAGCCATTTGAAGGAGTCCAATTGGAAACTCCGAGTGTGGCTCCGTGGTTACCCACATGCGGAAGGTGTCATCAATGTGCTCCGTTTCCACTAACATGTCGATTACCTCCGAGCAAAAAGGCAGAGACAGATGAACATTTTGAAGCAATACCCATCCACCGATTGCCATCGACTCCATTATCATTTTGCGCGCATGATACTCCTGTCCCTGACCCATTGAAACCGACTTAAGTACTGCGAAGAAATTTCTATACAGAACAGCTCTTTTTTTTAATAACACCACTTACTGATTCCCTTTTGCTTGGCCAAGGCACCAATTTGTGTGGTCGGATCGGAGCCAATAGAAAGCAGGCAAACAAAGGGGGTGCGTGGCTCAGATTCGGCCCAAGTGACCTCAAGGTCGAGAATTTGCATCTCACTATACTCCGGACCCAGCGATTCTGCGAATTAAATATATTATTTTTTGTGATAGATCTAAACAAAATGTGAATTATTATACATACCTTCAATGTACTTCTTGGCCTGGGAAATGGTGCGATCTGGACACCAGGATCTGATAAGCAATAGTTTGCGAAAGCTGTCGAGCAGGGCGTTGTAACCACAGGGTATCTCTTCATTCTCAGGTTTCTCGCATTCGTACCAGCTTCGCCAATCGCGTTCATTTAATTCGATTATCTGTAAAACTGTAGAGAATGTATCTAGTTTGCTGATTTCCACAAGATTTAGCCAGGTGATGTCCAAAATCCAACGGAAGGGCTTGGGGGCAACAGCATTCAAGTCTAGGGAAGCACCGCCCTTGATGAATGTAAGGAACTCCTCATGACTTATATTTCCATTGTGGTAATCAATTTTGATTGCAAGCATCAATGTGAAGAGCTGCTTGTGCCTCTCGTAGAGACTGCGATTTGTAAACTTGTAGACCTCGTAGGTAAGATAACGTAGTATTATATTGATGCGTTCCTCAGTGACGCTGGACTTAGTGGATTTAGTGATCGAATTGTTGAAGATGACCAGGAACTGTTTAAGTGAGTTTTGATACATGGCATTCACGTTGCTCATTTCCACGATCAGGAAATAGAGAATTGATCCCCTTTTGGCTACAGCACGGAACTCCTCACGTGCTTTCATAATCTTGCGTTCGGTGACCTCGGAGATCTTGAGTTTTTGATTAACCTCCTCGGCAGTGGTCTTAGTCACCCGGAGCACCTCAATAAGCGCCTCGTCGTCCACTAGTGACCCCTGGGAGGAACTTAAGCGTAACAAGAGATTTGCCTCAAGCTCTTTCATGTTACGCTGATTCTGCATAACAGTCTCAAATAAAGCAACTCTTTCCGCTTCCAGATCAGATTTCTCCATGAGTATGACTCGTCCCAGAAGCTGATCCTCCAGACCTCGCATCGTTACCGTAAAATCAATGATCGAGGTCTTGGCGCTGACCTCCGGACTAAAAGCTGGATTAGGTAGCTTTGTAGTGATGTAAAGCATGAATCCCGGCATTACGTCGCATTCTTTGTCGCCAACCAAGACCTTCTCAATGCTGCCTGACTTTATGAAATTCTTCTCCAGGACATTGTCTATGACAGGATCCAGGTCAATGCCCACATCTTCAATGAGTAAGGGCCTGCCCAGTGACAGTGAGTCCTCCAGGTGGGTCCGAAAATACTTGTGATTCAAGGAAGTGATCTGCAGCTCATTGCGATCCTCCTTACACTTGATCCATAGCTTACCCTGCGTTTGTGGATCAACAAGCAGAGGATAACTGCTCGACTTGGTGGCAATCAAAGCATTCTGTACTGACAGATCGTCATTGGGCAGACCCTGGAGTGTCCACTCGGACACCGTAGACGAGTCTACCAGCATGTTAATGATGTTAAGACCAGTTGTAAAAGGAATAGATTTTTGCTTAAGGATACCCATCCAAGTCCGAATGAGATTTGCTCTAAACTCTTGATTGTAGGGGCCGCAGTAGGAGAGAAAGCCAGTGGCCAGGAGTACATCGCCAACCAGTTTACCGAGTTGGATCTTAAACTCCTTGCTTTGGTTCGTCCAACGATGCTTCTCGTCCGAGAGTCCATTGATAAGTGCCGTAGCTGCCGTCATCTTGCGGAGACATACATTAGCGGCATCCATTAGGCGCTGCTTCTCTCCAACCGCCTTGTCATACTGATCCTTGACAGCTTGAAGCGCTTCCTCACGTTCGCGAAGTTGTTCCTCAGCTCCAGCAAGATCATCCATGGCAAGCTGATAAATATTAAGCATGGAGGGGATTCAGGAGTTTGCCCTCCCTCCCTCGATCACAACAAGCAACTTACCTTAAGACGCGCCTCCTGAAGCGTTAGATTTGCCTTGAGCGGAAGCACCTCTTTGTTAACGCTGTGAAAGAAGGACATGGCTTTGGTCCAAGATAGGAGACCGGCTACATCTCCGCACACCCGACGTGCCATGTCCATGTTGTAATCCTCCATGCGGAAGTAAGGCTGTAAAAGATCAATCATTTCATCGTTTATGGTATCTTTGGGGTAGTTTTGTAGCTGCAGGAGAAACGTGGCACTGGCCATCATCTGCGAATAAGAAGGAATTGAAATTTAATTGAGTTTATGTCGAGGTCTGCTCGAACCTTGAGTGACTCTTGCCAAGAAGGTTTGGGACACGGAGTGCCCGAGTCTGGAATACAGGGATGCAGTTTCCGTTTAAAGAGAATGAGCACGCAATCCATGATCCGCATGATGAGATGCGGTGGCCTACCCAACTTTCGCACCGTTGCGATGTGAGCAGGTTTGATCGTGTTGAGAGCATTCTCGGCCTCCTCGAGAGCCGGCTTGGCCGCCTCGAGTTTTTCCTCGGCAAGAGCCTTTTCATGGGCTATGCAGGCGACGAGAGCCTCGGCCTTGTCCTTGACGATGAGCACCTGATTCTTGACAATCTCCGCTTGCATTGCACGCTCGGTAACCTCCACTAGCACAGATTCGGCGTTTTTGGAGGCTTCGACAAGCTCTTCCTCCATGACAACTAGATCTTTCTTAAGGATCTCAACCGAGGCGGAAGCCTCTTTCAGTTTCTCCAAACCCGTATCCATCTTCTCCACACCATCGCGCAGCTCTTGCTGCTTCAGCTGGTAAATGTTCTTGTAGCCGGCTATGAAGTTCAGATAAGACTTGGGTGTCACGTGAGTGGCGCGACGGAATCGCTGGAAATATTCCTGCGATGTTTCGGCGACAATATCCTGAATGGAGCCGAGCGCATTAACCAGCTCTTCCTTGACAGCCGGTGTACACTCAATCTCGAAGTGGCTGAGAAAGTGTCTGGCAACCGAGACCAATGCGTCCTTGGGCCACGGATGCAGCCAGTCGATGGTGCAGCCGGAGACCAAGGCTGGAAAGCGTTGCACCCGCGACCTAAACGTCTCGCCCACTGGCGAGAAACAGAAGGCCACATGCAAATTTGTGCAGGTGCGTGCTAAAAAGAATTCCATCACACTCTCCGGGGTCGCTGTTTTGCGTTGATTCTCACGTTTCATGACCGGCGTCAACTCCTGCACGATTTCGGCCTGCTCATCGCGGGAGAAGAGATTTGATATGACGCCGCTCGAGAGTATGTTATTAAGATACTCGAGGAAACCTTCCTCTTTAATATCCATGTCAGTGAAGAGAAAGGTTGTGCCCTTGCCCTGAACGCCGCAGGTGCGATAGAGCAGCTTTAGGTCCTCCAAAAAATTGGCCACATTATACGAACGCGTCAACGCAATTTGGAATGTCTTGTAGCCGGCAATGAATGATGCCAATTTCGTTAGCGACTGTTTTCCAGAACCGCCGACCCCGACCAGCATGACGTTGCCTCTCGGATGCCGAATGATGCGGGAGATCTTCACCAAATGCAGCATTGCGTCTGGGAAGAAAACCAAATCCATTCCTGATCCTCGCACCATCTCATTGAATTGGGCGAGAAACATGACGAGACGCTCGCGTAGCGCTTCATACGAGTTATGAGAGTTCACCGGTTCGTATACCTTGGGCAATTCCATATCAGTGTCCTCACCCTCCTCGCCCGTCGGCTCGGGTGCATCCCTCATGAAGTCAACGAATACCGGATTCGGTATAATCATTTGGGAATGGGACTCGCCCAGCTCCTCGCGCACTAGCGCGGCCAACTCTGAGCCGAACCACTCTTTGTCCTGGAACGTGGTGAAACGATCGGCAAATACGCGCGTGCACTCATGTTTCCACAGCGACATGAGCACACTCTCCGAGGTGATCACTGTGGATAAGGTGCCAACCATGCCTTGCCAGATACGCGACAAGTCGCGCAAACTGAATACGTAGTGGAATTTTGCTGGCGTAGGCAGTAGTTTTTCTCGTGTGCGCTGCCAGAGGTGACGGGTCACCAGGATCAATTTCTTGACCAGATTGCGAACCTCGGGCACAAAGCCGCGCTTTGTATTGTAGTGACCCTCACCGATAACGCGGAAGATCTTATCAATGGAGTCGTTGTCGGGTATATTGCAATTGAATACGCAAAACTGACGCTTCAAACGAGATGGAATATCGTTGCGTCCTCCACCTGGGAGACCCATGGCCGCCACATATTGTACGTCCACAATGGTGGTGAAATCACCGGGTTTCTCCAGACTATAGAAGCCCTTCATGTCCATAGACTGCCGCACAATCTCGTTGGTAATCTGATCGCCCCACTCATTGATCTCGGGCAAATTTATATCGTCAATAAAGACAATCAATTTACGACCACCGGGTGGCCCGAAAGTTACTCCAACTCGCTTCTCCACATAGCTTTCGATTGTGCGCTGAAACTGATATGGACTGGTGGCCGATGAGAAGTTGAATGACCTTCCCATATACGTTTCAATGTTCATTTTCTTCATGAAGTTCTTCATAATGACGGTTTTGCCCGTGCCCTGTTCGCCAATGACCATCACGGCGCGCTCCTGATTGGCAATCGTTCCAATCAAATAATCAATACGCACGTTATCCACAATGGGCACCAGAATGCTAAGATAGTCCGGTGTGGAAAGCTCCGGATACATGTAGGGTGTGACGAGCGTCTTCCACGACTGCCACACGCCCGTCGGAGAAACGAAAAAGTCAAATATTGTATTCTCATGGGCACTACCCTTGGGGTAGTCCAACTGCGGAAACGATTCCTTAACATACAGATTCATTTTAACGCGATCGCTAGTAGAGAGATACCCTCCTAGGCCCCAGGCCAGCGCGAATACATACAAGCGGTGCAAGTGCTCTGTGGTACAGGTGTCCTCCTTCTCCTCAGGTGTGCTCTCCTCGGCCAGCTCTTCTGTAAAATCATTCGTTAGGTAAAACAATTAAGCATAACACAACGCACATACACACACTCCACATGGAAAGCAAAATGTAATTGTTAGTAATAGTAGTTAGTTGGACACTTCGACAGTTGGACAACACAAGTTCTAATGACTACACAAGATACACAATCAAACACACAGAGGGGAAAAGCAAACTGCATTTGCTGCACACATTTCGGCACATTGGTCCATTTTCTGGGACAAACCTATGTTTATTTATTGACTGTGAATTAAAAACTGTATGAGAAAATCACATTATTTACTACTGCATACAAGTTATTTATATATTTAATTGACTTGTCACTGGCTTTTTGCTAATGAATTTGGGAGGTTAGATCACACCCAATTTCTTTTGGAAATATATTTAAAAATCAGACTGAAAAGATTCTTCAAATACAGATTTTTTCCAATTCGTATATCACAAAGACTTAATTTTTATAAATCTATTACTATAATTTTGATCAAAATATACTTTTTTTGATTAAGATTATAACATTTTTCAAAATTAGTAAAAAAGTAAAAGTAAAGTATCTACGTTTTACGTCCCTTTTAATCAATTTTATTTTTTATTAATGCAGTGCAATTAAATTCGACGGTAAAATACATTAATGTGTTATTAACCACAAAATCGTGGGCGTAGCACCCAAGCAATGCTCTTAATCCAATTTTAAAGACTCATTAAAATTGATTTTTTAAAAAAATCACAAAATAATTTACTTTCTTCGGGAAATTTTAAAGTAATATGATACTTTTTGAATATTTGTTGTCTAAGTAGATCAGTTAGTTTGTTATGCACAGCTAATTAAAATGCAGAATTCTTTTCCACATGGAAGACAACATGGAACAGTTAAGAGAGGGTGCAAATAGACTGTCAAAACACAGAAGCAGAAGTAAGCTCTACAAGAATGAAATTACGGATAATTACAATATTACGAGTACGATAGTTATGGACGGATTATACTTTACCGACAATCTGACTGCCAATCGATTGCCGTCGTGCTTCTTCAATCTGTTTTTGATGCTCAAAACGCTTTGCTGCTGAAAAGTTTTAATTCAATTTTGTTGTTCTTTGATTTGGTGTTTCGGATTTAAATTCTTCCGACTTGGTAACGAACCGTCAACAATTATGGTTGAACACAGTGGACACCTGGTAAAAGTGGAAGGACTTACCGTCTTGGCTCTCCTTGCTGGACAAGCTAACGGCCTGCTCATCGTCCTTCTTCGAAGGTATTAGTCCCTCGAGAATAAACAGCATTTGCTGCACAATGTTGCACTGAAGCACAGGCATCTGTAGCTTCACATTCTGCACTCCCCAGTTGTAGACTTCGACAAAGGTCTGATCGAAAAGGTGAGAAAACGTAGACTTCTCACCAGGTGCGCGATTCTTCAGCCAAGCCTGAACAACTGCGGGGAAATAAAGGCCCTGTGAGTTAAGAGAACACTTTAAAGGATTCTCATGTCTTACTGGGTCGTGAGTCTAACCCTGAGGAACTCATGTAAACCATTCCATTCCGTGAAACTGTTGCTGGCGATGCATTGTCAATGTTGTGGGGTTCAAATATGATCTTTACAGTGGGTGCCATTGTGAGACGATCGCCATTAGCCAAAGTCAATGTTTTGTTGTCATCCAGCACAGAATTTAAGTTCTCAATCCATATACTATCTACGGGACCGTCAAGCACCAACCAGACGTGCTCTCCGGACTTCAACTTCAGTGTCTTTCGCCAAAGAGCAGAGAAGATTCCGTCGGTCCAGTCATTGGTGGCCACATCGAGTCGTCCAAACATCTGAGCCGCTGTTATTGCCTTGGGATTCATGCGCATCTCCCGATGACTGTCTCCCATTTGAGTCATGGCTTTCATCAGAGTGTGTATGCAGGTACTTTTGCCCGCTCCACTCGGACCCAGAGTCATGATACCGTGCCGCACATTCTGCGTCTCATAGAGTTGTATTAATTTTAGAACCCAGGGAGGATGGTAGACCAAACTAGCCTCTTCTGTTTGCTGGAGGATCGCCGCCTCCAGCTCAGGATAGTTGGTCTTTTCGAGAGTCTGAAATTTTTTCTAATTAGACTATTTCAAAAACAGTGTTTTATGCTAAGAATATAAGATGGGTGCTCACAAGACGGGTAATTGTCAAATCGGCGTTAAAAACAAGTCGATTTGCCAAAACATCCGGGGTCATAAGTGGTGTTATTTTTGGTTAGTTCCAACTTCAGTGTCAGTGCGAATTTGGTTAAGATTGGTGAATTAAAACCAAACTTATTCATATTAATCTTCAATTTTCCACCGATTTGTTCAAAAGGATTTATAGGCTATAGTTGTCCGATCCAGATTAAAATTGGTGAGAATAGTTAAAAGCTGTGATTTTGGTCAAGAATTGTTGAAGGTCATTGTCATAATAATACGAAAAAAGTTTTTTTATAATTTGAAATACACTTGGTCTGTCTGACAAATAGTCTTCTATTTCAAATTTGACTCTAGCTCTTATAGTCTCTGAGATACAGTTCATACGGACGTTCGGACGGACAGACGGACATTTCTTTATCGACTCGGCTGTTAATGCTGTTCAAGAATTTTAATAATTTATGGGATCGGAAAAGCTCCCTTCTGCACACATTAAGCACATTTATTCTGACAAACCTAATAATTGAAATAAAAATAATTTTTTGAATAAAAAATCTTTTTGAGTACGGAGTCTTTAAATTTAAATTGAATTTAAAAAAAATAGGAACGTACACAGTCCTTAAATTGACTGAAACTTGAAGCCTTACCTGATTGGGAAACAAGTCCGACACAAGCGATATGAACAGAGGTTCGTCGTCGTCAATTAGCTTGGAGAGATTCATGTCGCGGAGGACCCGCATCACAATCGTACTCTCGCTATCCTTAGAGTTCCGACGCTTGGCAGCTCCCAAAGTGCGTAGCACTGAGAGAATGTTTCGGAGACCAAAGTCATAGTGGACTTGTTTGGTCAACTGCTCTTCGCACAGCTTGTACAGTGTGTAAAATTTTCGTGCCAGTGTAATGTTTTCAAGGAATCCACAACTGGCCAATTTAACACGGATAATAATCTGTCTGTCTGGCACCATCATGGCCACTGTGCGAAACTGTATTTTCAAATTCTCCGGCAACTCCTTACGGCCAGCATATCCAGGGTTCTGTACGCCAAGAGGGTAAACATTAAAGTTATCTTTGCTCAAGTCTCAGTGGGTAGATATGTGCTCTGTTTTTGTGCATATCAAATAAATAACGCTGGCAAATACTGTTTAAAAGGAGCACAAAAGTTATCACAGCTATAGGTGCAAGATATTGTATACTACACAAAACTTAGTTGCGTGCAATCATCCTAGTTTTCAGTTCAACTCTTCCCTCAACTTCTGCCAGTAGCAGACAGTTTAACATGTTGATGCATCTGCGAGATACACGTACTTTCATGACTCGCAGCATTTGATAAGTTTATCAAATACAAATTGATTTATCATACTTGCATTGGCACTCACTTACTCTCACTCTACTTAGCTGAGAGGTTATAAGAGAAACAGGTGAGTGTGACTACTTCTACTCTCTGCGCGTTATATAATTCAATAGAAAATACTTCAAAAAGCTACTAGAACTAAGTGAGTGTGTGAAACAGAAGCAATTTAAGTAGTTTACGGGAACATCAATCAAAATAAGTCTTTAACAAGTTTAATGGAAATATTTTCAATGCTTTTAAATTAATTGTTAGAATTGTAAGTTTTGAGAAATTTTAAAAACTTACCTCTAAATATTCGCAAATCGCTACCAAATTAGTTTGTTATTTTTAAATAACGGTAACCGAAATTATAAAGCCCTCTAAACCAACTTAATTAAAAATGAATTATCTCAGAAAATGTTAAGGCTTAATATAAGGGTTAGAATATTTTGTTAAATCTGCCCATATCCCATTAGATTATAGGCAAGTTTTATAGCCAAAAACCCACAGCGTTTATCAAGGAAATCAATCGCAAAACGCATTTGTCAATTTGTGAGGGATATTTGATACGAGGAAAACTATCAAAAAGAAGAGGCACAATCGATTTTGTTGGTCGCTAATCCAAAAGTAAACATTGTCTATGTGGGTAGCTGACAGGTAGAGAATATTAAGAAGGGTGGGGATGTTGGGTGCGTCCAGGACATGTGACAAACGTTATTGTTTGGGTCTCTTACTGTCGCTCTTGCCTACTTTTTACAAAAATAAACAGCACAGCCACAACAAAGGATTTAGCCAATAAACTGGAACACACACAACCACAGCACGAATATCCAGCGTGTGTATGACAGTCTGGATATGTGTGTGTATAGGTGGATTGTCACATAATGTTTCATTAAAATTAAATGCAAGCGAGTCTCAAAATGTTACATAAATGACTCCAATAACTCAGTGTACAAATTAAAATTGCGCATACGACCAGAGTCCTCGCAAACAACAATGAATGCCTTACTAAGTGGATATGAGTGAACCTGAATAATAGTCTGACTGCCATTAGCAAACCCAAACAATCTAATCACATTATTTCAGTGATAGTTGACGTCGATGGTAATTAAAATGCATCCCTCGAAATTTTGCTTTTGTCATATCATACGAAAATGACTAGCTTCAATTTACCGCTCTAAAAGCCCCTAAAAATTACAATGACGTGTTGTTCATTACAACATTGCCTGCCACGAAGGGAGCACCAAAATGTCAACGCATCAAAACGTTGGCCTCTGTTACTAGGGACCCTAAACAGTGCACAATTTTTTGTCAATTTGATTATCACTCAAATTCAACCGAATTTTATACGACTAATAGCATCGGATTTCGAAAATTTTTCTTTTTCCTTTCTGCTTCCTCTGAGGCAGTCGACATTCAATAATGGTTCTCTGTTCGCCTTTCTAACGTGTTTATATTTTATATAAAATGTTAAAGACAACACATACTCGTATGTATATTTAATAAATTCCAATTTGGCTTGAAAGCCTTGCTCCTGTCATTTTTGTTTTCGGTGTTTTTTTTTAGCATTTTGTCGAAGGTTCCTTCTTTATGCTTAATAAATTTATGGAATTTTATTTGAACTGACGGAGAATTGATTTTAATTGGTTGGGAAAAAAAATCAGCCTTTCCAAAAAATGTTTTAATGGGAATGCCATTTGTACGACCAAAAAACAGTTTACACATTCTACTCAAAATAAAAATTTTAATTACTTATTGATAGGCAAACTGAAACTCTTTTTCTTGCTCCTGTTTGTAATTTACAGTTCAGTTAAATGAATTATTAATGATCAAACGATGGAAGTGAGGAAAATTGTGCTGTTTTGAAACGTGTGTGTATGTGTGTTAAAATGCGCACTATTGAAGTAAAAGTCACATTTTCTTTAAGCATCCTACTTAGCATTGTGCAATAAGAAGTAAATTATAGAGTGCTTATTGGATAACAGTCAAGTTGAATAGTGCGGGGAGAGTAGACTGGATTTCTATTAACGTTCAGACCATTGTTATGAAAATGCCGAACTCTGGGTTCATTTCAATGGTATCACCATCGGTAAAGAGGAACGTCTTTTTCTTTTCCTTCTTGGCTGTGAGGACAACGGCCACCTGTTGGGCAGCCACCGAGAGAACGGGCAGTTCAATGCGATTAAACTCGTCAAAGCATCCCCAGCTGCCGGACTGGGCTAGTCCTTTGTAGATGCGTCCCAAACCCCTAAAAAATAAATTAGTTTCTCAGCGATATGTATAGCATTTTAAGTGCGTGCGTGAGGTGTACCTGTAATCCATTTGATCGGAGCAATTAAAAACGACAACATACTTCGCCAAAGTCTTGCCCATGTCCTTGACGGTTTCAGTTTTTCCTGTGCCCGCTGGTCCGCATGGAGCCCCACCCATACTCAGAGTGAGAGCTTGTGCCAGTGTGATATAGCAACTGGAAGGGCAAAGGCAAAGACCTCAAAAGCTCAGTAATTGCATTTAAAATGCAAAAGTCCTAAAAATTAATAGCGCTCAATTTATGGGAATATTTGTATTTATATTTTGGCAAATGTGGGTACAAATGCAAAATTTCTATAAAACACCGAAGTATTCCTTTGAGGCACTGAACTTATTCGGTCCAATTTAGCCAAAGCAGGTGCTATTCCCGGCAAATGCCAAGCTATTCCCTTTGGCATACTCACGCATGTATATCAAAGCAGGCGCGAAATAAACAATGGCATGAAGGCAGGAAGTGCGCTCGAGCACTACGCGGAAAACAAAAAGATGAAACAAAGGAGCCAGTAAAATACAGCATAAAGAAAAAGCATGCTAAATACACTTAACAATGTGGCATTAGAGTATTTTAGAATAGGAAGCGGCGACTGCTGCGAGTGTCCACATAAATTGTTACTACCCAATCTGGCAGGGTATGCAAACTGCCTCTGGATATTTGGCGGAAAACGCCGTCACTTGCCAGAGCTCGACAACGTGTTGCTGTCCAAAAAACTTTATTTATATTCCGCTAAGTGAAATTTATCTTTGGTAACATGTCAACGTCGTCGTCTTCTGCTGCTTCATCTTCTTCTTCGACTCAGCTGTCGACGTCATCGCCCTGCGTAGGCTGCAAATCGTGGACTTGTGCCATAAAAAGGATTCCATTGCTACTGCTCCCAGTTTCCATTTTGAAGCATTTGATACCGTGTTTGAACTTTGTTCAAGAGCCAGCCAACATTGAAGACCATTTTGGCAGTTTTGTTTGACCAGCAAACGAAGACAAACTCCCCGTATATTTAGCCAGCAATGCGAAAGTTACGCACGTGCCACGAGAAATGTAAATACAATAAATTAATTGATCTGAAGTTGCGCTTGCCCCTTTTCAAGCGGCTAGGAGGAAGCATTTTAATTGCTATGCTGACCAAGTTAACTGTTTAACCAACTTATGAAGTTCGCCGTCCAAAAGAAACACAATAATAACTATAGTAAATGGACAGTTGAAAAACAGTTTTTTTCCCCACCTTTTCAGTTGCAAAATTCTAAGAGCTATTAAGCCAAACGAAACTTGTCCCTTCTATTTAGTGAAAGGAATTCTGTCCTTAACTTTTAAATTGAATTTAAGTTAAGCCACGTAACAAAGTTAAATGTGATTTTTGCCCTGGGACAAATTGTATTACATTTTAATAGAAAGCACATTTTGTTGAGTAGAAGAAGCACTCCCTAAAGTGCACTTACCGATCTGTTAAGGGTGTAATAACCAACCGATCAGTGCACCCGAGGTACTCGTTCTGATAGGTAAAGGTGACATCGGTCACAGATATCCAGGTCTTGTCCAAATCCTCCTTGAAGTAAAAGCGACATTGTTTCAGCCACTCAAAGTCATTCGATGACTTGATATTCATGCGGCACTAAAAAATTTCGAGACAAATATTAAAATAAGTATATTTAAATTTTTATGGGCTTCTCACTAGTATATCGAAGATATCACGCTGGTGCACATGAATGGTGATGAGTGTCTCGAAGTTGGTACGCTCCCGCTTAGACAGATTCCGAGTGGTTTGATCGATGAGGGTGTTGAGCATCTCGAGGAACTTATTGTTCGTCTCGGACATGACCTTCCTCTCATGTCTAGCCTGCATCAGAGCCATTTCTGCATCTCGTGTCCATATCATTTGTATACCCAATAAACCGATTTGAGCCGGCACCTTCTCGAGGAAGCTTAGCAGCGTGAAATTCGGATCATTTATTGTCACATATGCGGTGCGAATTATCGAATGCAGTGACTGCTGTGCTGTGACCAGCAATTGAGTTAGCCATGTCTCTACCGAACCCTCGGCTCGAATGGCCCGATCCAGCTGT
This sequence comes from Drosophila parthenogenetica, assembly GCA_035047505.1. Lineage (NCBI taxonomy): Eukaryota > Metazoa > Arthropoda > Insecta > Diptera > Drosophilidae > Drosophila > Drosophila parthenogenetica. The sequence continues at coordinate 3,495,660 of JAWNPM010000187.1, read as the reverse complement.
ATCATCTCTCCCTCGCTACTGATTATGGCCATCATTTTGTTATACTCAACATCATGAAATCTATAGCAAATCCAAACATATTACAAAAGATTAAAAAATTTAATTCTTTCTCTTACTTAACGCATTTGGTGTTATCAAATATATTTAGCAGGTGATTCTGTATTGTATGTGAATCGGATCCTTGGCCAAGTATCTCAAGCAAAGCTGGATCCGATACGAAGAAGAAACGCGGAAACATTATTCGCTTCCGTTCCAAGTAACCACTTAAAGATTTCTAAAGTTAAACGACAAATATGTTAATTATAATTAGTAAAATATTCAGAATTGATTAAATTATACATTAAGGGGATTAATATTTTGTTAATTTTCAACATCAATTAAAAATCTATAAGAAAGTTCTTTAAATAGTTTCAATTATATAAATTAATGTATTTAACGATTTCTTGAGATCAAAATTTGATTAAGATATAAGAAAAGAGTATCAGGAATTTTAATGAATACCTGACAGATTTCCAGCTGCTCCTGAAGATGAGGCAATAGTTGCTTGAGCAAATCATCACCCACACAACAAGCCACAACGCCTATTTTAATATTATTCAAGGTTCAATTTTAAAAATGTAATAGTTAAATCGACAGATAATAAAAAATTATTAATTCATAGTTTCATTAAAAAAACAAGAAAGAAAAGTACAGTCGAACACGCCCGACCGTGTAATACTCTCTGCTTTTATTCCCAATTATAATGCTTAAATCGGTATCCGGATATTACAATAGATAGTTCTTGTATTAGAACACGTTAAAACAAAAAAAAAGCTAAGCATTATCGAACATACACGTGTTTGTCTGTATGTACATACAAATTCGTTTGACGTTAAATGTATGCACATACATATGTGTGTATGAATACTATTGGTCGGCACGACTAGCGCTGTCTCTCTCGCTCTCATTGCTCTCGAATAAAGTCTTTGTTGCTTCATTTCTTTCTTGTTTATAGTCGGATTCTTATGAAACTTTCAAGAGAGTTTGACATGATACGTCTTCAAACGAATCATAAATAACAACACTGTACGATAAGAATAAATGCTTAAAAAACGGCATGCAAGTTTGAAATTTTCTTTTAATTCTTGCAGAAAAAGGGGGCGTGGCAGCCCAAAATTTTTCATGTCATTGCATTTATGCTGTCTCTTGAAACACGTGTACCAAAATTGGTATTCCTAGGTGCCATAGTTACTGAGATATTCGCCGAAAACATAGATTTTTTTCGAGGTATGTCTAGTTTTTTGCTCATTGTGGGCGAATGGGGCGTGGCATCGAAAAAAAAAAAGATTCTTGTATTGACTGACTAAATATCGAGTCGATAGAGACCAAATTCGAACTTGTAGCTCTTACCATCTCTGAAATCTGTGTGTTCATACGGACGGACAGACGGACAGACGGTCAGACGGTCAGACGGACAGACGGTCAGACGGACAGACGGACAGACGGACATGGCTATATCGACTCGGCTTGTGATTCTGATCAAGAATATATATACTTTATGGGGTCTGCCACGCCTCCTTCTGCCTGTTACATACATTTGCACAAACCCAATATACTCTTGCAGAGAGTATAAAAATGATTTATGTAGTAAAATTAGAAGACGTTCCATCACTTACCTGGAGTCTCGTGAGCTCGCTAGATAAAAAGATTTTCGGAGTAGTAACTAATCGAGATATTTATATATAAAAGTACGTCAGAAAACTGCAGCAGTCCAACACAATCATAAGTACAATCATATCACATACTCCCTGATTGTTTTTCACACACGAGTCATTTAAATTCATATCTTAAAGTGACGCGGTATTTTTCTGCCCGTTAGTCTTAGAGTGAAAGGATATCCTATATTCGTTGCAATTTGTATGTGTAAAGTAAAACAGACCAATTAAATTAAAAAAAAAAAAAAACACCGCAAACGAATTTGCTGTGAGTATGGTTTTAAAAGCGGTCACCGCTGCAGTTCTCTCGTGTACTTATATTGTGGATACCTGCATGATCTTCTGCCACGATTTGTCGATTTTGGAGAACCGTTTGGCCTCCTTGGGCAACTGTTTGGCAATGTCGCCGCCGACGAAGACGGCCTCAAGATAGACCCACATGTTTTGAACGAGCAGCCAGCGTTCCAGTATCTCATTGGAGTTGGACAGATCGTAGACCCATTGCTGGATTTGTTTGCGAAAGGGCGCATTATATCGATTGGATAGTAGTGAACCGAGCACCATTAAGCTATCCTCCAGCTGACCAATAGTCTCCGCCGTGGTATCACCACGAAGCAGGAGTTCGCCACGATTATTGAAGCTCATGAACTGGAGCTCGTGGACGGACCATTCGTTAGTCACCTGTTTGAGCTTCGCCTCGATATCCTTTTCTTTCATGGCACTGATACAGATGTCCTCGATGTCCTCCTTGTGCTTGAGCAGCGGCGCCTCGAGTATGTTTTTAAGCGAGAAACCCTCCGAGTCGAACTCGAAGATGTAGCGAGTAACATCCATGATCCGCTGCCAATGGCGTGGCTTCATGGCTTTATTCGCCATCAACTCCAGTAGTGGGCACATGTCGTTGAAGTCATCGATGGTTTTCTTCAGAGCATGAAATGCGGGCCACTCTTTAAGGCCCTTAGGGAGCTTGCGACAACGATTTTGAAACTCCATTAACTCGTTGTTTATCTCCTCGATGTCCACCTCATTCCAGGGTATATCATAATAGCTACTGACCCTATCGATCACATCATTGTAGAGTTTATAAAGCTTCTGCAGCAGATTCAGCTCCTTCCGTATCTGGCCCAGCTCTGGATAATCAGTTTGTGGCAGACCGAAGAGTTCCTCGCCGCTTTGGTACGTCTGCAGGCGGCGCCACATGCCCTCAAACCGGTTCTGGAATAATATCAGACGATCGGAAGCCTCGCGCGGCGTTAAACCCGCCTGCATGGGTCCCGCCGTGCGATATTCCGTCACATAAGCAATCTTATCCTGCTTAAAGTTGTCTAGATTGCTGCGCAAGTCGCCCTGGAACGCCGGCTGCATGTCCAGCAGCTTCACCTGTGACTGCAATGCACCTGCAAGCAAATTCTGAAAAGTCGCCCGCAGGTTGTCCACCAAATCGAACTGTTCCCGTTCGACCTGTACCTCGTAACGGGTAAGTACGTTAAACGCTTCCTACAAAGCACGGAATGTGTGATAACATTAATTACAACTTGCGCACACACGCTTTTAAGCCAAACAAGAAAGAAAAGTACAGTCGAGCGCGCCCCACCGTATAGTACTCTCTGCATTTATTTCCGATTATAATATTAAAATCGGTATCCGGGTATTATAATGGATAGTACTTTCATTAAAACACGTTGAAAAACAAAGCATAATCGAATATATGTACACCTGTTTGTATGCACATACATATACGTTTGACATTACATGTATGCACATATATATATATATATATATATATATATATATATATATATATATATATATATATATATACATGTATAAAAATAAAAAAGAAAACAAGCAACAAAGTTTATATTTGAACGCATATATATATATATATATATATATATATATATATATATATATATATATATATAAAGAAAACAAGCAACAAAGTTTATATTTGAACGCATATTTATGGTCGGATTCTTATGAAACTTTTAAAATAGTTTGATATAATTAGTCTTCAAACGAATTTTAAATAACAACACTATACGATAAGAACAAATGGATTTAAAACGGCATGCAAGTTTGAAAAGTTTTTTATTTCTAACGGAAGAAGGGGCGTGGCAGCCCAAAATTTTTGATGTCATTTTTTTTATGCTGTCTCTAGGAAGCTGTGTGTCAAGTGCCATAGTTAATGAGATATTCGCCGAAAACATTGATTTTTTTCTGAGGTGTGTGGGGTTTTTGACTGACTGTAGGCAAATGGGGCGTGGCATCGAAAAAAAAATTTTTTTGTATTGACTGACTAAATATCGAGTCGATAGAGACCAAATTCCAACTTGTAGCTCTTACCATCTTTGAAATCTGTTTGTTCATACTGACGGACAGACAGACGGACGGACAGACGGACATGGCTATATCGACTCGACTTGTGACTCTGCCACGCCTCCTTCTGCCTGTTACATACATTTGCACAAACCCAATATACTCTTGCAGAGAGTATAAAAATAAGTTTTTATAAATTTAAGAGAAATATGTCAGTTTTGCAAAGCAACTAAAAGTCAGTCAGGGTATAACTATCACTTCTTAACTCTACTTAACTATTTTAAATAAATAGACGCAAAAACCTCACCTCTATGGGATCAATGCGCAGCTCCATGTCAACCTCTTGCTCTCGAATCTTGCCGAGCGTTTCCATTACCATTCGCACATCGTCAAGGTCACGAATGGGGCGGTCGAGTTTGCGATCCATTTCATTGATCACGGCATAGACATAGTCCATTTCCTTCTTGTATTTCTTCTTCATGGCTTGACCGATTTTATGGTTGCAAGCTGAAAATAGAAACGGCCGAAAAGGTGTTTAATTCTCAAGATGTAGCCAAGGACATCGATGGCCATTAATCAATGTGTGCCAAATCGACAATGGTGTCTGCTCCTATTTAATCTCCCTCTACGTTCCATCTCTCGGGGCAGGGGGGCTAATTGATTTTTCTTTGTGGTATTTGGTTTTCGGTTTTCGCATTCACAACTCATAGCTGAGAGATGATATCCTGGGTTTGTGCTACAACATTTGCAATTTATTTGGGGAGTTTCCTTTGTGAGGCTAATTCGGTTAAATAAATTTGATAACCTAATTGGAAACCAATAAATTTGAATAGCTGCCTACAAAAAAAGTTTTTTGGCTGCGTCTTTTCTCTTCTCTCTCACTCTCTTCGAATTTTTCTGTCTTTTCCACAGCGTGGGTGTGAAATTTGTTGCTGATAAATGTGAAAGGTGTTAGCAGTGGAAACGAGAAATACAATTTATGTGTGGTGGCAGCCGGCACCATATTGAGAGATTAACGAAATGGTTAATGGCTGGAACGAAGGAAATCATAGTTAAAGAAGTTTATGCCATTTAAAAGAGAGTACACAAATAGCCTTCAAAACTCCACTTCAACTTCAAAGTGCTTCAAGATTTAACCTTTGATAGTTTTTTTTTTTTTTGTAAACCATTCCGACTGTTTCTAGGCGTACTAGTCTCTCAGTTTTTAAGCTATCTTGATGAAGTTTGGTACAGATGTGAATTCTCTCTGCACACAGTTCATATATTAAAATCAGCCATATCGGACCATTGTATCATACAGTTGCCATAGGAACAATTGGTTGAAATGCATAGTATGAACATTTTCTTTTCATAATATTTACTTGCTATGATTCCCTATATGCTTATCACATTTCATCTAAATCGGACTACTATATCATATACCTACCATTTGGTAGTTGAAGCCGAACTAACGCAATACGTATGATTTAAAATCGATACTCTTTGAAAATAAACATAAGAAAAATTGGTTATGTTCGTCACGTCGAAGATTAAGTAAAATTTTTGTATGCCAAGTATTTCTAACCAATTATTCTTATGGTAGCTATATCAATTGCATATAGCGTAAATTTGGTTGAAATTCCATGATATAGTTTATATAATTTATGCAGTCACAATGCACCGTGTGGAAGGGTATGACTGTCAGGGAAACTAATATTAAATAGATTAATTAAGTCAGAATGCATTAGTTGACACGCGACTTCAAGATACCCATTACTTCGATTTAATATTATATGAGTAAATGAATATAAGTTCTGCGCAAATAAAAAATTATATATATATAGATAGATTTGTTCTCTATGGACGATATTTTCACAACGAATAACGGAAACAGCTATATAAATGAGACTCAAAATATGTAGTGTACTTATGTACATATAGTTCCGCAATTAAGAGGAATTAATCAAGCAATTATTTTAATTGTTTTGACGATACTCAACCCTTTTGAGTGATCCAATATTGCCTCGACTACTTACACTTGATCTCAATGGCCAAACCATACTTGAGCCTTTCATTATAGACAGCCACACATTGGCCAAAGACCTCCATATCCGGTTCGATGAGGAGATTCGCATCCAGTTCGGCCAGACAACGCAATGTCGATTCGAATTGCTGAAGACCGAATTCCATGAGTTGGCGTGTGGTGCGATCATTTTTCCAGAGGAAATGATAAGGCTTCCAGCGCTTGATGTAGGTCTGGATTTCGGGTTTTACGTTCTTAGTGCAGCTGGAAAGCTGATTAAGGGCCTTGGCCACCTCCTTGTTGTCCATGATGGCTGAGTAGAAGCTCTTGAGCATGTGAGGCATCTGAGGCCGGTCCTCAGAGGCCAGGCAATAGATCTTGCGGCGCCGATTCTTTGCACCGCCAGAAGCATCAGTGTGGTTGCGTCCCACGCGCGGCTGCACCGTCATCGAAACTTGCTGCGGTTGGTAAGACAAGATTTTGGAGAACATTGCGAAGCTATTGAGTGGTGTGGTACGAACCGGCGGGTCCTTGCCGCTAGTCCATTGCGCCACACCCTTCGCAATGCCCGTGATGTTCTTGCCAGCCGTCACCAATATGTCCTGCAGCTCGTCCAGACTCGGCTTGATGACCACATTGGGTATCTGCAGCTGCGCGTGCAGTGCAAAGATTGGCTTCTTGGACGCCGTCTCGTGTTCGTCGGCGATGAACCGACGCCGCATCATGTCCAACGCCGCTCGGATTACCTTGATTAGCACATCAATGACCTTGCGGCTGTAATAGCGTCGCATTTCAACCACCGCATTGCAGACCATATCCTAAAAATCATTTGAATGTAATTTAAATTACACTATTAGACTGTAAAAAACCCTGTACATTTAGTACATATGGACAAATTTGTTAGGTTTATTAAGTCATGCGTAAATACGTGAAAATTTAATTTAAATTACTTTATTACGAAGAACACTTGTGCGATTGTAGAGACCTAAATTGTATATAATATGGATGATTTTCGATATAAAAATTTTACATTATGTGTTTTTATTGGGATATCTTAAGTTTTTCATGCCCATCATTGATTTTCGACTGATTAAGAGAGAACATACGTACAGTCGAGCACGCCCGACCGTATAATACACCCCTTCTTTTTTTCTCTCTGCATTTATTATACTCTCTGCAAGAATACATTTGGTTTGTGCAAATGTATGTAATAGGCAGAAGGAGGCGTGGCAGACCCCATAAAGTATATATATTTTTGATCAGCGTCTGTCTGTCCGTCTGTCTATCTGTCCGTATGAACAAACAGATTTCAGAGATGGTAGGAGCTAAAAGTTCGAATTTGCTCTCTATCGACTCGAATACTCAGAACTCAATACAAGAACCATTTTTTTTCGATGCCCCGCCCCCTTCGCCCGCAATGAGTCAAAAACCCGTTGTTGTAGGATTTTTATGTAATTTTCAGGATGGTTTGATATGACTTGTCTTCAAACGAATTATAAATAACAATACTGTACGATAAGAACAAATGCCTTTAAAACGGCATGCAAGATTGAAAAGTTTTTTATTTTTTACGGAAAAAAGGGAGCGTGGCAGCCCAAAATTTTAAAAAGCAATGCATTTATGCTGTCTCTGGGGAACCTGCGTATCAAAATTGGTATTCCTAAGTGCCACAGCTACTAAAATATTCGCTTTAAACATTTATTCTTTCCTAGGTATATCTAGTGTTTTGCTCATTGTAGGCGAACGGGGTGTGGCATCGAAAAAAAAAGATTCTTGTATTGACTGACTAAATAACGAGTCGATAGAGACCAAATTGGAACTTGTAGCTTTTACCATTTCTGAAATCTGTGTGTTCATACGGACAGACGGACGGACGGATGTATAAATTTAGTTAATAAAATTCATGTAAACCTAATAAACCCTATTCACTTTTTGAGTACCGGATCTAAAAACACAATCCAGAGTTTGATGGAACTCACCTGCATACCCTTGGGCAGGCTGTCCGAGGTGGAGAGCAGCGTAAGCGGATTCTCAAAGCAGGACCATAGAATACTCCAATCCTGTTGTTGGCCTCCTCCTCCGCCTCCGATTCCTCCACCTCCCCCTCCGCCTGCTGCAGCTCCTCCAGTAGCGTTTGAGGTAGGAGCAGGACCATCCTCCGCCTTGCGTCCTCCCGAGCCCTGGTCTCCTTTGGGAGTGGCTTTTGGACACAGATTTGTATGCATTTGGTTAACTGAACTGAATAAGTCGATTGTGCAGTTCACGTACCATCGAACAAGGTAACTACATCATCGCCAGCAATCTCCTTGAACGTTTCCGTCGCCTTATCCACCAAATTCAGGACTTCCTCGACTGCTTCGGAAACCATTTGACTTTTGCGATTTAGTTCGATGGCAGCTTTTCTGTTGGTTTGTGAATAATAATGTGTTAAATAATATTTACCCAGCTGCTTGATTAAACCAAAAGCGTTTTGGTCCTTCCTATTGGATTGCCACTCGCTTAAAAACTGTTTAAAAGTGAAAACTAAATAAAGAGTTTTTACATCTTGTCGAGGTGCCAAATGAGTTTAGAAACTTTTTGCGTTGAAATGGAAATTCATTTCATCGAAACCTTTAGATCAACTTTCAACTATGCAAATTGAAAAGCTCATACATAAATTAAAATTGATAAATCCAATAAATCACACAAAGCCAACAGTCAACCACAGAATCTCTCCTTCTCTTCAGTCCCCATCTAACTCGTCGTCTGTTGTTGAAAGTTCAAAAGAATTTTGTTGCCACATGCCACGTACAATCTCACATACACCTGAGGTGACAGGTAAAGCCGAACACCCACCTGCAGGCCTCCTCGCTACGCTCCAGAAATTCATCAACTGTCCAGATTTCATCGTCTGCGTTAGAAACAAATGTGAAAAGTTTTTAAGAGAACAAAATTAAACATAGACACAAGAGGTGTTCAGCAATTATAAGAAATGCCGAGAAAGTAGGAGGACAAAGAAAGCCCACCTGCTGGCAGAATCTGCAGTGAGACGTCCTGCATCCACATGAGCACGTTGAGTATTCGATTGGAGTAGATGTCATGCACTCGAGCCACGAGCACCTCGAATGTCTCGATAGCCTGCTTGCACCTCTCGTAAAATTGGGTCCAGTTCTGATTTGTCCACTAAACAAGGTAGTAAGAAAATCAGATATTGCCGACAAGAAACTGCGAAACTTACGTTGATGCTGTGAAGGCCGGGTTTCAACATGGCTGTCAGACGAACCAATTGGGGCAAGAACAAGGGACGCACCTCCAGCTTGACAGCCTTCACCGTGGACAGGAACATTTTGATAAGACTCTGTAAAATGCAGGAAAATCAGGGTAAATGAGAACAATAACAAGGACAATAAGTTTTCTTTAGTGCGATGTAATATTCTGTATAAAGTAATTTCCTTTATTCTGACATACTTTGGTAGGTAGTAAGATATTGGAATTGTAAATAGTGAATGTAGCATCTTAACTAAATGAGTACAATTTCATTTCTGTATTTGTATTTCTTTTATTTGTAACTCTTGCGAAATTTGCCATGGATGTAAGAATACGTGAAAAATAGACACTTTTAACAACTGGATTTTCTGGGTTTTAAACTATATTAAAGACATTTTTAATAAAATCAGACGGATAGTACGGATATTACGTAAATAAAAATTTTTTATTTTCTAAGTCGACTTAGCCAAAGTCATAGAGCTTGTGCATATAACAATGTAATTATTGCATTTTAATATCCTTTTCCAAGATATACCCTACTGTATACTCACGTTTAGCGAATCCTGTATTGTGAGGAAGTACTGGTGGCGACTCATCAGTGTGGCAGCCACGATTGGCAGCTCAATGTTAAGCTTGGCTAGCATCTTGGCCTCTCTGATGAGTAGAGGGATAGTAGGGTGCAAGTTGACGAACAATCGATCACCCTGCAGGCATAACAGGGGCTGAAGCAGGCAGGCGTCGGCGACACTAATGTCCTGATCTAACCAAAAAGACACAATCTCATCCTCGTACTCCTGCAGCACACCAAGTACATTGTTGAAGCGCAAATCCAGGTCCCTGGCCAGAGGTTGGGTACTGAGAACAGAGTGGTCCATAACCGCGTCCATGAGCTCCGTCAGGTGTAGGTTTAGGGCTCGACACCAGTGAATCCGACCAGCTATGGGCGGAAAGTTGCGTGCCAGGGGTGGATCATCGCGTTGCTTGCGAAATGTCTTTAGTATGCGATCCACCTCTTTCTCTACATATCGTAGAATTCGTGCATACTTTTCGTCCATCCGTGTCAAAGGAATCTTCTCGCTAACCTTCTCGAAGCGCACTAAAAACCTAATGCACTGTGGAGTCTCCCATACAGTGTCAAAGTCCCGCTCGATCAGCGTAGCAATCGTATCCTTCAGGGAATCCGTCTTGCTTATAAAACGATCGAAGTCTTCGTTGAAATCGGCATTACGATGATCCAAATAATCGTACTTCTTCGAGATGATCTCCTTCTTGGCCTCCTCAAAATGGTTCGAAGCATCCTCCAAAGCCTCTCCCAGCAACAGGCCCTCCAATCTTCGCTCAAACAAGTGATTGTAGTCGTCAATCAGATTGAACATATTAATGATTTTTGATAGACGATCGCAGAATGTGTCGAATTTTCCTATTCAAACAAGAATACAATTTATATTAACAAATATAGTATATCAGGTTTATTGTATCGAAACTTAACTGTTTGTACCTTGTGAGGGTATATTGCGCTTGTTCAAAAGGGGACAATAAGAGCTTAAGCTACCAATTTTGAACACAAGTCCATCTATGCATGAATCTCATTTTTATTTTGATGCCATGCCTCATTCGCCCGCAATAAGCCAAAAAACCAGACAAACCTAGATCGATTTTTTGGGCGAACATTTCAGTAACTATATCACTTACGAATACCAATTTTGGTACACAGCCTCTTAGAGACAGCATATATGCATTGCTATTAAAATTTTTGGACTGTAACGCCCTTTTTGCCCATAAGAAATAAAAAACTTTTCAACTTTCATGTATTTCTTCTTATCGTATAGTATTGTTATTTGCGATTCGTTTGGAGACAAATTATATCAAACTATCCTAAAAGTTCCCTAAAAATCCGATTATAATCAAGAAAGACAAAAATAACCAAAATTAATATTTGAGCGACATGTCAATGCATCTGTGCAAGCGAGACAGAAACATGCAAACATATAAAAGAACGTTTTCGCCGCATTGCAAGTACTATTCATTGTAATACTCGAGTACTGATTATAATATTATAGCCGGGAATAAAATGTAGAAAGTGTTATACCGTCGAGCTTGCTCGACTTTCTTTTTTTTCTTTCTTATTATAGTTGATACTTAATGGATTGAATCGCAAATTAAAATACATCACTTACCGAAAACAAAATTCTCGGAGAATCCGAATGGTGTCTGATGAGGCAAAAATGGTTGCTCTCTAACGGTATAGTAGGTTTCATGGTATATGTGATTCAATTTGATGCAATTACTCAGTTTTGTTCTTATTAGGCTGCGGTCTTGTGACCAAATCGTTTCCTTGCAACGACACGTTATGTAGGATTTGCAAGTTTCGATCATTTGGTTTGTTATCTGTGAAATTAAAGCAATGAAATTGTTAATCAATTTTAATAATATTTAACAACTATTTAACTTATTTGAAAAATTTTAAACAACATTATTTTTTATACTCTCTGCAAGAGTATATTGGGTTTGTGCAAATGTATGTAACAGGCAGAAGGAGGCGTGGCAGACCCCATAAAGTATATATATTCTTGATCAGCATCACAAGCCGAGTCGATATAGCCATGTCCGTCTGTCCGTCTGTCGTCCGTCTGTCCGTCCGTATGAACAAACAGATCTCAGAGACGGTAAGAGCTACAAATTCGAGTTTGGTCTCCATCGACTCGATATTTAGTCAGTCAATACAAGAATCTTTTTTTTTTTTTGATGCCACGCCCCATTCGCCCACAATAAGCAAAAAACTGGGCACACCTCGGGAAAAATAGATGTTTAAAGCGAATATCTCAGTAACTACGGCACTTAGGAATACCAATTTTGGTACGCATATTCCTAAAGACAGCATAAATACATTGCCACTTAAGATTTTGGACTGCCACGCCCCCTTTTTCCGTAAAAAAAAAAAACTTTTTAAACTTGCATGCCGTTTTAAAGGCATTTGTTGTTACCGTAGAGTATTGTTATTTATGATTCCTTTGAAGACAAATAATATCAAACTATGCTGAAAGTTGCGTAAAAATCCAACAATAAACAACAACTCTTTTAATGCATGTGTGGCGGCAACAGTACACATACACACATATATACATATATATGTGCTTACAAATAACGTCAAACGAATTTGTATGTGCATAAACACAAACATATGTATGTTCGATTATAAATTGTCATTTTTTTGTAACGTGTTCTAATACAAGAACTATTTATTGTAATATCCGGATACTGATTTTAACATTATAATTGGGAATAGAAGCAGAGAGTATTATACGGTCGGGCGCGTTCGACTGTACTTTTCTTACTTGTTTCATAATTAGATTGCTACAACCTCTCAATTGTTATATGCTATGCAGAAATCAATTCCGAAATTATAGCTTGGAAAGTAAAAGGGTCGGCAATCTATATGTAAACTACTAACATAAACATTTCCAGAAACTGTATATTCACTGTCTTCTACAGGTTTAACAAAATAGAAAAGTACAGTCAAGCACGCCCGACCCTATAACACTCCCTCCATTTTACTTATTATATTTAAAAAAAATGCACATTTATACATATGTATTTAAGTATACCATTAGTCGACATGCAGCGCAAACATTCGTTCATTTGTTTCTGTCTCGCTTGCACACACGCATTGGCATTGGGCTCTGATTAAATATGGATTAGATACTGACTAAATTCGAACTTGAACAGATTGACTGACGGAGGGACGGACATGGCTATATTGACTCATATTGTGACGCTGATCAAGAATATATATAATGTATGGGGTCTGCCACGACTCCTTCTGTCTGCTACATAATTTGCACAAACCCAATATACTCTTGCAGAGGGTATAAAAAGTAATCGGTAAGTAAGCACGTGCTCTTTTCTGACGGAATATGAATCTAAATCTTAATTGACTTATTGGCTATTTACCTTAACCATCAAAGCCGATGTGCGCTCCGAGGTGTTATAAAACTGTGAAACGCTGTAGATGAGCCGAACAGTCTGCAGTAGACTAAGAATAGACTCCTTCATACTAACAGGGTCGTCTAGATACAAGGAATGACAGCAGGTCTCCATTGCCTGAATGAACTTGGAATTGTCCCGAGCTTCGTTGTAGCAAAAAGTGATTTTCCGGTCCGTTTCTTTCCACTGGCGCATGACGCGTGACCCGGCGAGATATAGACAGTGGAGGGTGAACTGTACCTCCTTGTCCTGTAGGTGCGCCAGGAGCTGTGAGAACTGGGCTCCACGTTTCTTCCAGTACTCTAGTTCATCCTGAGGACCACTGTGATCATTCTCCTTGCGCAGCTGTTCACTTTCGCCAAGTATCTTGAGGATGCCCTTTGACCAGTTGTTGACGCGCTCTTCCAGCTGCGAGCAAAACTCCTGGTTTTTCGCCATGTCCTTGACCTCGTCGACCACCAGACAGCCATCAAACATATCGTTGTCATCAGCGAAGACATTATAATGATCGCAGACCTGCTCGCAGACGCGCAAGGCGCTGCAGAAGGAGCGTAGTCCGGGAAGGAGCTGACCCTTGATGAGGCCACAGCTCACATCCTCCTCGTCGCCCTCCAGACTCGGAAAGGCCAGAGCTTGCATAAAAACAAACTCCACAATCCGCTCTATCGACGTGACTAGCCCAATGTTCTTGGCGTCGATTACGCCACAGTATCTACATGTAGTGAAAAGTTGGAAACGAGGAAAGCGAAAAGGAAAGGCGAGAAAAAATATTCAATTACCAATACCCCCATTTGAGTCAGGCTCATGTGTGTGTGAGTGTTTGTGTGGGTTTCGGGTAAATCTCTGACAATCCGCGCGCCGACAAATAAACCAAATATTGGCTATTTTTAGATAATAGTTTTAAGTTTAATGTGTACATATGGCAAAAGAAAGAATGGAAAGAAAGGAAAAAAAATCAAAAGTGTTTTCTTTTCTTGCTCCGCACCGAACATCCAACTCACTATCCAAAAAAGTCTAAAACTTTAAAACTTAACTAAGTTAAATTTATTTTAGCACTACTTTATTGTGTTTATAAAAAAATAAATAAAAACCTTAAAATGAAAATAGTTTTTAAAAATTGTTACACAATAAAAAACAAATAAAAACTGAACCGTTTTCATTATTTTTCATTTCAATAATTGACTTATTGTTCCTGGACAAAACACTATAAATAAACCGACTCATACATATTGTATTCTATATACGTATAGGTTATAGACTTATTTATATTACCAATAATAAAACTAAGGGAAAAAATAACTTGAGCGTAAGCTTACAAATCCTTTTGAAATCCCTCCTCGGGTAGCTGCTTGGATGTATTCACCCGAAAGATATAGATGCAGACGCCAGTGAAGGCACACGTCCATCCATCGGTAAGAAAGAGCTTTTTATGCTTTGGCTGTGGCATGCCGCTGGGTGAAGCGCCACCTGAAGCCGTATACATAAGCTAAAACTAACCAGGTGTGCGGCAATTAACTTCATCGAGTAAATACCCTGAGGTGTCTTTGAGCTGCTTGATGCCATGGCCGAGCGGGAAGGTCCCGGTTTATTGGCGTCCACAACCGGCGGAGGCTCCGGTTCGTCCACCTCCTGATAAAACCAAAGCAGTTTGTTCTTCATGTTCGGTAGGAAGAGCTGATTGATCTCATCGAGCTAAACAGACGAAATTATAAGACAAGTATCCAAAGGGTTAAAGGAAAGCATTAGTTACCATGTCCCCTTCGAATATGTAGTCCATGAGCTGATGCCTCGGCAGCTGAGTGGCATCTATCAGCAGCTGGAAGGTGAACTCCAACCTTGGGTCCATCTCCCCACGGCGTGCTTTCCTCTCGCATTCTTCCCGTCGTCGCTGCGCTTCATCCGGGTCCATTTTATATTCGTTGTTTTTGTTTATTTAAATTTTAGTTTAAAGCCAATATTCCATTTTAATGGAATTTTATTTGTTTGGCATTTGTTAAACACGCGCCGAACCGTTGGGATTCCGTAAAATATGCGAACCAAAGGGATTCAGGTGCAAATTGAAATTTATATTTGTTGACAAAATATGTATGTGTTTTTATTATGATTTGAAGTAATTATTTTGCAGCAAATAATTTGTCATCAAATGTGAATTATTTATTTATTGTTTCATTCGATTCGTGTGATTCCGCCATTGCAAAATGCAAAAATTCAAAAACGGGGAAAGACCAAAAATATATTAGTTTCAAAAATATATTTTGCGCTTCAAAAACGTTTCTCGCACTAAACAACAAACTAAGAAAACACAACAACAGAACAGTGTCACAAAACATATTTGCAAAATACAAAAATTACAAAATACAAAAATTACAAAATACAAAACTACTTACAACAACAATTGCCATTACAAGAAATTTAACAACTTTACTGTGTGAAGTTAAGTTATTTTTAGTGCAGCTAGAAAACGACACACGTGAGGTTCAAAAACAAAATAAGTTTATGTTTCGCTTTTTTTTTAACACTAAAACACAAAAAGTGTCAAGTGTGTAACTAATAGAGTTTTTGAGTTAATTGTTCTTGAGTTTTTGTTAAATTTGCTGCAACGAGAGTGAAGTTTTATAGACTTGCATTAAAGTGTTTTTAATTGCGCAGCTAAAAGAAAATTAAAATATGTTCATTAGTTAATATATAATTTTTTAAGTTTATTTTATGTTTATTTTTTTGAATTTTGCGAAAGTCCGTAATTAGTTTTGTCCAACTACAAAAGATACATGTTACGTTTTATTTTTGAATTGAAAATTACACCAGGATTACGATTACATAATCAGCCAACGAGTACAAGGAGCTAAAGGGTTACATAATACATTTGTTACTGAAGCAATAATTATTTATAATAATCTTGCATTGAATTGATTACAATTTAAATTGGAAAATAATTATAGATAGATACATATATAGTTATAATGATTAGATGTCAATTGGCACCTGCAAAATGTCTCCCTCGTCCTCCTCCTCCTCATCTTCGTCGCTGCCACTGCCACCGTTGTTGGCCTTCAACGCCAGCACGTGTTCGACCAGTTTTTTCTTTTGTACGAACATCGTGCTTGCAAATATAAACCAAAATATTTACTATGGAAGTAAAACAATTAATATTTACTAGATTCACTAGATTTGCCAAACTATATTTTTGACGGAGCGTTGTTCAAGTCTGCACTTCTCGGTTTAATGAAAACCAATGCACATAATTTTATTGAACCAACAAACTTGCATAGTAATTTCAAAGAGCGTCCGTTGCCATGGTTACCAACGGCGGTTAGTGTAAAAATGATCGTGGCAAAGATTCAAGCTGTGCTATTCAATCGTTATTGTTGTGTAACTTTATAGAGAGCACACAGCAAAAATAATATTTAATTTCCACTCTGCCCCTGATTAAGACGGTAATCATGCATTACTCTTAAAAATTAATGTTTAAAATAAACGCTTCATCTTTTATTGCAGTTTCCAACACTACAAAAGTCATCGACATATCGATAGATTTACGGGTATACATGATAAACATAACTTAATATGAAGTTGATTTATACTAATGCAAAGTTTATAGTTCTTAATTTCGTTTCATTTCGTTTATTTCTCTTGAACACTCTTTTCTTGTTGCGCATCTACATTCAGGTCAGTATCGAATCTCATCGTATCGAAATTGCCGACAGACAATATCGATACGACTCGCTTTATTTATATCGAAATGTAAAATTTTTAAATTCAATCGAATATTGCTATTATATTTAAAAGTAATTATTGCTAACATTACACTAAACACAATAATATTATTATAAAAATAAGTAAAAGTATTTATGTGGTCTAAACCCAACCAAGGCTACTCCGGTATAAATACCATTCTAATAGGGCCACCCTATTTATTGTTTGTAAATATATCGTGGCACACTATCTTTGTTACAAAAATCATTTGTTGACTAAATGGCCTTATTTATAAAACGACGCTGACTTCAATAAGGACGTTTACGGTTTGTATGGGATATTTATTGATTTGATACCTCTATCCCGCCATAAGTCGAATATAAATGTTTGTATCGATGTATCGCTTTATGTTAAAACATCGATACATTAATTCGGGCATCGGTTTAAGTCCCAGCTCTGATACTACAGGAAGCGTGCTGTTCTTTCATAAAGAAAACTTGTGCGAAAAGTGCGAAAATTTATAAATTTAGGATTGAAAATAAATTCTAAAACGAAAAAAAGGTAAGAAAAGTATTTGTGTAGAAGCGTTTGCTGCCTTTTCAAAACCTGTCTGCAAAAAGAGTTATAATAGCATGTTTAAAGTCTGGCGCACCGAAGCAAAAAAGGTCGCAAAAACCAAAATGGCGTAAGCGCTGCCAATAGACCAAATCGGTGCGTCATAAAATCAAACAATTTGATGCGAAAACAAATTTAAGTTTTATAGTTTGTTTTGATATTTAATTTTATATAGTAATAATTTATATTTCTGCTTCAGCCTAAATTCAGCAACAAAGGCAATGTCGAACGCAGACGTTCAATACAATCAAGGCTTCGCCCAGGGGCAAGATAACAATGACGACTACAATGATGACAACGACCAGCAGCAGGACGATGATGACCAATACGATAATGATCAGAACGATGGCGATGATGACTCTAACGTAAAAATCGGCGATGTTGGCGAAAGTCCCAAATTCATTCGCTTGCGTGGCTTGCCCTGGTCAGCTACACACAAAGAAATTCTCAGTTTCCTGGTCAATGTGGAGGTCATTAACGGCTCACAAGGTATTCATTTAGTTACCAGTCGTGTGGATGGCAAGAACACTGGTGAAGCCTACGTGGAGGTATCCAGCCAGGAGGACGTTGAAGAGGCACGCAAACTAAATAGAGCTAGCATGGGTCATCGGTACATCGAGGGTAAGTTTGAGCATATTTTACAATTTGTAACCCACGGTACAAAACAGATCATTTGTGTATATGCAGTGTTTACTGCTACACCAAAAGAGGCCAAGGAAGCCATGCGCAAGACAGGCGGACACGGTCAAGCGTTTGTGGTGAAGTTACGAGGACTTCCCTATGCAGTTACAGAGCAACAAATCGAGGAGTTCTTTGCTGGTAAGCCAAGTCCCAGAAGACTGCAGTGTGTGTGTGTTATAACCTAACTTCATTGTATGTATTGATACTGATAGCTGATCCGAATGCATGTTCAAAAAAAAATATACTTTGTTGCACTTTTGTATTGCGGTGAGCGCTTAATCGCTAATTAAAGTGAGTGTTAGTCATGGGCTCCCTTTGAGATGAGTATCCATCGTCTGGGGTGATTGCATCCGAGGACCAGGAATCGATAACGTGGTCACCCAAAAACATACTCTCACATAGCGCATTATTAACAGACACGCATACACACACACACACACAGACACAGATTGATTATTCAAACTTTTGTGGACTTTAATGTGTCCATTCAATAATCATAACTTTCTTCCACTGTTACTTTACTTTGTTTGTTTATTATTTAAATAGTTATATTTTTTAAATTTTCGTACAATTCATAATTATTTTGTAAATCACTTTATGTTGTTGAACGTCTTGTTTAAGCTTTCAACTAGGTGGTTTTCTGATCTTGTGTTGAAATTCAAGCAGCAACAAAAACGAAAAGGCTAGCAGAAACACAAAATCAATAACAATCTTTCTACATATATACATAGATATATGATATTGAGCTTTCTTTTTCTCTATCTATTCTAAACCTTGCGTTATATATAACTATATATATATATATGTCTCTATATATTTGTATAAATCTTTGTTGGTTATCGTCATGGGCAGGGTTGGAAATCAAAACGGATCGGGAGGGCATACTTTTTGTTATGGACAGAAGGGGTCGTGCTACTGGGGAAGCTTTTGTTCAGTTCGAAAGCCAGGATGACACTGAGCAAGCCTTGGGCCGAAATCGGGAAAAAATTGGGCACAGGTGGGTCTCTTACACATCATATTTACAGCTATCCAAGCACAAGCTACAACAGCAGCAGCATAACAACATTCAACACTCTATGGTAAACTGAAATCAAATTAAATGAAACAAAGCTAAATGAAGTGAATTAAGCCGGATTCATATACAAGACACTTAAATTGTTGCAGCCTATTGTTAGTCTAACCCAAACATGTCTTATATTTTAGTAATCGATTAAAAATGTAACAAATTAATTGTACATTATAATTTGTAATGTTTATTATATAATATATAGTACAGGCGACGGGTCTGGTTGGGTGCTTCAAGCGATTGAAATGCATATTAACCACAAAAAACCTTTTGATAAGTTCTAACTTAAATATTAACCTATGTATACTGTTATCAATAGACTCATAATTGACTGTTTTATATCTAACCAAGAATGCACATTGTCTTTCAACTATTGTGTAGGATTCAACTTAATGAGTTAGTTTATTTGATAGTAACTTATGATTGTACCCTCTTGGCTTCTCTTATCTTCTTTTCTCCGCTTTACTCCCAGGTACATTGAGATCTTCCGTAGCTCCATTGCTGAGATGAAGCGGGCAACTGGTGGAGGTGGAGGCGGGGGCGGTGGACGTCCGGGACCTTACGATATACGTGATCGTGGAGCAAATCGTGGAGGCAACGATTTCGGAGGACGCAATGGTGAGTAATTTCAGAATCTTGAGGATAATAAGGGGCACTAATAAAAAAACTTTCGGAATTCTCTGTGCAGATTGGGGAAACAACAGCAACTTTGGCGTTGGCGCAAACAATATGTTGGGCTTTAATAATTTGCCAAGTTTAATGAACTCGGGTAACTTTGGCAACAACTCCGGTGGAGGCGGCGGTGGAAGTGGTGGAGGAGGTAGCGGCGGCAATGGTAATTTTGGTCAAAACTCTGGTAATTTTGGCAATTTTGGCAATGATTTTGGCGATTTTAACAATTTCGGAAACAATCGCAACAACAATGGCAACAACTTCGGTAAGTGACAAAAGCAGCCCGCTCTTAAGAGAACTGAGATCATAATCAATATGAAAAGCAAATCCATATCCAAATCTCGAGCACTGGTTCTACATCTACCCGCTCCGATCTGAGTCACAATCTATATTTGTCAATTTTCGATCTGACTTAACTAGATTAATCCTATTCAGTTGTATCCTTATAATTAACAATGTTTTTTACTATTTCTAGATATGCCTGGAAACTTTGGTAACAACGGTGGCGGTGGGGGCGGTGGTGTTGGAGGAGGCTTTGGGAACTTTGGAAACAACTCTGGCAGTGGAAGCGTTGGAGGCTTCAACAACGGAAGCGGCACTGGTGGCTTCAACAATGGAGGCAACGGAGGTGGTGGTTTCAACAACAGTGGAAGCTCCGGGGGCTTCAATAATAGCGGCACCGGAGGAGGCTTTGGAAACTTTGGCAACAACTCGGGCGGAGGCGGTGGAGGCTTTGGCAACAGTGGCTTCAACAACGGTGGAGGTGGCGGCGGAGGATTCAACAACGGCGGCGGAGGATTTAATAACGGAGGCGGGGGTGGCTTCAATAACGGTGGAGGCGGTTTTAACAATGGAGGCGGCAACTTCGGATCATCCGGTGGAAACTTTGGCCCAATTGGAGGTGGTCGCAACAATGACGTCGAGTACTACACGATCCATATGCGGGGCCTTCCATACAACTCATTTGAGAACGATGTCTTCAAAGTGAGTTAAAAAGCACGAGGAGATTTGCTGTTGAATTTATTAAATTAACTCGTGTCCTTTGCAGTTTTTTGATCCTATTCGGCCTGCCAATGTCCGCATAAACTACAACAAGAAGGGGCTGCATAGTGGCACTGCTGACGCCTATTTCGACACACACGATGATTCTCAGCTGGCAATGAAGCGGCACCGTGAGCAAATGGGTTCCCGCTACATTGAGCTCTTCTACGATGGAAAGACTCGCGGCGGTGTGAACGTCGGGGCCGGTGGAGGAGGCAATGGAGGTGGTGGTATTGGTGCTGGAGGTGGTGCAGTGGGCGTTGGAGTCGGAGGTGGCAGCAATGGAGGTGGAGGAGTCAGCGGAGGAGGTGGTTTTTCACGGCGTATTTAAGTGTGTCCTTCAGATGTATTCCTTACATTTACATACGTTAACGTAAACGCAAGTATTTCTCAACAATGTGGCAAGTATCCACTTCAGAGTCCACTTCCGCATCCAACCATGTCCAGATTCAACGTGCACAACTCACCGGCGGATGCGAGACAGATTGACAATGACGGTAGAACATAGATTTAAACTTTTCGAACGCATCAAGATAGAAATATAAAAAGTTGTAAAGACGGAGAAAAAACAAGTAACACGTAAATAAATACTTTATGTAATTTAAGCAAGAATTTATCTTCAATCCATACGGTTTACACACCTGTACTTATGGTAATCGCTAGAAAAGAACTTCCTTGATCAGGAAAACAAGAACCACTAGAAGGAGATGACGATTAACACAGCGTCAATTTTCTTTACCTTAAATACAATCAATACATGACAGAACTTTGAAATTGTAAACATTTATAATAAAAAGAATAATAATATGAACAAAAATAATTGATTAATTAATTTGTGTAAGATTCCCAGACTAGCTAAATTGATCATGGGATCATTTCCTACTCATGATTAATGAGTGTGAAACTATTCTTTGACTCGATGCCTATGTCGAGTTGAGTTAAGATAATTCACAGGGTTCTCCCAGAATTGAATCAAACGAAGCTTTCACAGTCCACGACCAAGTCTGTTCTTCGCAAGTATATTCCGCCGCAAGTATATTTCAGACAATACTAATTATAGGGCTATACTATATAGAAGTCTAGATCAGCAATAGATTCTACACATACTAGTGTAGACTTGGTCAACAAATGTTGTCGTTGTTTGCATTATTGCTTTCCCTTCGGAGGCGAACGCGCGCATTCCGCGAATGTAAATTTGTATTTTGCAATTCGCTGTTTTGTTATATGAATAGTAGGACTGGGTCTGGGACTGGGAAAGGGAGGTTTGCAGGAGAGAACTGGTGATAATTTCGTTAAACGACGCTCTGAAATTAACAACGATCGGTTAAAAACAATTGTTAAGACTGCAAAATGTAAAAGTTTATCGAATAGTTATTGTGAAAAACATTTGATTACACATTCAGTACATAAATAACATAAATATGCAATATTAGTACTTCA
The DNA here is from genome assembly GCA_035047505.1 of Drosophila parthenogenetica. Classification (NCBI taxonomy): domain Eukaryota; kingdom Metazoa; phylum Arthropoda; class Insecta; order Diptera; family Drosophilidae; genus Drosophila; species Drosophila parthenogenetica. The sequence goes on along the minus strand of JAWNPM010000187.1, from coordinate 3,473,207 downwards.
ATTGTTTGCATCTCAGCACAATGCAAGTTACGATCAGTTGTCTATTTTCGTCTGGTCTGTCTTTAAAAACGGAGCAAAACGGAAAACAAAATAAAAAGTAAGAATATTTAAAATGGTGAGTATCCCATAATATAGATATCAACGATCTTTAATTTCCTAAAGAAAGAGCATTAATTTACACTTGTTAAATTCCTTAGATGCCGTAATCTGATCATCCCCAGTTCCATAGTTATTTATAGCTTTGATAATTTCTCAAAAATGCTTGGAATCGCCGATTCCATAATTTACGATTACATAAGTCAATTGGGCGTGTTTTAGTGTGTACATCCCATAAAAAGGCATTGCTGTCATAAGACAATGGCAGGCCTAACATTTCACTTTCATTCAAGAGCACCTAGACAGCTCTGTATCTCCTTCGATCTGTTCAACCTGTGCCTGTCTCGCCCGACAAATAGATAAGTTTTGGATGGCAATGATAATTCTTGCTAATTATGCCAATAAAATACAGACAAGAACAGATAATAATGAAGGTGTATCAAATTCCAGTTTATTTAGAGTATATATTATAGTAGGTTCCATATATTTTGAATACAAATTTAGAGATTTGCTAAAATTTTAATTTATTTCAGCAGTAAATAAATCATAGTCAATAAACCGAGGAACTTGATTTTTTTTTTATTGTGTGCACAGTAAATTTTCTTGTGTCAGGATTGTTTTGTTAAGTTTTTTCAAAGACTCAAATGATACGTTCTAATCAGTTGCGACTACAAATTTGTCAATCTATAACTAAAAATGTACTTATTCACTTATTACAACTGTCGTGCACAGTGCTTTTTAACTACCCTGTATTTGCCCAAAAGGAATAAACTAATTGTGGCACAACGGGAACATTTTTTAAAAATTAAATTAATTCAAATTTAAATTCTGAACGACGAACTAAAAGTTTAAAAAATAAATTATTTATAAAGAGAATAATAAACTATAATTTCTGGTAAATATTGGTATTCAAATTAAATAAATTTAAGAAAATAGTTTTCTTTTATTATTATTAGGTTTGCGATTTTTTTTTTAATATTTTTATTTACAATAAAAATAATATAAAACTATGAAGTATATAATATATTTCGGTATTTTACTGCAGATAAATTCTTTGAAATACCTTCGTTAGGTAGAGGGTATATCCGAAGTTTGGATTTTGAGTTGTCTTCTGTCTGATTGCGTCGGCGTGTGTGGAGTTTATTTATGAAAGAACTCGTAATTCATAAATCAAATCAAGTGATTTCATGATTCGTGTTTGATTTTGCACTTTAACTATAATTCGAAGAAGCACGAAAAAACATTTTGTACAGGGTATAAGTGTGCTTAAAGACAGTTAAATCTCATTTGCTAAATGACTTTCCCTAACTTAAAAATTGGAAACCCTCACCTTAAATAACACTTCAAATAGCTATAAATAAAATGTCGATCAACACGAAAAAGTGAATAATGAAAAATGTATTTCGATTCACTAAAACGATTTGCGAGGTGCTAATGACAATCACGTATGATTATTTATTTATTATGACAATAATAACATTAATATGTAGAATTATTACGTAACAAGCGAAAATGTGTTATGGCAAAACAAATATACAAACGAGGAAAGTTTAAGTAATGAGCGATAATTTATGGGCAAATTAAATTTAACTACGAATCGCTTGCAAAGAGTGTTTCAATAATTTAAAATATTATTAATAAAAGTACAGTGGAATCCTGTTATAACGACACTCAAGGGACCGCAGATTTTACGTCGTTATACCCGGTGGACGCTTTAACCATATGGAGCAAAAAAAAAAAATTTTTTTATATTTGTCATGTTTTAAGTTTTTTAATCAAAACAAAATATATATTAAATTTAGTTCAATAATAATTCTCTCACCGGCTTCCAAGCGCAAAATTATTTGCATTTTCTGCTCAACGGATAAGCATTTTCGTTTTAACATTTGTACTAAATGAGCACTTTTTGCGCATTTTGCTCTCTATTTCACATTTTGAGCATTTACGCATTAAATTTATCTTAGAAAAAAGCATAAAAAACTGAATTTTTTTTCGGCATTTCGCAATAGAAGGTTGAATTGTGAAAAATATCGTCGCTTTAAGCGGTTTGTCATTAAGGGGTTACATACCTTGAAGGCCCATCAAAGTACATGATTTTCATTTTCTTTTTTAAGTATGTTTCATGGATTCTATTGATATGAGGGGTATACAACATTATAGTGTAACTCTTGAAGAAAATATTTCAATATTTTGGAACAAAAAATTTGTGTTATTTGTTGTTGTTATCGCCCCTCGCCCGGAATACCTTTTTTTGGAAGAGCCTTGCGGTGATCACGATGGCATGCGAACAGCTCAACCGAGATGAAAAAAGTCGAATGATTATTGAAGGAAAATCTATTTTAGTGGTACTGAACGGTTCATTTGTCCAAAAAAAAATTTTTTCTCGATACAGAAACCCGTTGAGCAAAAAATTCGGTTTTTGAGGTTAAAAAATATTACAAAAACAATTTTTGTAGCCCTCAGTGCAATAATTTTTACAAAGTTATCCGTTCAGTACCTCAAGAATTTTAATACGAACATATAAAAAAAAAATTTTGAAAATCGGCTGGCAACTTTTTGAGTTATCGTGATCACCGCAAGTGTACTTTTGATAAAAACACATTCCGAGATAATCGATTTTAAAGTTTTACGCTAAGCCTTGTTCCAATGAAAGTTGCGTACTAAAAACTGCTGTAACTTTTGTTCTAGTGATCCGATCTTTATGAAATTTGGAATGTATACTCTCAAGATAATGTACTTTGATAATATACAATAAAAAAAATTTCAATTTTTCGATCCCGCTCAAGGTATGTAAGCCCTTAAAAGCGGAGACGCACTAAGCCGAGACTCTTCCATACAAGCTCGTATGGGGTCCAAACAATTCATCGAATTTTCCTCGCAATGACCGGTCGGACGCTTTAAGCGGAGTCGTTACAACCGGATTCTACTGTAGATGTTAGTTCAAGGGAATTATTTTTAAAAATTTTCGAAATGTCAAGTTTTAGAAACTTATCAATTTTTTGATCTCAACAGCAGTTGACTTATCGCTTAAAATCAAACTATTGCTTGCGATAAAAGTGTGCTACACAAACGAATCAGAAACTATTCAGAAATTAGAAATCAAATCGAATAAAGCTAAAAAATACAAATCAGCTGATCGCGTTTTGCGAAAAGTTCCCATTTCAATTCCCTGTGCGACGTCATAAATCGCAACGGAACAATTTGACCGCTGACCGAAAGTGATAACCGGGTTCTCAGCTCCAAGCGTCAAGCGGCAAACGCCGAACGCCAAAACACCCAACAACAGCAAAAACTACAGTGACTGCGACGTCAACAGTGACTGCGCTGATGGCAGCGACAGCGACTGCGACTGCAAAGACGGCAGCGAGAGCAGTCAATGCCAGAACGCGAAGCGGCCGCGTTGACAACGGAGCTGCTTTAGAATCGCTCCTGATAAATCAGTTAAATCACACATCGAACTTGTAATTAGTAGAAAACACAATCAATGTAGTGGTCAATCAAATAGAAATACATCAATCAAACAACAACAAGTGCAAATGTGAGTGACACCAAAACAAAAAAAAAAAAAAAAAAAAAAAAAAAAAAAATCAAAACACGCGCTCAGAGTGTGTATCTGTATTTACATGTAGAACAGGTGTTGGGCGCACCTGCCAAAGGCAAAGGGAGGCGGGTTGAGGGCTGAGGGGTAAATGTGTTCCTCTTCTTTATTTAAATGGTGTTTTTGTTATTTATTTTAATTTATTTATTTCGACTCGAGTAATTTAATTAACTTAATTAGTGTGATGTCAAATAACTAAAATTAAGTGACAAAAGAAATCCCAACCAAAATTATTCGATACTTAATTAGACAAATATGCATGTATGCAGTACATACTATATGTGAGAGTATTCGCACATTGTTTTTAGCCAACAAAGCAAATATTTGTTTTTATATTTAGTCAATTTTATTTTATTTATTTATTTTTGTTTTTTGGAAAATGTATTTTTGGCCGACTTTGTTTTCTTTACGTACCTGTATTTGTGCTTAGCAATGGTTTTTATACTCTCTGCAAGAGTATATTGGGTTTGTGCAAATGTATGTAACAGGCAGAAGGAGGCGTGGCAGACCCCATAAAGTATATATATTCTTGATCAGAATCACAAGCCGAGTCGATATAGCCATGTCCGTCTGTCCGTCTGTCCGTCTGACCGTCTGTCCGTCTGACCGTCTGACCGTCTGTCCGTCTGTCCGTCCGTATGAACACACAGATTTCAGAGATGGTAAGAGCTACAAGTTCGAATTTGGTCTCTATCGACTCGATATTTAGTCAGTCAATACAAGAATCTTTTTTTTTTTCGATGCCACGCCCCATTCGCCCACAATGAGCAAAAAACTAGACATACCTCGAAAAAAATCTATGTTTTCGGCGAATATCTCAGTAACTATGGCACCTAGGAATACCAATTTTGGTACACGTGTTTCAAGAGACAGCATAAATGCAATGACATGAAAAATTTTGGGCTGCCACGCCCCCTTTTTCTGCAAGAATTAAAAGAAAATTTCAAACTTGCATGCCGTTTTTTAAGCATTTATTCTTATCGTACAGTGTTGTTATTTATGATTCGTTTGAAGACGTATCATGTCAAACTCTCTTGAAAGTTTCATAAGAATCCGACTATAAACAAGAAAGAAATGAAGCAACAAAGACTTTATTCGAGAGCAATGAGAGCGAGAGAGACAGCGCTAGTCGTGCCGACCAATAGTATTCATACACACATATGTATGTGCATACATTTAACGTCAAACGAATTTGTATGTACATACAGACAAACACGTGTATGTTCGATAATGCTTAGCTTTTTTTTTGTTTTAACGTGTTCTAATACAAGAACTATCTATTGTAATATCCGGATACCGATTTAAGCATTATAATTGGGAATAAAAGCAGAGAGTATTACACGGTCGGGCGTGTTCGACTGTACTTTTCTTTCTTGTTTTTTTAATGAAACTATGAATTAATAATTTTTTATTATCTGTCGATTTAACTATTACATTTTTAAAATTGAACCTTGAATAATATTAAAATAGGCGTTGTGGCTTGTTATATATGTACAGCATGCACTGTACACCCACAACTACAGTGGGCCCTCGAGATGAGGGAGGACAGTGGAATACACTCGAAGTGACTTTTCAAAACAAATACTTCAGCTATAAGAGCAGTTATAGTAAAGCTCACCTCTTTATATTCTATTTTCTACGAATTGGCTCACAATTAATATAGTTATTAAATACTTAAATTTAATGATTTTTAGTTATCAGAAAATAAACAATTAAAATTTTGGAACAGGCTTTTCTAAATTATAGAACCAGCTTCAGGTTTCTGGTGTGACAGACGTGTGACGATTTCAAAGTTAAGAAGATGTATCAGAAAGTAAAAAAAAAACAGAAAATACACCTGCTTTATAAAGTAAATGTCATTAATATTCTAAAGAAACTTCATTATGAGCAGTAATCAGAGCTGAACGTGTGTTTAAAATAACTTTGACACAATTCCACCCAAAATAATAAGAGTATATATTCACTTAAGACTTATTTTAGTCGCTTGATATTCTTAAACGCCAAGAAATAAATGGGACAAATAATGAATTATAATTAGAGACCAATTTACAAGCGATAATCAGTTCATTCAGATTTTAATCTGAACTCTCAAAAATACAAACATACTTATTTAACGAAAGCTCTAGAGCTAAAATTATGTACCTACTTATTTTGAAATAAACATACACATATATATTATATTTTATATTATACGAGTCTGCGGTTCATTATCAGGGCAGAGATTGACTGAAAACAAAGAAACCGGCTAAAACCGCTTTTGGCTGCATATTGTTGTAACTCTGAAAGGAATTTCAAATGCAAATTCTTGGCTATCTAAAGTTCGTCCAAGTGAAAATACGAGTAGGCTATATAAACGAGTAAACTGTTTTTGCAAAAAATAATATGACACTTTCATAAATCTTGCATAAATCTTGCGTCATAATTCCGACATTAGATTAAAATAAATGAATAAATCTTATGAACAATCTAACTGGTTTGTAATAAAAACATAAATTAAAGCACATTAGAACACATGTCTTGGGGTTTTCTATGTTACTCAGCTTGGCATTCTGATAAGAAATTCGGGAGTAAAAAACCTTCAAAAAATAACCTTCATACCTGAAACCTAAAAACGACATACAAACAAATAAATGCGGAATTAAGCCGGTCCGACATCAAATGCGTTATATGATATCTCAAACGAGAGTAAACATTACCAATATTGTGGTCTGGATGCTTTTATTGAATTTCAAAAAGGTGGAGGAGGAAATTTAGGTAAAGCTTAGTTTTTTATTCAACCAAAGGCTAATCACTCCCTCCCACTGTTAATCCTTGGTAGCTATACCTGCACTCATTTGTATAGTCATTGAATTAGCTAAGCTCAATCGAGAGCTGGTAGAGGATCTAAGTTGCAATTAGTACTCTCTTGAATTGTTCTCTTCAATGCAGTTTGCATTATGTTTATCTTGCTTTGCATTCTATTCTCATTTATATCTCGACGCCACTTGGGTAAGCGGAAAACGTTTGCTGTTGGGTAGCTTGACTTATGGTGGGGGTTTCCATGCAGAATTTAATTAGCTTAGTAAATAAAGCAATAACTTATATACTCAGTAATTTATAACGGTTATATATTTTGTTTCATTTCAGGAACGGCAATAAACAAACTTCCGATGTGAGGACCAAATATTGATCATAGTTCATTAGTTCGGAAATCGGCGCGTGAAACAGATGCTAATTTCATACACTCTACAAGTGTACATGCATACACACACACTCCATACATAACTACTGTAGCAGATAAAACAGATAATGAAATTGTGATACACTTGCGATTTTGCTGTCGGTTTGTTAGTTAAGCCCTCACACGTTCAAGTACACCACTTGAAACCGTACAGTGAGCACACGTTCGTTCTTTCGCTCTCACACTCCCACTTCCACCCTTTCCGTCATCGCTCTGTGATTGATACTAGAAGAGCAAGAAGAAAAGGAGGAAGAATAAAAACATTCATAACCCAGCAGCAATTGTACATCAACAAAGCTATCACCGGTAGGAGCAGAATTGATGTTTTCCCAAGCATAAACAGTGATGCCGACGTTCGCCGCAGTCGCTGCTTCTGTCGTGGTTCGCGAAGTTCGGATTCGCAGTCAACTTTAAGCAAAGCAGCAATGACTTCTCAGCGCCGTTGATTGTCTTCCTCTCACTACCGCACTGCGCCAACTTTAGTGCATACTTTAAATCGAGCCTCTTTGGGATGCGTGTGTTAGACTCTGAGAATTCTGTTGGCGTTGACGCTGGCGTTGACTTTGGCGTCGTTATTATCAACATCATTGTGACTGCTGCTGCTGAAAAGGAAGTCAGTCTTGTGACTTGGTGCAACAAAAGTGCAGCTAATTGAATTTAATGCACAAGCAAAAGGAATTTGATTTCATTTCTACATATTTTACTTGACGCATAAAAAGTAATCGTGTAATGCAAAACAAAAATAATCGCAAAATAAGCGCGTTTTAAGTGAAAGGCAAGCAAAAATATAGTTGATTAAAAAAATAACCGAAAACATCTGCGAGATAACATAGTACAAAAATTAATATTGAAGTCACCAACTATTTACATTGTGATATAAACTGTTAAATACAATTCAACATGAAGATAGACAAAAATGAACACGATTCACTGCTCCTCGTTCCCTCCTCAAACAGCACGTTTCCAGTGCGCACGTCTTCAAATGCATCCTCGCTGCGCTTCAATGTGGGTCACGATCACGACAGTGCCGAGGACGGAGAGGGCGGTCTCGGCTACACACACACTCTGGTAAGTTCCAGCTAATTCTAGGTTAAGGTAGTTAGTTTTCATACTCTGCAAGAGTATATTGGGTTTGTGAAAAGTATGTAACAAGCAGAAGGAGTCGTGGCAGACCCCATAAAATATAAATGTTCTTGACCAGCATCACAAGCCGAGTCGATATAGACATGTCCGCCTTTCCAGATCTCAGAGATGGTAAAAGCTACAAGTTGGAAGTTAATAAGTATCTTTTTTGAAAACCAAACACACTAAGGAAAAAACGAAGTTTTTGACAAATATCTTGGAAACACTTAGTTTTGGTAGGAAGGTTCTGGCGATAGCATAAATGCAATGTTATTAAAAATTTTGGGCTGTCACGCCCGGGTATATGCATGCATATAATGTCAAACATATATTTTGTTTCAACTTTATTTTGTTTCAAAGTGTTCTAATGTAAGTACTATCCTTTAAAATTCCTGGATAACGATTTTAATTATACAATCAAATAATCGGGAATAAAATGCAGAGAGTATTTTACGGTCGGGCATGCTCGACTGTACTTTTCTTTCTTTTTAATTTGAAATACCAAATATATGCTCATGATAAATTCTCGTTGTTATATAAAATAAATAATCCGATTTTTGAGAGCATAGTGAAATGAGACATTTCCCTTGCACTCCTTCTGAAAGTTGGACAAAATAATGAAACCTATTCAATTTTATTTATTTTCATTTATGCAATATATTGAATAATAAAAACTAGAATAACCCATATCGACCCACATTTGTAGACAGACTTAAGCAGCTTTTCACTTCTATTTATTCTGAGAGTAGTCTAAAACAAGTTAGAGTGTAGTTTGTTCAATTTCTATTTAGCTACATATGTTAATACATAGCTTAATTTTCCATTGTTTATTTAAATGTTTAAATTTTAAAACTGAAATTAATAAAACCATTTATCACAAAACTCAATTTAAAATTAGATCGCTATTTTAAGTTATAATATTCGTTGTTTGCTAAACAAAATGCTTTCTCTTCCCGAGCAATTTGTACGCGTGTTCCTGTTCTCTTTACTTGGAGAGTTCAATGATTCTTTATAAGCAGTATACAAATAACTTACCTACAATTTTGTTTTGTGATTGATTTTTTGCTACACCGAGATAAATTTTTAAATTAAACACACATACACTCAGACACACTTATGAGTCATATAACATGACATTTCGATTATATTCTTGATCTCAAATTTTGCACATGACCACTGGCAAGATTCGCAGGTCAACCAGTTGGATCAAGGTTCAATAGGCAGCATAGTGTTATAGTGCGACAGGTGTGGGCAGATCACTGTTCGGCAGCCTGGTTTCAACCACATACCTGTACCTCTTGATAAGCATTAACTCGATTAAAATTCAATTCAAATTGATTCGTTGGAACTTACAGGGGAAGCCCCAAGCAAAGCAATCCAAAACAAACTTTGTCTAGCATGCGGTATTTATTCTACTTTTTGTGTATTTTTCATTTACAAACAAGTCGAGCACGCCTGACCGTAAATACTCTTTGCTTTTATTTCCGATTATATAATTACGTTATTAATATAGGTATCCAGATATTACATAGGATATTGCTTGCATTAGAACACTTTGAAACAAACAAAAAACAAGTAAGAAAGGCTACAGTCGAGCGAGCCGAATGTAAAAGACCCGATACTAATAGTGGTTCACATTTAATATTTGAATATGATTGTATTCAATTTAAAAACTTAAATTTTAAAATGAAATTAAAAAAAAATCCAAACCTGCGCCTCAGACGGCAATTCAAGAACACACCGCGACTCTAACAGTTGCACCACGCTCCACTTTTGCCAATGTTCTCATTATCTGAATTTAAAAGTAATGCACACAAAAATTCGTTTGAAATAATATGTATGTATGTATGCTATTGGTCCTCACAGCAAGCATCTGCGTACAAGCGGGATATAAACATACAAACATATTCTTGTTATTATTTTTGTCTCGTTTGTACGAATGCATAAACTTTGTTACGTGAAAGCTCTCTTAATAATTGTAGGATTTTAATGCAACTTTCAGGATAGTTTGATGTGATTTGCCTCCAAACGAATGTTAAATAACAACACTGTACTATTTGAACAAATGTGTTAAAAGCGGTACCAAAGGTGAGAGAAGGGAGTGTGTGAAATAGGGTGTGACAACCCAAAATTAGTTACTGAGATATCCACCAGAAACATTGATATTTACTGAGGTGGGTCTGGTTTTTTGCTCATTGCGGAGGCGGTAAGGGGCGTGGCAACAATTTGAAATAAACTGGATCTGCGTACATCACAGAAGGACTTTCATTCCAAATTTGGTGTCTCTTGCTCTTGTAGTATAAAAGATCCAGTTGTTCATACAGACGGACGGACAGGCAGACGGGCATCGCTATATCGACTCGGCTATTCATGCTGATCAAGAATATGTATACTTTATGGGGTCGGAAAAGCTTCTTTCTGCCTGTTACGCCCATTTTGCTTCTTACAAACCCTCTACTCTTTTTAAGAGTACGTGGTCTAAAAAGCATAATCATACATACATAGATCTGTTTGTCTGTATACACATGCATATACGTTTGACACTCTGTATGCACATACACATGTATGTATGTATGTGTACAATTGTGTAATATTGCGTTAATTTTATTTTTATCGGTAATTGTTCCAACGGTAACTATATGATATAGTAGTCTGATTTGAATGAAATTTTGTGAGCATATAGTAAATGATAATAAATGCATTGGTTATAAAATTGTACTTGGTTAAAATCCATCAACAAACATAGAAAATTTTCATACTAAGTATTTCAACCGATTGTTTCTATGGCAGCTATGAAAAAAAATTATGAAAAAAAAATCCTCCATGGTCCGCGACTTTTGCAGACGAACGTCATTAAAAACTTTTGGCGGTCTCTTATGGTTTTTTTTAAACGCGGTTTAAAAGTTCTTGAAATTGCAGTGTTTTTTAATCTAGTTACCTTTTGAAAATATATCATAACAACCTTTTGAATCAAGTACTCCTTAAATTGTTTGCCAAAAAAACATTATTAATCTAGTATACATGGCATTGCACGTCAAAAAAGTACAAATTAATCTAGTATTCATAGCATTACATGTCAAAAAAAAAAATAAAATAAAAAAAAAAAAGAAATTATACTAAGCATTTTCATTTTCCTATGGGAGCTATATGATATAGTGATCCGATCTGGCCGATTTTAACATGTGTACTGCGTGCAGAGAGAATACACATGTGTACCAAGTTTCATCACGATAGCTTTAAAACTGAGAGACTAGTTCGCATAGAAACAGACTGACAGACGGACAAACGGACATGGCTTTATCGACTCGGCTGTTGATGCTGATCAAGAATATATATACTTTATGGGGTCGGAAACGCCTCCTTCAATGCGTTACAAACATCGTGACTAAAACAATATACCCTCTACAAGGGTATAAATATATGATCATTTTATACGTTTTGTCTCCAAACGAATTTTTAATTACAACACAGTACGATAAGAATAATTGCCCTAAAAACGCATGCAAAGTTGAATCAAGTTTTATTTCTTGTGGGGAAAATAGAGCGGGGAAGGTAAAATTTTTGAATGACATTGCATTAATGCTGTCTCTAGTTACCTGCGTACCAAAATTAGGTTTCCTAAATGTTATATTTACTAAGAAATTCGCCAAAAACAACGATTTTTTTCTGAGGTTTGTCTTTGTTTTCGCTCATTGTGGACGAATGGGGCGTGGCATAAAATACAAGAAAAAGATTCTTGGATTGACTAACTAAGTATGGAAGCGATGCTGACTAAGTTCGAACTTAAACAGATTGACTGACGGAGGTACGGACATGGCTATATCGACTCGGATTCTGCCTGTTACCTACTTTGCACTAAACTAATATACTCTTGCAGAGAATACAAAAAGTATACCCTGTAACATTTAAAACAAACAGAATCTTTTGGCAAGCGATTTAACGTTAGATTATGAAATCAAATAATTATAGGGTATTATTTGCCATAGTTTTCCTCCTCATTAAATGCATTGAAGTCTGCGTCATCAAACCAAGAATAGAATTGAAAAAAGAACAAAAGAATTTATTTTAAAAATGTTTGCGCGAGCTTCTTTGAAGTTGATTGGCCTTTGACCTAACCAGCTTCTGTTTTTTTAAAGCTCTGGGTGGGTCACAAAGTCCCCTATATGCTTAAGATTTATTCGTGAATGATAAGAAGCAATTAGCATGTGAAAGATGCTAAGCAAATATTTACGCAAGATTTTAACTCTTCTTTGATGGATCTAAAAGCGCGCTACATTACAGTTCAAAGTCATATTTGGATGTTTTCACTGTCAGTGAAGGTAGATTAAATGTGTGTAGATAATGTGGCACGTTTTAACCGAAAGATAGGAGAAATCGTACTACATTTTTTTGGTATTTGTTTACATTTCTTGAATAAATCCTTGACTGACTAGTTCAGATCACACTTTTCCCACTTTTTGCACTTTTCGCGAATTCATAAATGTGTATAATCTTTTAAACTTGTTTATTACTTCCGTTGATAGATTTCCAAGTGATTGATCGTTTAAATTCATCAAGTGTTAATAAACAATATTGGTTAAATTCAATTTCAAGTCACCTTGAAAGCTTTTATCAACCAAAATCCAATTTAATTAGCCAAGGCAACTAACCGTAATGCTATTAGCAATTAATTTTTTTTTTGCTTTTCTTATGAATACAAATAATAAAAAAAATTAATTTGTTGTTAATTCATTTAAATTCGAGTCATTAAATGGAAAATCCAAATTAAATTTCAATTGTTTCTTTAATAACTGTGGTATTTTATGGAATTATATATTTTCTGACTCATTCCACATCCGTTTATAGTTTGGGATTAAGCACCTTTTTAAAAAGATACCAACAAACAACAAGTGTTTTAATGAACTATAACTGTTTTACTCAGTGTTATAATAAGGTCGAAAAGCTGTGTAAATAAATTACTTTTGTTAGTATAAAATATTATTACGAAACATCTTATTTAAATATTTACTATTATAATATAGAGATCTGTAAATTGTCTGACAAACGTATTATAGTATTTCAATTAAGGAACTGGTTTAGTAACCAATTTAAATTAATTAAAATCTTTAGTAGATTCATTTAAAAATTACATAAACGTCATTAAAATGGTACAGGTAAATATGTAACAGATTTGACTGCAAATACCCTGTAACAATTGATCATGGTGATCAAATCATATAAGTTCCATACGTTCTACCTATTTTAAGCATTTTATTAGAAACCCCAAGACATAACACATATCAGATATTCGTTAAATGTATCATATATTCTGTAGTAAATGCCTTTAAATGTCGTAAATAAGTCTATTGATTGCAATATAGTTGAATGAAACTTGAACTAGTATACTCGATTATGGGCTTATCGAGTGCAGGAGTAATCGAATAATCCATCAATCAAAGGTGTCTCGCTATCGCTAAAATCACTTTGATTTAGTGGCGGCGATACGAGATAAATCCATAGCGATTTGATTTCTGGCTCTCAACTAAGGGCCCGATTCGAGGTATTCATTGATTATGAATGTTTATGGTTAGTTTATTGTTTAATACGCTTAACAATGCGTTTTATTGTGGGCTTTAAAAGTTGCTAACAGCCAAGAGCTAAAAATTCGGATTTCAAAACAGATATGGGAGCCACAAAAATTAATTGTATTTAAGACAGTCACAATCATAATAACATATTTTTTACCTGCGTCCTATTTGCGTTTACATAATTTCAAATACTCATATTTATCTGAGTAATCTATGCAAATATTTCATGAGACGATATTTGCAGAGCGATTCAATTCATTTTTAATTAATTTTCTTTCTTTTTCGCACTTTTTTTGCTCGTTTGCTCACGTTCTTTTACCCCTGATTCTGAGGATTTTTTACAGGTGTTGTCTTATTTATATTTTTGGTTTCGTTTATTGACGTCATTATCTTGACCTGGGTTTGGGATGTGGGGTGTTTGCGTTGCTGGATGCTGAAATCCTCAGTTGGCTTGGAGTTGTTGCCAAGTTCGCGTTGTCTTTTCTCCAAATTATTGATTCCTTAGAATAACTGCGAGTATTTTACGTACGGGAAGGGAAATGATCAAGAGGAAGGTTTGTAAAATAAATTATTTAATTGAGCCGGTAATCGTTCTATTTTTTTAATAGTAATTATTTTTATTGTGTTAATTTGTGTAATCTGAAATTTAGATGAAATCTACTGGAATGTTATTTATTTTCTATTACAATCAATCCTTTTATTTTAAGGAATATACACATTTATTTAAATTATAGAGTTATTAAATTATTTAATTAAAATAATAGTAATTTATTTAAAATTTCAATGAAATTCTGTTCGAATATGAGACACGGCTGTATCACCTCGTTAATGAGAAAATGTTAAATTGCTACGTTCTGTTATTTAACAGAGAATCGCTCTAGGCATGTTAAGAGCTATACGTGTGTAATAACGAGTTAATTATTATTTTGCCTCTCAGCTCATGCACCAATCTAGTTTTGAACAGCCGTTCTCTCTCCCTCTCCCTCTCTTTCTGGAAAACCAAATCAATAATTTAAGTGAATTTCTCTTCGCCTAGGTATATAAATGCATATGTACGCTCTCTTACATAAGGAAATTATTTCAATTATTTTGATTGTTAAAAACAATTAAGATAGGCTGCAGTCGAGCTAGCCGACTGTAAAAGACCCCGTACTCGTTCTTGTGCGAATTTTTGCATACAAATCACTAATTTTCGACCGAGTTCTCCTATGGGAGCTATAGGCTACACTTGTCCCATTCCGATCAAACTTGGTGAGGATATTTATAATGATAATATATACATAACCACGATAGCTGTCATAGTTTCCAAGTTATAGTGTTATGAAAATAGTAGTTTACAATCTGCGGGGGCTGTAGGAGGCAAGGCAACAATTTGTAATAATCGCTTCTGACAAACTTACTTACACTATACAGTGTAAATAAATATAAAAATACAAACAATACATAAATACATTAATCCATTTATTGAATCAATTGTATATCTAATGTTTTTCATTTGGGACACAAGTTGATTTATTCATGTTATATATATGACAGACTATTCAATTAAAAGCTGCTTAATCTGAATTATTGACGATGAGATAAAGTGATCAGACCGACATTTAACTACACTACGATAATCAGATAAATACTTAGGGGTTTAGGAGGAACTATTTTAGAGAGAATCCTAACTTTAACTAATTTTTTTTCCCCTCTAGATTATTGTTATTATTTTGAAAACCTATATCCCTAAACGACTGATAAAAATCTTTTTTGGCTACATAAATTACTTAAAATAAATTATTTGCTTTGATTTATGAGCTTAAATTGAAAATAGCCCATAAATTAACCGCAGTGTATTAAACCCATTTAGGGTTAAGTATTTGACATTAATGTTATTTGGTCAGGCGTCGAAATCTTAAATTGAGCAATTCAATCGAAACGAAACTTTGCCCAGTTACAAATGCATAGTCGAGCAAAAGATACATTTATATCTGAAAGATGCCGCATAGACAATAACAAGCATGTGACTCTGTGCCATGTGCATAATCCATCCACCTCCACGCACACACACACACACGTACACACCGAATACACTTAAAGATTAACGCAAGATGATGTCGTCGAAAAACAGGTTCAATTTGAGCTGCTTAAGTGACAAGACACCGTGGGGCAAATGCGTAATTTTTAGACTTAACCGGAAAATTGGACAGAATTGGTTTCTGTTAAAATACTTACCGCTTTATCAAAACAATAGCTATCGTCCCACTGTACACTGCGCTTGTTGTCAACCAAACATTGAGACTTTTCACTTTTGCTCTAGAACAGGCGGCAAATTATTAAATTTATAAATTTTTATTGATGTTTTACACACAAACTTTGACCGCTCGAGAGTTGATGGTTGTGCATGTGTTTATATGGGTGTGTGCGTACTTGTGTGTGATAGTATGGGGACAGATGCAAGTAAAACTAAGTATCTAAGCACTTGAGACTGAATGAAATCGCGGGTCACAGACTTCTTTCTCTCTTGGTATTAGTGAACTAAATTTTGTAGAATATTGAGCTTATACGAGACAAACTGAGACGTATTCTCAGTTGGTCTTTAAACTTTCTGCATGTCGCACGCAGTGAAAAGTTTCTCGCAGGTTCAAAACAGCAGCAATGGATTTAATCGCGTCGAAGGAAGAGCTCAATTAATTCAATTGCGTAACTCTGAATTCAGAATAATGTCAAACCCAAACACTGACTAGCCATGGCAATAATAATGCCCAAGTGTGACTGACATAATTGGCAAAACAAAAAAAAAAAAAAAAAACGAAAAAAAAGCACAAAAAAACACAAGCAAATAGAATTCGTACTCGCGTCAAAATTGTTCGATTTGTAGTCGCGAACCCGATACAAAACCCGATCCCAAAATGGTGTACTTCTCCAGCCGCGCTAATCACGATCGCAACGGGAAAGCCAAACCACAGACGGAGCGAATCATTCACGATGAAGAATTTGGAGAAGAGAATGTAGAGCTGGTCGATTCCGAGTGGGCCGACTTCGAAAAGTTCATTCGCCAGTTGCGACAGAGACGAAGCAGCAACATATCTATGGAGGTTGAACTACGTCATGTGCAGCGACATCCGAAGGTCAAGTCGCAGGCCTTCTATCCCTGCCCACCGCCTACCGAAAAAGGACCTGACTCCGACTCAGACTCGTCTGACGATGAAGATCCATTCGGATATATCGACACTCTTGTAAGCAAAATATCATTCTTCAAATCTATAAGGCCTACAATTTCAGTCAGTTGGTTTTCTACTTATTAGAGCCCTGGGTAATCTATTTAATTGATAAGATTTCCTTCCATGTGTGTATTAGTTTGAGACTTGGCGACAGCATTATCTTTATATCTGACATGAATGAGCAATAAGCCGTAAAAACCTATTACCAACAAAAAGTCTGGTTATTGATTATGGGCACTTTATAGATCTCATCAACTTTCCCATTATGTGATTTGTATAATTCTGTTATCAAAACTTAGTATGAATGAAGCAAAGTCGATGACAGTTTTTTTCCCATGAATTTCTATACAGAATGTTTATCTGCTTTCCATTCGATTAATAAATCCATGAAAAACAAACGAAAATTCATAAATTTCTCTTTTTTGAGACGTTGATTATAATTATATTTATCTAAACAAATTATATACGCCGTTTCTTGAATTCATATATAACTAATATTTCAAGTTTCAATATTTAATTTATATAAATTAAAAAGTTAGGGTGTAAGGATAACGGATACGGCAATAGTTGCAGGTTTTGTTATTCTGTGCTTTGACCCTGCCTTTTAAACCTTTTCTCTGTTGAAATAATAAATAAAGTGCAAAAGGCAATGTTAGAAAAATTGTTTTCTATTTTTAATCGGATTATAAAGAATAATGTTAATTATAAGTTAAGTTAAGTTATAAAAAAAAGTGTTGCCAGGCAGTACAAAGAATTTTTGCTACTACTTAAAATAAGTTGCCTTTAAATATACAATGTTCTTGATATCAAATCAAAACACAATACATACAGTACACAACACACATATTGCGATACAAAGAAAAACTTAAATTTAAATGTAAATTCAATTTTGTAATTTTTCCGTTTATTTAAAAAAAAAAATTTCATTTTGAATTATATTTTTTTTTTTTGAACATGAGTTTAAAGTATGAAAGCTTTTTAAGAAATATTGAATTTTTCTGAATTTGCTGAATTTTGGCACAGCTGGTTACCCTAGACAATGCAGAGTGTTCTTGGCCCAGGCGAAACAAATTTCAATAATTTGCAAACACAAACGGAAAGCTCGACAATATTGGTTTTAGTTCAACAAAGTTTTCGCAAAAGATTAGAACGTTGTGTGAATGTCGGAGAAATGTTCAGGAAATCAATAAATATTGAAAATCGTTAAAAGAAAAAATAACAAAAAATAATGTGAACGTGCAAGACAAATTGATTTTCGTAGATAAAAATTTTTTTGAATTGAAATATTTCTCAAATAATTGTGATAAAGGCCGAGCAGCGTTGCAGATATTTAAAAATAAACTGCAATGAGATTTACAACTGTTTTGCTGACGAGGCGGGTCTCAAGGGCAGCGACATATAATTACGTCTTGCAGTGAAGAATAGCAACAAAAACACAGCCAAAAACTATAAATAATTGGCAACAAAATGGGAAAAAGAAACTCGGCCAACAGCCGCAGGCGTGTCAAAGGCCGTAATACGGATCTACGCGACCGATAAAGTTATCTATCATCAGAGACATTTCAGACAGGGAGACAGAGATAGAGAGAAAGAGAGAGATTGTGTGCTGTAGTCGGTGTTTTGCAGTGAATAATTGCCTGCTTCATGTTCAACAACAGTCACACACACCAGGATGAGTACATTCGCGAATACGCCTTTGAGCCGGAGCTACTGATCAATCGGGAGGAGTATCTGCGGGAGGAGAAGCGGGCCCACAAGTTACCGTCAACCCCCGTCCGCCTTCGCTGGGATGACGCCATTGCTAAGCAGAAGCAGCAACAACAGAAGCAGAAACAGAATCAGAAGCAAAAACGAAAAGACAATTCCGATAATTCCAACCAAGACGATGACAAGAATCAGATTGAATTCGAAATTGAGGCTTTCTACTATGTAAGCATATAACAAGTGACCAGTGACCAGTGAGATATCACAAGTGAAAAGTGACCAGTAGCAAGTTACGTGTTACCAGTGACCATGCCCTTAACAGAACTCGCCCAGAGCTCTGGCCTTAGCCGTGCTCTTCGGTTTGTGCCTTATAGCCTTCTCCTTGTCTTTGTCTTATTTATTATTATCCGTTGTTCTTCTTTGTTTCTGTACCCTTGCAGAGGGTATTATGTATTTGTCACAAAGTTTGTAACGCATTGAATGTATTTGTATGCAATCACTATGTCTATTTGGTCAGCATCATCAGACGAGTCGATGTAGTCGATCCGTCTGCCAGTCGTCTATTGTTGGAAAGCTTTCTTGATGTAACTTGATTCAGATGGGTTTCTCTCAGCACGCATTTCATATGTTGAACTCGTTCAGATTGGATGACTATATCATAAAGCTCCTATAGAAATTAAATTACATTAAATTACATTAAAATCGCAAAACTTATCATATAGCTACCATAGGAACAAATAAATTGGTATAAAAAATGGAAACCACAACGCAATATGCATGGCTGCGAGGGTATTTAATCTTCGGTGATCCAAAGATTACCGTTTTTCCTTGTTTTTGTTTTGACTGTGACATATTCAAGCAGTTGTCATTTACTATTTTCTCTGGGCAGATTTTAAACAAAAATTTTATTTAAATTTATATACAAAGTAGCAGAAATTATTTTCATTAATATTTATTTTTATTTATAATATTTCTTTTCTGCCTTTGAGTTATTAACTTCCGTATTCATTTGAATAAATTTTAATTTATAATCATTTTTTTTTTTTTTTTTGATTATATTATATGCTTTTATTTCGTTGCCATGCCATTTTTTGCACCTAAATATATAAGTAATATGCTTAATGTTTTGGGAATTTCCCTATACAAAAAACAAAATTGTTTCATGACAAAAAGTGGAATATTGGTTTCTTCCTCTTTTTTATATATTTTTATTTTGTTTATTTTGAAAGACAAGTTTTTTATGTTATTTTTAAAAAATATTGGACTCTTGTCAGCTGCCATGGGATGAACCAGTGAAACCTGGGCATTAGTAAGTGTTTGGCATTCTCCGAGGATGGTGGGAAAGTTTATTTGTTTTTTACTCTCAGTTTCTATATATAACTGAAGGGGCCATAAAATCTTTTTCGAAAGCGTAATACACTTGTAACTAAATTATTTAATTCACTATAACATATATTAATAAAAGTATTCCCTCTTCAATTTCCAGATGTATGGTCGTTATACCAAAGATCTAGGAGAATTTGCGAAAGATGAAGCCAGAAAACTCAAGCTACTCGAAAAGCGACGAAAGCAAGAAGATAAACAAAGGAATAAGGTAATTTTGACAAGTATTTCGAAAAAAATATAATACAGTACTATATATATATTTTTTTTATATAAATTTATATAATGCAAACGTAATGAGCAAAATAGTAAACAAACATATTTAAGGTGAAAAATTTAATTGAAATCCAAATGAAATTCACTTGACATCAAATGCTATTCATGTCCAATGGCAACAAATTATGCAAAGTACTCATTTTCATACACTTGTCCGCTATTTCTGATTTGCAAATATTTGGCATAGATCCCAATATCAATCCCATTGTCTTTCTCACGGTGTCTCTTACAGACAGACCATTCTGTAGATAAACATGAGAACGAGCAAGCGATGGCATCGTTATGTTGGCCAAATAACAGTTTGGCCGAAAATTGTTAATTTATTAGAAAGTCTACAAAATAATTTAAAAAAAAACACACTTTAAATTCGTACATTTTAGCAAAACATTGCTTGACTTATTGGCAACTTCCAACTACCTTTTATTTTAATATTTTAGCTTTTTCTTTAATGTCTAAGCGTAACTAAAAACTAGCTAAAATGGCAACATTGGTACTCGTATGTAATTCATAAGTAGCAACTAATGAGAGAATGTAGAGAATTAGAGAATTTTGTGAATACTGAACGCATCGGTTTATAAAGCAGCAGTGCTGGGAAATATTTACAGGAACTTCTTGGGAAACGTGCGACTCGAATAAAGAGCATCTCATCATGGATCTGGAGGCATACGTTGGCACGTTTGGGCGAGGATTGGGTGTTCCTCGCCCTACTCGGCATCATCATGGCCCTGCTCTCCTTCATTATGGACAAAGGCATATCGATATGTACAAATGGTAAAATCATTTCAACTGACTACTGTCCTTTGCCAATCTCTTATCTGGCATACTATATATATTTGCAGCTCGTATTTGGCTTTATCGCGATCTTACTTCACAGCCCTTCATCCAGTATTTTGCTTGGGTCTCATTGCCGGTCTGCCTGATATTGTTCTCAGCCGGTTTTGTGCATCTCATTGCACCGCAAAGTATAGGTAAGCAGAAGGCGTTTAAAGTATTATAGAAAGTAGATTAGTAGAATTGTTAAGTTGTTAAAGCTAGGCAGCCCCAAACATAATATTATTTCTGTAGTTTTTGAACTCATGACTGTAGATGTTTGGGTTTTCCAAAGCAAATGAGTTCCAGAACACTTATCTAAATTAATTTTTTTACTTACTTGCTTACTTTGATGGTTGTTAAGGATCCAACTGACTCCTACTTATAGTTTAGGTAGTTTTAAAAGATTTTCGAAAAGGTTTCAATAATTAAACCAAAGGGTTAACCCTTTTAAGGGCTCTTGCCCAACTCCGGAAAAATACCTTCCTACACTTAGAGATTGAACCACTGCGCTCCGGCAGCTGCCTGCACCAAGAGCACTTGGCTCCTCCAGTATATTTTATACTCAATTATTGAATAATTGTGTCTTTATGTTATATACTCGATTTGAACTCCTGTTTTCTAACCCACATAGCACTACGCGTATGCTCAATGCATCAATCTGAATGTTAAAGTACAAAAATACCTTATAAGTATGTAAATGTAAATAAGTATTTTATTACAAACAAACTAGGTTCCGGTATACCTGAAATGAAGACCATACTGCGTGGCGTTGCACTGAAAGAGTATCTTACATTTAAGACACTAGTGGCCAAAGTAATTGGTTTAACGGCAACTCTGGGCAGCGGTATGCCATTAGGAAAGGAAGTAAGTATGAAAAATTGATGCCAATACCCAAAATGGCACAACCACACACACACACACTCGAACACATTCACAATTTGGAAAACTCACATTTATCTTATCTCTAGGGTCCTTTCGTACATATAGCAAGTATTGTAGCACAATTATTAAGTAAACTCGTCACATCATTCCAAGGCATCTATGAGAATGAGTCGCGCAATTCGGAAATGCTCGCTGCTGCCTGCGCTGTCGGTGTCGGCGCCTGCTTCGCAGCCCCCGTTGGTGGTGAGTACATCGGGCCTCACCCATTTTGTTACTTAGCTTGCAAAGAGCAACAACAAATAGCCCCTCCCCACAATCCCCTGCAGGCGTTCTATTCAGCATTGAGGTTACCACGACATACTTTGCGGTGCGCAATTACTGGCGTGGATTTTTTGCGGCAGTGTGTGGTGCCACCGTCTTCCGGCTGCTCGCGGTGTGGTTTCAAAATGCAGACACTGTGCGCGCTCTCTTCCTCACCAATTTTACCACCGAATTCCCCTTCGACCCGCAGGAGTTGTTTGTTTTCGCATTGATAGGGTGAGTACTCGCACACGATATAAATGGTATTATTCCAAATAATCAAGTAAATGCACCTCTAGGCTAGTTTGTGGCTTGGGTGGTGCCACTTATGTTTGGGTGCATCGCCGTTACGTGCTCTTCATGCGTTCCAACAAGCGCATGAACAAATTTCTGCAGAAAAAGTAAGTCAAATTCCCAGTCGTTTCTTTCAGTTAGACATTATAATTTGTAAACTCATATTGGGCGGACTAAAATCGCAATTTTTTTGTTGGCAGTCGCTTCTTGTATCCTGGTTTCCTGGCACTGCTTGTCTCAAGCATTTCATTTCCTCTGGGGACGGGTCAGTTCCTGGCAGGTGAGCTCAGCACCCATGAGCAAGTAACACAACTGTTTAGCAACTTCACCTGGTCCCGCGATGACTTGACCGTGGAACAAGCCGCTGTTGTCACCCACTGGATGACCAACTACACCAGCGTCTTTGGGAATCTTGTGTGCTACACAATATTCACGGTAAGTGCATGAAGTATTCATCAAATTCCAAGTTTATCTAATTAATTTTTTGCAGTTCTTCTTTTCCATCATTGCGTCCACGATACCCGTGCCCTCAGGCATGTTTATTCCTGTCTTCAAGATAGGCGCCGCCTTTGGTCGTCTAGTGGGTGAGCTGATGGCCTCATGGTTTCCCCATGGAGTGCGCTACGGCGGAAGACTGTCGCCCATTATGCCAGGTGGATACGCAGTTGTGGGAGCAGCTGCGTTCTCCGGCTCGGTAACACACACAGTGTCCGTGGCTGTGATCATCTTTGAGATGACGGGCCAGATCACGCACGTGGTTCCCGTAATGATAGCCGTGCTGGTGGCCAATGCGGTGGCAGCACTTCTCCAGCCTTCGATATACGATAGTATTATACTGATTAAGAAGCTGCCGTATCTGCCAGACCTGCTGCCCTCCAGCTCTGGCATGTACAGCATATTTGTAGAGGACTTCATGGTGCGGGATGTAAAGTACATCTGGCATGGAATTTCCTATCAGAAGCTCAAGGAAGTCCTTAAGATAAACAAGACGCTGCGCTCCCTACCACTGGTAGACAGTCCGGAAAACATGATCCTCTTGGGGTCTGTGCAACGCTACGAACTGATTAAGATAATCGAGAAGCACATTGGGAGAGAAAAGCGAATGGAAGTGGCACAAAAGTGGCAAAAGGAGGCCGAGGAGCGCGCCCTGGAGGAGGAAATGAAGAAACAGGAAGCGGAGCTTAAGCAGCGTCGTCCTTCGCGCTTCGAGGTGCTACCAGCACCGGATATACTGAGTCTGCGTCAGATTGCCAATGACGAGATGCTACCCCCCAAGAAGCGGGCGGAAACCCTGCACAGCTCACTCACACCCCGCAAATCGATACTCAAGAAAACCAACTCCTTTAACCTAAAGACGTACGCTCCACCCTCTCCACATAGCCCCAGCATCACACCTTACACAACGATCACAGGCAACTCCGAGTTCAGGATTCGGTCCGCCTTTGAGGCCATATTCAAAAAGTCCACGACGCTGCAGGATGTTCAGCCCGATCCAGAGATGGGCTCCATCTTACCTGTGGCCAGCGATAGCATGGTCCAAGGGCAATGTCAGCGTGCCCCAAGTGCTCCCAGTACACCAGGCATTTCGAAGAAGGTTCAGTTGGTAAGTGATCAGTTCCACCCTGACGGATTATGTTTTTTGGGTAATTTGGGCCGATCTGACCATTAGAGGAGATAAGATCCTAATTGTGCTTTTTATGTTGTTTCATTAACATTTGCTTTCCAAGCAAGCACAAAATAATTGGAACTTTGTAACCGATCAGATCATGATGGTAAGTAGTTTACTCAAATCCAGAATCACCCCCACTCACTTCTGCTTGTTATTAATGAATCTCAATGTGTGGCATATCACTAATCCCATTCCATATCTGCAAGCAAGTAAACCCAATTTCAACGCAAGCTGAGACCGCAATACATATGGTAATTTTAATTATTTATACAGTATTCAGTATATCGGTATATAGCAGTAATCGTAACTGGTGGTAGAACTGCTTTACTGCTTGCCAAAAAGATAAGAATCAGGTGATCATTTGTTTGCTTAATTAATACACTTAACGCTTTTGTAATCGCCGCTGATAAGGATGACCAAGAAAAAGCCAAAGATGCAATGACAGATAACGACCCAGATTCGTGTAAACAAACAAAATTGCTGCTCGGCGAAGCCAATTCAGATAAAAGTTCCTGCATTAAACACAAAACAAATAAAGTTTCAGATATAAATGGACAGACTCAGAGCCATTTAAATGAGCTACTTGAAATTTCTAATGAGAATCGCATAGAGAGGCTGAATAGGCCAAGAAAGAATCATATTCAGTTCAGCACCGAAGTGAAAGTTAAAGATTCGCCAAGTTATAGCTACTACACCTTGGATAGCGTAAACGGGGCAGGTGAACTGGGTTATACGATAGAAGACGCCGATAACGATAATCACAACGATAACCATGGTAATGTTACCAGTCTAGACCTCGAAGAAAGCTCAGATGGGGTAAGTAAAACCTTCATGACACTCGATGTTTACTGTACTATAACATTTACTAATCGACATATAACACGAACATTTTCTATTCTTTCTTGTCCCTATTTTTGTAAATATGTATATACGCCACCTACACACACACCAAACTTACACACACACAACCATTAAACAGAATACTATTATCAAAAAGACGAAATCGGTGCAACTGGTATGTAAAAATCAATTATTATATTGTTTGGTTAGTTGTACATATTCAGATTGACACTAATCTCTCATGTTCTATTTGGATGCATCTTTTAGCCAAGGGAACGTGTGATAGACATGTCACCCGAAGATCAGAAGCAGTGGGAGCTAGAGGAAATGCTTAAGCCCATAGACTTGGAGAAGGCACAGATCCACATTGATCCATCACCGTTTCAACTGGTCGAGCGCACCTCTATTCTTAAGGTACACTCACTGTTCTCAATGGTGGGCATAAACCACGCCTACGTAACCAAGATTGGAAGACTCGTCGGTGTGGTGGGACTTAAGGAGGTAAGTTCATGTTCAACTACAAGTAATACATACAATGATGAGTATCAATCCTTAAACAACAGTTACGAAAGGCCATCGAAGATATCAATAGCAATAGTTTTGTGGCTCATCCGCAGAACGATGAAGTTGATGGCGATACAAAGCCCGCCGTGGAAAAGCCTCTTCTCTCAGCCAGCACCAGTGACAAAGCCGTCGACATGACAATCACTTCGATGGATTCGGCGCTATCAAACTCAGACAATTGTTCTGACATTGAAATGGAGCACATGAAGTCCCTGGACACGGAAGTAACGCTCACAATGCCGTCGACAGAGAGAAATTTAACAACAGACACAAACAACACACAGAACATAAGCGATGGCGTTTAGAATAAACTTCAATCTTAGTTAGTTTCAACAGTATATGTGTGTTATTTTGAAGATCAGTTAAAACTAATCTAAGTTATGTAATAATATAATTAGAATATCAAGTTGTTATATATTTATATATCTCTTTAGGGTCTAGAGTCAAAATATCGTGATCTATGTTTAAGTTAAAATCATTGCGAAATAAAGCTTTTAAGAATTATTTTTTATACTCTCTGCAAGAGTATATTGGGTTTGTGCAAATGTATGTAACAGGCAGAAGGAGGCGTGGCAGACCCCATAAAGTATATATATTCTTGATCAGCGTCACAAGCCGAGTCGATATAGCCATGTCCGTCTGTCTGTCTGTCTGTCTGTCTGTCTGTCCGTATGAACAAACATATTTCAGAGATGGTAAGAGCTACAAGTTCGAGTTTGGTCTCAATCGACTCGATATTTAGTCAGTCAATACAAAAATCTTTTTAGACCCCGTACTCTTAAAAAGAGTATAGGGGTCTATTAGGTTTGTCAGAAGCCAAATGTGCGTAACAGGCAGAAGCTTTTCCGACCCTATAAAGTATATATATTCTTGATCAGCATCAACAGCCGAGTCGATATAGCAATGTCCGTCTGTCTGTCTGTCCGTCCGTCTGTATAAACACCTGGATCTTTTAAACTACAAGAGCTAGAGACACCAAATTTTTTAATGAAAGTCCGTCTATGATGTACGCAGATCAAGTTTATTTCAAATCGGCGCCACGCCCCCCACCGCCCCCGCAATAAGCAATAAACTAGACACACCTCGGAAAAAATTGATGTTTTCTGCGAATATCTTTGTAACTATAGCACTTAGGAACACCAATTCTGGTACGCAGGTTCCTAGAGACAACACAAATGCAACGTCATTCAAAATTTTGGCCTGCCACACCACCTCTTCCCACAAGAACTAAGCAAATTTTTCAAACTTACATACCGTATTTAAAGCATTTGGTAATATAGTACGGTATTGTAGTTCAAAATTTGTTTAAAGGCAAATTATATCAAACTAACCTGAAAGTTGCATAAAAATCCAACTATAAACAACTGAACAATTAGACAACAAAGTAACTACGGCACTTCGGAATACCAATTTTGGTATGCAGGTTCCTAGAGACAGTATAAATGCATTGCCACTTAAAATTTTTGGTTGCCACGACCCCTCTTTCCGTAGGAAAAAAAAAACTTTTTAAACTTGCATGCCGTTTTTTCTTATCCTACAGTATTGTTTTTTATGATTCCTGTGAAGACAAATCATATCAAACTATCCTGAAAGTTGCATAAAAATCCAACAATAAACAACAGAGCTACCGATTATAAAGTTAATATTTAAGTCAATGCATGAGTGCGAGCGCGACAGAAACATACAATACATACATATATTCGAACTCTTTTTATGCATGTGTGGCGGCAATAGTATACCTACACACAGATATACATAGATATGTGCATACATATAACGTCAAACGAATTTGTATGTGCATACAAACATGTTCGATTATAATTTGTCTTTTTTGTTGTAACGTGTTCTAATACAAGAACTATCTATTGTAATATCCGGATACTGATTTTGACATTATAATTGGGAATAAAAGCAGAGAGTATTATACGGTCGGGCCCGTTCGATTGTACTTTTCTTACTTGTTTTTAAATTGATCACTCAATCTAATCAATCATCTACCGATTGAACATGGCAACCAAAACTATAATCTAATAACCAACTTCTTTTATGGCTGTGTCATTTTTATACTCCCTGCAAGAGAATATTGGGTTTGAGCAAAAGTATGTTACAGACAGAAGGAGGCGTGGCAGACCATAAAGTAAATATAATTTTGATCAGCATCACAAGCCGAGTCGATTTAGCCTTGTCCGTCTATTCAGAAAGTTGCATTAAAAACCAAGTATAAACAAGAGAGCTATCACGTAATAAAGTTTAAGTTTAGGCGCAATGTCCATGCATGAGTGGAAGCGAGACAGAAACTTACAAGCATATGGTCTAACGTAATTGCTAACAATAATAAACTTGCACACATATAAATGTGCATATATGTAATGTCAAACGAATTTGTATGTGCATACAAACAAATGAATGTTCGATTATACTTCGTTTTAATACAAGTATTGTCCATTGTAATACCTGGACACCGATTTAAATATTATAATCGAGAATAAAAGCAGAAAGTATTATACTGTCGGGCACGCTGTACTTTACTTTTTTTAGACCCCGTACTCTAAAACGAGAGTAGGTTTGTCAGAAGCGAAATGTGCGAAACAGGTAGAAGGAAGCGTTTCCGACCCCATTAAGTATATATATTCTTGATCAGCATCAATAGCCGAGTCGATATAGCCATGTCCGTCTGTCCGTCTGTATGAACACCTGGATCTCAGAGACTATAAGAGCTAGAGACACCAAATTTTTAAATAAAATTTCGTAACTTTCGCGAGCAGATCAAGTTTATTTGAAATCAGTGCCACGCCCCCTACCGCCCCCGCAATAAGCAAAAAACTAGACACACCTCGAAAAAAATTGATGTTTTTTGCGAATATCTCCGTAACTATAGCACTTAGGAAACCAGGTACGCAGGTTTCTTGAAACAGCATAAATACAACATCATTAACTAAAAACTTTTCAAATTTACATGCCGCCTTTTGCTAATATAGTACAGTATTGCAAAACATACGCTGCGCATGTTTGGCAGCCGTGCCAAGCCATAGTATACATACGTTCACACATATATACATATGTACACTCATGGCCAAATTAATAGGTGTGAAAAATATTTTTTTTTTTTGCAGAATATTATTTTATACCAAGTGTTTATTTTCTAGAAATTAATTTTTTTTGGTTTGCCCACACTGTCTTCATGTGATTTAGGTGGGTTCCAAAAAAATCAATTGCATATAAAAAAAAATAAATTTTTTTTTCTGAAAAAGGAGCAATTTAAGCTGGACACATTAATAGGTGTATATTTCAAAGATTTAAAAGATAAATAGCTAGAAGGACTATTTGGTTACTGAAGGTTATATTTACAATGTTGGCAATTTATTTTATATAAAACAATCAGGTTTATTGAAATTTTATTAAGGTTAGATGGGTCTTATTGCATACTGTCCTTCAAAGGAAAGGAGAATGATTTGACGAATTTGTGAGAAAGGGAAAACTTTCTACGACTTAGCCAACTTATTTTTCCGGTTACAAAACATTTATACTATTATTAGAAAGTCGAAAAAAAATATTAAGAACCGTGGAACATCATAATACCCATCAATACAGACAGAAAATTGCATTATGCCACTTTTTATGCGTGATCCTTTAAGCGTTTTAGGACAATTGGAAGACAAATTGAGAAAGTAGTGTCGTCCAAATAGGTGGAAGTCAGTTAGTAGATGCTAACCTACATGGCAAAAGTGCTCGGAAGATTCCACTCCGTATACCCTGCAATTTGTGGACGAGGATAGACGTTGGTCGCCTGGACGCAGCTTTGCTGGATCCAAGGGATTTCAAAAGATGACGAAATATCCTCTGAATCAATGAAACAAAAATTATTTTGTGTTCAAACGAGGCCTAAAGGAATGTTCGTAGCCAAAAAGAAAAAGAATTTTACATTAGGTTTTAAAAAAAAATCGTCAAACTCTAAGGTCGATGGCTCATCTGCTACGGCCGTTTCACCTATTAAGGTATTGGCCCAGAACACCGAAAATATGTTGTAATGGACCGTTTTTTTCATTAATATTTGTTACGGACACTTGTCCTAACTCATACAAGTGAAGAAATGCCCCTCGAATGTAAATCCTAACAGGATAATGATCCTGAAAACAAGTCACAGTTTCGAAAAAATTGGTTCCATGGGAATATTGTTGATGTCCTTGAAGTGCCTTGTCAATCTACAGATCTTAAATCACTTGATATACTCTGGCAACATCTAAAGCATCAACTAGGATTCACTGTTTCGCCCAACAAGGCTCATTTAGGTAAGTTATTTGGTCCAGCAATCCTGTAGAGCGCTGGGCGACTTTGGTATCGTCCACGCGTCGAAGGATTAACAAATCTCTTTCAAATAACGATGAATATTCTGGGTATTAGCCCACACTAATACTTTCTATTCAATGTTAGTCCATATACAGATATAATTAAAAATTTTGAATTATTTTGTATAATACACCTATTAATGTGTCCAGCTTAAATTGCTCCTTTTTCAGAAAAAAAATTTATTTTTTTTTATATGCAATTGATTTTTTTGGAACCCACCTAAATTACATGAAGACAGTGTGGGCAAACCAAAAAAATTAATTTTTGGATAATAAACCCTTGGTATAAAATAATATTCTGCAAAAAAAATATCATTTTTTTCACACCTATTAATTTGGCCATGAGTGTATCTGCATACATATAATGACAAACGATTTTTTTTTTAATATTTAAATTTTATATTAAATACAGTCAGATTTAAATATTAATTTTGAATTAGAATACAAGAAGAGTACGGGGTCTCTTACAGTCGGCGTGTTCGACTGTACTTTTCTACTTGTTAGACCCTGTACTCTTAAAAAGAGTATAGTGGTCTATTAGGTTTGTCAGAAGCCAAATGTGCGTAACAGGCAGAAGGAAGCTTTTCCGACCCCATAAAGTATATATATTCTTGATCAGCATCAACAGCCGAGTCGATATAGCAATGTCCGTCTGTCCGTCTGTCTGTCCGTCTGTATGAACACCTGGATCTTTTAAACTACAAGAGCTAGAGACACCAAATTTTTAAATAAAAGTCCGTCTATGATGTACGCAGATCAAGTTTATTTCAAATCAGGGCCACGCCCCCTACCGCCCCCGCAATAAGCAAAAAACTAGACACACCTCGGAAAAAATTGATGTTTTCTGCGAATATCTCCGTAACCATGGCACTTAGGAACACCAATTCTGGAACGCAGGTTCCTAGAAACAGCACAAATGCAACGTCATTCAAAGTTTTGGTCTGTCACGCCCCTTTTTCCCAGAAGAACTAAAAAACTTTTCAAAATTTACATGCCGTTTTTAAAGCATTTGCTAATATATTACAGTATTGTAATTAAAAAATTTGTTTAAAGACTAATTATATCAAACTACCCTAAAAGTTGCATAAAAATCCAACTATAAACAACTGAGCAATTAGGTAACAAATTATCAATTGAAGCGCGTTGTGAATGCACGTTATCGTAATGCACGTTGTTTGTAAACACAAGACCTGCGGTTCGAACCCCGGCACAGACTCGGAAATTAAATTTTTTTTTTTGTTTTACTTGTACTTTTTTAAATTTTAAACAAAAATGTAAATATACAATATTAACTGGTGCAACAGTGTAGGGTTACGGTTAGTCGTTTGGCGTTTACTTTGTAAAATTGAATAAATTTAATTTATGTGCACGTGGTTGAAAGTAAAGAGATAACTCTATGTTCACTTATATTAGTCAAGACAGTTACCAAACGGAGTGTGGCGTAGGTGAAGGTGGTATTTCTTTCTAAACTTTCTAAACCATTGGCTTGATTCAAAATTTTTTTTTTATTTTATTTTAAAACTTAAATTTTAAATTATATCGCATTCAAATATTAACTTCGAATACAAGGAGAGTACGGGGTCTTTTACAGTCGGCGCGCTCGACTGTAGCCTTTCTTATTTTTGTTTTTTTGTGCTTGTTATATAATAACATTATTATATGTAAATGAAAATAATCGGATCTCTGTCTAATGTGGGGCGTGGTGCGACTGATAGGGTTGCGGCGCGTTATGCATCTTGCGCAGGTTCAAGTCCCGACAGTGGAGTTTATTAATATACTTTTTTAAATTTCAAACAAAAATGTAAATTAAGAATTTTAATTGGTGCAACAGCCAATGGTCTGCGGTTCGAACCCGGCACAGACCCAGAAATTTAATTATTTTTTTATTTTTAAAATAACTACATTATTATATATAAATGAAAATAATCAAATTTCTGCCAAATGAATGGTGTGGTGTAACTAGTAGGGTTGCAGCGTTGTATGGAACTTTGGTCAGTAAGCGCGGGTTCGAATCCCATCATTGGCTTGATTTAAAATTTTTTTTTTTATTTAAAACTTAAATTTTAAATTATATTGCATTCAAATATTAACTTCGAATACAAGGAGAGTACGTGGTCTTTTACAGTCGGCGCGCTCGACTGTAGCCTTTCTTACTTGTTTCTTGTTACAATTGACTTATTTTGTTAAGATCAAAGCAAACTTAATCTTAAATTTTAAGATGTCAACAGAATATTTCTCATTTCTCGTCATAATTATAAACAAACTAAAATTTGTCGTCTTTCATTAAGTGAAGAAAAAAAAAAAAAAAAACTAATAATGGGTTTGGGCAAACGTTGTAAATTATTTGAGCGCAAGATTTGGAACCAAATCTGCAGTGGAAGTTACTCTCTGGATATTCATTTAAGATTCTTTAACACACTGGTGATGGTGGAGGACGAATACGTCATATTCAAGGGAGAGTCGGACCAGTTCCTTGTATCCATGGGACACAGTCCGATTTTTAACGAGAAGAAAATTCAGTTAACCAACGATGGATACTTCGCTACTCCGGGAGGTGACAACATTGAGCCAATTTCGGTAATGTGCTGCCTGCCCTACAAATTCCGTTTTACCGAGGAGATTGTAGCGGAGTGTTTGGGGACTTCTGGGGTTACTGCCAAGGACACGATTCTGTACTACCCACGCTACGATGCCATGGTGGACAGAATGTTGCAGCAGAGAAACCTAACCCGTTTCGTAGATTCAAGTCGCTCATCTTTACTGGGAGATTCTATTTCTTGGCCTTTGATTATCATTGGCCTTTTATTAATATTTTTAATGTTTTCTTACAGAACAAAAAGTTCATAGTTTTCGTCACATCTGCATGTATTTGATAACGCAAATAAAAGTTCTGTATTAACATATTGTCGAGTGCAAAGTTCAATTCTTTAAAGACCCAACCTGATAATGGCGTCAATCTTATAGAACAATAACACACAATCAAAATGTCCATGCCCATTACCGGCTTTAGGATGAATCGTTCCATGGAAGCTTAATGCTGATTTCCGATTAGTTCAATGGAAACTATATGATAAAATTGTTTGCTACCGATATAGTTACATTGCAGGATACAAAATGGTACTGTTTGGTTCTTGTGACTTTTTCTGACATTCTTTCTTTTATTATGGGGTGTGTAACAGAATAACAGAAAATAGATGCCATTAGTAATGACATTATTATGTAATCCATTAAGAACCAAAGTAATTTTACATTGTGAAAGGCCCCGTTCTTGTTATAGAGCTTAGACAGACTTTCATTCTTTAATTTAATGCTCTCCAGGTGGTCAAACGGATAGTCAGACATCGCTATAACGACTCCGCAGTGATTGCTGATCACGGCTACTCCTATATGTCACGATTTCTCTATTTTCTTACAAACCTACATGCATAATTTTTTTTTACAGAGTCTAATTGTATTTGGAATTTGTTTTGTATGCCGAAAAACTTACAAATATTAACTATTTTTTAAATTTATATAAAGTTTTTAACACCAACCTTTTATGAAAATCGCTGCCTTAAAAAATCTGTGATATGTATCTTTTTATTATTTGTTAACACCAGCAGGTAAGCCGGTCAAACTAAAATACCAATAGCTTTAGTATAAAATCGAAACTAACATTTTCTGTAGAGTTCGAACTTCGAAGCATGTTACGTTTACTTTAACCCTTGTGTTGTCGAGATTATTGCCCTACAGAACTAACACTGAATTAACATTTCGCTTCCAATTTATAGTTATTATACATTGAATAAATAAAGGTAAAAAAAAAAAATATTTTCCATTTAAATAGCGATGCCTACTGAAAGAAAGCGGTTAGTAGGCATATTACGAAAACAGCCGCTTCCGCTGCTGCCGCAGTCTCTGTCGCAGCCTCAGTCTCAGTCGCAGTAGCAGCCTGAGGGCAACAGCTGCGGCAATTCCATTTCGCTTATTGGTTTTGGGTTGATAAACCCATTTTGGTAGCGGTGGTGCTCGGATGTCTCCCGCTAGTATATCCAGAATTTTCACCCTTTAAGTTCAAATTGTAAATAAATACAAAAAAATTTTAAAGTATTTAATTCACACGAATAAATCAAGTTTTTGCGCAATGAAGCGTCATAGTAATGCCGATGACTCGGAGCCAATGGTTCCATCCTCGCAGCATACCTCTCCAAGCATGTCAACTGATAATTACTCCAATATATCCACTGTGCGACAAGA
Organism: Drosophila parthenogenetica; assembly: GCA_035047505.1. Taxonomy (NCBI): domain Eukaryota; kingdom Metazoa; phylum Arthropoda; class Insecta; order Diptera; family Drosophilidae; genus Drosophila; species Drosophila parthenogenetica. The sequence continues at coordinate 3,439,091 of JAWNPM010000187.1, read as the reverse complement.
GAATGAGCATGATCAAGAACGGGAGAGGGAGCGAGAGAAACAAGAAATGTCTGGCGAAGATCAGGAGGATTTGGGTTATACACACACTTTGGTGAGATATGTTTTGATGGAAGAGTCCTTGGACCTGTTTTGGAGTCAAATATCAATGATTTAAAAATTTAAAAACTTTTGTCCTCGAACAACGACTTAATTTTAAATTAGCAAATCAGAAACAAATTCACACTTATTAGTGCTATACTCGAAATTCAAGACCAGAATCTTCGTGTGGACGGGCTACTATGACCTTAAGTTCAATATATTTCAAAATATCTAAGCTGGAAAATTCTTTTCATTCGTCTTCTTTCCACTTGGATAAGCGCCCTAATACAAAAAACATCTTGAAAGTGTTGTAAAAAATTCAATTAGCGAGGACATGAACCCAGCGTAAGTTTTCAGTCACCGGTGAAAGCATAAAAAGCTTTTGGGTGCCAAATTCAAAGAAAAGAAGTTCGAAGATTTGAAAGGGGAAATGAAAATTAAAATGTATTTTTCATTTACATAAGTTATGGTTTCTTTTTATTAATTTCCAGCATTCATGCCTTGACTAAAAAAAGTGGCAAATAGTCAATAATGATAATTTGTCGGTTATCAAGTCTAATATTTGATAGCTTAATGCCATAAGTCCGACCTAGCTGCGGACTTGGATTTGAATGGAAACTGTTTGCCTTGCTTTTTAGATGTGCAAATATTTTTTGCTTTGATTAATGCCACCGCTCAGTTGACGCCTTTTTCATATATTTGTATAATTTATTTTGGGTACTGCTGTTGTTGTTGGTATTATTTTCCTGGGAGCTGCGTTAATTGAACCTAATTAGCAGCGCTTAAAGTGCTTAATTCGCTGCGCATGTGACAAATATGTGACACTTCCATTTACAATTCTTTTATTTCTGTTACGAGTTCGACTTCCAGATACAAATACCTATACCTGCATCTGTATGTGTGTGTATCTCCATCTTTATATGTGTCTGTATGCGTGTGGCACAAGCCAAGTTGAGAGACATGTCACGAATTGAACGACTCTATCTAAATGCTGTGCTAATTATTTAGCACACCAGTCTCAGACATGTGACAATGTACTTGTCTGTTTGTCCTTCCATCAAGTAAACAAATGTGTGATTCATAGTCTAATAATTCTACATAATCCACTCCCAGATGTATGGCCGATATTCGAGGGATCTTCAGCAGTTTGCAGGCGACGAGGCGCGAAGATTGCGCAAACTAGCCAAATTACGCAAACAGGAAGACAAACTGAGGAGTCAGGTAAAAAATCAAGCAAACATAACTAGGAACTAATATTTACTAATTCCACTCTTAGTTACTTGCACTAGATAATAATGAGACCACGCGACTGCAGAGAATCAGTTCGTGGGCGTGGCAGCATGTCGCCGATCGCCTCGGGAAGGATTGGATATTCCTCACGATCTGTGCTATTATAATGGCGCTGATCTCCTTTGGCATGGACGAAGGCATTCGTTTACTCACTCAACGTAAGTCACTTTTTCTTTTACTCCATGTATGCGGGGCTGTAACCCATTCACAGTTACGATCAGGAGTTTCGGGGTAAAATCAAAACGATTTCGAGAGTAGGGTGACTAGAATTTTTATACTCTCTGCAAGAGTATATTGGGTTTGTGAAAATGTATGTAACAGGCAGAAGGAGGCGTGGCAGACCCCATAAAGTATATATATTCTTGATCAGCATCACAATCCAAGTCGATATAGCATGTCTGTCTGTCTGTCCGTCTGACCGTCTGACCGTCTGTCCGTATGATCACACAGATTTCAGAGATGGTAAAAGCTACAAGATAAAATTTGGTTTCAATCGATTCGATATTTAGTCAGTCAATACAAGAATCTTTTTTTTCTCGATGCCACGCCCCATTCGCCCACAATGAGCAAAAAACTAGACATACCTCGGAAAAATCGATGTTTTCGGCGAATATCTCAGTAACTACGGTACTTAGGAACACCAATTTTGGTATTCAGGTTCCTAAAAACAGTATAAATGCATTGCCATTTAAAATTTTTGGCTGACACACCTTTTTTTTGTCGCAAGAAATAAAAAATTTTTCAAACTTGCATGCTATTTTAACCGATACCGATACCGGATACCGATTTTAAAATTATAATTGGGAATAAATGCAGAGAGTACTATACGGTCGGGCGCGCTCGACTGTACTTTTCTTTCATGTTTTTAGTTCGGTTATGGTTCTACGAAGACATCACGGAAGATCCCTTCGCGCGCTATTTCTCCTGGGTTCTTCTCCCGATCTTGATGATCGTGTTTACGACTTTCTTCGTCCAATATCTTGCTCCCCAAGCGGCAGGTATAAACACTCAGTTAAAGCCACCTTAATGAAAGTATTAAACGACTCTTTAAGGTTCTGGAATACCTGAAATGAAGACGATCCTTCGTGGCGTCACCTTAAAGAACTATCTGACCTTCAAGACTCTAGTGGCGAAGGTCATTGGCCTTACATTTGTTCTCGGAAGCGGCCTGCCCTTGGGCAAGGAGGTGAGTAGCACAAACTTACCCCTACGCTATAATTTTCAACTCGGCTATAATTTCAAATCGGCAGGGTCCATACGTGCACATAGCCAGCATTGTGGCCACTTTACTGAGTAAGTTGGCAGCCCCATTCCGGAGCATCTACCAAAACGAGTCCCGAAATACCGAAATGCTGGCAGCTGCCTGTGCTTTGGGACTGGGAACATGCTTCGCTGCTCCCATTGGAGGTGACTATTGTGCCTGGATGATCAACGTAACTCTGGAGTAAATATCTCTTTTCCAGCTGTTCTGTTCAGCATTGAGGTGACCACAACCTACTTCGCTGTGCGCAACTATTGGCGTGGTTTCTTCGGATGTGTGGTAGGTGCAGCGGCGGTGCGTCTTATCGCCGTGTGGTTCCAGGGCGCAGATACGGTCCATGCCGTGTATCCCACCAATATTGCCACAGAGTTTCCATTCGATTCCAGGGAACTTGTGTTCTTTGCTCTGACCGGGTAAGTCTGTAGACTCTATGGGAAATGCCTATGTGATCGACGGCATTCGGATTCTTTCAGTGCTCTTTGCGGTCTGCTAGGTGCCTCGTTCGTTTGGATCCATCGACACTATGTGATTTTTATACGCTCCAGCAAGGGACTAAACAAGTTCCTTCAGAAGAAGTAAGTAAACCTTTTAGAGATGTCCAGGGAAATATTGTACATTGACTCCAAGAAATTAACTGTTCCAATTCCATTCCATTCACAGTCGTTTCCTATACCCTGGAATCTTAACGCTCATCATATCCACACTCACCTTTCCACTGGGCACCGGACAGTTCTTAGGTGGAAATCTGGAAACGGAAAAGCAGTTGACCCATCTATTTAGTAACTTTACATGGGCCGGCAGCGATCTAAATGACGAACAATCCGAGATTGTCTCGCACTGGATGACTAAGTACACTAATATCTTTGGGAATCTCACCTGCTACACACTTTTCCATGTAAATATCCCCTACGCTCACATGACCCGCATCTTAATAGTTTCTCCCTTTTCCGAATAGTTCTTTTTCTCTATCATTGGCTCCACGATTGCCGTACCACACGGCATGTTCATTCCCGCCCTCAAGATCGGCAGTGGGTTTGGTCGCTTGGTGGGCGAATTTGTTGCATGGACGTTTCCTTCGGGAGTGCGTTACGGGGACTGTATGTCACCCATTATGCCTGCTGCCTATGCCCTTGTGGGTGCTGCAGCCTTTTCCGGCGCCGTGACCCACTCTATATCGGTGGCTGTGGTGGTTTTTGAGATTTCGGGCCAAATAGCATTTGTGGTTCCCGTTCTCGTGGCAGTGTTAGTGGCCAATGCCGTCTCCTCTCTGCTCCAACCTTCCATGTACGAGAGCGTTATCCAGATCAAGAAGTTACCCTACCTTCCCGATCTTCTCTACACGAACTCGGGAGTTTACAAAAAGTGTGTAGAGGATTTTATGGTACGCGACGTGAAGTATATTTGGCAGGGAATCTCCTACAAAAAACTTCACGAGGTGCTCAAGAAGAACAAGAAGCTTCGGTCACTGCCCCTGGTGGAAAGTCCGGAAAGCCAAATCCTTTTGGGATCTGTGCAGCGCCAGGAACTAATCAAGTTGATTGAACACCAAATTGGACGTGAGAAGCGCATGGAAATGGCTGTGAGATGGCGCGAGGAGGAGCTCAAGGAACAAGACCTTCATGGTCGACGTCCGTCCCGCTTTGAGGTTATCCTCGCTCAGGACACTTCCAGCCTTCGGCACATTGCCAGCGAGGAAGCTCTGGAGCAGCACAAGTCCATTCTGAAGGATCTGTCTGGCGACTCTTTAAACAGTAACCACAGCAATTCGGAGTGGCGTCTACAATCGGCTTTACAAAATGTGTTCAAGAAGTCATCAGATCCTCGGCTTAACCTTGAATCAGGATCCAATCAGAACCTGCCAACAACATCGAACGTATCGAAGAGAGTTCATTTGGTAGATAAGACCATCGAATGTCTGTATAATTTTATTTTGAACATGTTCCTCGTCTTTGCAGTGTGGCGATCGGGTGGTGGATATGTCTCCCGAGGGAAAGAAGCAGTGGGAGTTGGATCAGTTGGCGAAACCCATTAACTTTAAGGCGTCTGTATGCTCCATTGATCCGTCTCCCTTCCAATTGGTAGAACGCACTTCTCTCCTTAGGGTCCACTCCATGTTCTCCATGTTGGGTGTTAATCATGCATATGTGACCAGGATCGGCCGCCTCGTAGGAGTTGTCAGTCTAAAGGAGGTAAGTTATTCATCCCCAAGCACCGCCACTTACATTATTTAAGTCTTCCCTTTAATAGTTGCGTCAAGCAATCGAAGATATCAACAATCAGAACTTCGATGAATCCTCCGCTCAGCAACAACCACCCGATGTGAAACCACTGCTGGCAGCCAGTTCCAGTGACGAGGGTGTCAACAGCACCATCACCTCCGTCCACTCCATTACTTCGGGGCTCATAATAGGAAACAACGCAAATCCTCAAGATGCTCTCACAAATGTCACCATTGACCAATCTGAAGATCACGTAAAAACAAAATAGGCTTATATCCAAATGAAAATAAGGAGCAGGACTCAATTCAAATACCTTAGGAAATGTTAAATATTTTTAGTACTTAATAAAGTTGACAATTTGCATAGTATTACAATCATTTAGTTGGAGTTTTTGACTTCAACGTGTAATAATTAAATCCATATTTAACAAAAGCAAAGAAACTGAGGAATAGAGTCTGAAAAGATTATATAAATATTGTTTAATTCTAGAGACCTACAAATTGACAGAGTGCTTTCCGAAATTTACAAAAAATCTTTTAAGTCGAATTTTCCGGAGACGAAATACCTTGCGTTAAGAAAACAACCAACTGTATTTGATGCTTGTCTGTAAACGGCCTAGAATGCTAATAATAAGTAAAAGTTTTTACGATGACAAAAACGATTGCAGATTAGTTGCGATTCAACTTAATGCTATTAAAAAACTTGAACAAAATTAAGTTAATTAACTTCCAAATTTGTTTGTTAAGGGGTTACATACAAAGATGGGGCTCAAAAAATCGAATATTCTTTTCGGCATAATCTAATCTTTCGGAAATACCTGTCCAAAATTTTATCCAGATTGGATGTCTGGATTTCAAATTCAGCTGTTCGCAGCGCGCTAGTTCTTTGGCTAGGCCAAGCTCACACAAATCTTTAAAAGCGCTTATCTTCGAATCCGTTGTTAGACCCAGTACTCTTAAAAAAAGTAGGGCGGTCTATTAGGTTTGTCCAAAGCGAAATGTGCGTAACAGGCAGAAAAAGAGGCATGGCCGACCCCATAAAGTATATATATTATTAATTATGTATAATAATAACAATATATAATTATAGCATTAACAGTTTGATCCGGATCGGACAACTATAGCCTACAGCTCCCGTAAGACAAATTGGTCGAAATTGCACATTTGCATGGAATAATTCGCACTAGAAGGAGTACGGGGTCTTTTACAGTCGGCTAGCTCGAGCCTTTCTTACTTGTTTTTACATTGAATGTGTACGAATGTTACATTCGACAGTAGAGAACTTAGATACCCATTTACAACCTCGTCTACTTGAACGATTAATTGTTAGAGGGGAGCCAGCCTGTGATACTACAGATCAATAAGGAGGCAGAGAACATCCCGTTTCCACGATTCGTGAAGATGGCATGGTTATTCGACAGTCTAATTAAAGCACTGAAGACATAACGGAACTACTTTAAACGTTCTAGACCTCACACTCGCGACAGATGTAGTCATAACAAAATGGAGAGTCCTAGATAGACACTCCTTCTCTGATCATAAATACAATCAAATTGGAATGTAAATTGGATCACACTCCTGAGGAAGCAAGATCTAAGAATCCTCTGAATGTCGACTGGGCTAAGTTCGAGATACTTCTGTTAACTAGGACAAGCAAGCGTTATCGAGTCGGTGGTTGACATTGAGAAGTCCTTCTCAACAGTAAACAAGACTGTCCTGGACGCCTATAATAGCTCATGTAAACTCATGTTCCAACCTGTTCCAGAAACAGCCAGACTGAAGAAGCTGCTGTAATTAACAGCCAACTGAAATTTGACGACGGGACATGGCCAAAGAGCAGCGAAGAGACTCTAGAAGCTCTCATGTCCACCCACTTGCCAGGTTGTTCAACGGTACCGGTAGAGGAAAAGCAACAACACACCTTGCGTAAAGAACTTCCGCTTCCTAGAATCGAAAGCTGCTGGATCTTAGCATCAGAAATAAAGCTGAAAAATTGATTTCAGCCAATCAGCATGCCTCCAGAAACGGCAAGTCCGTTGAAACGGCACTACATTCAAAAGTCAGCTCCATTGCGTAGTGAAGATTATGCACTGGGAGTCTTCGTTGACATCTCGGGTGCATTGTGCAATGTCAGCACTAACGCTATTATAGACACACTGCAGGCAACCGCAGAAAGGAGTCTTATCCCCGCTACAGGGCTATGGGCTAAGGAGAAATATGGCCACAAGCTCCAACTACACCAAACCCAACAATTGCCTAAAAGTCCGGACCCGGCAATTTTCGCAATTGGTTAAGCAGCGGAGATATGTTGGCCCTGACTGCCACACAACCTCATGGTTGACAAAAAAGCAGCCATTAAGTCTATTCTAGGTTCCAGAATTGTCAAGGTGACAAGAGAAGCACTAGACGAACTATGTACAACCAAGTCCGTACACATATATTGAGTTTCAAGCCAGCAGGGCACACCTGAAAACGAGGAGGCAGACATCCTAACAAAGATCGTCGTCGAACTACCCGTGCACAGGATAGAAGACTTGGCCATATCCCTAAGATCTCTATACTGTAGTCTTCAGAGGTAGCAGAACACGACCTCATGCAAGATAGAAGAAATCATGTGCAATGAGTTCAATGTCCCTCAGAAAGATTGTAGGATGATAGTTGAAATTCTTACCGGTCACTGTCTAGCGGCTGCTCATGCAACCAAGCTGGGCATAACCAATAACACTATCTGCAGGATATGCAATGACCCTAATACCACCGAAACGCTTGAACATCTACTTTGACAGTGCCCCACCATGGAGCCAACTACGATGCCTTGGCGCACCGGAACTGAAGTGGTATCCAAACGCTCGCCGGGAGACCTATTAACGTCCGCGAAACGGTGCCAAATATTACTAGACTTCAACCTCTGCGTCCGGTTTACTAAACGCTTTATCTGGCTTATGTTTGTACTTTACGTGCAGCTTAACCTAAACTAACCCAACCGAGGTTTTGACGCTGGTCTGTCCCTTGCTGAGAGGGAGAGGAAGTGCAAAAAGTCTCATTAAGGCTTTGACCGACCATAAGATACCCTGTTAGGAGTCCGGTCCCGACTTGAGATTGTAGAAATCTTCACTTTGCGTGTTAAATCAAAAGTATCAGAAATCCAATTGATTTCAGTATGTTCGGGTGAAACTAACATAGTATACAAAGTGTCATATTGAGAGTAAGTGAATCGTACCCTGAAAATAAGTGAATACTTCGTAAAACTTCGGCTGCCGACGGGACCAACTTGATGAACAGCTAATAAAAGTCACAAATCGATTATTTAGTATCGTAGCTTTAGCTATTATAAATTTATCGATAATAAATCACTTAAATGAACTTTAAAGAACTGGTAGCAATAGATGAATAAAAACAAAAAGCTGTCAAGCAAAAAGAAGAAGCACACTCTGTCTCGCTTCAACATGCAGCGTACAAACAATCTATTTTCGTGAATTTGGTCGTGATAACTTCATTAGTTTTTAAGTTATTGCCTTATAAAAATTATTTGCTCCAATTTTCGGAGGCGGTAGTAGTCAATGTACCAAATTTTGTATCTACTGCTTTTGCCATCTCGAAAATCTCAGCATTTATACGGACGAACAGACGGTCAAGCCTAGTTTAAACAAACCCTCACAGGGTACAGAAATGCACAATTTATCAATTACCGCTCGCAGGTGTTGACAGCGATTCTCCATTATCGCATCTCAGGGTAAATAAAAGTCGAACAATTGAACACTCTGTATATTTTGCATTTTTATTTACTTTTCTCGTCTTTATATATAAAACATCTCTTTTTTTTTTTTAGTTTTTTCCTTGCTACGCATCTTTTCGATTGTTTTGCTTATTTCTTTCTTTTGTGTTTGATATTTTAAAAACAATTTTTCGGATTATGTGAAACAGTTTCAGCATTCGTTACAGATCTCAAACAACGCTCCCTCTCTCTCTCTCGCTCTATTACTATCTCATTGCCCATTCCCACACTTTCTCTCTACCTTTTTTTCCAAGTAAATCGCCTCGTTGTCAATAAATGTTAACGGCTTGGATAACTCGTAAGTTTTAACGGACATTTTGCAAAAAACTAAAGTATATACCTATTTTTATTTATGTGTATTTGGTCTTCAAGTATAGTGTGTGTAGTGTAGAGTATCTCCCTCTTTTCGCTCCCTCTCGCGACGTCTTCGTCTTCTCACTGCCTCCCTTAGTTCACATCTTATAAATGTTTTTTGTTTCGTTGCGAAACATTTCTCACAGTTTTGCAAATTAAAACAAGAGCGTTCCTTAGTTTTGCCATTCTACCATCGAGTTCTGTTTACAATGCAAACAAACTTGTTGTTTTGTTGTAGGAATACATTTTTAATATAAATTAAATTTAAATTATCTGGGTCTCGCACTTATCTGTTGTGTGCATGTGTCTCTGGATTTTATTTTCCATCAATTAAAATTTAATTATTAGGCTCTTCTTTTGTTATATTCTATGTTTCTTTGTTTTTTGTTGTTTTTTTTTTTTTTATGTGCAAGTATTTAAAGTTTTTTAAGTTGTGTTTTTTTTTTGTTTTTGTTTAGTTTTTTTTGTACAGTTTTGTTTGTTGTTGTGGAAAAATAGAAGTATGTATTTATACATTTTGTTGAGGCGCAAAGCATAATGACATTTGATTTTATAGGACGTAAACAAACAAACGATTACACAAAAATAAAAATATAATAATAATCGATTTTCGTTAGACTTTTCTTTCTCTTCTACTGGTCACTACAACTACTATTCACTTTCCACTGTAGAACGTCATGTAGTTGTTGTAACTTTCTGCGGTTGTTGATGATGGCACAGCGTCAGTTGATAGTTTTCTTCAGGTGCAGTTTACATTTACATTTTATATCACATTTTTATTTGTTATTATTATTATTATAATTATTATTTTTATGTTCAATTTTAATTAACACATCCTCTTCTCCAATAAGTTTCAATTATATTTACGCCCAGCAAACAATTGTTGAGCAACTTGAAATGTCAAGAATTATCTTTACTTATTTAGGAAAGTAACAAAAAAATTTTGAGATATTTCTTAAGGTAAGCTATATCCTCTCAAATTGTTTGTAGCAATAACTCGATTAGAATTTTAGTTTACAGTCTCTCAATATGTGCCCAAGATGTATGCTAACTGAATGATAAATTTATTGGGTAAGCATCAATATCAAGCTCGCATTGAGCGAAAGTGTATTTTAGAAAATTCTCAAGAAATTACAATGTATTTGGTAAACAACTCCATTCCAACTCCAAATCAATTGAATCAACTGGTTAAGGAATTGTAGCTGTGTAACCAATAAATCAATTTCCCACGAGTGTGTAGTTTTTTCTTTTTTTTTTTGTAAATTTTACAAAACTTAACTCAATTTCTAAACTTTCTGTTTCATTTTTTGTATGCTTTGTGTAACAATATGTGTTAATTCAAATGTAAAATTTATAGTTAACTGACGTTTTGTTTTTTTTTTAATCGTATTTCAACAATTTTTTCTTTTTGTTGTACATTTTGGGATTTCGGTATGCAAAGTTCTTAATTCATATTTAGCCAAAACAAATAAAATCATGCAACAACTTTGTTTTTGACTTTGTTAACAGAAAAGCACAAAAAAAAAGGAAAATAATTTTGACGGCAACTGTTTGTGAATTAATTTTAAATTTTGCTTAAGGATTTAATTTTTGCACTTCAGTTTTAGCCAAAACTAAACAATTAATAGTTTTCGTTTTCTTTGTCGAGTCCTTAACTTGTTTTAACACAATATTATTGTTTTCCTTTCATACTTTGTTTTTATTTTCATAATAAAAAATTATAGCGATTAATTACATGTTTTTTTTTTTTAAATCTTTTTTATAAAAAAAGGTTTTTTTTGTTTGTTTTCGAACGACTGTTTGGTATTTGTTGTTATTGTTGTTGTTTAAACAGCATCATTTTCATTTGTTATTCTCTTGACACAACTTTTGATCTGCATTAAAATAAGACGGAATTTTAAGTAGTTTCTTTTTGTTTACAGTTTCTTGTAAGTGTATCGAATGAGGAAATTGTGCCAAATTATTAATTATAGTTTGCTTATGATTCTTGCGTTAGTGTGTGTATATATATGTTAAAATGTATGTAAAAAATGATACAAAGAAAGGAAACATTTTTAATTTTGCATCATTCACTTTTCACTTTTAGCCGGGACGCCGCAATTGCAATCGCGATAGTTTTCTGCAGATTCGGAACACCATTTCGATTATCCAACTCAATTGGGCGCCTGCTCACGGCTGCTGCGGCTTTTTCACTATAGTTGGAACACTCTTAGCCACTGGCTGTCGCGGGCTCACAATACTCGCTTAGATCCCCGGGACGCTGCTGTTGGCGCATTCGTCGTTGCAACAATAGGCTCTCGCTGGGCGAAGATAGGCCTATGCCTACCTTGGGCGGCTCCTCCAACAAATGCGGAGGCACCTGCGACGAGTGCACAAAGCGTCCGGAACCAATACGTCCCTGTGGCTGCATTGGCATCTGCATTCCTGGGTGCTGTTGATGCTGTGAGCGCTGCATGCCACTTGACTGATTCATGCCACACCCGCGCATGGGCTGATAGACGGAATCCTGACGCCAATTGCGGATCTGCGTTCCAGGCAGTGTCGATTGCTCATCGGATGGCGGTGATCCTCCACTTCCGCTGCTACTGCCAGCGCTGTTATGACGCTTTTGCTGATGCTGCTGCTGTTTGAGTACCGGCAATGGACATGGTGGTGGTGCCACCTTGTAGCCAGCGGCACCGCCGCTATGTGAGAAGCTGCCCAAGTAGTTTCGCTGCTGATTGCCATAATGTCCTCCGCCTCCGCCAGTGCTAAAAGGCGGACGATACTTACGGTATGTGCCAATACCGGTTGAATGCTGGTGTGGTTGCTCCGATTGGTGGCTGCGATAACGCCAGTTCTCCATGGACTCGCCTCGTGGGGCAATGTACCGTTGCTGCTGCTGCTGGCGCTGCTTGCGGGTATACGCATTGCAAATTGCTGGTGGCGCTTGCTTGGGTCCGTTGCCCGATTTCTTAACCTCATTCTCAAGCTCATCGTCATCATCGTCGTAGTTATCGTCCTCCTCGTCTATGTCGGCGTCCTCGTCATTTTGATATGCATCCAATGCAAAATACACATTGCGTTGCTGCTTATTGTTAATGTTGTTATTGTTACCTACAGCCAGTTGTTGTGGCTGCTGTTGCTGTTGTTGTTGCTGTGTGCCAAAAGTCGTTCGAATTGTTGTCCTCTCAGCTGCAGTTGTTGTCGGTGCGTCGTTCGACGCCTTCAAACCATCTTCGGTATCTACTTTATCGTTATCCTTATCATTTGGTGGGCATGTTGTTGCTGCTGTTGTTGTTCCTTGCACTGCCGCTGAGTTGACAACAATTTTTGCAGTCTCATAAATTTCAGGTAGCTTTTCATTTAAATCACTAATACTATCCAATAGATTAACATCATCTTCATCGTTATCATTGTGATCATAATCATTATCCTTATCATTGCCAGTTTGCTGATCGCCGTTGTTGCCCTTAGTTTTTGTTGCTGTTCTAGCTTGTGTTTGCATTTTATTGCAGCCGCTATGGTTGCTGATGTTATTGGTGTTACTGTTGCTATTGTTGGTATTTGTGATTGTGGTAGCACTAATATCACTTGATGTTGGTCGTTGCTTTAGAGCCCCATCAACATCGTCATTCTCCCCCTCTTTCTCCTTCTGCTTTGCCTCATTCATCCTTGCCTTTTCTACATTCACCTCCTGCGCATTTTTGCGCATTGTTGTTATTTTTGATTTAGCAAATTCACTTTGCTTTGATTCATCCATATTATCAATAATAAGTTTCTGCTCTCCATTATCCTCCTTCTCATTGTCTTCCATCTCTATCATCCGCTCTTCATAATTCCCATCTTTCGCAACTCCAAATGGTTTATTTCGATAGTCGGCTTCGTTCTTCGCCATCTCGCCGTCCTCGTCGTATTCATCTTCTTCGGCAATGTCATCCACACGCTGCTGCTGCTCATACAAGTAATCGTCACCTTCATCCTCGTCCAGCGCACGCCAATAATGCTTATAGTGCTGATAGTCCTCGACCTCTCTCTCCCCCATTTCATCCTCATCTTCACCCTCATCTTCATTCTCAGCCTCACTGCAGCTGCCAACGGCCGCTTGATGATGATGCTCCTGATGCTTCTGCAGTTCACGCTCCTGTTGATAGCGACGCGTAGATTGGGCCCACTCATCATCCACGTCCTCATCCAAGCGACCAAATGCCTCCAGCGCCTCGTCGTCGTCATCCTCCTCGTGGACATTCAGAGTTTTGAATCCACCGCTGTTATTAAAAATGCTCGAGGCGCTGCGGGAGGATTGACGACTTTGGTTGCTTGCGTTGCGCTGGTTTTGCGCAGTAGATAATCGCCCGCCATAACTAGACGAGGATGCAGCTGCCGTGCGCTGGGAGCGACTGCGAGTGAAATTTGCCGGTGGCTTTGGATTGTAGTTCTCATCGCTGTAGGCATCCATGTAGGCCTGTGAGGGTTGGTAAATATTGGGACGCTCCTTCATATAGTCATAGCGCATCGAGAAATGCTGCAAGATCACTCGTTTAACGGCCATCGCGGACTCGGCAAACTGCGAAATCTCGCGAGCCGACTGATGATTGCTGCAAATATTCGTGGAATTGTAGTTACGGATAAAGATCAGATAGATTGTCTGTCGGGCTTCTCTTACCGTCGAATGTTGTTTGGAGTTTGCAACGCCTTGAGACGTGGTGTCTGCTTGCTGGTCTGCGGCTCCTGCTCGCTAACCCGGATCCAGGTATGGTTGAGCACTGCCTCGGCACTTAGACGTTTGGATGCCTCCTTGACCAGCAGACGACAAATTAAATCTTTGGCCTCATCGCTCACATCATGCCACTCAGCCTCCGGAAATGAAAAACGTCCTATAATCAAGAACAGGAATAAATAATATCAATGGGGAAGATATATTTTAAGACTTACCCTCTTGAATGGACTCAAAGAGCAACTCCTGGCAAGTGCGACAGTTTTCACCGCGATTCCAGCCGCAATCCTCACCACAGTTACCCGAAAAAGGAGGATAGCCACACAGCAAAATGTACGCAATAACGCCTAAGGACCACAGATCACAGCGCTTGTCGTAATAGTTTGCCTCTCCCACAAACAAATCAACAACTTCAGGGGCCATGAACTCGGCGCTGCCGACCTGTAATCAGTGGCAATGTGGAATTTAACTAATGTTGATCTACGCCAAGCCATTAAAAAACCTACTGGTGTCAAAAGCTGAGGCGTCGCGGCTGGTGATGAGATGTCCGTGGTAAACTTAATGCCGGATCCCAAGTCAAAATCACATATCTTGATGGGACACAGCGAGTCCGTGTTGACGCACAGAATATTCTCCGGCTTGAGATCACGATGAGCAATGCCCTTCTTGTGGAGAAAATCCAATCCGGACGCAATCTCTTTAATGATCTGCGCCGCCTCGTGCTCTGAAAAACAAATGTGCTCCTGGATGCGGGTTAACAAAGGGCCTCCATTGATTTTCTCAAACACCAAATAAAATTTCTCGTCATCCTCAAAGAACTCAATCAATTGCAAGATGCCCGGATGTCCCTGACAGTGATGGAATGTCTCCACTTCCCGAAAGACACGCGCACGCGCATGCCCCGGTATCTTATCGATAACCTTCACGGCGTACTCCAGATCGGTGTATATGTTCACACAGGTCTGGACCGATGCGTATGCTCCCTCGCCGAGTATTTCCCCAGTTAACTTGTACAGTTCTAGTAGGCCAATAACATTTATTTTAATATATACTATTTATTATTCAGGTAGTATTTAGATACCTTGAAAAGTTGACGAGTGCAGCGAGGAACTAATGCGTTTCTTGCGTCGCTTCTTCTGCATCTCCTCCTTGTGCCGATTGAGTTCGGCATTTCGCTCCATCTCGGTCATGTTGGGCGCCTCGCTCGACTCGTTCCCTGACACATCCTCGCTGCTGTAGCGCGTCAATTCATTCTGACCGTCTGAAAAAGAATTCATAACATTAAATGATATTCTGGTTTATAATTTTTAATAACATTCCAAGAAAAGTGATGAAATTAACAAATACAGCCAGAGTGTTCAAAAGAAAACAAGTGCAATTTTCCTTGGCATCATTTGTTCCCGAACAAATTTGGGAGCGTACTAGCCCAACTTCAATAGTACTAAAGGTATAACAGTAAACAAAGAATTTTATGATCTCTGTTCATACCACGTTACGCTTCACAAAAATTTAATGAATATCAGTAACTCAATTAGTTCATTGATAAACAATACAATAATATTGTCAAATTCAATTGAAAGTTTTCGTGATTGAAAGTTTTCGTAATTTCAACTGTCGTGTCAACAATGCAGTTACTCTCTATCGCGTGAGTCACTTTTAGAGGTGTTTAACCACTTGCAAAGATTGATGAAATCAATGTAGTTAAGAATAAAATACACAAAAAGAAATTGCACAATATGATAATATATTAAGATCTACAAGTACCATATCAGTATAATTAATCCATTGATTCGATAATCATATCATCATTACGTATATTTATATCTATAGACCAAGTGAAACTGTAATCTCAGCTATATACTTTTTTATTTAAGATCAGCGAATTTTCACAATCCAAATTACTTAGAAGACTATTTGCTAGTCTTGGAATTCGTGTACTGCTGTTAAATGAAACCTCATCAGAGTGGCGGTAGATATGGTTTTTTTAAGCTCAAGCAGAAAACATAATAAATATTTGCGAAAATTTATCGGCGACCACTTGCCATATTTGTATGTCTATTTTCAACTTTAACAATACATAAAAAAAGAACAATAATAGTGTGTATAAAAAAAACACTCATACACCTACTACATGTGTGGGGGAGAGAGAAAGAAAGAGTGATAGGAGGCGAGTACATAATTTAGCTCAACTGCGTAGAAAGCAAATCGCGTGTCGTAAACAAGTCGCAATGCAAAAAAACGAGTAAGTCGAATGAAATATGTAAAAATAAAATATGTACGAATATATGTAAGTCCACACACATATCAAAAAGTTTGTTGTGAAAATGTTCCGTTAAGGTGTGACAGGGGGGAGGAGAGGGCGGGCATTGGTAAGAGTAGCGCCCTAAAGCGATCGAAGACTGACAACGATGATGATCATCTGCAACATAATCATGACGGTGACAATAACGATAATGATGCCGATGACGGCGACACATATACGTATTATTGTATCTCTTAATTGTTGTCATAAAGCAGGCACGGGTGTGTATGCGAAGCTATTTATAGAACACATTGAATTTACAAGTCAGTCTCCTCTCTGTCTCTGTGGAGATCGCTAGCCCACCCAAACAATAATTGACAATCGGCTATCAAAGTTGCCTTCTTGCGGTATTCAGTCAATAAAGCAAATACTTCAAGCCAGTTCAACAACAGAGCAGAGTCGATTGAATCCAACTGAAGTGGAGTTCTCAACCAAGAGAGAGTTAGAGAGAGAGAGAGAGAGAGAGAGAGAGAGAGAGAGAGAACGAGTGGAGTAAGGTGTCGCGTCCCTCTGCTTCTGTCTCTGCCTCCGCTGTAATAAATCTAATGGTGATATGCATCGTTGCACTTGTTGGACTTTCAGCGAGAGGTAATTGGCCTCTGGTCAACTGATGAGTATGGTTCATCGTGATACGCATAATAAAATAAATAAACGACCGACTACACAATCTATTCAAGTATAGTGCATACAGCGTTGAATAGAACTGCACAATCACAATCGAAGAAAAGAACAATAGAAACAAACTAAATGATTCATAATATACAGAATATTTTTTACAATCGAACTTATGTTTAAGATGATCAAACAAATACGTGAGCAGTGAGCTCACACCGTTAGTTTCATTTAGATAAAAGTTTCTTAAAGCTTGGAGAATCAGTTTCTTTTTTCTGTCTGAACGCGATCAATCACTCAAGCTTTATCTATGTTTTCGAAATGTATTTTAATCCATTTGCCAATCACATATTTTCCTCGTTGGCCCAATTTTCTTAGCTCTTCGGTATATCTAGTGTTCTTCCGCCTTCTAGCAGTACAACTACAACTGGGAGGGTATTTCTTAAGAACGCAATTTGTAGATTAATAAACAAAAAGCTGCAAAACAAAACACATACACTGTTAAATATTTAGACAAGATTTCTGTTTTATTTTGCGCCTTTTTCTGGTTCCGGTGCAGCATCTTTCCAACAATTCTTCCCATACTTTATCATCTTGTGCAGACGTCATTTGCGGATCGCACAGTTTAAAATTCAAATTCGGTTCTTCTTGCTGTTTTGGTTTTTGGCCAAAAGCCCACCGCCCGCATCGCGTCATCGTCCGCCACGCCTTACATTCGCACACGTTTTTTTAGCCCACTCATACCACATAGCTCTTATCTAAATTTAAATTTGGCCTATTTATTTCGTTTTTTTTTGTTTCTTATCAGTTACGTAAATTAAAATTTATAAGAACCAAAGCAGCGTGCACCATTAAAAATAAGAGCAACATAAATATTCAATCTCTGCTTGTTTACATTATTCGTATTTTCGTTTATTTAGATTATCACTTTACTTTCTTTGCATATTTTTTTTTTTTTTTTTTTTTTTTTGGGCCTTTTCTAAGTTTTTTGCGCATCTTTTTAATACATTTTTGGCAAATCTTGCTTTTGTTGTTTACCGATCTCGATCTTTCATATAATGTATATAAGATAATTTGCTGGCGACAGTAAAAATTAAATAAGTTTTTTGTAATAATAGAAAAAAAAAAGTACATGAAAAGTGTGTTCTGTAATTTAGATTGACACAACTAACAGAATTAAAAGTTATAAGCGTTTCCGCCATTCAATATAATTGACTTCCATTGACATTTGAGAAATGATCACCTCATGGTTCCTGATTATGTTTAAATAGTTGTATATAAATGCGCAAATTAAATTGTATCATGTGTTTTTCATCAGTGTTTTATTTCAGGTGTTGTCTCAATCTTCGTTCCGTTTGGAATCCATTGAATCATTAACTTGGCTTATCTAAGCCAGATGAGATGCGAGGCAGTCTTCGACTACCCCACATACAATCACACTCTTGTTTTCAAGCTCTCATGTTACTATTATCGAATAAACCCGATTGTAATTGTGGTCTAGTATTCAGTATACAGTGTACCTATCTATTTATGTGAATGTAGTAGTCTATGCCTTCTAATCATATGTAACCAACTGCGAAATCAATAAAAATATCACCTGATGTTTGTTATACCCTATGCTATTTGCAACCGAAATAATGGTATTAAAACGATTACGACAAATATTCATTATTCATCACGACAAGGTATTTTAAAGTCAGTCTTTAAAAATTGTTGTCGTTAAACGTCAATTGGAAGCCGTAGAAAACTGAGACCAAAACAAGCTTAAAATAGTTTTCTTAGCTTTATTTCTCTTATTCTTATTTTCTTATACATTTTTTTTTCTCTCTTTTTTGTTGATTTGCAAAAATGTAAACAAGAAAAACAAAAAGCTTGTAAACTATTGCTTTGCTCTTTAGCTTTAAGCCAGATTAGCTCTGACATATTGCCGGCCGGTTAAATGAGATTCCAAGCGGATCGAGGAGGGGTTAAGGAGCGAGAGAAACAGAGACATAGAGCTAGAGATGGGAGATTTAAACGTTAAGCACTATCAGGTTTTATACTTTAGAGGCGTGACTTTACTCTCAACATTTGCCTCATTTAAATTAATTGCGTCGTACTTACAAGATCCAGAAGAATAAGAAAAAGAACAACAAATGGAAGTTTAAATATTTGGCAAAGAAAACTCGAAAGTTTCAGATTATAATAATACAAAAAATGTGAAAAATAAAAAACAGCTCAGGGGGCACCAGTGAACCGCGTAATTTACGTAAATATTTATACAAATGAAACCGGGTTTAAGTAAACATTTTATTAATCGACGAATATATACCTTAGGATTTAATAATATATTCAATCAGTTCAAACAAGTATGCGAGTATACCCAGCGATAACTGTACTTTAACTTTGGCAAGGTTGTAAAGATGTTATTGACTGTTGGATTAAGGGGTTACATACCTTGAGGGCCCATCAAAGTACATGATTTTCATTTTCTTTTTAAGTATGTTTCATTGATTCTATTGATATGAGGGGTATACAACATTACAGGGTAACTCTTGAAGAAAATATTTCAATATTTTTGAACAAAAATTTGTGTTATTTATTGTTGTTATCGCCCCTTGCCCGGAATACCTTTTTTTTGGAAGAGCCTTGCGGTGATCACGATGGCATGCGAACAGCTCAACCGAGATGAAAAAAGTCGAATGATTATTGAAGGAAAATCTATTTTAGTGGTACTGAACGGCTCATTTGTCCAAAAAAAAATTTTTTCTCGATACGGAGACCCGTTGAACAAAAAATTCGGTTTTTGAGGTTGAAAAATAAAACAAAAACAATTTTTGTAGCCCTCAGTGCAATAATTTTTACAAAGTTATCCGTTCAGTACCTCAAGAATTTTAATACGAACATATAAAAAAAAATTTTTGAAAATCGGCTGGCAACTTTTTGAGTTATCGTGATCACCGCAAGTGTACTTTTGATAAAAGCACATTCCGGGATAATTGATTTTAAAGTTTTACGCTGTAACTTTTGTTCTAGTGATCCGATCTTTATGAAATTTGGAATGTATACTCTCAAGATAACGTACTTTGATAATATACAATAAAAAAATTTTCCATTTTTCGATCCCGCTCAAGGTATGTAAGCCCTTAATAAAAGGCTCACAGAATATAAATAATGTTACTGCTTATAATTATTTTTAATTCTCCTACTGCTGTAATTTATTATTTAAATCATTTAGCATTAAATGTGGCGTGAATAACTCTATAAACAAAACTATTCCACAAATTTTTTATTAAGATGGTATTCATGAAATAATAATAAACTGTATAAGTTCGCTATAATAACACGATGCTGTCATGCACAGTTTGCCCAAGAATGCTTGCAGGCTAAACCAGTTGTTGGGTAATCCCGCCAGTGGGGTTAAAAAAGTGCCCGAACAGAAGACTGCATTCTCTTCAAAATTAGAAAATATAGAATGTTTTATTTATTTTTTTTTTTTTTATGTACTTTGGAAGAATATTTCAGGCATACTGTATTATTAACACTATGTCTTAAATATTCTTCCAAAATTTTAAGCCGATCCGAGTAAATTTGTAAGGTATAGAGCCATTTCAATCAGGGCGGTCAATTCGATGAAGGAATGGCCATCTGTCCGTCCGTCTGTATGAACACCTAGATGTCGGTGACTATAAGAGCTAACGTTACCAAATGTACACAGTGTGCACATGGTACCATTATAACTATCCTCACTAAGATCTGGATCGGATAACTATAGCCTATAGTTTTCATTGGAAAAAGCGGTCGAAAACAGGATATTTGTATGAAGACATGTAAGATTGAATAGCCGATCGCTTCCAAACTAACATATACTGTGTATGCCATGATTATAACTATCCTTACTAAGTTTAATTTGAATCGGACAACTATATCGTACAGCTTCCATTGGACAAATCGATCAAAATGTACTTACAGTGGAATCCGGTTATAACGACACTCAAGGGACCGACGATTTTACGCCATTACACCCGGTAGACGCTTTAACCATATGGAGCCAAAAAAAATAATTTTTAGACCCCGTACTCTTTAAAAAAGAGTATAGGGGTCTATTAGGTTTGTCAGAAGCCAAATGTGCGTAACAGGCAGAAGGAAGCTTTTCCGACCCCATAAAGTATATATATTCTTGATCAGCATCAACAGCCGAGTCGATATATCAATGTCAGTCTGTCCGTCTGTCCGTCTGTCCGTCCGTCCGTATGAACACCTGGATCTCAGAGACTATAAGAGCTAGTGACACCAAATTTGTAATAAAAATTCCGTAACTTTCTCGAGCAGATCAAGTTTATTTCAAATCTGCGCCACGCCCCCCACCGCCCTCGCAATAAGCAAAAAACTAGACACACCTCGGAAAAAATTGATGTTTTCGGCGAATATCTCCATAACTATGGCACTTAGGAACACCAATTCTGGTACGCAGGTTCCTACAAACAGCACAAATGCAACGTCATTAAAAATTTTGGTCTGCCACGCCCCCTTTTCCCACACGAACTAAAAAACTTTTCAAATCTTACATGTCGTTTTTAAAGCATTTACTAATATAGTACAGTATTGTAATTCAAAATTTGTTTAAAGACAAATCATATTAAACTACCCTGAAAGTTGCATAAAAATCCAACTATAAACAACTGAGCAATTAAACAACAAAGTAGCCCATGAAGCGCGTTTTTTTTTTTTTTTTTTTTTTTTTTTTTTTTTTTTTTTTGTTATTTAGCACTATTATATCTTAATGAAAATAATCGGAACCGTTTCATAAGAAGGGGTTGGTGCAATTAGTAGTGTTGCGGCGTGTTCTGCAAGTTGAGTATAAGTTCGCAGGTTCAATTCCCGACAGTGGAATTTACCCAGTTATTTTTTTATTTTTTAAATAACTACATTATTATATGTAAATGAAAATAATCAAATTTCTGCCAAATGAATGGTGTTGTGTAACTAGTAGGGGTGCAGCATGATATGGAACTTGCGTCAGTAAGCGCGGGTTCGAATCCCATCAGTCACTGATTCAAATTTTTTTTTTTCAATTTAATTTTAAAACTTAAATTTTAAATTACAGTCGTATTCAAATATTAATTTCGAATACAAGGAGAGTACGGGGTCTTTTACAGTCGGCGCGCTCGACTGTAGCCTTTCTTACTTGTTTTTTATTGTCGTCATGTTTGCAAATGGTTTAAAAAAAAAACAATATAATGTTTTAATCAAAACAAAATATATATTAAATTTAGTTAAATAATAATATGGTCACCGTCTTCCAAGCGCAGAATTATTTGCATTTTTTGCTCAACGGAGAAGCATTTTCGCTTTGACGACATTGCCTAATTGAGTACTAAATGAGCACTTTTTTGCCCATTTTGCTCTCTTTTTCACATTTTGAGCATTTACGCATTAAATTTTTCTTGGAAAAAAGCAGAAAAAACTGTTTTTTTTTCGGCACGTCGCAATAGCCGGTTGAATTGTGAAAAATATCGTCGACATAAGCGATTTGTCGTTAAAAGCGGAAACGCACTAAGCGGAGGCTCTATCATACAAGCTTGTATGGGGACCAAATAATTCATCGTATTTTCGTCGCAATGACCGGTCGGACGCTTTAAGCGGAGTCGTTATAACCGGATTCTACTGTATTTGTATGGTAAAATGCGCACTAGAATGTGTACGGTGTTACGAAAAATCTTTTACGAAATGATAATGTTTTACACAGTTAAATTTTTTTTTTAATAAGGATTGATTGTGATAGACTTTTATCTTCATTGTAAAATGTTAGTTACTGTAAAATAATGTTTAGAGTAATTATTCAATAACTAAACTGGACAATATGCAATAAATAAACGACAATAATCCTTTTAGAATATAATTTCATTAAAAACTACCAGTCTGTAACTCTTAATTTTCAAATTTGTTCTTTAATATTGATGTAATCTTAAACTCTTCACATATGTTTTCTTTGTTTTCTTAAAAACTATAATTGTTAATTATTGTGTTTAATCAATGCTCACAAAACACTTCACAAAGATCGGTTTGATCCAGAAAACAAATCAATTAAAACTAATCACAAGAAAAACACACTTTTTTTTTATATGTATATAATATCAATTTCTACCTTTCAGACGTTTCATTTTGTGGAATTTGACTTTCTCATTTGCCTCGTCAAGGTGTTTGTGCTAATTTTGAGTTGTGCTTCTATCAAGTCCACCCCTTCCCTCTTATCGAAGTCAACGAAGCTGATAGCAAAACAACAATCAAAGAAAACAGAACGTGAACTGATATCAATAATTAAAGAAAATAAAAACAACAGCAACCTTGAAACGTTTAAGTTAATGCAACAACAAAGTGGACGACGTCCATAAACAGTAATAACTATAATTAAGAAGTAACAGTAACAGTGTAAAAGCCAGAGCAGCTCAAGGAGTAACAAACATGAAAATGTATAACTGCTCAAGATTAACAAAAGGTAGAGGAGGTTTAATAAAAAGAGGTGTACCAGGAAACAAAATAAAAGTCGCACGCAAATAAAAGTATTTAAAAATGTGCCCAAAGTGTATTAAAGTAAAAGCGATAATAATGTTATAAAAGAAAAATAAAATAAAGAAAATACAAAGAGCGAAAGCAAGTAATACATACGGGTAAATGGAGAGCAAGACAAGCAAAGAGAAACCGACCATATGACATGCTCTCTTATTATGTCGCTCTTAACTCTTGGCTCTTAATCTCTGGTGTTACTTCATACTGAACGAACGACAAAGACAACAACAAACGCACACTGTCTAAGAAGAAGAAAATTATTGCGCCGCCGAATGAAATTGTAAAAGCAAAAGTTGAATAAAAATGGCGAATGAATAACAACAACAGCAGCACTAGCAATAGCAGCAGCTAAGCCGCCCGGCAGGGTGTGTGGTGAATATAAAAAACAAAAGCAACAACAAACGAAAATGCATAATTATAATATAAATAACGAAAATACACACACAATAATATGTTTTACATACATTGTATGTACCAGTGTACTCTCCGTGCATGTGTTTGTGAATAGGCCTGACGACGAAGCGCTCAAGGTCAGCGTGAGTGAAACTTGGGGAAGGTGGGGATGGAATGGGTAGTGGTAGGTGTGTACGAAGAGAGAGATAGAGAGAGAAAAGGAGTGATAGAGAGACACAATACTCCATTGAATGGAGTCCATTCACATATTCACACCCTCCTGCCCTCTCTCAACAAAACTGTCCATCGATTAAGCCTGTTTGCTAAAACGCAAATTCTTATTGGGACACTATCTCTTTCATATTCTCTCTCTCTCTCTCTCTCTCTCTCTCTCTCTGTCTGCTGGGTGACTAAATGTTTTAAAATTTAAATATTTAGTGGGGATGCGCAAGAGTAGCGTAAAAGGGGTTCCATGGCTACCTAAATAATATTTTAAAATTTCCCGCATTACATAGTTCCATTAAGTTACATGCGCACACGTTTAATGGTTATGGGAAAATAATAATTAAATCACTCTGAAACTAGATTGTTCCGACACTTTTGTTCATTGATAGTAACAAAATAAACAACAAAAAATTGGGGTTCAGAGATGTGTAATAAATTTTAGTTTTTAGTTTCTTATTTAAAAGATAATTTCTTTAATTATTTATATGCTTTGTAGAAAGGTCGAATGACTGGCCATTGGCCCCTTTGTATCTAGTGTATTAGAAAATGTATGTATTATGTTTTCACTGTACAGGTATGCATTGTATTTGTAGTTGTTGTGTATTCTAATTGGAATTGCAAAACTTGTTTACCGTTGGCTTTGCTCATACATATGCATATAACAGACTGTCACATGCCACTTTGTTGTAGATCTGTAGTTCTTATTCGTTGTGTTCTTTATTAAAACAATGGGATAATGAAAGACAGCAACAAGGAAATGCAATAGTTTTTATATGTATTATGTTATGCACTACATCAACTATAAAAGCCAAACGAGACATACACTCATAAAAACACATACACGCGAAATCACAAATACAAGCACAATGAGATAGCGGAAAGCCAGATGAAAGCCGGCATTTTGATCGATATAGTTTTTCAACGCACTGAATAGTATTGTACATATCGCTTTAAACTTCTATAGTCAGGTATTTTTGCATTAGACTTATTGTATTTGTATTTACCCAACATGTTTGTGGCTGATAAAGTTTTACTGCTGTTGTGCCTTGCTTTTAGCCGCAACGCAATTTATCTAAACAACGACCGCCTCACAGTCGACGTCGATGCTGGCGTCGCTTCTGTTGTTCCGCACGTTTTTTTTTTTGTTTTTTTTTTTTCTTCGAGCAAAGCGTAGATTAAAACTGTTTGATCTCCCTGTGGTTACGTTTTTTTCTTAAAAATTTCGACACTTATGGAACTTATTATCCCAATTTATATTAAATATCGAAACAAATACGCAATAATTCTGCCATAATTTTAACGCAACACTTATTATTTTAGAATCATTCGATGGATGAATGAACGTTGCCGACAAACCGCGGAAAATTTCTAGATACTGCGAGTGTTCGACAACGGACAATGTGGAGTTTGTGATGTGTCGGTTGCGGAAAATATGTACATGTGTGTAAATGATAAAATCGAATAGTAAAAAAATATAAAACAGAACAATTCTTGAAACACGGACAAAAAGTTGCCGGACCGTCGTCGCGCGGCGCAAACGAGGAAAGAAACAAACACGCGTCGCCGAACAACCAACAGTGTCAGGCGGCATACCAAGCGGCAGCAGCCGAAAAACTAGCGCACCAAGAGAGTCAGAGAGAGAGAGAGAAAAAGAAAGAGAGCGCTCACAACTTTTGAAAAGAGCTAAAGCACAACAGCAGACACAGAACACAGCAGCGAAGTGCCAAACGCATTTCTAAAAAGAGTGGGTAGGTCGCGTCAGCGAACTGGGCGTCATTCACAGTGGATTAAGTTGTAACTATC
Organism: Drosophila parthenogenetica; assembly: GCA_035047505.1. Taxonomy (NCBI): domain Eukaryota; kingdom Metazoa; phylum Arthropoda; class Insecta; order Diptera; family Drosophilidae; genus Drosophila; species Drosophila parthenogenetica. The sequence continues at coordinate 3,413,535 of JAWNPM010000187.1, read as the reverse complement.
GCCAGACCTATGTTGTTTTCATGTAATCGAGGGGAAGAGAGCACTGGAGTATATCTGCTTGCTCTTTGCTCGTGGCAAAGAGAGTGTAAGCTTATAAGCGCTGACGTCGCAAATGTTTGTGCTTACGTGACTTTCTTGACACAAGAGATAATGATTATGGTAAATACATATATAAGATTTAATTGTATTAACGAACAAATGCATGAAGTCAATATCAACACATTTGTACCTTACATTCCATTTTCTAATTGTTTTTGCATTTTACGCAAGGGATTGCAAAATTTAGTAACCGGAAAGAAAAGATTGGCTGGCTCAGAGCCGGTTTAAGAATTTTTCATTTGAATAATCGCATGGCGCATATTTTAAGTGTTTTAGAATTTGTTTTGTTGTACTTCTCACAACTTATTAAGAGATATGAGATATATACCAACTGGTATAAGACAACAAAAACTACAAAAAAAAAAAAAATAAATAAAAAAAAAAAAAAAAAATGCGGTTTGGTTTATGGAAAGTTTTCCAATTTGGTTCAATTAATTAAATAAATTTGTGGGCAAATATTAAGGTATGAATGTCGAGTGAGCATTCACAGTTATTAATGAAAAACAAGTAAGAAAGGCTACAGTCGAGCGCGCCGACTGTAAAAGACTCCGTACTCTCCTTTTATTCGAAATTAATATTTGAATACGACTGTAATTTAAAATTTAAGTTTTAAAATTAAATTAAAAAAAAAAATTTGATTCGGTCACGGATGAGATTCGGACCCGCGCTTACTGACGCAAGTTCCATATCATGCTGCAACCCTACTAGTTACACCACACCATTCATTTGGCAGAAATTTGATTATTTTCATTTATATATAATAATGTAGTTATTTAAAAAATAAAAAATAATTAAATTTATGGGTCTGTGCCGGGTTCGAACCGCAGACCATTGGCTGTTGCACCAGTTAAAATTCTTTATTTACATTTTTGTTTGAAATTTAAAAAAGTATATTAATAAATTCCACTGTCGGGAATTGAACCTGCGAACTTATATGCAAGTTGCAGAACACGCCGCAACACTACTAATTGCACCAACCCCTCCTTGTGAGACGGCTAAGATTATTTTCATTAAGATATAATAGTGCTAAATTATAAAATTTAAAAAAAAAAAAATTTAATTTCTGAGACTGTGCCGGGGTTCGAACCGCAGGTCTTGTGTTTACAAACAAGTGCGTGGCCCACCCGGACCACGCTCGCTTTGCAAACTACTGCGGCTTATGTATGTATAAACATACAGTTATCTCTTTTCTTTCAACCACGTGCATTGACAATGCGCTTCAAGGGACACTTTGTTACCTAATTGCTCAGTTGTTTATAGTTGGATTTTTATGCAACTTTCAGGGTAGTTTGACATAATTTGTCTTTAAACGAATCTTAAATTACAACACTGTACGATGAGGACAAATGCCTTAAAAACGGCATCGAAATTGAAAATTTTATTTTTTTTTTTTCTTATGGAAAAAGGGGTCGTGGCAGCAAAAAAATTTTCATGACACTTCATTTATGCTGTCCCTAGGAACCTGCGTACCCAAATTGGTGGTCGTAAGTGCCATAGTTACGGAGATTTTTCGGAAAAATCAATTTATCAAAATCAATCAAAAATCAATTTTCGAGGTGTCTTTGGTTTTTTGCTTATTGCGGGGGCGATAGGGGGCGTGGCACTGATTTGAAATAAACTTGATCTGCTCGCGAAAGTTACTGAATTTTTATTACAAATTTGGTGGTTCTAGCTCTTGTAGTTTAAAAGATCCAGGTGTTCATACAGACGGACGGACAGACGGACATGGCTATATCGACTCGGCTGTTGATGCTGATCAAGAATATATATACTTTATGGGGTCGGAAAAGCTTCATTCTGCCTGTTACGCACATTTGCCTTCTGACAAACCTAATAGACCCCTATACTCTTTTTAAGAGTACGGGGTCTAATAAAAGTGTATTAATTGAAGTGGAGTTGGAGCGAAAAACGAAGGAAGATCGTGTTCAGTATTTAAAGAATTTAAATTGCGTTCTATTTGAAATAATAAAACAAAATTACAAACACTCTGAGCAAGGTTTGCCAAAAATAAAATAAATAAACAGCAAAATAAATAAACAGAAGAAACGATGGAGACTGACATAATCGCTAAGCACGTTATTTTGATTTTATTTTGGCTTGCCAAGTAAACACAAAAGAGAGACCGAGTAAAAGAGTGAAAGAAAAGTCACAACATAAGAGGACACGCGGGCAGACCTACAACCAGCTGAGTTTCAATTGACAGCCGCTTTGTCGCTGCAGCTTAAAACAGAAACAACAGCAGCAAAATAACAACAAAAGCGACAAGTGGTGGCCACCATTGTATGAGGGAGGGGAAGCAACCAGGCGGACGCCTGCTACCGAGAGCACCGATGAACAGTCATTTGGGCTGCGCATTGAAAAAGACCGGTATGACCACGCAAAAAGCAAACTCAAAAGCAGCAGCAACAACCGAGAGCGCCAACGAATGAGCGAACAAGACAAAACCGAACAAACAGACACGGACATGGGGCTGACTCTCTTTCTTGCTCTCCCTTTTTGCTCTCTCTCTCTCTCTCTCTCTCTCTCTCTCTCTTGTACATACCAGACTGTGAGTACAAGACACACATACAAGCCCAACATCACGTAGGCTGCTGACGTGCTTTTGTGGAGGGCAGCGTGAAAAACGAGGTTAACACAAACATCGATGAACACCCATACATACGCACACAAAAACATCATCGCCTGATATGCGAATTGCGTTCAAAAACAAATAAGTGGAAGGGCAAAAAGCAAAAAAAATATCATAAACAAACACTAGTTTGATGGAGCTTTGTTTTTTAAAAGTAGCAGTGTATGTCTGTGTATAAGAAATTTGTTTAGATGTGACATGGCTTTTCTTTTCTGTTCGTACATGTTCAACGGCGTTGCCATATGTGAGAAAAAAGTTTTGCTCAGCATGTCGTGGGAGGAGAAAAAATGCGTGTGCTGGAAACTGCACGTCCACCACTTATGACGTTACAATTAACAAAACACAGTTACAAAAAGGCAAAATAACAACCATTGTAAACAAATTATTGGTTGTATTTGCCGTAACGTCAGCATGGTTGTCAATAAAATTAGAGACCAACGCATGGTGGCAATTAGCCAAGTAGTCATTCACAAAACTGCCGTCTTTCGTGAGTGTTTCTGGTGTGTGACCAAAAATGTGCCTTAAATAACTGTGCTGTCTCTGCGACAACTGCGCCCATGTCGTCCAAAAAACTTTCATCGTTGATTGCATGAAAATTGTTTAACAAATAATCGAGCCTTAACCCAAACCCCGTTTCGGTGGACATTTTTTGCAAGTCGCGGGCATTCAGCTATATATCTAGTCTTCTGCCTACTGTGCTTTGCTTCAATTTCTGTGCATTCACTTGGTTTACTGCGCTGATTAACGTGCCTGACTAAAGTGGCAATACAAAGAACAAAAGAACTAATAATAAACAAATATTATTTACTTTTATAAGAGGGTTGTGGGAAATTTAAGAAGTGATGCATATAGGGTATTTTCAAGTCATTCCCACCCGCTTTAAATATATATATTTTAATTTTTTTTTTTAGGTTTGTCATCATCATGTTCTGTTGTTGTTTCTGCACTAAAAGCAGCGCTGTCGTACCTCAGTCGCAACACGTCAGCAGACGCTGGCTCGAACTCGGTCAGCGTTGAAGCGTAGCGGGGGCGAGTTGGGACGGCGGGTTGGTGAGAACAGAGAGCAGGCGGTCGCGCTCATCGCTTTGTCTTTGTTCGCACGTTCGTTCATTTTGTTTGCTCGCTTGCTTTGGTAGTCGTTCTATTTTCGGTTGCACTGCGGCTTTGTTGCTGTTGCTTTTGCTTTGCTGTGGATTGTTGCTGCAGCGCCAAAGTGCAATAAACGTCATCAAGGTTATACGCTGTCGCAGCGCTGTTAACGTCGCTGTTGCAGCTGCAACACTAGTTTCGCTTGCAGTTTATTAACACTTTGATCCGTTTTCATTCGTTTCTCGTTCATTATACTTAAATTTCTGGTTTTTTGTTATTCGACGCTCTTACGAGCGCAAGCGAACTGCACAGTATTTAAAAAAAAAAAAAAAATAATTAATATAAATAAATAAAATAAACAAATAAAAAACTGGCACAATGAATCATTTTTTTATTAATTGCCTGCTCACTCAACTAAGCTAGCTGTTAATTATATCTGCCTCGCTTCAACAAATTTAACTGAGATAGCTTGCTCCTCCTCGCGCTTTTTGAGCGGAAAATGCAAATGAATATTTCGTCAATTTGTCGATTCCGGAAATAAGCCTCGGCGCACAGCTTGTCCAAGCATACCAGCAAAAGCAATAACAACATTTTTTGACTCTGCTGCCTCGCCCACGCTTCTGAGTCAGTGGCCTCCCCTCCTTAGAAAGTTTCTTGGCTCATTCAGACAACAGAGAGAGCGAGTGTTTATTCCCATCCAGATGTAGTGAACATTTATTGCAGCGCATAAAGGGAGAAATGTGCTCTCCTCTCTTATCATAACTACTTTTTCCATTCTCGTTCTATGATAACGCAATCATTTTCTGAATATACCAAGTGCACATGATAATTATTAATTGAAAAGGAGACAATTTGCGTTGAGATTCATGCTATTTGAGGAAAAAGTCCAATGTGTGATAAGCTCAAATTTAGCTTATTTAAAGTCAACACTCGAAAATGGGTATAAAATTTATAAATTTACTACAGATAAATTGTGTTTTACTTCAAGGCTGAAGGACAAAATATATGTACAATAGAATCCGGTTGTAACAGCACTCAAGGGACCGACGATTTTTCGTCGTTATACCCATTAAAACTTGTATAAAAGGACCAACCAAGTCATCGAATTTTCGTCGCAATGACCGGAGAAACGCATTAAGCGAAGTCGGTACTGCCGGAATTTACTGTATGTATAATTACTGAAATGTTTAAATGCTCTTATTTCAATCAATCAACAAATTTTGCATTTCTGGTGATTGGAATATGCATCGAATTTATCGTGACTTGCGTCCTTTGATCAAAATTGTACAAAGCGCACTGTTTATTTTTTAAATTCAAATGTACATGTTATTACACATACTGTTAGTTTAATGTCTATGTATGTAGTACATGTTGCATTTATGTCGAGATTTATAATGTCGAAGATGTCGAGGGAAGCCCATAGCAAACATATGTAAAGAGTTCTGGGAATGCAAAATAGACGGGATTGTTGCCAGGCAAACGGAGAACAGCTGTTTGGCCAAATCACTAAAAATATAGCATGAAAGTGCAGTAAAAATGAATAAAAAAAAACGAACAGTGAAACTGACGCAAGTGTATCCCAATAAAAACTTTGTGAGTCGCTTGCTTCTAGAAAAATTCTGAAAATCCAAATTCACTGAGCGATAGAATGAGATACCAATGTACGGGGGAAAAGGCACGAAAGGCACGCCAAAGATCAGAAGACGAAGCAGGCCACGGAACGCAATAAAAAGGACAGCAAACAAACAGCAAACTAAGCTCCAAGGTAAAGGGATAAAGGGCGATACTTATTGTCGAGTTTTGCTCTCCGTCCCTTTTTTATTTTCTCGTTTTGTATTATGCGTGTTGTGTATCGCACGCCAGATGCAAAATTTTACTGTGCAAAGTGCTTGCACAGTGTGGCAACAATTGATTGTAATGCAACGAATACGTTTAAGCAAGGGAAAGCAAACGACTAGAGACCAAAAGAGAGACACAAAGAGAAACGAAAAGGAGTAAAAAACTTGAAATTAAACACTCACCTGATTGACTTTGGCTGCAGCTGTTGTCGGTGTTGCTGCATGAGACATTGCTGCCGCCTACGCCGCTGTCTGCTGAGCCGCTTGCGTTGTTGTTGCTGCTACTGCCGCCGCTGCCGGTTTTGAGTCTCATCGACGCAAACTCCTTTCCACCAGCTGTGCTGGCATTTTTCTCCTCCGAAATGCGTTCAACCATCATTTTTTGGCGTTTGGGTACAATTTTTTGGCAATTGGAATTAGGCACTCAAACACAGTCTATTTGCTTCACGCTCCTTAACACAAAAACAAATATAAGGCAGCTTATTGAGAATTTTTCCGGTCAAGCAGCTGCAATAATTCGTTTGCCTGCGTCCCTCTTTGATTCGCAGCACTAATAAGAAACAATGTTGACGTCAACGTCGCTGCTGCTACTTTTGTTGCTTTTGCTGTTGCTACTGCTGCGGCGTTGTGCTCTCGCTCTTTCTACTGTTGTTGCGCTCATTCAAAATGGTGGCTGTTTAAAGATTTTTTCACTGATACCGCTCTGCCAAGAAATTTAGTTGTATGATTTGATTTCTTGCTTCTCGCAATTGCTATTGATGTTGTTGTGGTTGTAAGTGCAGTCGGTGTCGTTGCAAATTGCGCAGCAGCATCAAAAATTGTCGCAGGAAATTTTCTTTGTCAATACAAATTCTCACATAGGCTGTTCCGCTTCTCTGCTGACGGTGGCTACTCTGCTCTGCTCTGTCGGTCGGATGTTGGTAGTTGTGGCTTTAGTTGATGTTTTTGCCTACGGATTTTTTTCTTTACATCGGAAAAGCGAGCAAACGTTTGAATATTCTTTCCTTTCTGTTTTAAATATCTTGCTTATTTCTTTTCACCTTTCCTTTGTGGGGCTAGAGCTATTGGGCTTGATTGTGGTGTGTAGTTGCAGTGAAATTTAATAGATATTGTAAATTTATTGTTGGTTATTGCCTGGGACTGACTGGTGGTGTTTGGTCGTTGTAGCTGTTAAAATTTTTTTGCTGATTACAACACAAAAAAAATCGCTGAAATAGCGGACAAAAGCCGTTTTCTTTGCGTTTTTCGCTTTAAAATATTTCTTTTAGCTACCGATCCATTTTTTAACGTTCGAAGAAGATTTCCGACTGAGCAAAAAACTTCGCTGTTGCATTCAGTGTGGTCGTAGCATAGGATTCTAAAAATATACTAATTTTTCCCAAATTCTGTTTTAAAAAAATATACCAAAAAAGCACTCATAACAATTCTGTAATGTTAATATAATGTTAATATATATTAATTAATATTTATTTAATATGTTTGTTGGGCATTATTGGCCATTATTGTTAAGGAAATGTAAATGAACAAATTTATTTGATGTCTTAATTTAACAGTTGTTACGTGGTGCACTACTCGAATACATAAATGTTAAGTGAGGAGTAACTGTAATCTATGAGGAGCACACCGCGTTAATTAAGATTAGCGGTTTTAAGCACTGATATAACAACAATTTTGATTGATATTGAAGAACACAAAATTAACAAATTATTTTAACTATCCTAACAATTTAGAGTTACATACATATTATATTACCAACAAATATATGCGGTTTCCGCCCCTAATTTCGGGACGCTCTGTGGGCGTGTTTTTCTTATCACAACCACCAATCATATTTTCTCAAACTTCCGTCACTGAAAACTGACCAATACGCGTGCGTAAGTCAACAAAGTTCTTTGAAACAATAGAATGGACTTTATGAAGTGTGTCTAAAATTTAGTTTCTTTTCGCTTGGCAAATACTCCGCAACAATCTTCTGCAGTAAAGTCGGAAACTTTCACAAATTGCCGGTTTCAATTGAATATTTTTGCCAGTCTCTCAGCAATGGCTAATGAGACTCTGGATAATCATTTCAGTACAAAAAGATCCCGTTTATGCCAAAACCCTAATAAAGTTGGAAAATCAGGTTCTGTTAATCAGCTGTCGAAATCTTCAAATCGGGTGCCAAAATGTGCCCGTTGCCGAAACCACGGCATTATCTCCGAGTTACGCGGCCACAAAAAACTATGCACCTACAAGAATTGCAAGTGTGCTAAGTGTGTCCTGATCTTCGAGCGTCAACGCATTATGGCAGCACAGGTAAGCCAAGCTAGCCCAGTTGACGGTATCTGTTATGTTTAAGTTTTTGTAAGTGTTCTAACTTACCTGGATGCTAATGGTTTCATTGTTGGTTTCAGAAGAGAAAAGAGAACACTGAATCAAGATTTACCAATATTTTCAATAAAGAAAATAAAATCTACAATAATATCCAAATAAAGTTATTACTTAGATTTCTTCAATGACCCTTTTGTCAGCAATATACAACAATCAGTCAGTTAGTACAGAAAACAATTTGACTTAAACTAGACAGCTTTAATTTAATGCACCAAAGAAATTGTAATAAAACTAGCATTACTTTGAAATAAGAGCTGTCGTGACACAATTCACACATGACATGTTATGTACTATGATAACTATTCTAGATATTAGCCAGATCGGACACGTATATTCAATAGCTCTATTGTAGCCTGCCCTACTAGTTTCTTTCTGTGTTCTTGCCAAATTTTATACAAATCTGACAAATATAACATATAGCTGCAGTGGGAACAACAAGATATTCTTAAGTATTCACTAAAAAAAGACAAATTCATATAAAACGTAGCTCAACAAATTCATATTAGAAGCTTCGAAAAATTGATGGTTATTTTGTTTAGGAGTCTTCAATTTAATTATTATTAAAGTATTTGGAATTATATTTTGGAAATTTTTGAAAACTTATAAATTGAAAGCAGTTTTAATGACGTTTTATTCGCATTATAATGATAATGTAGTTATAGCCTGTAATAAATCAGTTTACCCTTTCCATTTGTGCATTAACGTATCAAATCTACACGTGAATTTCGAGGAAGAGCTCCAAGAAAATCCTAGACATATTTGGTTGGTACTGTTAGTATTGTCTTTAGATTAACCTTCCGCATTGTTCTAATTCGAAAGACAAACATCCAACACCCTCTCCAGAAATCCCTTGGGTCTCCTGAAACTCCACTCCCTCCCGTTGTGGGCAATGTAAGCATATAAAATTCAAAGTCTTGTCCTGATTTGTTTTAACGTTTTTGTGGTCTAAGGCTGGGTTAATGGTAATTGGTAATGACGATGATGATGGTAATGACGAACATGATGATGGAAAGTTGTCAAAGCGGAGAAACAAATCGACCAAAAATATCCGCTTTCCAAATATTTGCACAAGTGTTTCCCCGTCTCGCATTACTTGAGGGATTCCAGAATTCCTAAACCAAACTAAACCAAACCAAAACTGCGACTTTCTGGCGTGTTCCCAGTTGCGCATCCATTGAACATTTCAAACCGTTTAAGTTTCGCCATTTCACTTTCAATGCAACATTTTCAAAATAATTATGAATTTATGTATAATTATAATTTTTATTAATATTCAATAGCTTTTACTGACCATTAAAAGTATATATATTTTTAGCAAATGCCAGAACAAATTCAGTTCTTGAACAACTGCAAACTCTGAACCATTTTAGGTTGTTTTTGGAAATCAGCACACGGTGCGTTCGTCAAGGGATCGTATCCCTTGGGAGGGCAACGGAGTTTATTTTTTCAGTGTATGTTCTGTGTCTATGTGTGTGTGTGCGTGTGTGTGCGTGTGTGTGTGTGTGTGTGTGTGTGTGTGTGTGTGTGTTTAGTGTGTGTTAGCAAAGTCAAACAGTGTGTCCGAAAAGTCGCCCAACACTTGTCGCATATTAATTTCAATTGCCATTTGCAGGTTGCCCTCAAGCGTCAACAGGCAGTGGAGGATGCGATTGCGCTACGTCTGGTGGCCAATAAGACAGGGCGAAAAATCGATTCACTGCCTCCGGGAAGTATCTACGGGCTAACGGTAACGCAACCCAAGGAGCAGTCGACTGAGGCACACAGTCCCAGACTCCGCGAGGAAGAGACCAGAGACCTGGAACAAAAGAAGCAGGAGAGGCACTCGCGTGGTGTAGAGCCAGAGTTGGTAGCCGTGGCCCAGGATCTGAGTGCTCCACGGCGGGAGAACGTCTCGCAAACAGCCATCGACATGCTGGCCCAGCTCTTCCCGCAGCGCAAACGTTCAGTTTTGGAACTGGTTCTCAAGCGCTGCGACTTGGACCTCATCCGTGCCATCGAAGACATTTCTCCGCCGATGGAACAGGCGCCTAGAGAATCCCTCCTCCCGCCTTCGCTGCCACTGCCGGCACATCCGCTGCCGACGTCAATGCAACTGGCTCTGCCACCGAGGAGCAGCGCCTTCAGACCGGTCATGGCCGATCAGGTGAGCAGCGTATCTGGAGAAATCCTGAATCCTCTCGAGCCTGCTACTAACAGTGTCCGTCTTCACAGTATTCCGAGAAATCTTCAGCCGCCACCGCTACTTCCGCCACCACCTCCGCCGCCATTTGCGCCTATCCCAAATGGTTCGTGCCCCTCTCGTTCCCCGTCACTATGGGACACCTCTCAAACCTCGCACCACGTTGCACTTTGCCCAACTGCAACTGTTTGGAGAGCTACCAATTCCATTAGCCAACTCTGGCCAACTAGCCTCTCTGTACTTTGGTTTTCACAGAACTGTCCCAGGAACTGAAAAATCGGTGAAAGGTTATTGTGGATCTAGAATCATATACTGTGGCAGAATCGACTGTGGCCAATCGAGACCAGAATAAAAAGTTTCGACTTGAGGTTAATTTGATAGTGTCTCCTTAACATTATCTTTAAAATATATAAATTATATTCTTAAATCAATTTCATATAATTTTGGTTTGTAGATTTTTTGTTGAAACTGTTTTCCAAACCTATTTTCAAAATAAGTTCCAGCACAGAAGCACAGGCATGACATTTTAGGATAATGTGTAGTCAAAACTAGTATGGAAAGCTAAAAGAAGGAAGAAGAAAATATCAGTGTTTTCATACAGAAATGAAAGTCAAGACAGCATAAGTGACGGCTCATCTACTGTAGAACCCACCAAATGAATTCCGCCTTAAGTTTAGGAAAAAATCAGCTTCTTTCAAAATGTTCCTGTATTAAAGGTAAATAGCAACGTTGTCAATATTTGAAAGAGATACGTACTTAGCAGCAAAGCGTCTTTTTTTAACTGTGAGTGCTAGGGGGCGTGGCAACACTTTTAAATAAACCGAATGTGCTTATTCCATAGACGGATTTGAATTCCATATTTGGTGTTCTAGGATAGACAGACTGTTGATGCTGATCAAGAATATAAATATTTTATGGGGTCGGAAACGCTTCCTTTTGCCTGTTACGCACATTTGGCTTCTGACAAACTTAATAGACCCCTCTACTCTTTTTCAGGCTACGGGATTTAAAAATCACAAACTTAATTTTACTGGCGCATGTTTGTATGTAACCCCTTAATCGTATTTTGTTTGACTTCCAAGTGAAATTCCAGCATTACCAAAAGAAGAAAAAAGTACGAATTACACTTAGGTGCATCTCATGTTGCTGTGATGAGGTGAGTAAGAAATTCATGGGTAGTCAGTCGGCTTGAATCTGACACTGAAATTTTCCAGTATCTGCATGTATGTATCGGTACTTGTTTATGCTTAATCCATCGTCAGCACAGTAACTACAATTGGTTTCTCTGAGAATCGGTGATAAACTAAATTTTATACAGTAAGAAGGATACAGTCGAGCGGACCTATTGGGACGACCACGCCTTCATCTGCCCGTAACGCACAAACCTAATAGACCCCTGTCCTGAGTTGTAGATATAGCGATGAACTCATTTGCGGACTGTCAGTCTAATCTTTCTACGGACGAAACATACGGAAATGAATGTATCGACTGCGCTGCTGTCGTGTCGTAGAGTCGTTCTACCTGTTAGGCACATATAAAATCGTTCCCAGCATTTCTCACAGGGAATAAATCCGCGTGCTTTGAAATATTTTTCGGCCACAATGTATATCTTTCAAGTTTTTTCGAGGTTAAGTTTATATGTATATTCGACAACGGCCTAGTAATCAAAAGAGTCGGGTCAACCCAAGGGAAGTAATAGTCAGTTATGTCGGGTAGGGCCATTACTAACACCGTTTTACAACATCGAAGGGGTTACAGTGATGAGGTTTGTAGAGGATTCTTAAGCCATATTTTTATGCAGCTAAATAATTTAACGTTTAGCAGATAGTATTTGTACGGGATACGTAGAATCTAATTTATTATTTAAACTAATTATAATTAACGATCATTAAAGTAAATGTTTTCACTTAACTAACTTATGACCGGCTCTTCTGTTCGATCACCGTCATCGTCGTCCTCTTCATCATCCTCCGACAGATACATGCGATCCTCATCGTCACTTTGAGCATGCTGCTGATTTCGGCCACTTCTGTTGGCTGCATTCTGGTTGCTTTGCGCTCCATACGCGGAACTGCTGCTGTTCCTTGAGCAGGGTGTGGCGGTGACATTGCCTCCACTTCCCACTGCTCCGGCTCCACTCCGCTTTGTTTGGTTCGCCCGTCGCCATTTAGCCCGTCGGTTCTGAAACCACGTTTTCACTTGGCGATCCGTCAGTTTCAGTTGTAATGCCAAGTGACGACGCTCCTCCGGAGACAAGTACTTGGAGCTGGAGAAGCGGTTCTCAAGATTTTTCGTCTGCTGCGATGTGAACCGAATCTGGCCTCCTTTCCGCTTAACTCCAAAGTTGGACATGTAGAAACTTGCAGCCGGATATGCTGCATTGCAATAGAGTGCGGCTGCCGCTGTTGCCGGATTGCTGAATCCTGAGGGAAATGTAAAAAGGGGACTATTATTTTTGAGTACAACAAACAGAGGGCTTAATATATATTTCATTGAGAAACGCAGATCTGCCCACGAAAGTAGTCTATGTACCAAATTTGGTGTTAGATGTATTTACCATCTCTGAAAACTCAGCGTTCATACCGACGAACAGACGGTGAAGACTTGCTTGAGCAACCGCATTATACCCTCACAGGGTATAAAAAAACATTCAAATTTTAGATACAATTAAAAACAACGAAAACGATGTTGAAATCTTTACATAAAAAATGTAATATTAAAATACTTTGATTTGTTCTCTATATGTAAATTGCATGATTGCAAGGACATAGACGAAGTGTTAAATATAATATATATATATATCAGTACCACGGAAATGATTTTAGTAAATTAATTCATGTTTAATAAGTAGATTATTTCCCATTGAAACGAAACTTATACCGTTACTTGTTCTCGATAGATACTTTACACATAATGCTGAATATGCCAGCCTATGTATGTAAGTAAGTGTGTGCGTGTACAGAGAGAATGTTGAGTCGTTTCATATTTGCGAGTCAAAGCTATGATGATTTGGATTGGCCGCTCTGGAATATACGACTGTCTGCCTCTCTTTATGGCACGCCTTTTGAAGCTATCTCTGTATTGCCATTTCAGCTGCACCCATTACGTACGCCTAACAGATTGTTGACGCCCATTCGTGCGCCATTGCGTCAGTTGTGGAATGTGGGCTTTGGATTGTGGGCTGAGACTTGGCAAGCGTCAATCGAGTGGATTCAATTGCCGTGATTGTTATCAGTTCAGTATCAGCTGGTCAACAAGTAATTTGATTGTAGTATAGTCATCTGGCTAATAAAAAGAGTGTCGAGTGGATGGTGTGATAAGTTTTGTACCTCCATCGAATCACCCATCTAACCAGCCAACAACTGGCCCAAGCAATGTGGCAAGTAAAGTTCGCACTTCTTAGAACAATTAATATAAACCTAATTTGTCATAAAAATAAAAATGATTTTTGATTTTTGGGGAAATGCGCTGAAATAACGGACGATTTTTTGAGCAAGTGACGTCACAAGTGTATTAAACAATCGTCAGAACCAATAATAAAATTAGTTATAAATAAATCGCTTACTATTCGTATCATAAAAGTTAATAAAGCTTGCGATTTAATGTCATAATTTAAATTGTACAAATACAATTATTACCGGTTATTTTTATTAAGTGGCGTATTGTGCGATAAGCCCCAAACGGAGCCTCCCTCCCTCCTTACTTATCTCCCAAATGTTTTATTTTGATTTTTTTTTTATTTGATTACTGTACTTGAGAACAATTTGGTGTTAATCGTTCAAATATTGAATGAAGAGGCTATGACACCTGTACCCAAGACCCAGTCGAGGAGTGTTCCCGACATCGGACGACCTTATCTGAATCTCAATCTCTATCTGAATAGCAAGTCAATTGTGGAATGACCAGAAGATGATGGACAGCGCCTATTAATCGCCACTAATAGCATTTGTGTTTAGATAAGCCTAAAAATATGGCACAAATAGCTTAAAGAACGGTGCATACTCTCTATTCAGGCGTGTGACAGAGTATTAAATATTTTCCAGCTGAAAAACTGATGGAAAAAATAATTTTGTTTTTAATTTAGTGAGTTAGAGTATATTAAATTCGAAAACCCGAGTAATTTATTTTGGAAAGTTTACAATATTAAATTAAAATTCAAGTAATTTATTCTGGAAAAAGTCAATGTACGACGTACATGATTTTTTCGTAAAGCTGTTTTGTGACCTAAGATCTACATTTCAACAAAGATAAATACAAATTTTAATCAAAAATTGTCTAAAAGTTTATAAAGTTCAGTAAACCATCCAATAATAACTATGAAACATTTATTTTCTATAAGATTTAATCAACGCTCCGGATATCAATATAGTGTTTTTAAGTTCCTTGGAATGAAACGCTTTCAATAAATTAAGACTAATCAAAAAAAAAAACAAAAAAAAGGTTATCTTCGGCTAGCCGAAGATTAAATACCCTTGCAGACACGCATATTGCGTTAATTTTTTTTTTATCGTTAATTGTTCCAACAGTAGCTATATGATATAGTAGTCCGAGTTGAATGAAATTTTGTGAGCATACAGGAAAGGATAATTGTTGCATATTTTGTGAATTTGGTTAAAATCCATCAACTGACATCGAATATTTATATTCTAAGCATTTCAACCGATTGGCTATATCGACTCGGCTGTTGATGCTGATCAAGAATATATATACTTTATGGGGTCGGAAACGCCTCCTTCAATGCATTACAAACATCGTGACAAAAACAATATACCCTCTTCAAGGGTATAAAAAATAAATAAATAAAATAAGAAGGATTTTAAAACTCGACTTATTTTTTAACACTCAAAATTTATTTAAATCTGTAGAAACTTTATCTAAAGCTTAAATATAGTCTTTAGGTAAGTTTTTGAAGATATGTTTAAACATATTCCCACGATTTCTATTTCAAGTTTTATTCCTTCAAAGGTATTTTTTAATCATGTCACAGAGCTCGTTACAAATCTCATATACCCATACCCGGCGACCCAAAATCGGGCCCTCACCTCAATTTCAAATATTTGTCATTTTGATAAGACCTCGAAAATAATGCGTTTATTTGTGAGAACGACAGTTTTGGTTTAGGATTTTGGGTTTTGGGTTTTTGTCTACGACGTTTGGGTGTTTTTTGGTTTTTCTGGGAACAAAAAACTCTCTCCCATCTATACTGCAGGAGCTAATCTGTTTTACTGTTACAGTGCTGTTAGAGTATAGTGAGTATAGTGCACTCTAGGGTGGGATTTCAAGTGGCATTGGCGCCATCACTTGACTTTGACAAGCAAACATCAATGCACATTAATCATGTTGGGAATCTTCGACTTAACATTAAAACAGATTCGCTCCCCGATATTTTGGGATGCACTATTTGAATGAGGATTTTGATTTTTATATTCTAATATGAATGTCGTCATTTGTTGAAATACAGTTAGTTTTAGTTCAATATATTCAATAGCTTCGAATGTAAAAAGTTCAATGACTCGAGCATTATAAAGGGTCGAAACTGCATAATTCGTTTGCGCAAGGGACCAAAATAAATCAAGAAAGAATGCTATAGTCGCCTCGCGACTTTAGGATACCCGTTACTCAGTTTCAATATGTAATTAAGAATAGGTAATGATAATAATATTAGTGCAATAGTTTAGGGGATGACTAAGATAGCTTGGAAAACACAGAACATTTTCACACAATTTTATGATCAGGGCATATTTTTGACAGATTGTTTCTATGGGAGCTATACGATATAGTAGTCCGATTTGGATCAAACTTGGTCAGCTTATGTACGCATATGTACATCCTGTGTGAATTTAGTTCGGATAACGTAACTAACAAAAAAGTTTTCTATACTAAAACATGCTATTTTTACCTGCTTTTACCTTTATATGAACATAGAACGGCCTAAAGTGGGCGTGTCAAAAAACAAAAACAAACTTGTACTGCTTGCAAATTGTATCTCTCGGGTCTTTCTAGCTCTTATAGTTGCTGAGATCCTTTTGTTCATACAGACGGACGGACGGACAGACGGACAGACGGACATGGCTATATCGACTCGGCTGTTGATGCTGATCAAGAATATATATACTTTATGGGGTCTGCCACGCCTCCTTTTGCCTGTTACATACATTCCAACGACTACAATATACCCTTGTACTCTACGAGTAACGGGTATAAAAACTAACTACAAAGGAAAAATAATTATTTGGGAAATTAAATGGTTAATGGTTCAAATTGAATTAATTTTTTTTATATTTAAGGTTTACGACAAACTGTCGCAATTCATTGAGATCATACTTTTATATTTAATATTTCTTTTTCCCGTTACTTATAAGTTATTTTTAGGAAGTGTTCGATTTTTTAATTCTGAGAAAAACTATCGTTGTATCCAAATAATTAACGTTATCGTTATATTAAGTTTTCAGATTTAATATTACCCTTATTATAAAACTTAATTAGTTTTCAGTCATTAAATGAGCTTTTGGGTGAATACCTCACAAAGCCTTTCAAAATACTAAGATGACAATACCTTACAGAACTTTCCCAATGATCGGTTATGAAGTCATATATACTTTATAGGTATGGTATATCTTTGACATTTAGTTTCACCACTACAGTGTAAATCTTTAGTAGCCCCTAGAATTCGGACTTTAACCTGCTAGTTAAGTACTTAATTATTAATGATTGTATTTATATCGCTCGTTCATTGTGAATGACTCACATCCGGTATTTCGTAACTCTGCATGATCGAATGATTCTTTTCGTTGACAGCATAATAAGACCCATTAAACATAGACTTTGGCATTACCACTAAGTATATATGTAGTAATATTGGAGTGACTTTTTACTTTTATATCCATAATAATACCCAGAAAAGCGTCCTATCATACAAAAAACATGATTTTCCATTAAGGAAATTATCAAAATAAAATTGAAAATAAACTGAAATCAAATTTAACTTTTATAACGTTCAATTGAGTTAGTTTGAAACGACTTATTATATCATTTAATTATTTGAACTGTTTTAAAATTTTAAGAAAGTTTATTTAAATAACAGTGAAACTAATAACTTCCTACTTTAATATTTAACCCCAATTTCTTTATTAGGTTCTGTTTTGGAAGAAATAATAAGTTATCGAATATATCTTACCTTCACAGTCTAAAAACGGACTGTACTGATCACAGTACGAGGATGGCTGAGCTGCAGCCGCAGCTGCCACGGCAGCGGCCTGGAAATGTGGCATGAAGAGCGGAGAATTCTTCTGTAGATTCAGCATTTGTTGGTAGAAAAGGGAGGCGGGATCTGTGTAAACTGGATTGAAGCGTAGTGTTGTGGGCGACAAGAGTGTTCCCGAGCTGGGGTCCAGATTCTTTAAAGCATACGAGCCTATCACCGCTTCCCGAGATAGATCATAGATGGATGGCGAAGTGGAAGTAGGGGTAAATCCAGCCACCGGCCCCATTGAGGGTGAACTGCTCATGGCAGGACTTGTTTGGGGTTGGGATTCCGATGGAGTTGTCTTTACCTTTGTGGCACTAGCTTGTGATTTGTGTTCTAATATGTTATCAATAGAGAACGAGGATTTACTGGCTTTCATTGTACTGTTATTATCCATTTTGCTTGGACCGATCATCCCAGGTAACGCCCGATGAGGTAAGGCAGGCGACGCGACTCCGGCGGACGCAGACAATGAACTAAGTGCTAGCTGGTCCCAGGGCTCAATAAATTGTACTAAATCAGATTTCACAGAATATAATAGATTGTACCTATACATATAATGTTGTGCTAATGGGTAAGGTATCTATATTAACAATACTACAACGCTGGTATGTAGATACGAGTGTACATAGATAATGAATGAGCTACTATCAACGATAAGGTCTTCACCGCTAAAACTCCCTCTCCCTCCCACTACCCCCTGTTATCCCCTTTGCCATATCAGCCTGTCAACAAGGCGCTCCGATTCGGCCCCGATGGCTCTCCAGCAGTTTCAATACCCAATTTTAAATCGTTTTTTCTATATATGTGTGTACTTGTGGGCTGTCGGTTCTCGGTCGGGTTTTCAGCCCAATCGCCGATCCACCAGTCATATAAATCAAAACACTCCGGGCTTATTAAACACACTGCTAACAGCTACCCAGACTATTCGAACTGGCACTGGGTAGCCACCTATATGTGTATTAGCGCCATCTCGCTCTCTCAGTGTCGGTTCTTTTGATCGAGTAATTGTTAATCACCCGCTTATCGGTATCGGACGTCGTTATTGTTGTTTGACTTCTTGCCTTACTTGCTCTTCATCATCTCCACATTCCATACATTTCTCACTCATTTGCTATAATAAAGTTAATGTTTGTACTGTGTATGATATTGACAATAAGTGCTTTACTATTTTGTTAAAAATTTTATTATTATTATTATTATTATTATTATTATTATTATTATTATTATTATTATTATTATTATTATTATTATTATTTTTTATTATTTTGTAATTATTGTTAAATACATTTAATTTATATACTTTAGTTTATATATACTTTGAAAAAGTACTTGAAGTTGTAAATAAATTAAAGCCATCAACAGGTTCTCTTTTGCTTTAACCTCGCTATCCTTCACTCCTTCCTCTGAACTTTTCAGCCTGCCGCGATCGCAAAGTGTTGTCATCACCAACGCTTTGATTGAGTAATCGAGTTGGTGTTATGAGTTGAGCCTCTGGTTACCAGTTTTACCAATTTTCGTTACTATTTTTTGGCTGTGGGAGTTTTGAAACAATCTATGCGTTTGTACAACTAATTCAGGGCTTTAGGAACAAGGGGTGCTTGAGGGGGCAGAGTGTTGTACCCTTATCAGACGTACTCGGGGTCCCCTTAAAGCCTTTCAGATGATGGATTACTTTTGATTTTGGGCAATGCGTAGAGATAAAATATACAAAATAAATGCGCCTAATTGTTAGTGTTGTTTACTTGCTACCTGAGTTTAATTCTGTTTTCAGGTCGGCAGTGTATCTATTTAGATATATACTTACGATTTGGAGAAGCTCCAAAATATTTCTGTTTGATTTTTCAATAAACGGATATATCGCTTTAACTAACCCTTTAGCTTTATTAATATTTATTTCCCTCAGAATGTTTCATTTTGTACATATAATGTCTTTGTGTTAAAATAATTAGAAATTTGGTTTTACCACATATTCAAGGTAACACGTTAATAAAGATATCGTGTTACGGAAGGGTTTACAAATCTTAAGACAAAATTATGCTGGATCTGTGTGGCTTATTATATTAATTAAATTTTGAATTGCAAAGATTTTAAATTAAATTTTTATTTTAAAAAAATCGACGAAAATTTATACTTAATTTCTAGGTATCAGTGACTACTTTTTATCTAACTAATTAAAAAAACTCGAACCAATGAAAAAATGATTCATGAAGTCAACTGCAGTATATCGGGTTCGTTAAATTTAATTAAAATTTAATGCACCGGCTTTTTAGGAATATAACACTAATGAAATAAGTTAGAATTGTAATAGCATGAAGGGGCAATTTCAAATTTGATAAGTTTGTGATTCCAGAAAACAATAAATTCATATTGCCCAACAAACAATAAGAAGTGCAATATAAAATCGGGTAATAGGTCTTCAATGACTATTAGGTTTTGGAAATTCCTTATTTCGACGATTCAAATTAATAAACAACTAGCATGAAAATATAATTATAAACAAATTTCTATTGAAATTGTTGTCAACTTGGCTTATAAGCATGATAATTTCATTACCGTTATGAATGAAAGCGGGAATGACAATGATAACAGCTTAATAATTTCCTAACCATGCAGGTAAAAAGTATTTTTTGTTGTGAAACACAATCCCACACACAATATTCAAACTTGAAAATGAACTAATGCAGATAGTTTTTACATTAGTTATGTTTAATAAGTTTTCAGCAGGTAATGAAAAACCAAAAAATTCATCTTTTGTTCAATTTTGTACGCGTCTCCATCTTGTTTTGGAACCACATGAATCACAATTAATATTTAATGTGATTATGGACATTGAATGCGATGACAATCGTCGCCTTCAATATTGCTGCATATACAATATACAAGCCCGAAAAACTGTACTTAATCAAATTACCAAATAATGAAAATTGATAAAAATAAATACCAGTCGGAAATCCGATAGCAAAGTAAGTCGACTAAATAGGACCCTGTAGATAAGTTTGCAAAACTTTTATTCTATTTTATTACAGACAACTTTTAGCTTTCATCTTTCTCTTTAACTAGAGAATGTAATTGTATTCGAATTAACGAGCTCTTGTATGTTTCGTAGTCGTCAGTAGACACTGATCAGAAATATACAGTGGAATCCGGTTATAACGACACTCAAGGGACCGACGATTTTACGTCGTTATACCCGACGCTTTAACCATATGGAGCAAAAAAAAATTTTTTTTTTAATTGTTGTCATGTTTGCAAATGGTTTAAAAAAAAACAATATAATTTTTTAATCAAAACAAAATATATATTAAATTTAGTTCAATAATAATACGCTCACCGTCTTCCAAGCGCAGAATTATTTGCATTTTCTTCTCAACGGAGAAGCATTTTCGCTTTGACGACATTGCCTAATTGAGTACTAAATGAGCACTTTTTTGCCCATTTTGCTCTCTTTTTCACATTTTGAGCATTTACGCATTAAATTTTTCTTGGAAAAAAGCAGAAAAAACTGTTTTTTTTTCTGCACGTCGCAATAGCCGGTTGAATTATGAAAAATATCGTCGACATAAGCGGTTTGTCGTTAAAAGCGGAAACGCACTAAGCGGAGGCTCTTTCATACAAGCTTGTATGGGGACCAAACAATTCATCGAATTTTCGTCGCAATGACCGGTCGGACGCTTTAAGCGGAGTCGTTATAACCGGATTCTACTGTATATATATATATATATATTATATACTGTCTGAAATGCATTTTTCTGTATTTTATGACTATTTCGTTTGGCTAACATAAAAATCGACCTTTATTAGATTGAAGTACAGGGCCTGCAAATTAAAATTTAACGAGTTCAAATCGAATCGGAAGCCAGGTAAACATTTGGGCGTGATAAATGCACTCGATTCGGGGAATGGATTGTTGTTAGTGTCCTAAATAGTTGGCAAATAAATGATAATGCCGTGTCAAAATCAAAGTCAGAATCAGCGGGTGGCTTAAGATCGTCAAGTGACACTAAATTATTAGCAATTATCAGAGACGAACGGTTCGTAACGACTTTAAAATTGGGCATACATGTGCAGTCCCAGTAACCGGGTTGGAAAAAAAGAGCTTCTTCAATTTATTATGTGTCTCAAGTGTGAAAAGAAGCGTCGTATTTATATGTGTTCATGATATTGATGGACATGCTATGATAATTGTCTTGTCTGCTTGCTCTGTACAATTGGCAAGGACGGCAAGGTGTGTGGTAGTGCCCAATACATCAAAGTTCAATTATAATTTTAAGTATTAAGAAAGTCGAAAAAGAAATAAGTTTTTTATGTTATAGTTTTATTCATTCTCAGGCTCCATCTTGTTTTACATACATACGTACAGTTTTGTATATTTTCATTTTGTATTTTATCTAATTTAAATTTTTTATTCATATATCTTTGCTGGTTTCTCTTAAAGTTTATTTTATTTTAATATGTTAATTAAAGTGTGCACAACTTTTGTATACACTTGTAAACTAATTAATTAAATTGTTGCGCAGCTTTTGACTTTCTTTTTTATTTTATTTGTATTGGTTAATTATTTAATGCATACGAATAAATACATTATATATATATATATATAGCACTAAGTTGTTGCAAGTAACTTTTAAGCTGTTTTTACGTAATAATTTGTAATTGTTATTGGATTTGCTTTGCTTTTTTTAACAGTACATTTATATATAATTATATATATATATATATATATATATATATATATATATATATATATATATATATATATATATATATATATATATATTTTAAGTTTGCTTTACCAGTTCTTTAATGTTTCATTATTTTGAGAGCTACTTTGAGTATTATACTATACTATTGAGTATTTTGCTTGATTTTTTGCTGAAGTTCCTCAAATTGAAATACGAGTTAAATTAGTTAAACTACAATTATACGCACAATGAGTCTACCCTTTCCACGTGAATTAAACAAATTTATGATTATTTTCTCCAAATAATTTTGTTTTTGGTTTAAAAAGCAATAAACGTTACAATGCAGACAATTCTGAGTATTTGTTGTTGTGGCTAAAATATAATATGTTTAATTTCTTGGCAGCAGTTAGTTAAAAAATTCAAGTAGCAAAATTAATATAGTTTAATTTAGGATTTAGTTAGGATGAGTTTGAATACTTTATTAGATTTCATTTGCGTAGTCACAAATCGAAGGTCGAAGTTCAGTTGCATAGGTAAGTAATTAAGTTAAGTAAAGTTAGGATAGGTTAATAACGCTTACATATACATATATATTTTGGGCTTGCTCCGTCATGTAATTTTTGGCTTATTTCATTACTCCTAAGCTGCAGCTGTCAAAACACTAAACCAAATTCGACACATGCGCAGTGTCCATGTGCTGTATTAAGACATGTATGAAGGACATCTCTTTGCGTGCATTCTCCAGTATTACCTTGGGATCATCTGAAGTGCAGCGTAAGCAATTTGGCGCAAATACCATTGCTAGATTTGATGAGTCCATTTTGGTGCAGCTAACCACATCCGAATTGGAAAATTGTTGCAGAAAGTGTATTAGATACGTTAGGACCTTATGAAAACGAAAGTAAAGATTAATAAGATCCAGTTTTCACACGTTCCTTATTTACTTTTACTCACCAGTTGATTAATTTGGGGCAACTTATTAACTATATCTTTGGCTTTTTCGGGATCCTCGGTATTCACACAATCCTCGTAGTAATCATCGGGTATAAGTGGATCATACAGCTCACGATACCACAACTTCAGTAGACTAGCGGGCGCATGGGCATCGACTGTAAAAAATTATATTTACAGGAGTACTTAAATTGACAAAATTCTGTAAAAGCTGCATAATGTATTTGTATGAGAATGACTTTTTTTTAAAATACTGTTATGGTGATCACGATAGGTTTTCTAGTATTCGTATTGAAAATTTCGTGTACGATCGATTTTATTAAAAAAATTTTTGAATTTGTTTCAAAATTTTGTTTTTTGAAAAATTTGACCCCAAAAAAGTCGATTTTTCATTTAAACCATTTTTTTTACTAAAAAAAAAATATTTTTTTTAATCGGCTTCGTTCAAGTACACCAGAGTACATTTATCTTGAATAATTTTTTTACTTTTTTTAATTTTATTTAAGCGGTTCGTCGTGAAGAATGATCACCGCAAACCTCTATAAAAACAAGTAAGAAAGGCTACAGTCGAGCGAGCCGACTGTAAAAGACACCGTACTCCTTCTAGAGAGAATTTTTTCATACAAATTTTCTGTTTTCGATCGATTTGTTCTATGGGAGCTATAGGCTATAGTTGTCCGATCCGGATCAAACTTGGTGGAGATAATTATAATGGTTCCACATATTTACACATATTGTGTAAATTTCGTCTCGATAGCTCAACTTATACTACATGTCACCATACAAATGTTCCATTTTCGACCGATTTGTCGTATTATAGCTATAGGCTTTAGTTGCCCGATCTAGATCAAACATGGTGAGAATAGTTATAATAGTACCATACACGTACTGTCTAAATTTGGTCACGATAGCTCCGATAACTTGCAAGTTTTAGTGAAATGAAAATAGTTTTTCACGGTAGGGGGTATGTCAACAATTTGAAATAAATTTAACCTGCCTGACATATAGACGGGCTTTCATTTCAAATTTGGTGGCTCTAGCTTTTGTAGTTTAAAAGATTCAGGTTTTCATACGGACGGACGGACAGACATACGGACATTGCTATATCGTCTCGGCTGTTGATGCTGATCAAGAATATATATACTTTATGGGGTCGGCCACGCCCTCTCTGCCTGTTACGCACATTTCGCTTCTGATAAACCTAATAGACCTCTATACTCTTTTTTTAAAGAACACGGGGTCTAAAAATGTGTCTCGGGGCGTGACCTTTAACTCCGTCACTTTTCAAATTTTTCTTAAAATTAAAATTGTTTTTATTTCTTTAAATATGTTACTAAAGTATTGTGCATTGCTTTTTTTTAATAAAGATTGCATAAACATTTTTTAAAAATTCACAAAGTTATCTTACTTCACTGCCTCAACTTTGTATATAACCCCTTAAGGTTATTGTGTGAAAATTTGTCGATCGGAGTTAAATTGACAAAGATACAGATGTTTTAGCATGCTCCTCTGCAGTCGGATTACACACTGCCGAAATCTTTAAACGCGTTTTCCCACACTTGCCCTATTCAAGGTCGGTGTCCACTCTAGCTTAAAATCTACTAAACCGATTCTTTTTAAATTTTTTTACAGAAATTCTTTATTGACCAGGTAATGACGTCGAGTGTTTTTTTATTTTTAGAATATCTAAAATTTGAGATTTATTTTGATTAAAAATCGTTGTTTTGACTTCAAAACTCTGTAAAAAAAAGTAAAAAATTAAAATAACAAAATCGACGTCATTACCTGCGAAAATTCATTAACTATTGAAATCAATTTGGTTTTAAAATTTTTTTGATCCAGTGGTGCACTATGAGAAACACCGCAAACGACCTTTTTGTTAAAGCGTCCGCGGAGATTCCCTGACACCGGCTCATGACGTCATCAAAATTAATATAATATTTAATATAATATTCTTTAAACATGATTCCATAATGTGGTAAATTTTAAATAAATCAACTGTGTCGGCTAAAAAAATTCGTAAAAGCAGGCTTGATTTGCACCGACTTAACTTTAATACCCTCTTAAGCATTTTAGAAAAATCATCCTTAACATGTTCCTTTTTTTGGATTAGTAAAACCTACTAACGAAGTTTGCAATCCTATTTGGTTATTAATGCTGTTCAGGAAAATATATCTCGAAAAAGTCTTCTATACACTATCTTTAAAAAAGAACCTTTTAGTTTTAAGTAGTCATATCTATATTTATATTTAATACTATACCCATTGTGTTCTTATAGTCAGGAACATCCCACCGATCTAAGCGATTCTTCATGCAATTAACTTCATCCACATCGGCGGATACACGGAAAATTCCTTCGGTTTGTTTTCCATTCAGCGAAAGAACCTAACAAATATAGAAAATGGTTAATACAATTCATTTCTGAAGATAACTCTTTAACGTTTACATGTTCCGACAGCGTGGTTTGTATCCAGGGCAATTTTCGGAACGGAAATTTGTCCTTTTGCAGTTCCATCACTTCGGAAAGTGTGTTACCAAACATGCTATTGCGCAGAATTTGTTGCTGAAAAGGAATAGGGCGTTAGATTAATATGGAATTCGTAATTTAAATTGTGACTTCTGGGACTCACCCGCGCCTGTTCCACCTCATCCTCGGTGGGCTTCTTCGCCAGACGGCGACCACTGCTGCCAATCCGATCCAAGCGACGACAACAAACGGTTGCATAATGCGAGATTTGGACATGAATGGGCCACTTGCAGACCTCTAGGTAGCCAGTGGCAAACGATGGGTCACGATGACGATTTACGTAACTATAATTTATAACGTCAAATGCTTAATCCGTAAAATACCATATAAAGAGCAATCTTACTTGAGCAAAGTAGGCTGAAATGTTGGCGAAGGCGGCACAAACGATAGACAAATGGCCATAAGCTCCCAACCACGAATAAGTGACTCTCGCTTGGGATTCTCCGTTGTCTGCCGGCACAGCTGCACATACAGTTCATCCCTCAATCTGCATGATCAATTGTTTAAGAAAGAAAATTGTAGGCTTATTGGATTCATTTACTTACTGCTGTTGAGGTAGAGATGCAGTGATTATGTCTATAGACACCGAGTTGAGAGTCATACCCAGACGCGCCTTGCGATCACCCATGTAGATTTGGACCAGCTTAAAAAGTTCAATGGCCGTCTTCTTGTCAGCCTTGTCCCGCGACAGGGCCAACATGGGCCGGCCAATCGCCTCTGCAGTCCAGCTCAGCATGTCGCGCACCGATGCCTTCTTTCGAAAGATTCCCTTCGAGTGAAGATTCAAATTGTCCGCCGCGAACTTTTCAATATCACATTCCTTCATGCACGCTAATGTTGTGCCTGGAGCACGCTCGCTCGGCGGGAAGATTTGCTGAATAGTGGGCTTAAGCGATGGAGGCGTCAATTTGTAATTGCCTCCACGACTTAAACTGCTGATGACAGCGGACTGAGCGGTATTTGCAGATGGCAATTGATGATGCTGGTGTTGCTGATGCAGTTGTTGCTGCTGTACATGATTGGCATCCTCTTTGGTTAAATGACCGGCGACTAGTCGAGAAATTTGACGGTTGGGTGAGGGCAACGTTTGTGATTGCTTCTGCTTGACGGTAGATGCATCGTTAGGATCCAAATGTAGCTGTTGCTGCTGATGCGCAGGTGCCGCTGGCTGACCCAATCCGTGTTCGTGACCATGTCCATGCCCGTGCCACGATGGAGTATTCGAATAAAGCTGCTGATTGTGCTGGTTATACTGATGGCCTTGACCCACCGACGACGAGGGACTGTGCGAGACGGTGTCATAGTATGAGATCTGGTAACGTGGTTTTGGTTTCGGCAAAGATGCAGGCTCCGTGTTACCGCCAATCCCCTCCAGCACAGCTTCAACGTTGTCGGAGCTGCCAATTTATGAAGTGCTTTTAAATGTCATTAACTGAATATATACAGATCACACTTACATATCCTCACGTCCAGCTGGATCATAAGGCGGATACTGATAGGCGTAATAGGAGACACTGTCACCCATATTGGCATAGTCATCTATCATGCCATAATTGTGCTCCAAGTAACCCCCATGCGTATCGGAGCCTCCGTCTGAATCCTCGTTGTCCGGCTCATGGCCAGACAGTGAATGCTCCGACTGACTGTCCGAATGATACGAATCAGAGTCTCCAGCGCCGCCGTCTCCATCGTCGCCAAACTCGTAGCGATTAAAGAGCTTAGCTTGCTCGATGATATAGTGCTTGAGTGGGAGGAGATGTGGCATCTCCTGACCACAATTGCTGTACAATGGCGAAATGTTGCCGTTGTCATACTCAATATCGCTGTTATCCGGCTGCAGATGATGCTGTTGATGATGATGCGTCTTAGAGCGACGCGACTCACGTTTCTCGCTACCACCACTGCCACTTTGCAGTAGATAGTAGCCACGCTTGTCCAAACTGGAGCTGGCACTGTGCCTTAACGATCCCTGGCCAGTAAAGTGATGAGACTGTGAACGATTTGCGGTTGAATTGTTAGATTTCTGTCGCCTGGCTGCCGAATCATTGGAGCCACGGGATGAGTGCGTTAGCATGCCAAGATTGTCGGATCCACCACTTGGTGAGATTGGCGCTGCGGCCTTGTTGAGCGAGATACGCTCCAGACTCAGTAGATCCAAGCCACCACTACTATCCTGAATGATGCGAGGTGAATGCTGCAGCTGTGGTTGTGGCGACGGATTTGTGGCACTGGTTTTGGCCTGGCGAGAACTCTTTGTCTGCGGACTAATTGGACTCTGTGGACTGGAGTCGCTTGAATGTTTCTTGTGGCCACTGCTGCCACTCCCTGCGGTGCTGGTAGCTGTATTGCTTCCACTAGCACCACCACCAACACCACTGCCACCGCCACTTCCATATGGTTTGGCGTTATTGGTTGTGTGACGTCGACGGGACAGCGGAGTATTTTCCACCGACTTGAAGTACTTCTCATGCATTGAATCATCGCTTGCTGCTTCACCACCTGCTCCAGCATTACCTCCATTGTCACCAGCACCTACTCCAGCACTTCCATTCGCTTCAGCACTGCTCTTACTATACGATTTACTGTGATGCCCCGCAGCAGCAGAATTAATGGACGCAGACATGAAGCTACCGGAGCGAGCCAATGAAACTTTATATTCGCGATCTGTACAACAAAATTTTAAAGGATAAGAAGTTTATTTGATAAAATAATTATTATGATTAACTTACCGACAACAGATGCTCCATACGATTTGACACTCCCACAGCCTGCTGCTCCTCCACCTCCCAAACGTTGTGTGTTACGTTGTTGTGCGTTATTGTATTGACGATCGGCATCTGGAGAGATCTTCTTCTTCTGCGCCTGCGGCGTATGTATCGAATGTGTGGGTGAACCAATATCGGATGACTTGGAGGAGCAATAGCCCTGCATATGACTGGGTAGAAGCTGATGATCAAAGTACTTGTTGCTATCACCGACGACACTACCACCAACATGGGATGAAGAGGAGAGTGAACCGAGCGGCAAATTA
Source organism: Drosophila parthenogenetica (assembly GCA_035047505.1). Classification (NCBI taxonomy): domain Eukaryota; kingdom Metazoa; phylum Arthropoda; class Insecta; order Diptera; family Drosophilidae; genus Drosophila; species Drosophila parthenogenetica. Next base: position 3,384,891 of record JAWNPM010000187.1, on the reverse strand, counting down.
TGTGAGCTTTGGCTCTCTTGCAGCATTTCAAAGCTAAACATCGAAAGAGCGAGAGCAAGAAGAGCAAACAACAACAGCAGAGCGTTGAAGAGAGTTGTCAAGCAAGGGAGAGAGATGGAATTATAATGAGAGATGTCTTTCAACAGTGTGTATGTGGCAGTGTGTTTATGTAGGTGTGTAATGTCTGCCATTAAAGCGTGTATTTGAGTGTGTTTGTGATTGTGTGTGAAAGTGCGACTGATTTAAGCCTAGCATAATTACATTCCCCAAAGAGGTAAAAGTGTCACTTAAATGCATAAAGCAAAACACTAGGGACCGTAACGATTATCCTCCTTCAAATATGTACAAGTTATCAAATAAATGTTAAATAAAAAGTCCTTTGTCTTAGCACTAAAGGGAAATTCATTTTCAATTTGATTACATTGAACTGTAGAAATTCTCAACATGTTTAATCAAAAATGACTTCCATAAACATACCAATCAATGTAATAAATATAAATTGATGGCCACTAAAATCAAATTATTTAATAATTGTTTTTTTTTAATAAATGATTTTTTTAACAAATCAAAGAAAATAGGTTGTCTTCGGCCCGCCGAAGATTAGGTACCCTTGCAGTCATTCATATTGCGTTAATTTGGTTTCAACTACGAAATAATACTAAAGTTTTTCATACTAAATATTGCAACCGACTGTTCCTTTGACAGCTATGTGATATACTGATTTGTGCATGGGGTTTGGTACTAAATACAAATCGACTGCATTTGGTTGATATAAAACGGCATGTAAGTTTGAAAAGTTTTTTATTTCTTACGGAAAAAGGGGGCGTGGTAGCCAAAAATTTTAAATGGCATTTATGCTTTAGAAAACTGTGTGCCAAAATTGGTATTCCTAAGTGCCATAGTTACTGAGATATTCGCCGAAAACATAGATTTTTTCCGAGGTGTGTAGCATAAAAACAAAAAAAATTTTTTTATTGACTGACTAAATATCGAGTCGATAGAGAGCAAATTCGAATTTGTAGCTCCTACCATTTCTGAAATCTGTTTGTTCATACGGACAGACAGACAGACGGACATGGCTATATCGACTCGCCTTGTGACGCTGATCAAGAATATATATACTTTATGAGGTCTGCCACGCCTCCTTCTGCCTGTTGCATACATTTGCACAAGCCCAATATACTCTTGCAGAGAGTATAAAAATGCTGTTTACCATGAGATCAAGCGACATCATTGAAGCGGACTGCGCTATATCGACTACGCTGTTGATTTTGATCCTTTAATACGATGAAAACTTCGCAACAAAGGTATAAAAAGAAGATTTCTCGATAATGGGAAACACTATTTTCTGTTCTTAATAAGGTCTAAATATAACATTTGCGATTTATACATTTACCCAAGTATCTTCTTCAAGTTTTCTTTATACTTAATCACGTTCTTTATGAATACTGTCTATTTCTTAAATTAATTATACAAAGTTTGGTTTCTGTTTTTAATTTGTAAACTATTTAGGTATATAAGTAATAGGAAATTTACTAATTGATCCGATAAAGATTTTTACCGTAATTTTTAACACTTTATGTATGTACGGAAAGACGATTTAGCTGTTATTTTTCGTGTTAACTGAATTATTGTCACAAAATGGACATAATTTTTTAAACAATTAATACTTTATTTTTAATTAAACTTCTTTTATATGAAGAGACTAATTAGTAAAACAGATTTAAGAGCTATTAAGTTACTCTGAATTTATTTTCACAAATCTGTAATCTATTTTATATAACTTACGCGCCATTATCATTGCCAGTGCGCTGTTGCTTCTGCAGTGAGCCGAGTCGGATTCCCTCAGCGGGCAAAGGTGCTCCATTGGATCCATCATTGAAGCGACGATATCCATGGGCACTCGACAGACTGGAATCGCTTGACTTGCCCGATTCCTTATAGTGATTACACGAGTCTGCAAATCAAAAATCGATGAGTCAGAAATAAGAACAACAAGAATATACTAAGCTGCTTACCTTGAGAACGTCGAGAGGCAAAGTTCTGTTGATGCTGATGCTGTTGTAGTGGTTGTTGTTGCATGTCAATCGGACGGGATGAGTCACCCGTGCCGATGCTGCAACAAAGATTCCCAAGTGGATATAATGTAAATAAAGAGGAATTTTAAACATAAGCAATTGATTACCGAAAACTTTGACGGCCTCGTGGACTCGAGATCATTTCATTGATCAGTTTCTCCTCGGAGCTGGCAACTTGGCCATTCCCTCCACTTGCCAATCGCTGGCCACGCCCCTTTTTGTTAGCCGCCGACATGGGCGATGCGAGTTGCTGCAGTTTTTGTTGCTGCTGGGATTGTTTTTGGGGCGTTGTCTGCTCCCGCCGCTCGCTGGGATCCGTGTTTTGTTTGAGTGTCTGCAGCTTGGCCAGCGGAATGATATCACACTTGCTAGGCCGATGCCACACTGTCTTCTGTGTCGCCGCATTGTAGTAATAGAAGCGTTGCGTGTTTGTATCAAACAGTTCCCACCACTGCGATGAATCGGTGCGCTTAATTGGCACATCCTGTAACGAGAAATCCAGAGACAAACGAATCATGAGTAAATCACATCACACGTAAATGTATTTATCATTCTGTCGGTGTGTGTGTGTGTATATGTGTGTGGGAGGTGTTATGCATAATTATATGTTTTGAAATGATCAAGTGTTTAAGCATTGCGCTCTTACTACAATTCAGGTCATTTAAATAATTGATCAGAGTTACATCTGCTTGTTTAAAATAGAAAATATGTTTTTAAACCGCGTAATTAATACGAGATACATCAAAATAACTTGGAAACGACTAGAGCTACTTACACATTATGTGTATGGTACCATTGTTACATTGTATATATATATATATGTATATATATATATATGAGCTTTGTCTGATTCGAATCAAACTTGGTACAATGTAACAATGGTCTAGTATTAGTCGCTTAAAGTCAGCTCGCTTGACTGTAGCCTTCCTTACTTATTTTTATTTGATTTTAATTCATTACCTGCTGCCTCTCCAAAATGATTTATCTAGACTAAAAACAAGAAGGAAAAGTACAGTCGAACACGCCCGACCGTATAATACTCTCTGCTTTTATTCCCAATTATAATGCTTAAATCGGTATCCAGATATTACAATAGATAGTTCTTGTATTAGAACACGTTAAAACAAAAAAAAAAAAATTAAGCATAACGAGCATACATGTGTTTGTCTGTATGTACATACAAACTCGAACTTGTACCTCTTACCATCTCTGAAATCTGTGTGTACATACGGACAGACAGACAGACGGACATGGCTATATCGACTCGGCTTGTGATGCTGATCAAGAATATATATACTTTATGGGGTCTTCCACGCCTCCTTCTGCCTGTTACATACATTTGCACAAACCCAATATACTCTTGCAGAGAGTATAATTATACAGTTTACTCAATGCTATTTTATCGATATAAACTATTTGAACACCTGTTCAGTGCAGAGTCTAAAAACTAAGAAGAAGAAGCTCAAACATTTAGACTTAAGTTATAAGGAAACTTATTTTGATGAATAATAATAATAACAGATTTCCTTCAAATATGATGTTTTCATTTTACAACCTCGAAAACTCTCAATAGTTTGGATTTCTTTAGAGTTAAATGTAATTTTAAGACACATTATATCAAATTATAGCAATTTTTGCATCAGCACAATAAATTGGAACGTTTTAAAGTCTTCCCAGCTTTTTTGAGCTTTAACATTTGCCATCTTATATTTCAACAAAAACAACGCACTGGCTCCCACCCGCGGGTCCCCTTGACTCCTTTAGTCTGTTGTTATCACATTCCCTGTTTCTGTACTCTTTGACTATTGACTCCGAACCATTCATTCATTCAAAGCCTAATAAAAATCAATATTACTCGTATTAAAAAGTGTATATTTACTAACGTTTTAATACCAAAATTTATTTAATATCCGAAGTCTTCGGAAAGTTGATCTCTTAAGGGCACAGTTATTGTTTACTGTAACTTGACGTAGTGATTTTTTTTGACTCCACATTGAGTTGTTTCTTTGATCATGGCTTAATCAGCAAATCAGCTACTCTTGTCCCAGTTATCAGATAAAATCCTTTGGTTTTATATTTATCGTTTCAACATCTGTGAAAAATGCTCGACGAAACTCAAGTTTACATTCATCGGGCTCAGATTCATTAAAGTTCTCAATTTTTTTTTTTTGTTAAATTGTTCTACTAACTGGTTGCTATCTCTATCTGTCACACGACGTAGTCATGGATTTTCTGCTCTGACCTTGAACTTTTGCTGCAGCTGCGCCCAGGAAACAGTCCACACTCACACAAACGTGTGTATGTGTGCATGCGTATGTTTTTGTGGGCTGCAGTTGTAACGGTTCCGAGACAGGCCCTGACCCAGGGTTCTTTCCACATTTCCCTCTTTTAATCAGTGACAATGTTGCTGCGGCTGTTGTTTGTGGTCTGATAAGAGTAAAGACAACGCAAGCCACCACCTCCGCTTCCACTCCCCCTTCCACACAGCAAGTTAAAAGCTTTCAGCTCTGCTGCTTCTCATTTCTATTTCTATTTCGAGCTTCAACTGCGTCGCAAGTTGCATAATTTGTGGGCGCGCCCAGAAAGCGTTGATTGTGACAAGGCTGCCAGCCACAGTTGCATCAATGGAATCAACATCGTTACGCTTTTCGCGTTGTTGCGTTTGCTTCTGACAGTCTATTCATCCATCGAGCCGGACATTCAGTTAGTCGGAGCTGCTCTCTCTCAATAAATGGGGCCTATTTCACTCAGAGGCCTCACACTTCAAACACCATCCGCTTTTCCGTCTCTTACCCCAATGGTTGTGCAGAGCGTGCCACATGCTGCAGCAAAACAAGAAAAGCCACAACATAACAAACACAAAAAAAAGTAAAAAAGAAAAGCACAGTACACGCCTGACCGTTTAATACTCTCTGCTTTTATTCCCAATTATAATGTTAAAATCGGTATCCGTATATTACAATAGATAGTTCTTGTAACGTGTTCTAGTTAAAACAAAAAAAAAAAACTAAGCATAATCGAACATACATAAGTTTGTCTGTGTGCACATACTAATTCTTTTGACGTTAAATGTATGCACATACATTTGTGTGTATGTCTACTATTAGTTGGCACGGCTAGCGCTGTCTCTCTCACACTCATGGCATTGCGTTGAAGTACAAATTTTGTTGAGGAGAGTTGAGGAGAGTTTGACATGATTCGTCTTCAAACGAATCATAAATAACAATACTGTACGATAAGAACAAATGCCTGAGAAACGGCATGCAAGTTAGAAAAGTTTTTTATTTCTTACGAAAAAAAGGTGAGTGGCAGCCAAAATTTTTTAATGGCACTACATTTATGCTGTCTGTAGGAACCTTAGTATTCCTAAGTTCCATAGTTACTGAAATATTCGCCAAAAACATAGATTTTTTCCGAGGTGTGTCGGGTTTTTGACTCATTGTGGGCGAATGGGGCGTGACTTCAAAAAAAAAAAAAAGATTTTTTTATTGACTGACTAAATATTTGTTCATACGGACTGGCAGACCGACATGGCTATATCGACTCGGCTGTTGATGCTGATCAAGAATATATATACTTTGTGGGGTCGGAAACGCCTCCTTCAATGCGTTACAAACATCGTGACAAAACAATATACCCTCTGCAAGGGTATACAAATTTTTTCTAAAAATGTATGACAATTTACTATAAATATTAAAATTATAATGAACAGAAAGAGTATTACAAAGTAAAATATCGACTGATGGCAATGTCTCCTCTGTACTGTGCCTCCAAAAAATCCCCATTTCGGCCTTGTGCCATATTCAGAATATCTTGTAATTATGGAAAAAGACCAACAACAACAACATTAGAAACAATGAGGCTACATCTTTATCTCATTGATGAAATTTGTGCTGCCTCTCTTTATGAAAATGAAATTATAGCAACGCACATTGGCTGAATATGTAAGAAAAGCTGTCAAAATAAATATTATATTGTATACATGGATTATATTTACTTGTCTATGAAGAAAACATGACAAACTAGTAATATTTTATACTCTCTGCAAGAGTATATTGGGTTTGTGCAAATGTATGTAACAGGCAGAAGGAGGCGTGGCAGACCCCATAAAGTATATATATTCTTGATCAGCATCACAAGCCGAGTCGATATAGCCATGTCCGTCTGTCCGTCTGTCTGTCTGTCTGTCTGTCCGTCTGTCTGTCCGTATGAACACACAGATTTCAGAGATGGTAAGAGCTACAAGTTCGAGTTTGGTCTCAAACGACTCGATATTTAGTCAGTCAATACAAGAATCTTTTTGTTTTTTTATGCCACGCCCCATTCGCCCACAATGAGCAAAAAACTAAACATACCTCGGAAAAAATTGATGTTTTCGGCAAATATCTCAGTAACTATGCCATCTAGGAATACCAATTTTCGTACACGTGTTCCTAGAGACCGCATAAATGCAATGACATCAAAAGTTTTGGGCGGCCACGCCCTCTTTTTCCGCAAGAAATAAAACAAAATTTCAAACTTGCATGCCGTTTTTAAAGCATTTATTCTTATCGTACAGTGTTGTTATTTATGATTCGTTTGAAGACGTATCATGTCAAACTGTCCTGAAAGTTTTATAAGAATCCGACTATAAACAAGAATGAAATGAAGCAACAAAGATTTTATTCGAGAGCAATGAGTGCGAGAGAGACAGCGCTAGTCGTGCCGACCAATAGTATTCATACACACATATGTATGTTCATACATTTAACGTCAAACGAATTACAGACAGACAAACACATGTATGCTCGATTATGCTTAGCTTTTTTTTTTGTTTTAACGTGTTCTAATACAAGAACTATCTATTGTAATATCCGGATACCGGTTTAAGCATTATAATTGGGAATAAAAGCAGAGAGTATTATACGGTCGGGCGTGTTCGACTGTACTTTTCTTTCTTGTTTTAATTATTACTCATGCGAATACGCATTTTCTATTAGTCTTTTTCATATATACTTTCTATATATTTACTTATAGTATATATAAAAGTTTACTTATGAGCCACGACATGTATTCAACTCTGAAAGGAATGTTTTTGTATTTAATATAGAATATATTATAAAAATTTAAGTCATTTCAAGTATTTTTATCATTTACATTTCCTTTACTCAATGCATTTCTACCCCAAATTATCACTTCTAGACCCATAGTGCTCTGCAAAGCTTTTCTAAATTAAATTGTTACTTATTTTTAGACTCCGAGCACAAATATTAATTGCGCGATTTAATTACTCCAATTTACAACTAAAAATTCACTTTGTAGCGAATGTGATGAAATTTTCTGACTAATAGATTAAGTCATCGTCATCATTATAAATTCATTAAATTTGTTAATATAGATCTTACAGAACAACAATTTGGCATTTAATCAGTGGAATATGTACTTGGAAATTTAGGTCTAGGGCAAGAGACAAGACGCACGCACAATTCTAATCGGTAAACTGGGCTTCTTTCCTATCAGTCGCTTATTGCCGAGGTCAGTAATGGAATACCATTTCCCTATCGGTTTCGCTTCTATAATACCGCCCATCTATGAATCATTCTAAAACCGAATTGCAAACTTGTGACAGAGAGATGAAAAGACAATATGAAATATTCATTAACAATCTGTTGAGATTTTTGTACATTTTCCATAAATTAGGTCATGATGAATACTATACAATAATAAATCATGAACTGAAAGTTCAGCATAATCAGAATAATCCAAAAATCCATATACCTTATTTCGAGAATGTTTTGCAAAATCTATTTGAAATTCATCCAAACCCTAACAACCGATTATCTAAACTTCAATTTTATAAATTGTGGACTATAATCAATTCAGATATCACCCAATAAAGAAGCGTATCCCAAAATCATGCAATCTTAGTTCTAAATCTTTTTAATTGGCTCAATTTATTAATGAATTACATTTAAGAATCAATAGCGTGTTCTTACTTGTCAAACTAAATATAGATTCTATATTAATGAACCCCTGTGGATCTCGTGGATAAATAGTTAAACCATGTGGTAATCGAAATATAACTCACAAGCACCTTTAATGGAATTATTAGTTTATTATATATGGATTTGCAACCTGTCGAAACCTTTTCTCACCTGTGAAAACAATAAAGTGGCTGTGCTTTTTAACTTCTCGAGTATTTTGTTGCAATAAAGATTAGTTAAATTTGAATGAAAATAAAGTGATATTCTTTGTTTGTCATTCGACATGTGTCGAAATTTTTATTGATCAAATTTTGGTAATGTGCGCAAGCTATTCATAATAATTGAAATCATACTTAACATGTCATAAAGTTTCCTGTAAGTGATTTATTACAAACTTCAAAAAGTAGCTGTAATAAACGGAATCTATTAGCGATATTTATAGGCGTCTAATTGCCAATGAAATTAACAACAAATTTATGCAGACCATGCAACAAATGAAACAAACTCACGAGTCATACAATAACCCACTTTGCAGAAAACAGGAAGCTTCAGTTGCCCAAAATGGCAATGGCGATAACTAAACGATAAAATGTGCAATATAAAGAAGTAAATATTTTTGACGATTGCGTAGCTTGGCCTCGAACCAAACCATAAGCATGAGAGCCACCCTACCGAACGGGTACCCCAGTTTGTTGAATACTCCTACTGTAGGCTTACCCTCCATTAATTCTCAACTCTCTGCGACGCCGACTTTGATGGCCAGTGAAATCGCTTGGCGGACACACGTAAGCATTATACACTATCGCCTCCTTCATTTTCATCGTCGTCAAGCTTTGTAACACTAGACGAGCGTGTGGGCAACGTTATTTTTCTCTCTCTCTCTCTCTCTCGCTCGCTCGCTCTTCTTTTTTACCGGAAGTTTTACAAACGCAAATGAGCAAAAAAGTATGAAAAAAGTAGCACAGGCATCGAGCATTTTGAGGGGAATTAAGCTAAAGTTTATATTAAATGCAATGATTCCAACCGAACAGAAAGATACCCTGTAATGATAGTTAACTGCTCAATGGATTCACCAATTTCTCTGAATAGAACATAGTACTTATTAGAATTGAAAATTTGACATGTCAATTAATTGTAATAAATGCAACTTATTGAAATGTATTACAGGGTAACACAAATATATAGTAGACTCAACTTGCTATGAATAAATTTCAAAACACGTACAATGGACGCAACTTTTGTTGTTGTTTTTGTCTTCGCTACTGTTGCTGTTGTCTGTTGCTGCTACCGGTGACACCAAAAAAGAGCAACGCGAAGAAAAAATAAATAGAAACGCAGCACCAACAACAGCGACGATGTCATTATTACAACAAAAAACAAGAATGAATGCTATAGTCGCCTCGCGACTTAAGGATTCCCGTTACTCAGTTTCAATATGTAACTAACAATGGCGAATGATAATAATATTAGTGAAATAGTGGGGATGGCTAAGAAAGCTTGGAAAACACAGACAATTTTCACACAAATTTATGATCAGAGCATATTTTGGACCGATTGTTCCTATGGGAGCTATACGATTTAGTAGTCCGATTTGAATGAAACTCAGTCAGTATGTTTATTTTATTGATAAATATATTCTGTGTCAATTTCATTAAGATAGCTTGGTAAATACAACAAAATTTTCATACTAAGAGCGAGTTTTTGACCAATTGTCCCTATGAGAGTCCGATTTGGATCAAACTTGGTCAGTGAATGTACTTATGTAGATATGTACATCTATGTGAATTTGGTTCGGATAACGTAATTAACAAAAAAGTTTTCTATATTAAAATATGATATTTTTACCTGCTTTTAAATTTATATGAACATAGAACGCCCTAAAGTGGGCGTGTCCAAAAACAAAAACAAACTTGTACTGCTTGGTTATTTTATCTTTCATTTGCGACCTCTCGGGTCTTTCTAGCTCTTATAGTTGCTGAGATCTATTTGTTCATACAGACGGACAGACGGACGGACATGGCTATTGATGCTGATCAAGAATATATATACTTTACGGGGTCTGCCACGCCTCCTTCTGCCTGTTACATTCCAACGACTGCAATATACCCTTGTACTCTACGAGTAACGGGTATAATAAGAAGTCATCAAACAAAAAAAAATAAACGAAATATGTTGCTAATATAAAACGGGTTTGCAAGTGAGCATGCAAAAAGAAAGAGGGGAGAACAGAGTTATAGAAAACAGAAATGCATAGATAGAAAGTGTGTGTGTGTGTTATCCCTTTGTTTTTACTACTCTTCCACGTTTTGCTGCATAACTGAATATATGCATCAGGCTTAGCACCTTAAAGGATTCCTTATTCACTTCCTCATAGCAACTCGACAACAACTGCAACGACATCTGCGTCGGCGCCGACATCTCTGCTGCTGCTGCTGTTGTAGCTGCAACTGAATTTAGGGCATTGTGTTTTGGTCCTACAGTTAGGTGGGAATAGTGGTTTATACGTAAGGGTTGATACTGAAAATATGCACAGATACACAAAAAGAAAATTCAATTTTCTATTTACACTAATTAATTAGTATTTTAGTTTATCTCACTGTATATTAACAATGGAGCGAGTAAATTTGTAGGGTATTGTAAGTTGCGGCCTGTTAAAGTGACACTCACTTCCTGCAGAACACGCGGTTACTCAAAAAAGAGTTTCTCTGTGTGTGTGGGTAAAGTGTAGGTGATGACTCAAAAGAAAGCGAGAGTGATACAAAAAACTATATGTAACGGCCAACTGCAGGCAGGCAAATACACACATTTACGCCGGTATCGGCAACTTAAACACGCATTGTTCACAGACACGCACACATACTTATTAACGATAGCAGTCAGAGAAGGAGAGTCCATAAAGAAGACTTCTCTGTGGGATTGCTTTACGTACATATTTATATGTACGTATGCATGCATGAGGATGAAAAGAGGTCGCAGTAAATCATAGCATGAAATTGACAATAACACCCAAGTCGAGTTGAGTCGAGTCAAGGAAGCGCAGTGTTCCGCATGCTTTGGGCAGTAAGGCGCTGCTCGCCAAGGCAATCTTTTCATTAAGGACACTCGAATGCACACACACGCAAGCGTCGAAACGACAGCGCAGTCGAGGACATTGCAGTGCAGCAACAAAATAAATGAAATTTTCACGTCTGCGGTACGTCAATCAGCAATGAACATGAAACAAGTAAGAAAAGTACAGTCGAACGAGCCCGACCGTATAATACTCTCTGCTTTTATTCCCAATTATAATGTTAAAATCGGTATCCGAATATTCCAATAGATAGTTCTTGTATTAGAACACGTTAAAACCAAAAAAAAAACTACGTATAATCGAACATACATGTGTTTGTCTGTATGTACATACAAATTCGTTTGACGTTAAATGTATGCACATACATATGTGTGTATGAATACTATTGGTCGGCATGACTAGCGCTATCTCTCTCGCACTCATTGCTCTCGAATAAAATCTTTGTTGCTTCATTTCTTTCTTGTTTATGGTCGGATTCTTATGAAACTTTCAGGAGAGTTTGACATGATACGTCTTCAAACGAATCATAAATAACAACACTGTACAATAAGAATAAATGCTTTAAAAACGGCATGCAAGTTTGAAATTTTCTTTTATTTCTTGCGGAAAAAGGGGGCGTGGCAGCCCAAAACTTTTGATGTCATTGCATTTATGCGGTCTCTAGGAACACGTGTACCAAAATTGGTATTCCTAAGTGCCATAGTTACTGAGATATTAGCCGAAAACATAGATTTTTTCCGAGGTATGTCTAGATTTTTGCTCATTGTGGGCGAATGGGGCGTGGCATCGAAAAAAAAAAGATTCTTGTATTAACTGACTAAATATCGAGTCGATTGAGACCAAACTCGAACTTGTAGCTCTTACCATCTCCGAAATCTGTTTGTTCATACGGACAGACAGACAGACGGACAGACGGACATGGCTATATCGACTCGGCTTGTGACGCTGATCAAGAATATATATACTTTATGGGGTCTGCCACGCCTCCTTCTGCCTGTTACATACATTTGCACAAACCCAATATACTCTTGCAGAGAGTATAAAAATTGCACATGAGCTTATCAATGTAAAAAGCTTTTGTATGGATGCAGGGTTCTTTGGCACCGCGCCCTGGTTGCCTTTGAGCTTTGGAAAAAGTGCAAAGACATTAGTCTGCGACACGTTTCTTGCCCCATTAGCCAAACATCCCCAGGAGAAAGAAAAAAAAACTGATATTGGACATTTTGTTAATGGATGTAAAGACACGTGTTAATAAGCTAAAATTATATAAAAAGAAATAAGAGGATGAATATTTGTAGGGACTATAACTATTTAGTCGTTGTTAATTACGTAAATCCCAAGATGAGGCATTTTTTACAGTACATTTTACGTATTGTAACTCAAATTTAAATGTGCTGGAATAATAAAACTTTATAGTTTTTCTATTTCACTGATACACAGATCAGGGTATAATTTAATCCATAAAGAATACCTAAGATAATCCAAATTAATTACAACTTATCTTTAATATAATATTATGTAGACCCAAGGCTTATAGTGAATCCAACAAATGTTGCGAAAAAAAATCTACAAAATTTGAATTTTTTATATTTTGTAAGGTTAAGTTTTTTTTCTGAATTACGTAGCATAAATTGATCGATAGCAAAATCACATATTATATGTACGTTATCAATGGAACTTTACTCACCAAATTTAATCCGAATCAGACAACTATAGTCCCTAACCCATTGGACAAATCGATCGAAAATGGGAAATTTGTATCAAGACATGTAGAGCTAGTTGAGCTATTGCAATAAAAGTGAATCCTCAATAGGTTTGGTTCAGATCGGACAACTATATCCTATACCTACCACAGGAAAAATCGGTCGATAATAACTTATTTATAAGGGAAATGCACACTAGAAGGAGTACGGGGTCTTTTAAGGTCGACACGATCGACCGTAGCCTTTCTTACTTGTTTTAAATACAATTAATTATCATTGTTCACGCCATTGATGAACTGGGTCAAATAAATATATTCGTTTGTAGACATGTTGTGTATTTTGTTGTAAAATTTGCAAAACAAGTGACCCATGTCAATTAAGCAGCAGTAAAACTTTATTATAGCCCAGTGACGAATGTCAGATACCCTTTCAGACTAATTTGGTCACACTGTTGCAGAAATTAATCAAATATTAACACTAAAATAACTTATTGTAATCGAAATCTGATAGCTTTAGAAACAACATAAAATCAGCAAGTGGTTGTTTGTTCCTATTGGCAAGGGTATAACAAACATAATAAAAGCAAGTGGGTTCATACACAAGCAATTGTGACATTTGGCAATCAGCAGCCAAGTGTTAATTTATGCACGTGTATTTGTATTTTATTTAATTAAAGGTCACTATACTATCATTGTGTGTCATTATCAAAAAAAGTTGCCACTCACATCGGGCGGATCCCAGACGCACTCGCCAGTTGTTAAATTGGCGTACATATGCTCCTTGGTGCGTGGCTCGATGATTTCCACCCATTCTATTCTGTAAGTCAAAAGAAAAGAGATATACATATATATATATATATATAAATGTCGGAGAGTCGGAAATAGAGAAAGAGTAAGAAGAGCAAGAGAATACGTAACATAAATAAAGATATTAAAATGCAAGATGCCAGTGCTGCTATTTTAAAGTTAAAACATTTCTGGAATGCAGCACACACACTACAAATTCACAGCATCTAGCATCAAAAATACACTTTGAAGAGAGCATCAGAAACAACATCAACAACCACAATAAAAGCTTCAAGCGCCAAAAGAATTGGCAATCAAGCACACAAATTTCATTCAATGTTTCGTTCATTCATTCGATGCACAAACAATAAAAACGAAAAACGACCAAAATTAAAATATCACCCACAAAAAAAAGTACCACCCAAATTGCCTTGTGCGTGAGTCGTGGCCCTCGTTGAGTGTGTGCGTAGTTGGGTTTTCCCCATTTATTGCATGCTTTGGACTTTTCTGTGCACAAATACACACTCAGGCGCACATACAGTCAAAATGATTTTGTCAAACATTTTTCGGATTTTCCCTTTTCGAAGTTGCCAGTTCATAACACCGTGCTGTCCTTACACACATCCACACGCACTCATCTGTATGCATGTACGCATGCCATATACATATACAGAGAACGGGCGCGTTCTCTCACACTCTATGTTTCTCTCTCTCTGTCTACGTAAAAGTATTTGAGAGGCCGCGGGGGCCAAACAAAAACGACGCTTGTTGCCGCGCCTTGCAAGAAAATCGATTTTGCAGACAGTTACTAAAACACTAAATTGCATACATTTGCAAGACAACTTAAATTTAACCAAGCTAGAGAGCATTTGCATAAAAAGAGACAGAAGCAAAACTATACAACAAACACACATACACACGAACAAGGCACTATCACACATAGTCTCACGCACACGGATATAAACGGACAGCTGCGACTGGCGTTGCCTTCATTTTTCTCGCCTTAAAGGGGAGGGGCTCCTGCTCCAGTCAGTTGCATCGCTTACAAAACTTTTGAACTTTCCTCTTCACCACCCAAACAGCCTTACAGTCATGTGCTTTTTTTTACTAAAATCTTTTAAACAAAACAAATTACAATGCGTCCGTTATTGTGGTTGTTGTTGCTATTTTAGTTGATGGTTTCTTTCTTAACAAATTGTATACACATTTCGACATTTAGCTTAGCCTGCTGTTGTTGTTCACAGTGCCAGCATACTGTAACACACACACACACCTTTCACAACTTGAACTCATTTTTTTTAAGCTTTATTACGCTGGCCGCTTTGCCTGTCGTCGCTGTCTCCTTTTGCTATTTCTGCAGCTGCGGATTTTTCTTCGTTCTTCTTTTTACATGCACCCCACAAGCTCGCACACAAACACGAACAACTTAATATTTCACACTACCACTAGACTTTTTTCGTTTTGGGGGCTGGCAGCGAAATGCAATTCTTCTTTCAATTGATTTTTTCTCCCACTCACACTCGTTTCTCACTTTGCTTTTGCCACAGACGCGTGGTCAATACTTTCACAATTATGATATAATTTACAGGCCATATTTTCGCTTTGTTTTTCGCTTGCACAAACGCATTTTCTTTTTAAATATTTATATACTCGTATATATAATTAAAAATAATTCGTCCGCCTCGTACTCACACGCCGCCGACGCTGTTAACGAACTGTAAACGTCGCCAGCTGTTCCGAATGAGACAATAATCGATTAATATATCGAGTCGAACTACATTAACAATCGGTATGCCAAAGCAACTCTGATATTAAATAAACCCATTATTAAGAGAATCACCTTATTTCCTTTATTTTTGCACACAATATTACGGTCACTGTTACCACAGTTGGCGACTTGGCTATTTTATTTTAGTATTGGCTCCTTTTCATTCAAAATAAAATTGATTTAAACATTGCTCAGCCCTTCTTAAAAATCAGTTTAATAAAAACCAAAGAGAGAAAAAACATAGAATTTTGGTAACATCCAAATTCTAAGTTACAGTGTATGTTAAAATAAAGGTTTCTTTTCTTTTAGGAGAAATAAGTTAAATTTAGTGTAAACAAAAACTAAAACATGAATTCCTAAAAAAACAGTATTTTTCGTTACTTTTTAACGAAATTGGCACTTTTTGAAACTTCTTTGGCAATACTAAAAAATTAAGTGGGAACCATGATTACTGCCACTCTTATTTGTTCGAGGCTATAGGTACATAGTTATTCTGAGAATTTTTTCGGGACAATGAAAACAAGAATCAGTTTATATTTTACGTTCATCAAATTTTATTGAAATTTTGTGAGTTAATACAAAAACAAAAACTGAAATTATTGCAATTAACATTAAAACCGCCCGCTCACCATTATAATGTCATTGAAAAGATTTGTTTAATACTATGGTTAAACTGATTTTACAATTACTAGAAGAGTGTCTCGGTTCTTGGCTACAAAAATGTAAAATAATAATCACATTTAAAATTGCACAATTCTAGACGTTTCTAGATAATTATTTTAGAGTTATGACATACATATTGTTGAAAAATTGTTCATGCATAAAATGTTTTGATTTATTCGTTTTTTTTTCTTTCTCTCTGTTTTAGTTTTTTAATAATTTTGAATAATTATGCTTGAAATTTTTATTGCATTTTATATATATAACGTACATCTACATCACGAATCACAGCAAAACTTTATATTATTTTATTAATATTTATTTTTTATACTTTACGATAAAGATTTGACGTTTCAAGTATTTCAAATAATAGTCCGTTAAAATTAAAAAATATATATATTTGTAATAGTCAGACAAAGGTGAAAACCATCCAAGAGAGAAGAGAAGGAAGAGACAGGAAGATAAAATGGTGGAGGAACTGAAAGTAACTTCAGTAAAGTAAAGATAAAGCTTGAATTTAATAAATTAAGCGGCTTGCTTCATAGTTCAGTTGATTGGGAATTTATTTGTAAATATATATGTATATACTTGAAGGTAAGTATGTCAGTGCACGTATAAAAGGTATTCAATTCATGTTCATTTATATATTTATATATATATATATATATATATATATATATATATATATATATATATATATATATATATATATATATATATATATATATATATATATATATATATATATATATATATATATATATATATATATATATGTATTTTTTTATACTTTTTGTTTGTATTTATTGTGACAAAAAATAAACATTTCATTTCTACTAATAAAATTCTAGAAAAGCACAACACCTTTATAATGGTCTTTTGGAAATACCATTTACATTTATGTAGATTAAAAATAAATACACACACATTTTATATACGTATGTGTTTATGTATGTGTGTGTATATGTATAGTTATATTTATATGTATACTAGGTATCAAGATTAAATAATTCTTCACATTATGCATAGCATTTATTTGGGGATTGAAAACGTTATTGTTATATTTGTTTGTATGTGTTTGGGATCATCTTCTTTCTGAGTCAGCCCTTTTAGCGATACACAACTGTACTTGGGTAGTTTCAGGAAACTGAAGCTGTCTCGAAATATAGGAAACTCTCTTGCCACAAGTAGACCTCATATCCTTTGCTCATTCTATTTATTATTATTCATCTTTTCATTACTTTGAAAATGCTAGACTAGTTAAGTTCATTTCAAATATATATTTATATATATGCAATTTGCAAAAAAATTAATGCTATAAAAAACTTTTTTGTTTTTGGTTTTTGAGTTAGTTTTCAATGGTTTGATACGAATATGGAGGGCAGGAATCATTTCAATTTACTGGTTTTTTGTTAAAGTTTTGTAAGTATGTATTAAATCGTAGATTTTAACACATTACTCGTATGTGTCGTATTATTGTTAAATCGTATATATGTATACTGTTAAAAACGTTCGGATTTAAAGGCTAGTTTAGTTTAGATGTTAGTTTTACTGCATATACATAAGTGAGATACGCCATAATAATATGTAAAAGAAAACTCTCTATAGATCGATATATATGTATATGTATAAACTACAAACATACATAAATGTACGTAAGTGTGTAAGTATTTTATGTATGTTTATGCATCTGATGCCCGGCCAGCGTGCTACTTTTAATAGACAAGTCACATTGATTAAAATTCAAGGAGGTTTTAGGTGATTCACACTTGTATGTATGTGTGTGCCTAAGTATACTTATACTAAGTATACTTACATATATGTAAGTGTACATGTATGCATATGTGCAAGTATGAATGCATACGTGTAGGCAAAGAAATCGAAAACAACGAAACTGGAGTCAACCGACCCCCAAACACAAGAGAACACACACTTTACTCTATTATGCGTGCATGTGTTTAGCATAGAGAGAATTCAGTTTAGCCCACCAATAAGCACACAGCTCTTGCATGTGTGTGTGAACATATGTATGGGTGAAATACGTAATATAGTAATGAATTTATACCATGATTTTTGTTTTTGTATGTTTGTTCGTTATTTTGTATCCTATGCGATTTCCATTTGTATTGTGGCTTAAGTCGATTTTTAAAGATTGCTTATATGTTTCAAAGTTAGTTGCTTTCATTATATAGCTATGTATGTATGAACTAGTTAATAATTGTTTTAAACAGTTAAAACGCAAAGTAAAAAGAGAGTTTGATATTCATTTTTTAGTAAATATTATAATTGTTTCATTTTTTCTCATTTGTTTTTTTGCTTAGTGCAAAAAGAAGAAAACATCTTCTTCAGTGGGTTCAGCTCGTATAATATACATATACATATATTTATATATAGTTTGTAAGTATAAAATGAAAATGAAATGCGAATCTATTGCATGTATGTAAGTATGAGGGTATGTATACAAATATAAGGAATAACGTAAAGCACAAAAACAAGTTTAAATAGTTTAATTTAATTAACTTTTTTTTTGCATATAAAGCGTTAAATACATGTATATACATATAGGTGCATGTGTGCGTGTGTAAACAGCAATACTTTAAAACACACCATTTCGTTTATATCAGGCATGTTGGCACACACACATATATACTCAGTATGAAACTGTGATACACACATTTGTATAACAGTATGCCCGTGTGTAATGTTAATACAAGGAAAATTTAAGCATGGGCGGCAGTTGAACCTAAAGTTTAAACTTTCAAGTTTTGAACAATTTATTTACTTTTTGCGACTCTGTTTTTGCACCGCGCTGTTGTGAAAAACAGAACAAACAAAAAGTAATACTTTAAACGTTTTGTTTTTAGCACATTTAAACAACACAATCGACAGTCGAACTATCGATCTATCGCGCTATATTGGTGGTATGATTATTTGATTACGATTACCAGTGACAATTTGCTGCGTTTTACCGTTACCGTTATAGATTACTTACATACAACTACCGCCTAAGTAAGTTCTACAAGAAGCAATCGAAAAGTGACCTGGTTAAAGGGGAAGCGATTTTGGCAGTTGGATTCGTTGCGCGTTTTGTTAATTGTTCATAGGCAAACTGTGTGTGCTCCAATGTATTTGTTTGTGTATATGGGTGCTCCGATCCTTAGCTACTTCTGGACGATGTGGCGTAAGCGTGAATTTTTTTTTTGTATTTGTAATTGTTATTATTGATTTTGTTATTGCTGCGAGGGGAGAACACCTTAAGCTGCCTGGCTCTGTTGTGAAGTTGCACCGGAAACAGCAACGACTGTGGGCACTGTGTTTGCCACCGCTACAATGTTGGTAGAGGCAGTGTCACTATTGCCAGCTAAACCGCTTCCACCTGTTTGGGTAGCTACACCCTGTGTCTGTGTCTGAGCCTGTGTTTGTGTCTGCTGCTGTTGTTGTTCCTGCTGCTGCTGGTGATCGGCACTGTCAAAGTAGTCGGAGGCATTTCCCCTGCAAATGGGGCATGTGCGATTCGACTGAAATTAAATGAATAATTTAGGTAAATATTTATTTTAATTAAATTAATAATTATTTAGAATGGATTTCTACTGACTTAATATAAATTTATTATTTATAAATCTTAAGAAGAGTAGAGGGGTCTAATAAGTTTGTTAGAAGCGTAAAGTATATATATAATAAAGTATATATATTCTTGATCAGCAACAACTTTGCTGAGACTGCAATCGACTCTACTTAGTAATTCTTCCAGCTATAAAATCGTTTTTTAATCATTTTTAATTTTGGACTTTAAGGAAAATGTTTTAAATTTAAAAAGCCATTTTAATTTTAATTTCACAACAAGTTTGCTTAAACCACTTTTGCCCACAACTGCCAAAATAAAATATGATATTTCCATCCAGCTATTGAAATCGAAATATTTGTATGTATATGAGGTTTATAATTTATACATAATATTCAAATGTTTTTAGAATAGATAGAGCCTAAAGTTATCTTTGGTATAAGGTTTATTTCTTTTGAGAAACGAGAGGAACAATCGGTCAACTCCTCTATGACCAATACTTGCAAAACTTTTAATCATATTTTCAATCTGACAAACTCGAAATTACAGCATATTTGTCTTAAGCCTGCCCCAACTTGCTTAATATCTCCGGAAAATCATAACTATGATAATTAAATATTGATTGTAAATCAATAAAGATTTTAGAAAACATGTGATTTTAGAAAATACACGAAAAGAAAGCTGTTAATATTTTGATCATATCATGACTACCCATTATAAACATTGTTGCCCCCACTATATCTTTTACAAGCTATAACCGATAAATCAACTTACTCGCAGCCATTTGTCCACACACTTGGCATGGAATTCGTGGGAGCAGGGCAGAACGCGCAAGAGCTGGCGTAGTTCGAAGTCGCACATGCAGACGACACAGGAAGATTGATCGCCTGAAAGAGGAGTAAAATAAAATGATAATTATCACAGGACCACACATAGCAGAACCGAAGATGTGGGACACACCGTTGTGGGCTTCGGGATTGTACTTGTAGCTGGGTAATTGATCGATTTCATTGCGTGTAAGGCCACGGGGCTTGGCCTCGCCCAAACGCTCAGCAAGACTAAGGAGTGCTTCGTAGTTCTCCGTCTCGTTGGTGTCCGCCGAGCTAAGATCATGTTGATTGTAAGGCGACAGCGGGAACATGGCACTAGAAAGGAAGAGATCATTAACAAAGTAGACACTCGTACAGACACCTCAATCACGCACAGAAAATTTAGCAAAAAGCCTGGATTTATGATGCCAGCAGTGGTTTGGATCTGCACGGGAGCCTGGTGAGCAGCCAGTGACTGCGGTGGCAGCACATGTCGATGAGGTCCATGATTTGCCGGCCAGAAGCGCGGAATGCGCCTGTGGGGCGGGAATGTGCGTCTCTCCGACGATATGATGATCTGCTGTGGTGCAGCCGACATCTGCGTCACGTGTGCGGCAGCTGCTGCCGCTGCTGCAGCCGTGGAATGTAGATGCTGTGAGGCAGCCGCCGCTGCGGCGCTCATCGATGCGATGTGAATGTGACTTGCCGGCAGTTGATGCGGGTGTGGATGTGGATGGGGATGTGGGTGAGGTGCTTGCCCACCCACTGGTGCTGTGGCTGCAGCCGCTGCTGCTGCCGCTGCCGCTGCTGCTGCTGCGGCGGCTTGGTGACCATCCAGGTGATGTGTAGGCGGCTCCAAGGTTAAATTGGCTACCGCAATGGCAGCCACATCTCGTTGCTGCTGCTGGGCTGTGATCGTTGCTTGCTGGATCATGTGCTGAGCCGCCACAGCTGCCGCTGCCACCTGCGTTGGCGTGGGTACCTGGGCCACCTGCAGCGGCGCAGCCGCCAAGCCGGCAGGAGTTGCCGGAAAGGGTTGGGTGTATATGCCGTGAAGATGGCAAGGTGCCAGACGCGTCTGAGCAGGCAGGGATACGTGCGCTGGGTACGTGCAGAAGGAAGCCCAAATGGGCTCGTGACGCAAGGCCAGACTCACTGGCACCTGGTTAAGATTTAGGTCAACCATTAAAGAGGTGGGGGGAGGCGGTGGTGGGCCAGCAGCCACAGCCTGTTGGTGAGTTGGCGCCTGCGGCGGTGCCTGCACCTGCTGCAGTAAGGCGCCAACCGTGCTGCTGGAGGATGGGCCTCCTCCGTTCCCACCTGTACTGCCCACTGCCGAACCATTGCCTGTCATGTCCCATGGCGAACGGTGGTGGTGGGCATGGGCGTGGCCATGGGCATGTGAATGGGAATGTGGGCCCTGCTGCTGTGACACAAAATGCTGCTGTGATTGCGGTTGCGGCTGATGGTTGTGCATCTGATGATAACCAAGTGGCGCCTGCTGGTGCGAGTGGTGCTGCTGCTGTGCAGTATATGGCTGCTGCTGGTGCTGTTGTGTGGATGTGGCCACATCTCGGAGGCGTGGCCGACGCAGCGGTGGACTTCCCTGTTGCATCTACAACAGGGTTGATTATTTGTACAGTTAGAGACTAATTTAATGTTTCAAACTCACCATAACGCGCGGTGAGCGTCTTGGTTCCCAAATGGCTGGTGGGGATTGACTGGGTCTGCCCGAAATGCGGCGACGCTTTCGAGAGGGACTATCTGAGTTGGGGCCGTTGGGACCTGGTCCATTATTTAGGGACAGCGTGGAACCAGAAAGCCCAGAGCCTGAAGGCATGTCTCCCATTAAACCTGGACCAGCCAAGGATGTTGATGCACCATTATTATTGTTGTTGTATCCATTGCCCATGTGTTGGTAATGGGATCCATTGCGACTATATCCACCTCCTCCGTTGCGCATAAAGTTATAGCCGCCATCAGATCTGTGATCCAAACCTTGTTCCGAGCCGCCATTGACAAAATGCTATAAGAGGGGTACAAAAAAAAAAAAAAACAATCATAAAAAATCGACTATTAAACATTTGTGAGTTAGAAAAAAGTATAATTTTTTTCATTTTATTTTAGATGTATAAATTAATAATCTTAATTAGTTTAAATTGTCTAATTCTACCACATTTTCCCCTAACTTGTTCTTAACAACTTTTAAATTAGAACTGAGCGATAAATTACTAAACCTATCGATAATTTAAATGGGTATTTTTTAGCTTACATAGTATTTATTTTCATTGAATAATGAAATGAATTAAAATACAGCAAGTGAAATGCTAATGTAATCGACTTATCGACTTAAATAAATTTAAAGATATGGCTACACAGATCAAATCATTTGTTTAATTTCGGGTTTCAAAATAAAGCTGATTGTTACTCACAATATTGCTGGAGTTCCTATCGTAGCTGCTGTTGTGGCGACGGTTGTTGTTGTTGTGCCCGTTGCCTGGACTACTATTGTTACCGTTGTTGTTGTTATTGTGACAAACTCGTCGGTAGTTCATATAATCTGTGGGGCTGCCATTACCATTTCCATTGCCACTGCCATTCCCAATTCCGTTTCCACTGACATTCGCATTACTGATGCTGTTGTTATTGTTGTTGCCGCGATTGTTGTAACTACGCTGGTTGTGGTGGCCGTGACTTGGTCCCTGCTGGTTGGAAGGGCCGTTGGGTCCTTGGTTATGGCTATTGATGGATGCATTGGATGCATTGTTATTATGAGAATCAGTCATTTGGTTGATGTTTATCATAAGAAGCGACGGCGACAATTGATGATTTTGAGATCGTTGTCGTTGTTGTTGATGTTGTTGTAGGTGTTGGTTTTGTCGTTGTGAATACATTTGTTGTTGGTGTTGTAGAAGTTGAGGTTGTAGTTGTTGTTGTGGCGCAGAAGACCCATGAGGAATTATATCGGTACAAGAATTGACATTCACAACATCAGTAGTGTTACTATTTGTTGTTGTATTGGTTGAATTGAAAGTTGTTGCGGTTGTTGAATTTGAATTCGTACGTGTTAGCGGGAGGGATTGGCGATTAGTCGGTTGTAGTTGTTGTAATTGCTGTGATTGTGGTTGGTGTTGGTGTTGGTGTTGGAAGTTTTGGTTAGGATGGGTGCTGTGGTATTGCTGATTATGACTGATATATGGTTGACTGTTGTTGTTGTTATTACAATTGTTATTGTGGTTGGTAGGAAAGGTTACTACGAGGGAGGATCGTCGTGAAGGAGAAGGGGGAGTGGCAACAGTTAAACATAAGCGTGCTGGGTTTAATCTGACAACGGACACGGACATGGAACTAAAAGCAGGCGAAGATTGCGCACCTTGGCACACATCATAATAGCTGTGGTAATGAAGGCTGTGATTCGAACTCGAATTTGAATTCAAAATTTGATTTGGATGCGCATTGGGATTGTGATTTTCATTGTGAGATGTACGAAAACTACTCATAGTACTGCTAATAGTGTTGTTATCGCAAATATTGTCCTGTGCAGTGTTGATGATTTGATGGTGATGGAGGTTATAACTATTGTTACCGTTACTGTTACTGTTACCGTTATTATTAATGGTACTGTTATACTGCAAATGGGAACGGGAATGTGTTTGTGGATAATGACTGTGGGAATTTCGACTGTGAATAAGGTTTAGGCTGTTGTTGTTGTGATTATACGTTTTGCTATTGTTATAAATACAAGTTCCGCTAGAATTACTTGTTTGTACATCGCTGGATTTTCGATTTAGGATTGCATTTGCGTTTTTTTGTTTTGTTTGGTTTTAATTTTTTTTTTTCAGATAATATGTAATACATATATAAGTAATAAATATTCGGTTTACGAGATACATTTGAAAATTGTTCAATCAAATCAATGCAGTAGCAGTGTGGTGGTAGTATATAAACACAACCCATATACATATAGTTATTTTGTATGCATATACATGTACATGTACAGGTAGTAGTAGTAGTAGTAGGTAGTAGTAGTAGTAGTAGTGTATATATGCAGAGTGGTACCCACACATATACGTTATTTATATAGATTTTTTGCAGTTTTCGGTTTTATTTTTTTATATGAAGAAGAAAGAAAAACGAAAAAGATAAAAATAATATATATGTAAATGGCAAAATGCAATAATTAGATTATTAGTTTAATATAGATATATAAATATATATATTTATATAATTATATAATATCGATATATACACACACATATATAGTTGTAATAATGGCAATGCGTGTATATGTAGCAAACACAAACATATTTTCATTTTAATATTATTGTTATTATTTATTTATTAAGCACTATTTTCAACTACATATACACACATATACAAAATATGCAAAATTGATTTATTTATTTTTTGGTTTCGATCATTTTGTTTTTGTTGTACTTATGCATTTTAAATTGAAATTGTTGTTAGTTTGCTATTTTATTTATTTATTTGTTTGGCTTTCGCTTGAATGCACACTACGCTTACAAACAAAAAAAGTAATATTAAATAAAACAGAATTCAACAACAAATGTGAGTATCACAGTTTCATTGACACTTTTTAACGTAACGCGTTCACTAGCTAAACATGAGAAATAGAGAAAGATATTTATGTATTAAGTAGAGAGAGACAGAGAGAGTGATGTACATGCTCAAAAAAATACATAAGAGAACGCAAAATCGTAGCTTGAAGTTATGCACTTCAAAGCTTGGCAGTTACTCTCGACTGAGAGAAAGCATGTGTGAGAATTGTGCGCGCGCATTGAAGGATCAGATTTGGCGCGCAACGCATGACGTAAACGCAACGTAAATGTTTACGTCAATG
The DNA here is from genome assembly GCA_035047505.1 of Drosophila parthenogenetica. Taxonomy (NCBI): domain Eukaryota; kingdom Metazoa; phylum Arthropoda; class Insecta; order Diptera; family Drosophilidae; genus Drosophila; species Drosophila parthenogenetica. The sequence continues at coordinate 3,359,632 of JAWNPM010000187.1, read as the reverse complement.
GTAAACGTAAGCACAACAGCATGCGAATGCAAAGCTTTGACAATTTTATTTTGGTTAACAGATCAAGTGATCGAGTTGAGGTACATAATTTTATACTAACTTTATTTGAATATATACATGTACACACACAGACGCAGCAATTGGTGGGCGTGCCAAAGCGCCAAAATACGTTAAGCACCGGTGTCTAAGCCAAGTTAATTAAAAAATACACTAAAGTAGATTATTACTTTAACAGAATGTGATAATGATAAACATATATATGTATGTATTTAATTGATTGCTGTTAAACCTTAAACATCCACGCACACACATACACAAACACGCATATGCACACACGCACATACATATAACTAGTTAGTAGTTGTAATATTTAAGAAAAATATAACGGAAATATTGAGAAAATAAGAGATTTAAATTTATATTTAAAAGCCTTCGAAATTTTTACTTTTTTGTCCTTTTTGATATTTCTAGGTACATAGGTACATTTAAACAGTTGATTTTAACATTCTAAGCCGCAGTGTGCATAAATGCAAATAAATAAGTAAAACATTAAGCTGAGTTTCTTGATCATTTCGTTTTTTTTCTTCTTTTGTTATTTGTTTATGTATTTTTGTTTTATTTTTTATAATAAGTTCCGGCACCAAAAATGCAGTTAAGCGAATTAAGAATACAAAATACACCAATCTATTCATAAATATATGTGGTATGTCAATTGAATAACAATCAATAAACTCAACTAAAATGCATTGTCATTCAAAAATGTTGAATTGTAAGAAAATTACAACTAAGTATTTAACGTACGGTTTGGATAAAGAGGAAATTTTGTAACTAAATTTTATACTTGGCTTGCACTTTGACGGTTGCATTATCATAATGATTTATAACATCGCATTATTTTTACATTATTCAGATTTTTTTCTTTCGATAAAGTTTATTTAGCATAAACGTGAAGCAAAAGAATGCGCAAAAAATAATGAAAGTAAACAAAGTAAATGTAAGAAAAACAAGAAGAACCAAGCAACAAACAGAAGCCCAAATGAGCTTTACCATTTATACAACAACTGTGTTGGACCGAGCTTTTGAGCGACCGCCATTGAGGCTTGTGTTACTCACAGTGGAGCAAGTTGAGTTTAAAGTGGAGTAAAGTGTGTAGTCATTTCGCATGAGTTTTTCTCTTGCTAGTTTAGTTTTCAAAAATTTGACATTTGTAAAATATGCATGAAAAGCACTTTAACTATGGACTCCTCCCGACTTTCGATTCTACCCATTAGTAACGCCATTAGAGGATTGTAAATAATTTACAGACTGTAACAAATAGTAATGTGCAGTTGATTGCAGATTTAATTTTCTAAAAATTAAAATATTGCCGCGATCTTAAATATTCGAAAATGTATAACCATAAACTGCTTTAAGTATACAAAGAAACTCAAACACACGTAGCATGAAACTATTTCAAATAAATCAAAAATGTATGTGCATTGGCTATTGTAAGAGTATTTTATTTGAGACTGTCTGGACATTTTCACAGTCGATATATGAAGCCGTCGTCGCTTAAGGGGGAAACACTGGTTGTACCTTTAGAATAATCGAATTTTTTCCATTATTTTAAAGTATAATTATTTTAGAACACGCCCTGAAAATTTCAAGTCAATCCGAAAAAAATTGGCTGAGATATGAGCGATGAAAGAAAAGAATTTGTTCTAAAGTCCACTGGCTTGTCTGCCTTTCAGCGCGTTTTTCTGGAAACGGCTTTTGAAAATTGGTGTCCAAAATTCCTCGTAAACTAGTGGACCGATCTTTTTGAATTTTACAATATTCATTAAGAACACAATATCCAAGTCTTTAATCGTCCTTTTTTTTTTTTTTTGGACTTAAGTTGGCCGTTTTATAGCCAAAAATCTGCGGTTTTTTTCATAAAAATACGATTTTTTGACTTTGACCGTCCACAATTTCATTAATTTTGAAAATTTTTTTCCAATCCTTCGATTAAAGACTAGATTATACATATTTTTAACTATATTCATCAAAATTTTGTTTTTCAGCTGATCCATTTCAGCGCAATTTTGGACAACGCAAAACCTTAATTTAAAAATTTTGATTCTTTGACGGCTATTTGCCACATAACTATGTAACATATAGTAATAGAAAAAAATTTCCCGTGATTCTTCAAGATGTGTTCTTGAATACATTGCTCGAACAATAAAGTTGCGTAGTTCTTTGTCAAAAAAGACTCAAAAAATGCCTTCATATAGGCTTTGCAACCAGTGTATCCCCCTTAAGAAATCCATGTATTCGGTAGTTTTAAAACTTGACCTGAGCATAGATTGAGAATGTTCATTGATGATGGGCATGCTTGGTAAATCCGTTAAGAGCACTTTACGTTATTTTGAAGTAGTTATAGTATGTATGTTGTAGTATTTAGTAAGTACGTAAATTAATAAGCTTTTGGACAAATAACAACTACTAAAACTTAGGATATTTTCTACGTATTAAGTTTGATCGCCATTTTCAAGTGCTCTTCATGCATTTCTTGGTTTAAAAATAGATTTTTGTTTTGTTTGTTTTGGAACTTTAAAAGTTTTTTAATGGTTAAAAATTAAGAATTTCTGAAATTTAATTTTTGTTATATGTAAATGTAACAACTACGGAATTTCGCCTTTTATGTAGACATACATATATTTGTAATTGAAGCGGTTAGAAAATTTACATACGATACATTTAAAAATGTATTTTTGGAGCAAAACGAAATAAATTTTTTTTGTTTTTGGTTTGTAATGTAAATGCAAATATAATAGATACAACAATAATTAGTAAGTATAGGAATACATGTGCCAATTGACAAGAACAAACATAAAATAATGTACAGTATGAAAACAGAACGAAAATTACAAATGATAAGGAAAGAGAGCGAATGTATAAAAAAGTAAACATCAAAGCAGCTGCAGCCACACACACTGTGAAAGTCTTCAACTGTCCGAAGACTGAACGACAGGGAGACGGAAAGTGAATGACAAACAAGAAGAGTGAAGCGAGTGGTGGATTTGTGTGTAGACAAAGAGAAAAGCTCGCTCTTAAGAGATTGCAACTGCTTTGATGCTCTTTGATGCAAGTTTTTAGTGCTTCGAAAATTCAACGGTTCAAGAGGCCAAACAAGATTTTGGCTGCGCTTTTTGCTTGTTTGAGTTTTTTTTTTTTAATACTCGATTAATTACAAAATTCTCCCTTTAACCTAAAAGCGATTACTATTAAGGAGGAGTGTTGTTACGATATAGATATATATTGATTGAGAGACAGATATATATATATAGAGAGGTAGATAGAAAGTAGAGAAAACTGTTCTATAGATTGTCGTGGGGAGCATTGGAAACGAGTTACAAAGGATGTTGTTGTTATTATTTATTATATGGCAAAAGTCGGTGTGGGATAACGACGGGATTTGGTGGAGAGGGGGTTCTTAGTTTTTGGTAGGTTATTTCAAATTCGCTTTTATGTCACTTAAAGCTAACGTAATAAGCATTTAAAATTTCAATTGGTTTTTTCTTTTTGTTTTCTTTTTTAATACCAAAGGCAGCTCTGCTCTTACCAATTTATATTTCTGCCATCGATTGCATCTTTATTGGCGTTGTTGTTATTGATGCCGTTGTTATTGTTATTGGTGATGTCATTGCTATGACGATTGAGATTGACAGTGCACCAGGGACTGTGACCCGGTACAAGGCCATTGTTGTTGTTGTTACTCCTCTGCTGCTGTTGTTGTTGCTGCTGCTGCCCATGGTGATGGGGGGAGTAGAGCATGCGACCTCGATGGGAGCGCCCCGAAGAGGAGTTGCGGGAAAACGGACGCCGGCTATTACCAGAATGATTGGCATTGGAGTTAAGCATTTTGGTGCTGTTGACCTCGGATCTCAGGATCTCGAATATCTTGGAATTGGACGACTTCTAGACTGTTGTGTGAGTTGAGACTTACTGCTGCTCTTCTTTACACTCTTTAGTTTCTCAAACAGTTTAATATTTCTCATTTAGCTGCAAGTTATACAAAAGAAGGGAACGGAAACGTTGCGTTTTGAAAAGTGGCGAATTTAACCAACATTAAGTTAATCGTACTTTAAAGCCGCACCCGCGTCCCTCCCCGTAAACAGAAAGCAGTGACAACCAACAAGCCAACATACTCAAAATAATAAGAATCATAACAATAGTAGAGGTAGAAACCGAATAAAACAAAACAGTAATGGGGTTCTCTAGTAGGCAGATACAAAGATACATTTGTACTTACTTAACGCGTAAAAGATATATGTTGAAATATGTTTATATGTAAATGTGTGTGTGTATATATATGTGTGTATGTATGAGTAATAAATAAAACAGCAACAATTTTTCATTTTTGTGTAGCTTTAATAGATTGTCAATAATAAATGGATCTGAATGAGATACGTGCGTTGTTAGTCTCTGACAACTATAGAGTATATAGAATTATAGAGTACACAATATGCCTGATAAGTATGTGTTTTAGCTTGTTTCTGGGGTATATGTATTTATGGGAAAATATATTTCAGATACTCGTACATAAATAGCTAATAGTAATAATAAACATATGCATGTTGTGAGTGTATGTGTGTGTGGGTGTCATAATATAATATAAACAAAACACATTATTAGTAAATGTTTTCTCTCTTTTTGGGATATCAGTTTAGTGTACTTATCAGTTTAGTGAGAGGAAGTTAGTACTTTCAACTATTTTAACTGGGTAGAATTTAAATTTACAGTTCCAACTCTGGTTCAGCTCTTACAGTTATGATTATTTAGTTATCACAGCAGTTATTATCACAGTACAGTTTACAAACTATTTTTAAATTTTTATGTAATCTTTACTTATATGTTAATGTCAATGAACTTAACTTATCAGTCAAAACGGTTGGATTTATCTTTCTGTTGGTAAACAAGGTTCAGTCAGTGGGTTCGTCAATAAGCATTGTTTATTCTACGCTTTCGGTTTTGGTTATTGAATTAGCTTCGGGTTACAATCTATCAAAGGTGTACTGTAATATTCATATACAAATATAAAATAAAATGTGCAAATAACATACAATAATTGTGTTGTTTTGGTTTTTGCTGCAGTTGGATGTTTTTATGAGGTTAAAGCAATTTTTTTAAATCAACCAAAGAACGTACAAGATACAATAAATATTACATGTGTTTTGTAGTCAAACAAATGAAGAAAAACAATAATTTACAAGAAAAGTAAAAACAGAAAATAATAATATTTAAAATTCAAATCGTTCTGCACTTTTCATACCCATTTAATTTAATAGTTATGGTAGCAGTAGTACATATTTAAATTAAGTTACACAAAAATAAATAAGCTTACAAACTAAAGCCGAGTCTGTGTTGCCAAGTTGCAGAGTGTTGACCGTTCGTTGTTCTTGTTGTTGTTGGTAATAATAGTTGGTAGGCGGTACAAGGAGTATTACTTTATGGATTTATATGGAGACGAGCGCGAACACGAGCACGGGTACGGATAATTGTCTTTGACGTTGAGATTTATGCATTTTATAGTTTTGAAGATTGCAGTTTGCGCTTGCAGAGAGTAGTTGTTTAGAGAGATACAGATACAGCTACGATACGGCTACACATACAAATACAAATAGACGGGTTGTCTCATGTGATACCGTATTTAGTATACATTTCAGTTTAGTTGCAGTATATGTTTAGTTTATTCTTTTTGCTTTTACTTGTGGGATATACAAATTACAAATTTAACACAAAAAAAAAAAAAAATTTGATTGGTTTTCATTCAGAGAGACGTGTGTTTGTTTTTGTTTGTTTTGAGTTAAAAAGCGGGCACACTTCTTTCTGGCCACGGCCAATAACAAATGCAAATTTATCACCAAAACCAGCATAAATATATTTGTATGTATGCTATAAAAACAAAGAAAATAAAAGTAAAAGAAACATTTGCAATTACATTCAAGTTTTTGAGACTAATTTACGTTTGGTTATGTGTATGCGTTTGTGTGTGTTAGTAATAGATATTCATGTATGTAATAAGTGTTGTGGACGTATTTACATATATATGCTTATATGTGTCTATATAATTATATAAAAAGCGTGGTTTTATTGCCAATATAGTGAACATATATAAAAATCAAAAATATAAATTATATATATTAATATACGTATGTATTTATATAAAATGTTTATGTTAAGCAGCCAGTTGAAAATGTAAATAAATATATATATTTATATATATTATATATACATATATATAAAATAAACAATATGTGTGTAAATTTGATTGTAATTGCTACACGGTTCGATTCGACTGAGGGAATATCAAAATACTCTTATTTCTACAGACATAATGTACTTATGTTTGTATGCGTGTATGTAAAAGAAATCACATTTACATTGAATAAACCTACGTGTGTATTTGAGGGCCAGGGCCTCATAAAAAGTTGAACACAATCAACGGCACTCTCAAAATTAAAACAATAAATTATCAAAATAAAATATGTACGTCTATATGTATATGTACATTTGTATATATGTACATTGCTTTACGTTGTACTCTCGACAACAGCTCAACACCACATTTTGTAAGAGCGAGAAAGAGAGCGAAAGAGATAAAGTTAAATATACGGACACACGCACTGATGGGCACAGCACAGCTATGCTAAACGAGAGAAACGGCGATAAGTAGAGAGAGAACCAAAACCCACCTAACGAAATCTCGAGTCTCAATGCCTCTTGTTGTTGCTATTGCGTAGTCATGGTAGCTGGAACATCAACGACGATTGCTCTTTACACACGCACTCACAATACACTTACAGATATGCGCATACATATCTACACACATCGATTATATGAATATGTATACTATAGAAATAATTTCAGACTTGTTAACTGCATACACATATTCATACACGTTTTTACGCTCCAATTTATCATATTGAAAAAGCTATCATTATTTACACTGGCGGACTTACACAGGCACAAATGATTGCAAAATTAAACTGGAAAAAATAAATAATTTTACACAATGCGAGCAAGAAAAATACCAGCACGAGAGCTCGGTTGAACAGACAAAGAGGTAGTGTGGTAAAATGTTCAGACAAGACCATTTGCTCCCCCGTTTACTTGAACTCTCACCATACTTCTCTTCTCTTTCTCACTCTCTCTCGCTCTTCTCTTTGTCTCTTTGTGTGACGAATCAAATTATATCAATTGTAAATGCGTTTCGAGTATACATAGATATTTGGAAAAAAAAATCGAAACTCTTTGCTCCCCAGTGGCTTGAAATCGCTAGCCTTTGGTTCATAGCGCATTTAAAATCATCACAAGCTCACATATGTGTGTGTACACAGGCGTACATATGTACATACATATATCAGTTCACAATGACAACCACTTCGTCACCATCCAGATAAAAACTGATATTAAACAACTCTGATTTATATAATGCATTGACCTGGAGGAGCACAATTTGTATTATATAAAAGTTCATCGATCAGTGTTCTTTACACACCAATTACACTTGGTTTAAACGTATAAGAATATTTTTTATGGGAGTTTACCTTTGCGACTCTCGACCTGACAGAAGCGCTGCTGTATGTGTGTGTGACTAAAGCTGCAAACCTATCGAATTAATTCATTGCCACTGTGATCTATCGAACTTGTTCCAGCATTGCGGTACTAAGGGGATTCCTACAAAAATAAAAATATATTCACATAGTTGTTTTTAACAAATATGAGACTTACAGCCAGTTAGTCTTTAATATATTTTTTTCGTCGATTTCTAAATAAATATGTTGGTTACAATATGGGGCGTTTTGGGTCTGATCTTTAATTAAAATGGTTGTTAATTTTACAAATCAATCTACTAAGATTAAATTATTTACTTTTTGTTGTATATATTAAATACATTAAATATATATGTTCAGAGGTAAAACTACCTCACACTAAAATTAAAGGGGTAGGATGCATATGAGTAAAAGGGCGATGACGGTTAAATTGCGTAACACAAATTATAATGTTTAGGAGTTGTCCTACAGTTTTTATTTTTACTCTTTCCCAAATATTCGTCAATGAAATAATAGTCTGTTAATTGAGGGAAATGGGTTCGTTCACTATCGAATGCGCCATTACAATATCGATATAACTAATATATCGATGCTACTGTCGGCATAGAAACATCGTTGCAAGAAAACGCCATTAATATACTTCACTTAATTTTCGCATTTAAAATAGTTAATTTTCGCAGCAAAATTAAAGCAATTTGACAACTTTTCACTGGACAGCTCAAATAGATAAACCGAATTAGAAAAATGTAAGTTTAAAACACGTTTTACGCAAGTATACTAGGAATGAATTTTGTGTTTAGGGCGCGTGCCCGGTCTCCCACTGCTGAGGGCGAAAAAGAAAATAAAGAGAAGGAAGTTAAAGAGAAGGACGCTAAAACGGCGACCACTAATTCAACTCGCAGGGAGCGGGAACGGAAACGTAGAGGTTCTGCCTCTTCAAGCAGTGACTCAAGTAGAAGGTATTTAATGCTTTTATTTCATTACCTTCCCATTTTGACATCAACGTTTACTTCCAACCCCACATACAGTTCATCGAGTAGTTCATCGTCGCGCAGTAGCACTGGCTCAGATTCTCGATCTAGCTCCAGTAGCTCCAGTGATTCATCCAGTTCGTCATCCTCCTCGTCGAGTGACACCGATCGCAGTGAGAAAATCCGACGTCGCGGTGCTGCTGCAGCTGCTAAAGATGGATCTCGCTCACCGCGCAGAGCAACTAAATCACCACGCGCCAATAGCAAGGTACGTAAGGAGTCGGATCGCGAACGTACGGAGCGTGACCGCGATCGTGTACAGCGCAGTCGCACTCGTTCCAGGGATCGTGCACGTCGAAATTCCAATGATCGTGGGGGCGTAGGAGGAGGAGAAGCAAATAACGCTAAACGCGAACGTTCCCGATCTGCTAGCCGATCTCGTTCACCACGTCGGCGTGGAGGTAACCGTGGAACAGTCGAGCGCACACCACCACCAAAGCGCCGCGAACGCTCACGTACCCGAAGTCGGACTCGCTCACGCTCGCCCACACCCAAGCCAGTGCGGATTCACGTGGGTCGTCTGACCCGTAACGTTAATAAAGACCATGTGATGGAGATATTCAGTAGCTTTGGCACTGTGAAGAATGTAGAGTTCCCAACGGATCGTTTTCATCCGAATTTTGGACGCGGTATGGCCTATGTTGAATACGCTACGGCCGACGACTGTGAATCTGCCATGAAGCACATGGACGGAGGCCAAATTGATGGCCAGGAAATAACAGTATCTCCTGTTGTTGTCGCCAAGCAACGACCACCATTGAGACGACCATCGCCACAGATGCGCCGTCCACAAGGTGGACGCTGGCGTTCGCCGGCCCAATTCAATCGCTTCAACAACCGTGGTGGGGGAGGAGGCGGTGGACGCCGTAACTCTCCACCCCGAGGTCGCCGATCTCCACGCCGCCGATCCCGCTCCCCAATAAGACGCCGACGCCGCAGCAACAGTTCAGACAGCTCCCGCTAAGGAAAAGTGGTAACAGTTATGATTAATTCTTAATCATACTGGTAAAACAAATACACAAAAAAGAATTATTACAAAACAATGAACTTTGATTCAATTTAATGAATAATCCGAATAATATTTAAATCCAAAATTAGACATGAAATATAAATATTTAAAATTATATCCAAACTTGGTAAAGTGATTCGTTTGCTAATCCATCTTGGATCTTTTAGTTGTTAGTTATTTTACCTCTCTTCTTAATACACTGCATACAAGAATAAATAATTATACTTCCTCCCGCCCTTAAACCTTAGTAACTTTTTACCAGTACATTTAAATTTAGCATTAAAAGAGAAAAGTGAACTTTGGGTTTGACCAAAAAATTCTGTAAGCTCCATGACGACCACAACATTAAAGCACTTTAAGTTCAAATTTCATTTTATTTGTACAAAATAAATGTAGTTTATTACAGGGAATTTGAAAGTTTTCAAACTAAATGCTTCCTATCGGAAGGCGGGTACTAAATGGACGACTTTACAATTACAACATAATTATGTTATTACGTTATTATTACTGTATACCAGTATTTTAACTTAAATAACTAATGAATGAAAGAGCATTCACTAGCCTTCAAAGGACAGCCCTGTGGATGGTGTAGCTTAAAGAAACAAGGTCGTTTCCTGATGGTCAATGGCTTGGAAGAGGATCGAATTTTAGACATAGGTTTTGGCATTCTTATGCCAATAAAGTCGTTTCCACGGGACTCAAATACTTCATGTTTGTTACGAAGTAGGGTTTTGATGCCGCCGCATTCTGTCTTGATACCACTTAACTCCTCCTTGGTCAGGGATTGAATAATTTCGCGCATTGCAAGTTGTCTTCCCGTCATCCAATTGGTATTTCCATGGGCTTTCTCTGCGTTATGCAGAAGCAGATTAAAAATTTTTTTTACTAGAGAATCTATAACGCTCTTTTCGATCTGTGTACAATTTCGAACGCTCTCCGACTTCTCACGGAGTTTTATCTCGTTCTCTGTATTTAATTCTCCTGCTGGGTATTTTTGAAGTTCTTTTTGTACAAAACTTTCCAAGTCTGGTGCTGATTTCGCCGCTCGTTTTAGTCCAATGAGAGCAATACGCTTTGTACTTGGGATCTTTAAGCGGTCCATCTGCGTTTCGAAGCCACATTGATGGGACACTTGTCTGGCATAGTCAATAAAGTCTTGATAGGCGCTAATGGAAGTATTCCGCCTTTGAAACTTGGCACCCGAAATCTCAAAGGGACAGCATGGAAGCAGAAAATAGTTGGTTTTAAAGCGTGCTGCCAGGACAGGCAACCAGGGTGATAGCTCGTCGGAATGGTTGCCTATTATCCAGTCGATAGCTCCGAATTCGAAACTAAAGCTATTGGGCACCACAGTTCTCTCAATGAGACTAACACTCGTCTGCTCCGGATAAAGAGACCAAAGTTTACGTTTTCGTAAATCGTATCCGTATCCTTTATATCCTTCTAAATTTAGTACATGCACCAGTAGACCATTCCCACATCCCAGGTCGGCAAATGCAGAGGGTACCGTTTGAGTGCAAGTCCACAACGTAATCAGGTACGCAGCAATGGCCAAATCCTCGTATATGAACTTAAGCGGATCCGTACACACGTTTGCCGTCTCCCACAGTTTCTTGAGACTTTCTGAATGCTTATTTTTAAGGTTCTTGTAGAGGTCGTTATATTTTTCAACATCCACCAAACTTAAAGATTTCTGAACAACTTCTTGGCGTTTGCTTTGCGACCAGTTGTAGATTTTAGGCTTCAGAACGAACTCTGCCCAACGGGAACTCCGCTTTGATTCCACTTTCAAATCTCCTGAATCTAAAAGCACTGAAAATGAGTCAAAGGAATCCTCATCTACAAAATGGCATTCATAATGTTGCTTTCGAAAATCTATAAATGAAGTTTGCTGTTTTAATAAGTCAATTAGACGGCTTTAACTTAGATTCGACAAACCCAATGTTCCATTGGCCAAAATGTTTGATTTCAGCTTTTTGGTCAACATCTTGAAGTAAATTTTAAATCCATCACATGTCCTTGCTTCCGCCTGCAGTTGCCGCTCCAGCTCAGCTTCATTGGATTCAGAGAGTTGCCCATGTTGTTGTTTTTGGACTTCTATAATAAGCACCTCAAAAATCTTTTTATTCAGAGCGTGGTAGTTTCTTATTAATATTGCAATTGCCAGCCAGAATTGCTTGTCGTCAATATGCTTAGCTGCCATTTTGCAATGTTTACCAACACTTGACAGACAGTACGCTGCTTAGAAAAGAGCCAAGCAAATCATCACTAACTAAGCAAGACGTACCCAAAACTGGATTAAAACTAATGACACACATCAACCAAATGGTTCAAATTGGAAACAAAAAAAAAAAAAAATTAACGATAATTGTTAGAAATTTAATTAACTGCATAGTCAAACGACTGGTGTTACACCAGTGGTGTATGCTGCGTACCAGCATACATTCCTCAACCGCACACTTGTTGCGTAACGCAGCTGACTGAAGCAGTTCTAAGCAGAACACGCAGATAACGAAGTAGAAAAATTAAAAACTTTCCTTGCAAATATTCCTGTTGCATTAAGTAAATTTGTATTTCTTCGCAAAACATGTCATTCCTGCGCAAATCCGCTAAATTGCTTAGTTCCGTATGCGGCGCCAGACAAAATGCCAAAGTGGTAATTATATGTACATACATATGTTTCATAACCGAAAGTTCTCATAAGTGTGTACATTTGTAATTATTGCTGTTGTTGTTTTGTTTAGCTAGGCGCCGTAAACGCACTCAGAAGCTACAGTTCCAGTTCGAGAGCAGGCGAGGATCGTGCCACGTTTCCAGGAGCTCGTGATGCAGCGTTTGTAAACGACTTAAAGCTGACCATGCCCGAGGATTATGCGCCCATACCCATTTATCGAGTAATGGACCGCGATGGGTATATACTAAATGAAAAAGAGGATCCTCAGCTTAGCCAGGAGGTAGTGGAGAAAATGTTCCGTGACATGTTACTGTTGTCCACAATGGATAAAATACTGTACGAGTCTCAGCGTCAAGGCAGAATTTCATTCTACATGACCAACTTCGGGGAGGAGGCGTCTCATATTGGCAGCGCAGCTGCTTTGGAATTGCGTGATATTATCTATGGCCAGTACCGTGAGGCTGGAGTTCTGGTCTGGCGTGGCTTTAGAATCGATCAGTTCATTGATCAGTGCTACGGCAACGTTGACGATCTAGGACGTGGCAAGCAAATGCCCGTACACTATGGTTCTAAGGAGCTGAACTTTGTCACCATCTCCAGTCCGTTGTGTAAGCAAATAGAATTGATAACGCTCAAAATTGTTTCTTAATCCTATGCATCTTCATCATCTGCATTACGTGCTTAGCCACACAAATACCACAGGCTGTGGGTGCCGCCTATGCCCTGAAGCGTCGTTCCGACAACGACACCTGCGTCATTTGCTACTTTGGCGAAGGAGCCGCTTCCGAAGGCGATACACATGCCGCATTTAATTTTGCAGCGACGCTCGAGTGTCCAGTAATATTGTTTTGGTAAGAATTGGATAAACTAATTGTTTTCCAAATTTTACCGGTGACTATTTTTGCAGCCGCAATAACGGATTTGCCATATCTACTCCTTCCAATGAGCAATATAGGGGCGATGGCATTGCTGGCCGTGGCCCAATGGGCTATGGCATCGCCACAATCCGTGTCGATGGCACCGACGTGTTTGCCGTCTACAATGCCATGAAAAAAGCACGGGAATATGTGCTAAGGGAGAACAAACCGATTGTCTTTGAAGCACTCGCATATCGAGTGGGACATCATTCCACCTCGGATGACAGCACCGCCTATCGATCGGCGGATGAGATTGAAATTTGGAATACCTTGGAGCATCCCATTTCCAAGCTTAAGAGCTACATGGTTCACAAGGGCTGGTTCAACGAGCACCAGGAATCCGAGTTCGTTAGTGGCGTCCGGAAGCAGGTCCTCAAGCAAATTGCGGTCTCGGAGAAGAAGCTGAAGCCCAATTGGCGCGAGATGTTCGAGGGCGTTTACGATACTATTCCCGAGCATCTGGATGAACAACAGCGAGAGCTAGAGCAGCATATTGAGGCGCACAAGGAGTTCTATCCGCTGAAGAACTTCAAGTAATCTATTCATGATTGTGATGTGACGACAGCAAACGATTCTACAAAATTTACCCAAAAAGACTTTATCAAAAGTGCATTTATTAAGCTTAGGCAATTTATAATCTTTTCCGTTTTTGTGTTAAGGGTCGAACCCAAATCAAATTAAATACTTGTTTTATTTAGAGAGATGCTATCCAATTTAATACACATTTTTGGCCCCTTAGCAGAGCGCACTAAATAGTTTAATTACTTGTTAAGAATATTATATGGGAAAATGCATTCATACTAAATAAATATATACGAAACTGACTTTAAATTTGTGTGAGTGTGTATGTGGGAGTGGGTGTTGTTGCATGTTTTGGAGTGTTCAAATTTATTATCATGATTTACATACAAATACAATACGCAGGAAAAAAACGATACATGTTTAAAATTAGTGGTATTCCTGCAACGATTACACAAAATGTTACCTACTAACAATGCCAATTAGTGATTAAATCAATAGTTTAACTTGCACATCTTGTTTTTTTTTAATAATACGAATTAAAGATCTAACACTCTATCTATTGTTGTCGAATTTGTTACAAAACCACTTTTGTAGTTGGTGTGGCTGATGTGACCAAAAGCTCTGCATCCAACACAAAGGAAAAAACTAATCAAAGATTTGCTATTAATTCAGTTTTCAACGCTTGCAGGAATACATTTTGATATACTTTTGACTTAACGCACATAATTCGGGCACGCACTGTGAAGGTGAAGCTATCTAACATTATTGGATTATACGTAACTAATTGGGTATTTGCAAAACGCCTGGCTGGAATGTGTGTCTATGTGGGAGCACTTTAATTGGTACGCAGCTGATAGTCGCCATTCTGTGTGATATAGCGCACCCAGGGCAAAGCCTGGTAGCCACTCTTTTCGATGATCTTCAGATACCGCACTTGTATCCCCGATGTGGTGAAATAGGGTATTTCGAAGCGCACCTGTATGGGCGGCTTGCCCTCAGTATTGTCCTCGCTTTCAACGCTGGGCAGTCCAAAGTGTGCCCGCATTAGATACTCTTTGCCGCCTGGGAATGATTTAACCGTCCAGATAATGGCATTCTGTTCTGGCGCATACTTGCAGCTGCCAATGGTTGTCTTGAACTTTGGCGAGTCCGCATCAGCTGGCACTGGTATAACGATTTCCACATTGTTGGCCGTCGATCTTCGCTTGAATTGAGATTTTGCCTTGATCATGTACTCCACTCGGGAGTGTGCATGTCGCTCGATGACCGATTCAATCCAGATCAATGGCTTCACCTATCGAGAAGACATTAAATCAATCAGAATTCACGATATTATACCAAGTAATTGACTTACATGCGTGTTAAGGCGATAAGACATCAACTCAAACTCTCCGTCGGGTGGTATAAACGATATTGTGCGATCATTTTCAAAACGTGACAAACGAACACACTGATGAAACTTGACATCCTCTAGCTCCACGGACTTTGATTTACCACGTCCAGTGCTCTCGAAGAGGACTTTGTCGTTGAGGCCTAATCGCAGCTCCGGCATTCCGGATAAGTAAACTCGCATTTTAATGGCGCCAACAATTTCACTGCGCAGGACATTCCCATTGGCATTTGCCAGAAGATTCACCGATTCGATGACATCAAGGAAAACTTCGTTTTTACGGTACTTGATGCCCTCGGAGCGCCAGGAAACGGCGTTTGTTACTGCGACGGGTATGCGAGGTTGCAGCTCGAGCTTGTGGCCCTCCTGCGTTATGTATTCCTGCAGTATTTTTGAATCCGTCGTTTGTGGATAACCAAAATCAAGTAGTTCATCCAGTAGTTCGTATATAATCACGAAATTGTCCCTTATGGACTCCTCCTCCAGCTCTTTGAAGTATTCGACAAACACCTGTGCGATTTTGTGCAAAAATACAAAAACCAGCGCAATGTTCACGTTTTTGTTGCGCGGTGTAGTGGACACAATGTACAAATTGTTCGTCTTTATGTACGCAAATGTTGTCTCAGACGTCTGAAGAATTGGAGTGACAAGTCCCTCCTCTTCCCGCTCCATGAGCAGTGGCATGAATTTATCGATCACGGCCATGTCAATGTTGTCTCCGCGATAATTACGGGATATCAACACCTTGCCCTTCACGTCCAGCACAAATATGGCCGATGAAGACATTTTACGTTTTTTTTTTTCTTTTTGGCTTGACAACTCCCAGCTGCCACTTGTTCTCGTTTTCCCAAAATTGAGAAAGTTAAACTTATGCGTTTGTGAGCCTGCGAAGTCGAAGGTAAATGTTAAGATATGTCGAATGAACTACGAGCACTGATATTTTACATTATTATAGTAATTTGTATGTCTTTGTCACTTTATACCACGCCAGTGGAATTAAGTTTAGTCACACGAAAATTACTTACGTCGTCGACTTGCTCTTCTTCTTGACGCGCCCATTCACCATTCTTTCGACTTTTGGTGTTTAACAACACTAATTGGTGAACGAAGCAATTCTTAGTTCAAATGTACATTGTTCAAGTGAACAGAAGTCGAGTCGAAAGTGGCTCTAATAAAAAAAAACTAGTATTACCACGGCTACCCCATTCAGGAACATTATTTTGTTCAGTCTGCAAAAGCAAATGTAAAAACAAACAAAATTGCAAATTACTTAAAAATTTGCCAATGAATCCGAGTATTACTATTGAACGTAAACGCGTTGATTGCAACGCATTACCAAAAGGTTGGCAACGCGAGGAAGTGCACAGAAAATCGGGCTGCAACTCGGGCGTCGACGTTTTCTACTACAGGTAACAGGCATATAAATCGTGTGAACTTTAAACAAACAAAAACAGTTACACGGTGGAGGTGAAGACCCAGAACTAATTTAACCATTAATTTACACCAATACACATCTACACTGCACATGTGATAACGAATTTGTTTTAATCACTCACTACTGTTTTGTTATTACATTTACCACACGCACAAACACAAACACCAACAAACCTACTTCCACGCCTCCCTACTTCCTTGCCCCATCCATGTAATATCCACCAACACCATTGGACGCGATATGCACAGCCCCACAGGTAAACGAATTGAAAGCAAACCACAATTAGCACGTCAATTGGGCGCCGAGATGTTTGACATAAGCAACTTTGATTTTCAAACCGGCAAAATGCAATTGCATCGACAAATGCCCTCGCCATCCATTTCACTATACCGATGCAATGCCGCTGGAGCAATTGTGAGCAATGCTGTCACTGGTGGAAATGTTGCAAATGCGCTTAAACGAAAATTTAGCAGAGCTCAATCCCAAAACGCGAACAATCTCGGCAGCAGGGGCGTTAGCATTGTGCCGTCGATATCATCCACAGCAGCGTCAGTGGTAACAACAACAACGACGACTGCAGTGACGGCACCTAACGTGCGGCAGCAGCAACAACATCAACAACACCAACAATTTGAAATCAGGTAGAGCCAAGTCGAATCTCCTTGGCTCCCCGAACTCTTTTGCATGTGCCTGACAAACTCAGTTTATTAACTAACCAAAATATTCTTAGTTCAAAATTGACATACTAACAAAAATTTGTCGAAACCCTTTTTGTTGGGTTAGCTCTGTGTATTTCCTCTCATAATCATTGCATGTCTGCATAACTCTTGCGTAATCTTTTTTCTTGTGGTCTATGTAAATATCTCAAAAATATTAGTGTTATTCAATTGAAGACTTAAGGTCATTATTAGTAAACTGAATAGAACGATGTATTGTCTTATCAATATTTGGGTAAAAATGTTAAAATAGCTAAAAAGTCAAACGTGATAGTAAATTGGATTGCGTTCGAAAGTGAACTAAAGTCAAAAGTTTTTAAAATTTAATTTATAACTTTTACAATACTTGCACAAAATCAATGTAATTATTAATATAGTACTTATTAAATTTTAAATTATTTAAATCAATTATAATAGTAGATTACCTCGTAGCGTTACTTACTATTCGTTGACATTTATCTGATGATTACAAAATGTGGAGCTTTATTGATTATGACCATCATTCCCGTTTACCGATTTTTTTAGACATTTACATGACCAAATCAATTTTTGAAGCCATAAGCTTAACTTTAATTTTGTTCTTGATTGCCTTTTTAATGAAATTTGTATTCTTTTAACAGTCGCGCTCTGCGCACAGATGTCTCTTTGGTGCCACCGATTCGACAGACTGCCTCCATCTTCAAGCAACCGGTGACAGTGGTGCGCAACCATGAGCCCAACAAGGTCAAGCACGACGTTAAGCACGGTGGACAGGAAAAGCCAAAGCAGCTGTTCTGGGAGAAGCGCTTGGAGAGATTGCGCGCTTGCCACGACAACGGAGAGGAGCTCGATGATATATCACTGCCAAAGACCATAAGAACCGTAGGTCCCAATGTCAACGAACAGACTGTGCTCCAATCGGTGGCTACGGCTTTGCATATGCTAAATGCTGGGGTGCATGGACAGAGCTCCACGAAGGCTGAGCTATCGAAGAACGCTATGGCGTTCATGAATCCGGAACAGCCGCTCATGCATGCGGTTATAATCTCAGAGGACGACATACGAAAGCAGGAGGACCGTGTGGGTTTGGCCCGACGAAAGCTGCAGGATGCCCTCAAGGCTTGAACGAAATTACATAGCCGCTTAAATATATTCTATAATTAGTATACATATTATTTTACACTTCCAATCCGTTGCTTGATCGTCGTGTTTCCTTTCTCCAACGACGATGCAATAAAGTTAACAAATAAGTTTAGCTTTTTAATAACAATAAATATTAATAGTAAAAAAACATATTTGACTTTCAAATGTAATTTGGTTTTTTGGTTTATTGCGCTGATTGTTTCTAACATTAATTTTCACATACAGTAGATAGTTTTAAAAACGAATGACAATTGGGCGTATTATCCATTTATACAACTCTGTATATACAGTATATCTTTAAAAAGCATATAGAAGAATGAAGTATGTGTTTTATTCCCTTTTAATGCCTTCAAAAATACATGGACTACTATTATATCTAACAATTTACTGAGGCCTAACTATTCCAAAACCTCCTCCATTTCATCATCGTCATAATCGATGCCGTCGTAGTCCGTTGAGGAGCGTGTTAACTACAAGACACAAGCATATTTAAAGATCAAGTGAAAGTTTTCAAAAAAAGTTTTACCTTTTAATTCGGACACTTAAAATTTGGCATTTAATTTTTTGGAAATTTGAATTTAAAATTTAAATAACCCAAAAGACTCCAACATACTCCAATAACTCTATCAAAACGATGTTGAAATAATAATTGAACAGTTAAACTATGCTTACCTGGGTATAAATACCGCGCCAAGCAGCGAACGCTCCCATGGCCAAAGCGGCTCCAATTCCCGCCACAATTTTTGTGTTTAGTTCAGTTTCCATGAACTTGCGCTCCGACGGCGTTAACGTGCTGTCCGGCTGACTAGGTGATTTGGTTAGTTTTACGGAACTGTAGCACTCGTTGCGGAATATATCCCTAGTGATGCGGCTGAGAAAATTCATGAGATTTTGACAGCCTTTAATGTGGTTTTGCAGCGGATTGTTGGGCAGTGAAATTTTTGATATTATGGCCAAGTAACTGTAAACAATTGCGTCTAGTTCACTATATACATCCCCAAAGAACCAAAGTTTGCGTCCCAGTTTACGTGAGAGCAAGTTGACAGCGATTTTGGCATTGGTCACCAGCTGAAAAGTATTTCATCGATTAATTGAAGAATTACATATGTCAGACTGTGTCTTACATAGTCACTCTCGTGCTTTTCCAGCTTGTCGTTTATATCGAAACCACAAAATACCTGGACCACATCGATGGCTTCTCGCTGATACGTGGATGGATAGTAAAAGTTGAAAGGGAATGGAGTACGCTTGGCGTAGAGACCACGTGTGGTCGTATCATAGTTGTTGGGCTCTCCATAGAGGAAGTAGTAGTAGTAGGCGTGCAGTTGTGTAAATACCCAATTTGAGTATGTGGTGGAGAGATGCTTTTGCTTCGTTGTTAAATGCGTATCCACCGGATAACCCTGAAAGGAATTTAATAATTCAGAAAATTAGCTATCGCCTATGGTTGGTATAAATAGCCAAGAGGTTCATTCACCCCGTCCAACCATATTCCGGTGCCACTCACCTCGAGATCCAGCACGCGTTTGATCTCATTGTAGCCAGTGAACTTGTCGTTGCCAATCTGTAAATAGGGAAGCTTTCCGGCCCCCGAGCGCAATGGATTTGCGTTTGTTTCAATTTCAACAGGGCAGCGGGTGAAGCGAAGCAGACACTGTTGTTGTGTATACAATAGCCAAGTGGCACCTTGATTAATAATTATTGATACGACTGATAGCAGGAGAAGGAGTCGAGTCACTGATTATGATGCAACCTAACTTACCAAGACTCGCATACATTCGAAATCAATTGTCGGCAATCCCCATTCCCCCTTGTATACATGTAGTTTGGATCCCAATTGCATTTTTAATGATTGCTTTCGCTCCCTATCACGCTATGAGTTTTGTTGTCTGTTCTTTCGTGGTTATTTAGCAGTGCTGTTGCATGTGCATTGTTATCATAAAAAAAAAATTAAATACTGCCAAAATGTGCCGGACGACTTGGGAAGAGATTTAAGATTGACATTCACTGCTGACTGCCAGTGTGACCGTTGGCAGCAAATACAAAACTAACCTGAATTATACCAAATAAAATACCAATTCGATATCGATTGGCGCAAAGTACGGTAGATTTCTAAAAATGTTTGCTGGGAATGGTCAAATAAGGAACTTCACGCACACAATGTCATTGGTGGATTATGGCAGCAGCTCAGATTCTGAAACCGAGGAGACTGATAATATAGTGCTCATGTCGTCTCTTCTCAAGAGGTAAAGTAATTTACCGTAAATCCAACATAATTCTTTAATTTCCAACCCTTCAGATCAGCATTACCGCCAGCTGTTTCATTGCTGGGCGCCAAGATGTCGAAACTGGTAACCAAAGAGGACGACCACGCCGACGCAGATAATTCTGCATTGCATGGTGGCCGCATACGAAGCTTTAAGCACGAGCGGGGCAATTGGGCAACCTTTGTTTATATACCCGCGCTAGGGTGCTCCGAGCAACTGGAGGATTTCCAATTAGAGGTCATAGAGATGCTTGAGTCACAGGTGCAACTTCAGGCTAATAAGTCACTGCACCTTAGTTTGAGCAGAACAGTGGTTCTTCAATATCATCAGATTGATGAGTTTGCCAAATATCTGCAACAGGCGCTCCAAAGCTGTGCAGGGTAAGCCCAAAACCATACAATATAAAAATCCTATATTTATTTTGTGGATTTTCCGATAGCTTTAACAGCACCCTGCATTCGGTATGTTTTTGAAGATATGCTTACCAAGATGTAATTTCTTATGTATTTACTTTTAACTTGCAACCCAGCTAGAAGTTTATACGAATGAGGAACGAACAAGAACATTTTTAGCCGTCCAATTGGACGCTGCCTTTGTAACCAAAATGTCGGGTCTTCTGCGACCCGTGGACTCGGTAATGCGCGACTATCACTTGCCGCAGTTCTATAAGAATCCCTCGTTCCACGTGAGTTTGCTGTGGTGCGTCGGAGACTGGGAGGATCTGCTAAGTCATCAACTAAAGAAGCTGCAACAAATGTTGGAGGATCACGACTCGCTCAAACTACCAGTCAACGAAATACACTGCAAATGTGGCAATAAGGATTTTATTTATAAGCTTAAATAGGATATAATAGACCACATATGTATTAAATGAGACCCTTCTTCTTATTTCCGTTTCCCTGCTTAGCCTGCTGTGCCTGCTCCTCGATTAGGCGCTCCTCTTCCAGTTCCAGAAAACGTTGACGACGTCGTCCCAGTGGAGTCTTGGACCACCATGATTCAAACGCTTCCTCTTCCTCCCGGTAGACTGGGTCACGCGTGCTTCAATGGTGGAATGTGATGATGATTGTTTTTATCTCATCCATTCTACTGTACTCACCAGAGCACATTAATAAGTTCAGCATTTGTAAGAGGCTGGGAACGCAGCTGTAGTTTCCGTTTACAGGTCATCACCTCTCTGAGGCAAGCATCGATAGCGCCTATAGTGTAACCATCAG
Organism: Drosophila parthenogenetica; assembly: GCA_035047505.1. Taxonomy (NCBI): domain Eukaryota; kingdom Metazoa; phylum Arthropoda; class Insecta; order Diptera; family Drosophilidae; genus Drosophila; species Drosophila parthenogenetica. The sequence continues at coordinate 3,337,755 of JAWNPM010000187.1, read as the reverse complement.
ATATCTTGGCCATTGCACTGGTGTCCAAGTTGGATATGCCCCCGGAATACTCACTTATAGCAAATCGCAGTCTTTTAGGAATATATATATAGAACTCTATGGGGAAAACTTACTGCAGTAGTGTTTTCCAAGCATGTGACATGGCCCCATAGTCCGGGCGTGGAATATAAATGAATCTATTGTAGACCGATTGCAAGAGTTTCTGATCTGCCTCCCAAGGCAGATTGGTGGTGCCAATGAAGATGACCCGATCTTCTGGTGCAATATTCTTGATCATTTTGGGCAAATCCTTCTTCAAGCGCTTTGGATCTGTTCGATCCGTTTTGGGTATTTTTTTCATGAACGGGCGCTCTGCATCACCCATGTAAATGACCGCGGGCTGCAGTAATCTGGAAACCTTGATCACCAAATGAATGAGCATGATCAGACCAGATTTTCCGGGATATTTGCCCACAATATTTGCAGGTGTCAGATCAAAGAGAACAGCTCCAACTTCTGTGCAAATCGCATGGAGTAGAGCCTTTTTACCAGATCCGCGTGGCCCCGCCAGCAGCACGGATCGAATCAAGGGCGTGCAGGCGTGTATGCCCTCGGAGCCAAGTGGAAGAATGCAGTACTCCGTGAGGATCTGGCGAATGTCACCCGGCGAGGGATTGATCCCATTACGGGCAGTTAAAGCCTTGTCACCTAGGAACTGTTTTAACTTGAGCTCTGGATACTTGCGAATTATGCCATTTGTGACCAGTTCCTCGTACAGCGACTCGGTGCTTCGATCCGGCGTCAGATCTTTCTCCTTTTTTTTCTTACTTTTCTTGCCGGATCGTCGGGTTTTCTTATTGCTCTTTTTCACCTTCTTGCCCACCATGGTCTGCAGCAGATCTAGTTCCTGCCGCATTACGTCGTCCACAGCACGTCGGAACTCCAGTTCTACCTCTTGATACTTCTGGGCATAAATCATGTCCTCATAAGCAGCCTGACTAAGTATTCCGGTTTCGTCCTTGTCGCGCCAAGTCTCATTAAAACTAAGATAAGGATTGAGATGAAATCTGTATTGATTTAAAGATTAACTCACAATTCTATTTCTGCGCGAATGTCGGGTAGACAAACCGATGGAGCTGGTTGGAAATTGACATCGTCTTCCTGATTTTCGTTGACGTTTAAGTCTCCGCTTCGTGCAGGCGACTTGGACTTGTCCTTGGTTTTGCGCGACTCCTTGGAGGAGCGTGCTGAGGAGCGACTATGCTCGCTCTCGGTGCCCGGGCGACTGAAGATGTGCAGGGAACCGCCTTGATCCTCGGAGGGGAAGTCTGGCAGTTTCCCAGTTTTGTCGTAGCAATCTTTGATCCAAGCGCGAATTTCATCGGCAATGTCCTCCTTCATAGTGGCGCCATGTTTCTGCCTGATCTCCTCCAGAATAGTCACCTGCCTTGCTTCGAATTGCGCAGCATAGGTTTGCTGAGCTACATGCCGACGCCTTACATTGTGCTCGTTGTGCTTCTCCAACTTCTCGGACCGCTCCTTGAGCACTGCTGCTGGCGGTGGCACCATGCCAATCAATATCATCTCATCCATTTTGCGACGTCTAGTGATACGTCGTGCCGTGTGCCCCCTCCACATTTTCTGGATCTTCATGGCGGCCATGAGACCGGAATCCGTGCGCTCCCTCTCGCTCCGCTCCTCTGTCTTGCCTTTCTCCTTGCGTATTTCCTTCATGAAGTGTGCACGGAGTCGGCCTTGGCGGGCACGCTCGTGCATTTGCAGCAGCCGGATTGCCTCCATTTCCGTCAATGGTTCTTCCAGTTCATGCTCCTCCAGCCATCCAAGCTTGATCAGAATCTCGTTCATAGTGCGCTTACGGAACTCCAACTCCTGTTCCCGATCCCGCAGAAAGTAGCGTGGGATTCGAAGCTCCGTTTCCATGGGTGTTAGCCGCAAACGCTCCACGACAGCGTCATTGTAACTGAACTCCATGAGATCTATGTTGACCAAATCGTGCTTTAGCTCCACCACACGTCCCAGACAAGCGTCCAACAGCTTTCGAACCAGCTCTCGCTTCTGTGGCTGAATCATCTATGGTTAATAGCCAAGACATTAAAGATTAAGCTTTGGTCTCGAAGTTCAAAATTCGAGACTAGATTGCTAATTCTGAATACTTGCATTGTCGTAGACATCCTCAAGGCGGTTGCTGAGGCAAATATATCGAAGATAGAACTCATAGAGACTGGCCTGTAGCAGAGCCTTGGACTCGGCCGCGGCAGCTACAGAGCTCGCAACGACACCGACTACTCCAGAGATGGTGGATACTGTAGTGTCTACATTCTGGTGCTGCCTCTCGTAGTCGATGATAGCTAACTGCTCACATTCCTGCTGAGATTGGTGCCAAATCTCATTAAAGTATGTACTGGACATGACGAACTCTATTTTCACACTGATTGTTATTTAAGGCGGTGTTAGCCTGGGTCTCCTACGACACCGTTGCTATGGTCTACAAGGACCTCCTCCAGTCAATTTTATTCCCATTATTCGAATAAAATTGGTTAAAATGTTTGTAAAGTATATTGTTAACCAGCATAAGCAGTCAGATTAAGCCTGGTCCGATTTCGGGGACCATAAAAACAAGATTAACCAACTCAGAATTATAAAACAGCCAAGCAAGTTAGTTATTTTTAAAATTTTCCCCACTCCTTTAGGAGATTCCACATACCTAGTTGCTATATAAGCAATCAATTACAAATAGGTCGTTGAAAAATGTAACAAAAAACTTAATTAGTTTAATGTCAAAAATAAGGTCTAAATATGAAATGTGTATTTGTTTATAGTCAACCAATATCAAAATCAATGTTAATCGGGAAATAGGTGTATCTATATTTCTTATCAGTTCAAATGTGAACCACTTAATTATTTTTTATTTATTGACCTATCTTAGTGAAAAACACACTGATGTAATCGGACTTTACAATATAGCGGCTATGAGAGCAATCAAATATAAACGAAACTCTGGAAACCATTGTTTGTAACCTGCAGCAATTCCGATCCGGATTACATTGTCTGGGCATAAATTTTTTTTTTTAGTTTAAACTATTATTGAAGTTTAAAAAATTGCTTATATTTTTTTTCCTTTTTTCCTTTATTTGTGATTCTTTTTTACTGTCATAGAGTTAAGTTTTTATTGATGGAGTCTCTTTTTAAAAGATGACACACGTATATTAGATACTATAACAATGATAAGCGAAGGATTAAATATATTATTTGGATTAAATTACACATAAATGTACGTACATAAATAGTTAACAACATAGTTGCAATTTGGTAGGAATGTATTTGACTCTTAAATGTTGTCGGGGGAGCAGTACTTCAGCATAGACTTCGTGTGCTTAAACTGAGTACCACTCGTGGCGAAGAGCACTTCGCTGATAAAGCTTTGGGAGTTGTGAATGGTCGTGCCTCCCAAGATCACTTTGTAGCCAGCATTGTTTAGTTGATGAACGGTCAAGGCTTCCTCATAGGTAGTGCCGCCAATAATAAAGACTACAACCTCCTGAGGTGGTCGTCGGAATGGCACAAGCTCTGAGTTGATAACCGGATAATGGGGATCCAGTTCGCGGCCTTTAAATACATCTTCGAGTGTTTCCTTAAGCAACGGCGTGTGCTGTGTGAATACGTTTTCCACGCCTTTTAGACCTTTAATCAGAATACGTGTCAGTTTGACGGCGTCCGTAATCCGGACCATGTTAAATAAATCGCCTTGGCGTATATGCATGCCGGCGTACTCGATAAGTGCGGGCACAATGTGTGCGTTTCCGCCGCGTGATTTGATGACCTGCAACAGAGCCGAGGTTTCACAGCTGGCATGGCGCTCATAGCGTAGAGCATAAAGGGCCACCAATTTGATGGCGTCATCAATGCTAACCCGCTCATCAGAAATAAGTTTCTTAACGCGTTGTAGTTGGGCTGTGTGATCGGCTTTGCATGCCATCTCCTGCTCTAATTCGGACACCTCAAATAGATTTCGCTTATTTGTAATACTCGATAGTTCGCCCATTACGCATAGATGCTTCTGTACGGTTCCGGACATTTTCTTAAACTGCGGATAGGATTCGATGAAGTTTTTCATGTCTGCAATACTCTCGACCTTTTTATGATCGTTGGCCTTGCGTTGAAATTCTTCCATGAGCTGTTTAATTGTCGAACCAATTTCACCGTAATTCGCGTACATGTTGCTGCCATAGAACTCGTCTTGGTCGCCCGATAGAACGAGCTCCTTGAACTCTTTGGGCACTGTGGGACGATCCGACAAATCCACCCGATTGTTCCGTATTTGCAGCAGTTCATGTACCATTGCCTGATACGACCATTGATGCAGTAACGGAGTCACTGGGTCATCTCTACGGTCCAGAATAAGCAGCAAGGGCGGTGCGGCGCCATCAACATTGCCACGGAAGTCGAACAGTGATGATTCCTTTGTTGTTTGCTCATAGATTAACTTGGCTAACAGTTGGCACACTTGAGAACCAGCCCGATAGCGTATAACTGGATTGAGTTTAAGGGATAGCAGAACCGCTGTTATACCCTGCATGCTGTGGGTTAGAGCATCCGGCAGCCAATTAAGATTCGCCATACAATTTGGAATGTTCAGTGAGAAAAGCTTGGGATTAACACACAAGTAGTCCGCATATAGTTCCTTCACCTCACGCACCGACTCGGATTCATCGCATTCAGCCAAATACTTAATGTCCGTCCGTGGAATAATGTTACTAAAATCTACTTGGACAATTATATTAACAAAATTTGTAAGCTTGGTACAGGCACTGCTTACATATAAAATACGCGCTGTATTTGGGATTATGAAGTTCATTCGCCAGGAGTTGAATGTTCTGCTTTGTGGGGCGTATGAACACAATACACTTGAGATACTTGAGTCGCTCGTTGGAGCGTCCAGCATCGATGCGTTCGAATAGGTAGACTTCTCGTTGCAACATGTCAGACTGACTAAATGCCATCGAAATAATACTAGTCTGGAGTTTTAAGAAATTAATTAAGATTTTATTTTTTGTCACATATGGAAGTCTTAACAATGTGCTTCCTCACCGTTTCTTTGTCTAGCAATATGATTTTCATGCCTGGTCCAGATTCCGCGCACATTTTTTCAATATACAATTGAATGCTACTTATTAAACTCATCATTAAAGCTAAATTTCAATCGTGTTATAATTTAATTTAGCAATGCAAATTTTTTATTGGTGCAAACAGCTGTTGGCGGTTGAGATGTGTTGTGAAATTTGGAAACTTATCGATAGTGTGAATAAAGAAATATCGATTCATTGACCACTATTATCACGGCCTCTAGTATTTTTGGTTTCAATAGTCCCGAGAAAAAATACTTGTTTTAACAAGAGCTGAGAAATTTAGTTCGGTCTGTGTCGACTTTATCCTTTTTCGGGCAGATCATTTTTACTGTTACAAACTTTATCCGAAAATAAATATAAATGATCCCCTATTTGAGGATACGTACGAGAAATTGCAGCGTGATCGTTGAAAGATCAATATTTTAAACGAATTAATTTTCAACAGTATTAAGAAATATATTAATTTATTTGTTGACAATAATCACCAAAAGTCCAATTATGCTACGGGTATTTAATAAAATATACTCGAAGCCTCCAACATTTACAACTTAAGGAATATGAATCACGTTCTTAAGGCGACAATAGACCACAAATAAATGTGTGGCATTTTGCTAAAACTATACACAACTCCATGTGCAACGCCGTAAATTGATATGCGTTAGTTCCGCGTTATGTGCGTGTCCACAGTTATCAATCTAACAGTTATCTTTCACCAACGAATGAATACACTTATTGCGTCACAGCTGGTGTTTTGTCCTGCTCCTGCTTCTTTTGTAGTTTCTCCTTCTCCAACTGATAGTTGTATGCCCGTCCAAGTTGTACCAATTGTGTTAGACCCACAAAAAGATTAACCGCGAACAGACTGTAATTCTTGGGTATAATGACCAGCGAGTAGCGTGACCAGATAATTCCAGTGGCAGCTAATGCACCGCAAGCCGATACGGAAATTGAGTCCGCTGGACGTGCCAAGTCGCTCAGACCGGCAATAACAAGTCCCTTAAAATAAATTATTAATTTAAAGTTTTTGTTTAATGCTGCTGTTAGTCGACCAGTAAAGCAAAGTAAATGCTCTTTATCAATCCTGATATAACCGACAGTATATGTGTGTTATATCTGCAGTTGTTACAATAATTTGAAGTTTGTAAAATATCAAAAACACACAGATACACAAACACACACTTATACACACTAATCAAATTATGCGCGAATCACAAATGCGCAATTATCGCATAGCTCTCTTTATAAGCAGACGGAACCAGTTGTTGAACGAATATAAACAAATAATAATAAAATGCAATAAGTATGTGTAAAACTTAATCACACGGCGACACTCTCACACAGATTATTATTGCCATTTGAATTTCTTCTTTATATCAGCAGTGACAGACAGAGAGATAATGAAAATTAGCGAAGGTCATTCTGTCAAGATTATGTAACAGTCTGATTGACCGTCTACCTGCTTACCCATTTAAAGACAGGAGCCCAGAAGAATATCGTCTTGGGACCTGAGGAACAAGAACTCAATTAATACATTTATTTCTACTCCAAATCTTCGTGTTTCTTACCTGCCGCATGCATCCAGAGGGGTCGCATTTTTGCTGGCACAAATTTGTCACAAGCACCAATGATGCCATTGTAGACCTTTGAGTGGATGCCCTTTCCAGCGGAGGCTCCAGCTGTTGGCGGCGGTGGTGGTGGAGCAGGTGGTGGCGTTGGTTTCTGAACGGCTGTTGACATTTCGTTGTTTTTGTTTTTTTTTTTGCGAAATGTTCAGAATTTTCCTCAGCTGCTTAACGCGTGCTCTGACCAGCGAATGAACAGACTGTTTCACCCGTACTGTTCGCAGCAGTGAGAAAACTGATTTCAACAGCGAATATGAGTGTAAATAGTATTAGCATTGAGTTCATGGCTGGCGTCGGCGCTCTGAGTTACCATCTCAGTTTATGTATGGGAGTGTGTCTGTGTGTGTGTTTTTGTGTAAGTGTGGTTATGAGAGAGACAAACTGGTAGATACTTTAACATATATTTGTACACACACAAAGTCAGCTGAGAGTGTTGTTACATGTTTGCTGTTATCGACTTTCTAAAATTATACGAAAAAAAAACTCGTTTTTTCAAAAATAATTCTCAACACGAGAACTCAATTCGTTTATAGCTCAAACCATGTAGACATGCATCGACCTTGGCCTTGATTGTCGCATGCAGCTGCCAATTTCCGCAGCGTAGTGTTGACGGAAGCGGATAAATACGCATTTAAATGCGTCCATATTATCAATTCGTTTCTACGCTTGTAACTAAAAATAAATAGAAATTTCAGTCTCTCTCTTGCGCTCTCTGTTTTGTGTCTTCGCTGTTTTCGTGTATCACGCGACATTCTGCGAACATGTGTGTCTAAATGTACAAATATAATATACTCATTTGTAATACTCTTAACACCCTTATCCATAATTTACCTTTCGAATAAAAAACAACAGAAAATCGCGACTATGACATACCCTAACAAGCAATAAACCTATGATGAAATCCATTTTCATACAATCTTAGAATAAACTTCAAATAGTATCTGTTTCCCTTAGTTCAATCTTTTTAAGCTGAATTGTTTTCGAGAGATTACTTTTTGTTCGAATATTTAATTAAATGTTAAATTTAAATCATTTATTAAAATTGGATTATATTTATGGCTAGGTTTTTATTCTCAGCAATGAAAAAAATCAATTATTTTTTCTTTGCTTAAAATTCATATATGTATATGGTCTTTATAATATGTGGTCAAAAGGAGGGGGTCCTCTCTTGACTAAAATTCACGTAATGCAAAAAATTAAAATTCGTTTTTCTCGAAACAACTTTTTGCATCGCGCGGGGAACTCTCCAGCTTTAACGACTTAACCGATTTTGATGATTCAAACGGCAAAATAAAGTAAATTAAATTTAGGGGACCTTATCGAAGCTTTTTTTAGACCCCGCACTCTTAAAAAGAGTACAGGGGTCTATTAGGTTTGTCAGAAGCTAAATGTGCGTTACAGGCAGAAGGAAGCTTTTCCGACCCCATAAAGTATATATATTCTTGATCAGCATCAACAGCCGAGTCGATATAGCAATGTCCGTCTGTCCGACTATCTGTCTGTCCGTCCGTCTGTATGAACACCTGGATCTCAGAGACTATAAGAGCTAGAGAAACCCAATTTGTAATAAAAATTCCGTAACTTTCTCGAGCAGATCAAGTTTATTTCAAATCTGCGCCACGCCCCCCACCGCCCCCGCAATAAGCAAAAAACTAGACACACCTCGGAAAAATGGATGTTTTCGGCGAATATCTCCGTAACTATAGCACTTAGGAACACCAATTCTGGTACGCAGGTTGCTGGAAGCAGCACAAATGCAACGTCAATAAAAATTTTGGTCTACCCCTTTTCCCACACGAACTAAAAAACTTTTCAAAACTTACATGTCGTTTTTAAAGCATTTGCTAATATAGTACAGTATTGTTATTCAAATTTGTTTAAAGACAAATCATATTAAACTACCCTGAAAGTTGCATAAAAATCCAAGTATAAACAACTGAGCAATTAGGTAACAAAGTGTCGCTTGAATCGCATTGTCAATGCACGTGGTTGAAAGAAAATAGATAACACTATGTGTATATAAACATTAGCCGCAATAGTTTACAAAGAGAGCGTGGTCCGGGTGGGCCACGCACTTGTTTGTAAACACAAGACCTGCCTTTCGAACCCCGGCACAGACTCAGAAATTAATTTTTTTTTTTTTTTTAATTTTATAATTTAGCACTATTATATCACAAGGAGGGGTTGGTGCAATTAGTAGTGTTGCGGCGTGTTCTGCAACTTGCGTATAAGTTCGCAGGTTCAATTCACGACAGTGGAATTTATTATTGTACTTTTTTAAATTTCAAACAATAATGTAAATAAAGAATTTTAACTGGTGCAACAGCCAATGGTCTGCGGTTCGAACCCGGCACAGACCCAGAAATGTAATTATTTTTTTATTTTTTAAATAACTACATTATTATATATAAATGAAAATAATCAAATTTCTGCAAAATGAATGGTGTGGTGTAACTAGTAGGGTTGCAGCATGACATGGAACTTGCGTCAGTAAGCGTGGGTTCGAATCCCATCAGTGACTGAATCATATTTAGACCCCGTACTCTAAAAAAGAGTATAGGGGTCTATTAGGTTTGTCAGAAGCGAAATGTGCGTAACAGGCAGAAGGAAGCTTTTCCGACCCTATAAAGTATATATATTCTTGATCAGCATCAACAGCCGAGTCGATATAGCAATGTCCGTCTGTCCGTCCGTCCGTCTGTCCGTCTGTATGAACACCTGGATCTTTTAAACTACAAAACTAGACACACCTCACAAAAAATTGATGTTTTTTGCGAATATCTCCGTAACTTTAGCACTTAGGAACACCAATTCTGGTACGCAGGTTCCTAGAAACAGCACACATGCAGCGTCATTAAAAGTTTTGGTCTGCCACGCCCCCTTTTCCCACAAGAACTAAAAAACTTTTCAAAATTTACATGCCGTTTTTAAGGCATTTGCTAATATATTACTGTATTTTAGTTAAAAAATTTGTTTAAAGACTAATTATTTTAAACTACCCTGAAAGTTGGATAAAAATTCAACTATAAACAACTGAGCAATTAGATAACAAATTATCACTTGAAGTGCATTGTGAATGCACGTGGTTGAAAGAAAAGAAATAACACTATGTTTATCTATACATTAGCCGCAGAAGTTTGCAAAAGAAGCGTGGCCCAGGTAGAAGAGACTCAATTACGATGCCGTTTTTAAGGCATTTATTCTTATTGTACAGTGTTGTTATTTATGATTCGTTTGAAGACGTATCATGTCAAACTCTCCTGAAAGTTTCATAAGAATCCGACCATAAACAAGAAAGAAATGAAGCAACTAAGATTTTATTCGAGAGCAATGAGTGCGAAAGAGATTGCGCTAGTCATGCCGACCAATAATATTCATACACACATATGTATGTGAATACATTTAACGTTAAACGAATTTGTATATACATACAGACAAACACATGTATGTTCGATTTTTTTTTTGTTTTAACGTGTTCTAACACAAGAACTATCTATTGGAATATCCGGATACCGATTTTAACATTATAATTTGGAATAAAAGCAGAGAGTATTAAACGGTCGGGGTCGTTCGACTGTACTTTTCTTACTTGTTTTAAATTTTATTGTTAGAGTACCCCTATTCCACTTACAACAAGAAAGAAAAGTACAGTCGAACACGCCCGACCGTATAATACTCTCTGCGTTTATTCCCAATTATAATACTTAAATCGGTATTCAGACATTACAATAGATAGTTCTTGTATTAGAATACGTTAAAACAAAAAAAAGATAAGCATAATCAAGCATACATGTGTTTGTCTGTATGTACATACAAATTCGTTTGACGTTAAATGTATGCACATACATATGTGTGTATGAATACTATTGGTCGGCACGACTAGCGCTGTCTCTCTCGCGCTCATTGCTTTAGAATAAAATCTTTGTTGCTGCATTGCTTTCTTGTTTATGGTCGGATTCTTATGAAACTTTCTGGAGAGTTTGACATGATACGTCTTCAAACGAATCATAAATAACAACACTGTACGATAAGAATAAATGCTTTAAAAACGGCATGCAAGTTTGAAATTTACTTTTATTTCTTGCGGAAAAAGGGGGCGTGGCAGCCCAAAACTTTTGATGTCATTGGATTTATGCGGCCTTTAGGAACACGTGTACCAAAATTGGTATTCCTAAGTGCCATAGTTACTGAGATATTAACCGAAAACATCTATTTTTTCCGAGGTATGTCTAGTTTTTTGCTCATTGTGGGCGAATGGGGCGTGGCATCGAAAAAAAAAAAGATTCTTGTATTGACTGACTAAATATCGAGTCGATAGAGACCAAATTCGAACTTGTAGCTCTTACCATCTCCGAAATCTGTTTGTTCATACGGACAGACAGACGGACAGACAGACAGACAGACAGACGGACAGACGGACATGGCTATATCGACTCGGCTTGTGACGCTGATCAAGAATATATATACTTTATGGGGTCTGCCACGCCTCCTTCTGCCTGTTACATACATTTGCACAAACCCAATATACTCTTGCAGAGAGTATAAAAATTACACTTTAGAACACTAGATTAAGTATTTTAAGTGACATGAAGTTTGGTCACACTTAACATTATTTTCCTCTCTTTAATCTATTTTTGAAAGCGAATAAGACGTGGTTGCTGGTGTTGCCAAAAGTTAAAGTTACAGAACTAAATTTTGTTTAAGGCCAGGTTCTCCTTCTCAGACCCCAAATATGACTCAATTTCAGCTTATTTTTTTTTAATAGAACATAAATGATTTTCAAAAAAAACTGTTCGCGGCTTTTATTAAGAAATATACATAGATTATTAAAAAAAAAAAAATAAATATACAAAATGGTGGCTCTAGGTGTCCATGAACGAAGGTATAAAAAGCAATGGTGCGCGGGGAATTCCACAGCCTTTCCTATTGATCCGAAATAAAAAAAAAACAAAATTCTTATAATAGATTTGAATACGGTTGTAATTTAAAATTTCAGTTTTAAAATTAAATTTAAAAAATAAAACAAGTAAGAAAGGCTACAGTCGAGCGCACCGACTGTAAAAGACCACGTACTCTCCTTGTATTCAAAATTAATATTTGAATGCGACTGTAATTTAAAATTTAAGTTTTAAAATAAATATTGAAAAGCTTAATAGAAATGAAACACTTATTTTATGTTTTATATAAGTTAATAAACACTTATTTTATGTTTTATATAAGTTAATAAAACATAAAATAAGTGTTTCATTTCTATTAAGCTTTTCAATATTTATTTTAAAACTTAAATTTTAAATTACAGTCGCATTCAAATATTAATTTTGAATACAAGGAGAGTACGGGGTCTTTTACAGTCGGTGCGCTCGACTGTAGCCTTTCTTACTTGTTTTATTTTTTAAATTTAATTTTAAAACTGAAATTTTAAATTACAACCGTATTCAAATCTATTATAAGAATTTTGTTTTTTTTTTTATTTCGGATCAATAGGAAAGGCTGTGGAATTCCCCGCGCACCATTGCTTTTTATACCTTCGTTCATGGACACCTAGAGCCACCATTTTGTATATTTATTTTTTTTTTTAATAATCTATGTATATTTCTTAATAAAAGCCGCGAACAGTTTTTTTTGAAAATCATTTATGTTCTATTAAAAAAAAATAAGCTGAAATTGAGTCATATTTGGGGTCTGAGAAGGAGACCTGGCCTTAAACAAAATTTGATTGAGAAAAAAAACGCATAGAAATTAATAAAATATTTAGTCGGTAAGTATAATTTTTGCTTTTTAATTGTTATAGAACCATCTTACTTAAAAGAAATCTCATCTAACTGATCTTTGAATAAAGAAAATCAACAATACTACACAGCGATAAAGCACGTGCATCTCTTAATAATAACAGAACGCAATGGCATCAAAAATCCGATTCAAAACATTAAATTCTCTTCGTTTTGCTCTTATAGATTAAGAGTACAACAATACTCTGAATGTATAACGCTCATTATTTGATAAGTCTTTTAAGAGAAAACAAAACTTAAGCTTTTTGGCGTTCTAAAATAATGATGTCACAAGTACGAGCGAGACCACAACCAAAAAGCTTTGATTTCATTCTGCATTTTGCTGCTCTCAACTTCAGAGTCTAAAGTGATGATGTCACACTTCTACATATGGTACACACTAAAGCTTTTTCTTCGACTGTTTCTCATGCTACAAAAGTATTTCCGTTTATTTTGCACATTTTATTTGTGTCTGAATTCTGTAGAGTAGCGGACTTCACGGTGTATAGTTCAATTAAAAATTGTGTCACACAAAATATGCTTAAGAAGATACATACTTAAATATTACTTAATAAAATAAGCTTTTCATTGGACCGCTGCAATGCCGTCAAATTGTGTGTTCGAATTCGATCGGCCCAATCCGATTTACTATAGCGGCGAGACAGTCAATGGTCGTGTTACTTTAACTACAACAAGCAACAAGTCTGTTAATGGTAATTTTTACAGTTTTCTTATATTTCAAGTCGAGCGTTAAAATATAATAAATAATAGCATAAATTGTTCCATGTGTTTTGGCAATGCAATTTCCGATTCAGCAATGTCTGTGCATCACTAGTGATGAACCAGTCTTCATCAAGACAAGTTTTAAATAATGTGAGAAAAAACATGCTAAGCATGTTCTTCTGTACCCGAAATTAAAAACTCATTTATATATATATATATATATATATATATATATATATATATATATATATATATATATATATATGTTTTGTTTGAGATAATACCCCTATGCATATATAAAATTATATATATATATATATATATATATATAGCATAGGGGTATTATCTCAAACAAAACAAAAAATACAATTTTTCATTATTCTCTTATGTTATGTGAAATATCCGTATAATAATACAGGATGATGGACACAAATTAACTAAAAATATAAAGAGAAAGTTAGACTTCTAGTAATCTATATATGTAGGGGCATAATACAAGTTTTAAATTTTTTGACCGATTTAAATTTTGTAACAAGAGCGAGCCCGACCGTATAGTACTCTCTGCTTTTATTCCGTCTCCTTTACACTCATGCATTGACATTGCTCAAAAATATTAATTTTGTTGCGTGTTTTCTCTTTTGTTTATGTTCGGATTCTTAAATTTTTCAAACGAATTTTATAACACTGTACGCTAAAAACAAATGCCTTAAAAACGGCATGCAAATTGAACTCATAGCTTATCAGAATACATGCAGAGCTCGTTTTCGGTTTTAGTATTATATTTATATTAAGCAACGGAAAGTGAATTGGACACATGAGTCATACTGTGAAAACTAAATTCTCTAAAACTGAAGGAAAACGTGCATTATCGACTAAACTCGTCTCGTTTTTCTGTTTGATTGATCAGAGGTCTATATACTCTTTGAGGGTGAGGCGAAGGTGCGTTGGGAGGAGCGACGCACGAGGACCGTTAATGGAAAATCTCAGTCATATACGGAACATTTTCGAGGAAATGAGACATACGTAAATAGTCGAACTAATGTCTTTGGCGAGGGAGACTTTCCACCGGGATCGCACGTTTACACCTTCTGCATACCCCTGCCACTGGAATGCCCGACTTCGTGTGTAGAAAAGTACGGAAAGATATCCTATGAAGTGTCACTTGTACTCGATCGCTCCTGGCGGTTTAACAATGTTTTCAAGCAACCATTAACAGTACTGCAATCGTATAATCTCAACATGTATCCAGATATGCTGGTAAGTGCTCAAATTCTATACACGCATGCAAGAAATTTAAGCCCTTTTTTAGATACCTATAAAAAACGAGGACATCAAGTACTTTTGCTGTTGGCCCTGCTCGTCTGGACCCGTAATCTCAACTTTAACCATACCCTTTGGTGGCTACGCTCCAGGCCAAAGAATTAACTACAGCTTACACATTGACAATCAGTCACAAGGCTACGATCTGCATGGTATTGAGCTCTCCCTCATGCAGGTCTACGAATTCCGGGCCAGTTCACCCCGTCACAAAACACGGACCCACAGTAATACCCTCTCCACGGAATATCAGGCCGAACAATGCAGGCGTCTTTCAAAACGCCTGATCAACGCCAGCCTTGTCATACCTCCAGTGCCTCCATCTTCCAGAGATAATCGCATAATAAATGTATCCTATAAAATTTCAATGGCCATCAAAACCGGAGGTTGTCACACGGATTCGGAAATTGATATGCCTATTATAATTGGCACCATTCCTTTGGCTCAGAGTGCCCAGGATCCAGCCCATGCCGCCCAATGGATACCACAAACACCAGATACTCCAGCCGGCGCTGTTGGAGATCTTCCTCCAAGTTACGACAATTGCAGTGAGTATTCTCTATCAGTCCATGCTCTTTTCAAGTTGATCGGTCCTTTTATTGCAGAGCCACCTTCATTCGAGCAAGCCACACACATTGGAGAAAAGTTCGTTGATACGGATGTCGGTGAACATGATCGGACTGATGATTTTATTCCCCGATATCCCATGTACACCAACTTTGCTGAACCTTCGGCGCCACCACCAGAATCATCAGATGTGCCTCTATTACAGCTGCCGCATAGCCCCACTGCACCTTCTCCGGCTAATTAAATTGACGTTGAATTAAAAAAAAAAAAACAACTTTGAACCTCATATAATAATACTTACAACTCACCACAATGCCAATCTTAACCAATTAAAATCATTTAATATTGTAAAATTACTATAATTTACGTGCACAAGTTTCGGATATACACCTATAACTGCCCTGTTTGCTCTGTTTGAATAGCTCAAACTTTTGTCAAATCCCGCTACTAGATGGTTACTTAATAGATACATACTTCCCGTTGCCAAAAAAATCAAAATTAAGAAATAGAAGTTTATAGAACGTCGCTGATAACGTGTCTTACTTACATAATCTGCCATTAATCGCATAAACTATATTGTTATATAAAAATTTATAAAATTTATGCAAAAAATAAAATTATCAATTTGCTTAAAAGGCTTATTTTACTACAAATGTTGTCGTGTACTTTTTGAATTGAGTCAAGCTTGAATTGAGGCAAGGAAAGAGACTTAGAAATACAAAGAAACATATTGACACTATTTCCAAGTTAAATTTTTTAAAACTGGACTCCCAAATG
Source organism: Drosophila parthenogenetica (assembly GCA_035047505.1). Classification (NCBI taxonomy): domain Eukaryota; kingdom Metazoa; phylum Arthropoda; class Insecta; order Diptera; family Drosophilidae; genus Drosophila; species Drosophila parthenogenetica. Next base: position 3,321,855 of record JAWNPM010000187.1, on the reverse strand, counting down.
TTGAAAACACCAGATGTTTCTATACATATGTAATCTAGTACATTTGATCTATACCATATTGTTAAGTTCGTCTAAATACTATGTAAGGGCAACTAAAGTTGTTAGTCGATTATAGCTCCATTTTATTTTTATTGTAATTCTATTAATTATTTAAATAATCATGCACTTTGGCTGATCCGATTCTTAAGTTTAATATCTTGCGGCTTGGAGAACACACAAAGCTGACCCAAAAAGGTGCCAGAGTCGATGCAGATTCGGACCTAGAGAGTGTAGGGCCAGTCACAAAGATGGAAGAAGAGAGCATATTGAGCTTCCCCAATGAGGCTTAAACGTTCAAGGGAAAGACAGAAGACAAAAGCACAGTAGCAAAATATAAGGCGACGCTGAAGAGTACAAAGCCAAGCTGACCGGAGGCGAGCAAAGAGACACGTAGATGCGATCATTGACGGGTGGATACGCAAAAAAGGTGATTGAGATGCTGGTCAAAAAAGGCAACGCTGTGCTGAAAGCAACATTAACAAAGATACTCCGGTGAGCAAGCGCCAGTGAGGTAGGAAAGGAGCTATCCACCGTCAGATCCAGGTGAAATACAGACTCGGCTGTTGATGGCAACAATTTGAAATAAACTTGATCTTATATGCACATATATATGTGTGAATGTATGCGCTCTAATATATACATTGTTGCTTGTCTTCAAATGAATTTTAAATAACAATACTGTTTGAAAAGATTTTTATTTAAAATTTTTGATGCCATTGCATTTATGCTGTCTCTAGGAACCTGTGTACCAAAATTGATATTCCTAAGTGCCATAATTACTGAGATATTTGCCGAAAACATCGATTTTTTCTGATGTGTGTCTAGTTTTATTCTCATTGTGGGCGAATGGGGCGTGGCATCCCAAAAAAGATTTTTGGATTGACTGACTAAATATCAAGTTGATAAAGACCAAATTCGAACTTGTAGCTCTTACCCTCTCTGAAATCTGTTTGTCATACGGACGTACAGACAGACGGACATGGCTATATCGACTCGGCTTGTGATGCTAATCAAGAATATATATAATTTATGGGGTCTGCCACGCCTCTTTTTGCCTGTTGCATACATTTGCCCAAACCCAATATACTTTTTCAGAGAGTATAAAAAGTTAAGTTGTAGAATTTGCATGGAGGACATTGGCGTTCCTAAGGACAGTGTTCGCCCCAAAACCAGTTGTGGTGGCGTTTTAAGCAAGGTTCAACATGTGAGTTTGCAAAAGACTCTTTAGCGTAGCCATAACTTGCATTAGCAAATCCATCATTTGATCGGATTGAGACAGCAATTCTCCATAATGGAGGTGAAGGTTGGAGCACAGGGTTTGAAGTGGATGTTGGTGGTTTGCAGTCTTCTCCTTTTCGCATTTTCATAGCACCTCAATATGTTAGGCATTTACATTTGCTTACATCATGGTTTGATCAACAGACGAATCTATATAGTGATGCTCGTCTGTCTTCTGTACGTCCGTATAAACACATGTACACATGTATCTCAGAGACCATATGAGCTGGAGACATCAAATTTGGAATGAAAATCTCTCTATAAGACAGACAGATCAAGTTTGTTTCAAATTGCGGCCACGCTCCTACAGGCTTCGCATATTATTTTATAACGCCATAAAATGAAAACGATTACAGCTTTTGGGAGCAAAATCATGGGTTTTTTTTTGCATATGAGCAAAGATATTTTTACGACAGTATTCCAGAACTCTTTCTACTAAAATGAATAGAATTTTATATGACCGTGAGGTCTCCATCTCTGAATATTTGGGCAGAATCTTAACTTCCCAGTTTAAAAGTTTGAAGCATAAATAATGAAATAGCTAACAAATTTAGATTTCAGGTCATCTGATCATCTGATAATCGTCGCCAGGAAAACTTCTCGAATTCAAACTCGCTTAACCTTAATACCTTAACCTTTTTATAATAATTTGTATAGAATGAGACATTCCTAAACTTGAACCCAGGGTTTTTAAGCTTGAGCTTGCAACTTAAAAACCAAATTGATGATGATTCTTCCGAGTCTAATTGTACCAATGGTTTAATCGTTATAAAAAAAAAAGGGTTTTAAAACTTTTGATGACGCCAACAAACGTGAAATGAAATATTTCTTTGTTAGTTTGTCATATATGTGGAGAAATTTGATTGATTGTAAAACGTACGTGATGTTATGTAATGTTAAGTAAATCTTAATAGACATAGTAGGTCTGGCTCACCCTACAGTACTAAGAACTCATGCACACAACCGTATATAAATTTATGCATTAAATGTGCGTGTATAATTATTAAAATAAAAAAAATTTGTTTATGCCCTGTGATTCACAAACATACATAAATGTAAAAATGAATATATCATTCATAGGAACTATACTACTTCACAGTGATAAATACGCAATTTGTTTGGATTTTGGACTGTTTAATAGGCTCAACTCAACTCAATTATCTCCCCTGTTATTAGAAAGAATTCAGGTTGTTTTAAAGATCTTAAACGGTAAATACACATAAAAGGTAGGAGATGGCATGACCAAATTAAAACTTATAAAATCAGTTTAAGAACCTTCACCATATATACTACGACTATCAATGCATAACTAAAAGCTAGTTGAATTATCTCTACCAAAGCCTCATCAAATACGGTTGACAGTTAACTGTTTTATTATAGAAACCAGCCAAACTCCAGAATAAAGGTCCCACTAGTTTATATATTTAGAAATACAGTGTATATATGACTATTAGTAACTTGATTTTATTATCGCCCCACCAACAGTGGAGGGAATTGTATACAATTGTTTCGCTTTTCTTTCCTTTAAATAGATTTTAGACGCATAAATCAAACGAGTGTGTTTTAGTTTTCTCCGAATGTAAATAAAACTACAAAATATGCCGTTTTTATCGCTTTCATGTTAGAAATGTTTATGTAATTTCAATTACAAACCAAAGGCGTATATATCATTAAAATTAATCATTACAAATCAAATAGTTCTACAATTTTATTATTCCTGTGGGGTGTTGTTGTTGTCTGCTGTGTTTTAGCACATTTCTTGCAATTTTGATATTTCGATTACGCCCTTGCAGCCCTATTGGAGAAAAATATCTATGTATGTGTGCTTGAAGACCTACATACATTAAAACTATTAAACATATAATTGATTGAAAATATAAATAATTAAAGGGGACTTTGTGTTCTCCAACGCACGTTAGACAAAGCTCAACAAAGCTAATGTTTTTTTTCAATTTTTTTTTTTTTTTGTGTTTTTGGTTTAAATTTTCATTTACATAAAGCATTATGTAGTGCGTACGATAAAAATTTTGTTAACACAGAAATTAAAAAATATAATTGCTGCAATGATTTTGAAGTGAAGGTGTAGTAGTTTGTATGTATGTTTGATTGTTATTGTATATATAACCAAGCTGTCATATAGAATATGCATATTTTTGTTTTCTGTCAGAGTTCATATTGTTGTTGTTTTTGATGGGCACAGAGTATCGGTCGAAATCTTATTGCTATGCTATCAATAAAGTATACACATTTCAGATGTATACACTATTGGTTGTATACTATTGGATGTATACACTATCCTTATTCATCATTTTGTTAAAAGTTGAACGAGTTCATTGGTAGTTTGTCAGTATTCGGATCAAAGTTGTATTCTGTACCGTCTGAGGTTGGTGCCAAGTTGGATTGTTCGCCCTGTAAAAATTATTCGAAATGGTTAACTCTTAATTAATAATTTAGTAATATAATAATCACCTCTGTAAAGTATTTCTCAATTATTTCGTATGCCAACTTGTAAATCTCAACGTTCTCATGGCTTTGCAAGCGTTCGATCTTGGCCAGTCCCTCGCACTCCTCAATCAGATTTGCAACCTCTTCAACATGTGATGCGGCCACTTTGAGCATGTTATTGAGACCATCGAGCACAACCTGTAAAACAAAATTTTTAAAACCCAATTACACATATATACATAATCATTTGGAAAATGAAATTGCTTACATTAATCACTTGAGTGTCCTGGCACGAAAGCAGATCGCAAAATGGTGGAATAACACCTTCTTTGATTAATGTAAAGACTTGCTCGGGTCTTCCGCTGATGGTCAAGTTACTAATAGCCCAGGCCGCTTCCTTCTGTGTCTGGAATTCACCCTTGCTTAGGTTGTCAATAATTTTTGGCAATAGGCCGACATTAATGACAGCCTGAACCTGTGATTCGTTGCCAGCGGTGATGTTTGACAGGAACCAGACGGCCTCCTTGCGTATCTTTTCCTTTGGATGCGACAGGAGCGCTGGGAAGTAGGATAATGCATCATAATTGAGCACCACCTGTGTCTGTTCGTCCGATCCAGTAACAATGTTGCCTACAGCTCTGAGTGCTGCCGTTTGCACCTTAACCTCACTGTTGCCTAGAAGAGGTATCAGCTTGGGTACAACACCACTATCGATTACCATTTGGATTTGATCGTTGCCACCATCGGTCAAATAGCTAATTGCCCAGACTGTATCGACCAAAATGTTTGTGTCAGTGTGATGGATCAGCACATTGAGTGCGGGCAGGATTTCATGTATAGTGGCTGCTGGTGGGGGCGGATCCTTGTTTCGGCATAAGTTCACAATCACCCAGGTGACATTCCGCAAAAAAGATATGGGAATATCGGGCTTAATGAATGACAGCAACGGCTGTACAACTCCATGCTTGATGACAAAGTCGCGCAGTAGAGGACCATCGCCAATAATATTTCCCAACGCCCACACGGCTTGTTCGCAAACGTTTGGAGCGGGTGAGTTTAATAGTTGCAGGAAGAGCGGTACAGCACCAGCGGCAACCACCTGGAAAAACACAATACACGTTATCAAAAAATCCCATCGCTTGCACTTTTCTTTCATCGCTCTTTGTCTTTAATAACATTGATAACAAGTTGCTGTAACTTCAATATCTTAATTTTATGTATCAACTTACCTGATTGGTTTGATCGGAAGTTCCAGAGGCAATGTTAGTCAAAGCCCAAGCAGCCTCAAACTGCAGCATTGTGTGATTATGTTGTTTTAGACATTCAACAAGAATGGGCAATATGTCGCTGTTGATCAGATCATTGATGGGGGGATTCTTATCAGATGAGAGCAGTTTGCGAGCTGCTTGAACAGCTGCCAACTGCTGATCTGGTTTTGAACGATCAGCAGCTGCCAAAGCAAGCTTATTTAGATTTATGGAGTTGGGGAGCTGATCGTCCTCATCTGTGTTTGAATCCATATTGGGTACATTGCGTCGCTTCAAAATTGTCTCATCGCGCTTATTTTTACGAAGTTCCACGGTCACTTCATTGCGACGACGACGCATCTCCTTTAATTCCAAAAAGTTATATATTATGTTAATTAGCATAGTATATAAATTCAATAATACTAAAGCATCAAATACTTACATCCTGATCCTTTCCTTTGTTTTTAAAGTTTTGCAAACGGTTCTGATCCAGCGATGTCATTTTTACTGTATTTGTGTGTCTGCCAATAACCTCCAAACAAAATTGAAAAGCTTGTGCTGTTGTTATATTCAATTAACAGAACTTTTTCGTTCTCTACTTCTGGTGTTATTTCAATTATACGCGCAATGCACATTTAACCAACATATACACGCACAAATACCGATGCAAGCAAAACACGGGCATGACATGAACGTAGTCATCCGTCCGATTCGTAAGTTTCGACAAAATCAACGTCGAGAAAGAACCAATACAATTACATGGAAGGCAGCACGCAGCACGATGACAATGACAGCAGATAGAAGAGGGCAGAACAGGCGAAAAAAAGAAATGGCGATTACAAATTACACATACAAATAATCAGCTAAGCAACTGATTTGCAGCACATCTAATGTTTCCCATAAATTTTCACTTACATTTCCTGTCAATTTCACACGTTTTGATGACCAGACTGACACTTTATAGGTCTATCAAATTATGTTATGCGTTTTTGTTATAAAAATTGCAATTCGTGACAGCGACGTGACTAAAGTTGGCTGCGCTTCAAAAGTCTGGTGATGCCAACACGAATACATAGCAGAAATTAAGCTATCGATATGTAACTATCGTTATTTGAAGTGAGCCGTATTAATCTATCGATTGAAATGGTTTAGGCGTGCAAATTTTACCATTTGTATATATTTGCATAAATAAGCTAAATTAATTGCAATTATTAATGTGCAGACAATTAAACACTCACCACTGTGTATCTTGACGCAGCTTCGGAAATGACTGAAAAAGAGGAGGGTGCTACCAAGCTGGATCAACCACAACATCCACAAGAAACGAAACAAGCAACCGCAGGAAGCGGTGCTCCGACTGATCCCACTGTTATGGTAAAAAGTGAAAAGATTGATATCGAAATCGAGGCGAAGCTGAGAGAGTTGAATGTGAAAATAAAATCCGAAAGTGTCGCTCCTCCTCCTGCCGGTGATGCTGACACTGATAGTGACGACAGCAATAGCAACAGTAACGATTCTTCGCAAGAGGACAAGAAGCAAGTTGCTCCCGTTAAGTCATCTAACGAAATTCTAGCAGAGCTATTTGGTGTATTTAATGCGGCACCACCGCAAGTGCTCTTGGATGATAAAAACCTTATAAAGAAACATAAGAAATCAAAAAAAGATAAGAAGAAAAAGTCGCGTAGTAAGTCGAACAAATCCGATGGTGAATGCTCTGATTCCGATGTGGCGCCTGAAGAGACCAAGCACAAACACAAGAACAAACGAAAGAAACATAAGCACAAACACAAAGACAGCAAGGACAAACACAAGGATAAAGATCGCGAAAAGTCTAAAGAACAAGCAACAGGGCAGGCAATCAAGACGGAGGAAATAACTGACACCGTGAACCGGAAGCGGCATGCTCCAGCCAATAGCGACATATCAACAGCGCCGACTAAAAAACCATTACTGCCTCACGGTCACAGCACAAATCGGGAGAGGGAACGAGAGTGGGGGAGAGAGAGAGAACGTGAAAAGGAGCGGGAACGGGAACGCGATCGCGAACGTGATCGTGAACGGGAAGGCGGTCATAACAGCTTTTACAACGGATACCACGATAGTGGTCGTTCCTACTCCAAAGACGGCAATGCCAGAGCTTCCAAAATTAAAATTGAGCGTCGCCAGTCTGACGATCTGTCGCTTTCGGATGAGGAAACATATCTACGTGAGAAGGCCAACGGTCGGCGTCGTTTTTACGCCGGAGATACAAGCACTCGATGCAAAGCGGATAGCAGCGAAAGCAACCGACACAATACCACCTCCACGACCAGCGCCCCTAGCTTTAGATTCCGGAGCAGGTCAAACTCCAGGAATCGTACACGATCCCGCTCTCGATCGCGCGATCTGGGCATCGATAAGAAGCGTCTACTGGAGATAGCTCGTCGTAACGCCATCAGTATGTTTAAGCGGGGGAACATGGCGGGTGTGGCCGACATGACACCGGAGGTGAAAGACAAGGTGCTGCTGAAGATGCGCTACGGCAGCCGCACTGTTCAGGACCTTACGGACTTTTGCAAGAAAATCTCTAACGGCGAAATGCTGTCAGATCTCAGTTCCGACGAGGATTCGGATGTGGACAAAAATGGAAATGCCAAAGCATTCCATCATCCATTTCAACTAAAGGAGCGTGAACCAATAGTCATGCACATTCGAAACTCAACGCCTATCATTCCTTCCGTGCGTCGGGAGGAACAAACCAAGGCCATAACGATGCAGTTTCCTGTATCATCGGGTCAAGTGCATCGTATGTCCGAAGTCTGGGTGCCGGTGCAACCCAAGGAGCCACTGGCACCGCTACCTATTCTGCCGCCGGCAAAGCAGGCCACAAATATCTTCAAAGATGTACAACGAAATGTGTTTGCCAAATCCATACCTCAGCAGGAGGAGCAGGAGCCCGCTTTTAAAGCGACTACCACAGCTGCTGATTGTTCGGTTTCCAGCGAATCTAATACAATACCAACAGGCTTACCAGTGCCGTCGATAGTTCCTCATTCTGACCCCGCCTCAGTTCCCGTACCAGTGCCAGTGCCTGAGCCAAAGTCACGAATTTCTGTGTCGGTGCCACCAGCAGTTTCCGCCAATCTACAAAGACAGGCATTTGTGCCCGAAGTGCCCGTACCATCGGTAGCACCGCAGCAGAGTGCATCAATATTTCCACAGTCCACTGGACCCAGCATGGATGTGTCCAGCATAATCACACAACGTTTGAGTGCTATACGGCGCCTACAGGTGAGCTCCAAGCGTCCAATGAGACTAGAATATGAAACAAAGCTTATAATCACTTTTTTGTCTCCACGAACAGGACAATCCAACGGATTCAGAAGCTCTTGAAATGATGTACAATGCTCAAAGAGATATGACCAACTGGGCATCATCAAAGCATCTGCCAGGTCAGTTTACTGGGAGTACCGGTGCCCAGGTAATGAAGGTGCACGAGTTGACCAGTGGACCACAGCTGTGGGCACGACGTGATCAGCTAACCTCGACAAAGCCGGTTACTGGTGGCATGGGCATGACGCTGCTCCAAAAAATGGGATGGAAACCGGGCGAAGGTTTGGGCCGCACCAAAACTGGTTCATTGCAACCACTGCAGCTGACTGTGAAGCTGGACAAGCGCGGACTCATCTCCCGCGAGGACATCAAACAACAGCCTCCGCGGCAAACGAATCCCCGAGGAGTGAAAAACCCAAACGCCGTGAATATGGCCCAGGCTGCACTCAATGCCCAAGACAAGCATCCCGTATGTGTGCTCAATGAGCTGACATCGAAGAACAAATGGACGCCGCCCCAGTATATTCTTAGGGAGGATTCAGGTCCATCCCACAGTCGCATGTTTCTCTTCTCCGTTGAGATCAATGGACAGACATATACGCCAACGCAGGCGTGCAACAACAAGAAGGAAGCGAAGCTGAATGCGGCCAAATTGTGCTTAAGAGCGTTGGGAATTCTACCGCACAGCTAGAAGTACGATATCAATTGGCTCTCAATGGATTCGGATCGTCTGTAGTTTTAAAGTTGTTTATTCTTAAGGCTATAGGTAGTGATATTTGTATGTTTCTGTACATAACTAATAATAAATTGATACTAGCAACTGGTACATTTTAAATGTTTCGCAAAAGCCTAAGGCGTTGTAGGAAAAGTTCTCTCTATGCTCAAACGAACCAATTAAAGAGAGCACAGTGGGCTTGAAATGCATGAAATGTGAATATTTTTTGCGAAAAGTAGGGAAAGTAGTAGTGGAAATTACTTTTGCGTTGAGAGTTTACATTGAACACTTTTCGAACAGTATATTTGGAGTTTAGCTGGTTTCCAGTTTGCTATCTGCGTGCAAACAACGCAAATTCGTAACTCTGTATTTGGCAACATGACTTTTGCGCAAGTACACAAACACATCAGAACAGCTGAGTAGATACAGCTGGGGAGGTTTGCAGCAACACACACATACGCACATACATATACAACAGAGTCTGTGTAAGTGCATGAGAATTTAATCTCTCCATACTCTCGTTGCTTCAGTTGTCAGTTGCCATCATGTCTTGAGTAAACATTGAAGGTCAGTTAACGCAGGAGCGTGCTGCGGATAACATCTCGTTGATGTCTAGGATGCGGTTGTGGTTGTGGTTGAGACATCTCCATAAGTCGAGTGCAGACACAAAGCACTATTGAGTGACCCAGGTTCATGACACAGTCGGCAACATTTAATTGTCAAAGATTTGGAAAAAATTGCAAATGGAACAGATGTTTTCTTCCTACTCTATCCAGCTGTGTCCAACAATAATATTGCAATAGGCGTAACCAATAAGTGTCTGCTCAAGTGTGTGGCTTGGTCTGCACGGGTGTACGTTTGAAGTTATTTCTAAAGTTACATAATGTTACGAGACCCACACAAACATATAAGTACATACACGTAAATGCACCCACATATGCATGTGTGTGTATGTGTATATGCATGCGCATAAGTATGTGCGTATGTAACTATGAATCTAAGCATGTTTGTTAATAAATGCAATTTGGACCTGGATTGATGTTCGCTGTTCAGTTTGTTTATTTCTGCAGCCATGGAAACGTGTCGCACTTGTGCAAAGTGCGATTTCGAAAATGGCAACAACTATTGGCTGGACTTGTTCCACCCAAACCGATGGCAGAGTGAAATGGCTGAAATTCGCATGGAGTTCGTTAACTGGAAATTACAGGTAAGCTATATCTTATACCTTAACTCGTTGTCAATGCTAAAGGCAAATATGGGAAAGTCTGTGCCTTGCATTTCAATGAACTTTTTGATCATGCAACGGTGATTACCTTGATATCGTGATATCGTTATCGATAATGATGGAGAGCGAAGCCAAAGCCTTATACTATTTTTAATATACACTTTTGAAAAAAGGAAATGATTTATCTGTTGTTAAACAAATGTAAACTCGTAGATCTCACCCAACGATGGACTGCCACAAAAAATTTGCAGCGATTGCTTTACGAAATTCTGCTCTATTTACACATTTCGGATGGCCTGTCAGGATGCCCAAATGAAATTATCGAATATCTTTGATAAAATCGATGCCAACATATTGTACGGCAAAAGTGAGGAAGACCAATTTGATGTGAATGATGTTGGAAATGTTGGGGTGAAAGCTGAGGACTCAAAACAAAACACTGCCATTATTGAGGGCAAATTGCCTAAGCCCATTGAAATCTATGTGGAGACCTTAAGCATCAAGGAATCAGAAAAATTTCAATTTGAGGAGGGAGAGAAATTATCAACAGATCACAGCTCCCTGAACATCAGCTATGCATGTAAATTTTGCTACAAGTCAGAGGAAAGCTATGATCTCCAGCATATGCTTCTAGAGCACATTAGTAAAACACACGATCCGGACCAGCCTTACAACTGTCCGGAATGCAACGAATGTTTCCAGGATGCCGCATCCCGTACAGTGCACATGAAGAGCTTTCACGTCATTAAGCATTACGCCTGCGAGGTGTGTGGCAAGAAGTACGGTGACCGTTATAATCTACTTCATCATGTTGAGAAGTATCACTCGGACACGGACTTCGAGTGCAGTCTGTGCGAGAAGCGTTTCTTCACCCGAAAAAGCTTGCTCTACCACATGAACTGGCACAAGCCCGAGCGCCAGTTGAGCTGTAGGCATAGCGGCTGCGACAGACTTTTTATTAACCAACGACATCTCAAGTGTCATGAGGCGACTCACACAACTGGATCCCGGAAAAGTGAATACTGTGGTTTTTGCGGCAAAGGTAACGTTTTAATTTCATACACACTTCAAAATTTGATTTGGGTAACGGCATATTTGAAAAACAAATTAATATTCTGACCTGAGTTGGTCTTTAGCGATCTTTAATGATCGAAAATATACATAATTTATGTATATACATAGCTTAAGAGTATGTAATTTTTTGGTCGCTCATTCTTTCTAAAAAAATATATATAATATGTTCTAAAAGTAATAAAGGGTAGGCCCATTATCCAGTATAATTCGTTTTTTCTCTAAAATTCGTTTGTTATTTTGGTCCCTAAAAATATGCTGTAAAGGTCAGAACAAAATAGCCTGCAATAAAAAAAAAAAAAAAAAAAAAAAAATTATGACTTTAAAATCAAAGTTTAACAAACGTGGTTAACTTTCAAAAAATAAAATCGAAAAGGAAATAAGAAGTATGAAATATACAGCTTTCATTATAAAAAATAATTTGAGATAAAGAGTTTGAAAAGGGGATTCGATACAAAATATTGCTAAAAAAAAAAAAAGACATTGTATGATCACAAGAAGCAAGTGGTATAATCATATCTTTTTAATATAGAGATAAACCAGTAAGGACGACTACAGTCGTGCCCACGATAAAAGCCCCATGCAATTACAACCATTTCACATAATGAGTCTGATTTAGTGTCTCTAGCTCCAACAGTCTTTAAGATTGAGTACGGGGAAACTAGGAATATTCCTAAAAATGTATATTTTTATCTTTTGAAAACATGTTTCAGCATTTATTCACGTGAAAACCTTACGGTGGCACATTTATCGGCAACACGGCGGAGAGAAGCCCTTCAAATGCTCTATTTGTACCGAGGGTGAGTAGAATTTTGACATATACTTGTTTGTTTCCTGGGTAATTGTCTAATATAAGGGCCTCAAGCCCAAAAATTATGAAAAAAAAATCCTCCATGGACCGCGACTTTTCCAGACGAAAAAAGACATTAAAAACTTTTGGCGGTCGTTTATGGTTTTTTTTAAAACGCGGTTTAAAAGTTCTTGAAAAAAACATTTTTTTAATCTAGTTACCTTTTAAAATTATAAGAAAACGCTTTGAATCTAGTAAGCTTTTGAAAAAAAATGCACCAGTAATAATGCAGTTGTCAAAATGTGTGATTTCATTCGTCTAAAAAACGTATAAAGTTCAAAATGCAACAATAAGTGCTCAATTTCCTATGATAATGACAAAATAACATTTCGATGCCGATTATATTTATATGAGGGAAAACGAAAAAGATGTTAGAGAAGTGCATTTTAACGAGGTTTGTGAACATGCAATTCAGCCGAAGGCAAACAATTTTCGCGAATGCACTTCAATAAATGCAATTGCATTCGGATATCTTTTACATAGCCCACTAGATTAAAAATTTTTTTAAATTTTTCAATGAATACTAGTTTCATTTTTGTTTTTTTTTACGTGTAGTGCTATGAATACTAGATTAATTTGTACTTTTTTAACATGCAATGCCATGAATACTAGATTAATATTGTTTTTTTTGGCAAACAATTCAAGGAGTACTTGACTCATAAGGTTATTATGATATATTTTTAAAAGGTAACTAGATTAAAAAACACTGAAATTTCAAGAACTTTTAAACCGCGTTTAAAAAAAAACCATAAGAGACCGCCAAAAGTTTTTAATGACGTTCGTCTGCAAAAGTCGCGGTCCATGGAAGATTTTTTTTTCATAATTTTTGGGTTGAGGCCCTTATATTAGACATTTACCAAATTTCGAGCACAAATCTAATTTTGTGTAAGCCTTGTCAGAATTATCTTCTTAATATCAGATCAGTTTAACCAATCCTAACTTTTACAATGCAACTTACGTTTTATATTTATAAGAGGCCATTAATTATATTGATTTATCGCATTATCAAAATATTCATAGCAAACGATTTAAGATTTTGCATTGACTGTGAAGAAGTCAAAAAAACCAGCTGCTTTTAATTGTGTGTTGGGTCGAGTTATTTGACCAATATTATGGTAAACATAACTTAGTTATTTTTTCATCACACCTTAGTCACGCATGCGAAAAACAACTTCATTAAACATTTTAAAACCTTAAAATGTGCACACCTTTGTGTTCCGGTTAACGGTTAATTTGTGATAATTTCCCAAATTTCAATTTAATAATGGGAAATTTAAAATTGCCCGCTAAGTGGCGCAAAGGTGTATAAATTATTGCTCTAAGCTGAGCCACAAACCTTTAGCTTTTAACCCAACCTCCAGACCACAAAATCAAGCATCATGAACTGAGTAATTCGTACGAATTCGCCGCGGAAAGCAGCATGCAAGCACCCAATTAACTTAGTTTTTGAAATGCACGGAATCTCAGATTAATTATTATTGGCTTTGATTAATAAACTTCAAGTTTTTGCATCATATGCCGAGAAACGCATTCATATGCTTGAGTTGCACACGGAGAATCTAACCCATCAGGAGCGCAGTGAGTGCATGTTCCAGTCCTGCCGCCAAGAGTTTGATGTCGAACAGGATCTCATCCAGCATATGGCTGACGAGCATCTTCAGCGCGAACCAGCTGTTCCGATAATTGCCAATAACAAGCGGGTCCTCCAACGGAAGCGGGAGCGCCAATATACTGGTCTCTTCCAATGCGGCAACTGTCCCCAGCGATTCAATATGAAATCAGCCCTGGAACGACACATGGCAGTGCACTCCACAGATCGGTTGCACGCCTGCACCCACTGTTCCAAGCGCTATAAGCGTGCCCAGGACCTTAAGTGGCACATGAAGACCCATGTCAATGAGAAGCCCAATGTGTGTGATGTTTGTGGCAAAGCGTTTGCCCTGAAATATGTGCTTACTCAGCATATGCGTAGTCATGAGGGTGAGTAACTAACTTTGAATGCTCTTTACAGTGATAGTATTTTAGAAGTGCGGATCTCATCTCTTCCCTATAAGGTTAATTGGGCTTGTCCGCCTGCCAGTTTAAAGTCTCAGAGACTATATCGGTCAAATAAAGGTAATTTGTATGAATAAGTGTTGTTATTGAAGCTATTTCTAGCACACTTTTACGTCATTTGTGTTTCATAATATATCTATGTTCCTATGTCCTTATTGAATTTGTTCGGCATCGAACAAGTAAATATATAATATAGCTCTAAACAGCTAAATAGATCGAAAATGGAATATTTGAATATAAAATACATCTACCAGAAGAAACGCGGGGTCTACACAGTCGTCTTGCTTCATTAGCTAAAATATCCGTTCCATATTTTATAAAAGAGTCTGAACTAAGCTTTTCCCCAAATAAATTGTAGCGCTTTACTTTTTTATATTTTCCCTACCATTTTGCTATTATATAGTTACAATTTTTTTCAGTTCTTGAGAAGAACTTTAATTGTGAGACTTGTGGACGGTCCTATCTATTCGAGAAGTCTCTTCGTCTACACCAACGGGTACACTCCGGAAACACCTACTACAAATGCGATTTGTGTCAAGAACGATTTGTGACCCACATAAAGTTTAAAAGTAAAAATAAATTCTTATTTGTTGATTTTGAACTGTATACTGATCCAATACTGTTTTTAGCTCACATGAAGAAGGCGCACGATTCAATTGAGTCCCAAGCAAACGATTCGCTGGATGATATGATCAACATTGTGATTTCCTAATAATTGATTTCCAATGAAATTAACTAAGTGGAACAGAAAAATTGAATAGTACCGAAACTATGAAACTATAAATCTAAGAAAGCAGAGCTTTAAGAAAGCTATGCAAGAAAACGATTTTTTATCATTTAGACCGTACCCCCCATTTGTCCTTATTATTTGACTAACCATCATTGCCTGTACATACAATCTGTATGTCTCAAAGTATCAGATAAACAAACATACCTACATATATATTAAATTTATACAGATTATGCACTGGGCTGACAAGATACGAAGGTACGATTCTTAAAGTTTTAAACGAATCGAACACATTCGATAGCTCAAGTATTTATCCTACAAACGCTTTCCTCTCACGTCACTAGTTTAAAGCCTCCATCCCTCCAAAACATAATTCAAACACTAAAAAATTGCAACATTTTTCTTGACATTTTTAAGACCATTTTAGTAATATGAATTTAAATGTTAAAAAGAATTTAAGATAAAGGCAGGCAAGCAACATTTTAATGCTCAAAATATTGCATTTACTTAAAACAAAAATGACACGTGTTTACAAATTTTAAGAAATATCAATATTATATGTAGTAGTAGTAGTGCAATATATATTTACCAAGTTCCAGCTCCATATGGATGTATACATACATCCCAATAATATGTTTGATGTTTTACTTGTTTGGAAAAATTAATTTTAAAACTAATGCAACAGGTCAGAAATAACAATCTAACATTCTACTGTTTGGCAACGACATCGCGAAAAACCCAAATCCCCACCACACTTTATTTTCGCAATATTATTACGGGTTCTGGTACTGAAATCAATGGTTAAAAATTTTTTACACTTTTTGAAATTAACAAGTAAGAAAAGTACAGTCGAACGAGCCCGACCGTATAATACTCTCTGCTTTTATTCCCAATTATAATGTTAAAATCGGTATCCGAATATTACAATCGATAGTTCTTGTATTAAACACGTTAAATCAAAAAGAGTATAAAAACACTATGCATAATCAAACATACAAATGACTTTAAAACGGCATGCAAGTTTGATAAGTTTTTTATTTCTTACGGAAAAAAGGGGCGTGGCAGTCGAAAATTGTAAATGGCAACGCATTTATGCTGCCTCTAGGAACGAACGTACCAAAATTGGTGTTCCTAAGTGCCATAGTTACTGAGATATTTTCTTTAAACATCTATTTTTTCCGAGGTATGTCTAGTCTTTTGCTGATTGTGGGCGAGTGGGGCGTGGCATCAAAAAAGAAAAAGATTCTTGTATTGACTGACTAAATATCGAGTCGATAGAGATCAAATTAGAAATTGTAGCTCTTACCATCTCTGAAATCTGTGTGTTCATACGGACAGACAGACGGTCAGACGGGCATGGCTATCATGTACATCCTATGTGAATTTGGTTCGGTTAACGCAACTAACAAAAAAGTTTTCTATACTAAAACATGATATTTTTTTACCTGCTTTTACCTTTATATGAACATAGAACGCCCTTAAGTGGGCGTGCCCAAAAACAAAAACAAACTTGTACTGCTTGCAAATTGTATCTTTGATTTGCGACCTCTCGGGTCTTTCTAACTCTTATAGTTGCTGAGATCCTTTTTTCACAACTTAAGAGATTTTGAAAATTTAAAAATGCAATCTTGTTAATAAATTTATAAAAAAAGAATATAAAATATAAATTGGGTTGTATTGGCTCTGCTTTTATGGCTTCTGTACAACTTCAAATATAGTAAATGAAAACATGAATTCATTTTTGCACGCCACTGTACATGTGTATCTTCTCTAAAAAATGAGAAGCAAAAAATACGCATGAACGCATGGACAATTTGTCGAAATCGATAGTTCTTAAAAAGTAGTTTCTGTGCCAAATTTAAACAAGAATGTACAAGTCACTATTGATTAAAAAAAAAGTACGTGAATCAAAGTCATGTTCATTCCTTCAATAAAAGTTCAACTGATGTACGCTTATATCAGGGAAATGCAAAACTCTTATTTAAATGTTAGTAATTGAAACACAATTAGTTTTGTGTTCGTTATTGACATTTTTCTTAAGTATATTTTTTGTGTATTTCATGGATTTATGTTTAAAATATGTAAGACCTTTGAGTTAAATATGAATTAAAAAAATAAAAAATAATGAAACTTAAACTATTTTAATAATAAGAAGTGTACCATCAACGATATAAAGTACCAAAGTTCTTGGATTGTAATCGATGCTTCGCGACTGTCATAAAACATCGATGCATCGTTTCAGGAATCGATTTAAATGCCAGCTCTAATAACACGTCAGTGTTTAGGTTTTTAAGCAGCAAGTTCTATTCAAATTAAGGGAAACGTATAGATGATTGCAGTAATAAGTCGGTTTTCTATCGAAATGGACACAAAGCAATTGCTGGTGTAGTACACATAGCATATAATACAGTTGAAACTAAACTAACAACATATTAGATAACCAAAAAAAACCACATAAATAAATACACCGCTACGAAGAAGGCAATAATAATAAGACAAACTAGAAAGCAGGTGCAACGGTTAACAGAAGCAGCTAAGAGATACAGATAATCAACGAAGAAGAAGAAAAAGAAGCAAGTGTGACGTGTGGGTCGCACTCGATCAAGATATTTAACTTCATCGTCTAGTCATATTTGACTAAGACGCCCACAAACGCGCACGCAAATACGCACACGCTCATACGCACCAATATATAGTCATAGGGAAAGAGCACGAAAAAGAGTGGAAGTGAAGAAGAAGACGTCCGCATCATGGCATTGCCATTGAGCGATCTGCTTATGCTCGGCAGCGGCGAAAAGAAACTGGCCGCTTGCGTTTTGTTGCTGCTTCTAGAGTTGTTTATGGAAGGTAATTTTTTACCATAATTATAGTAATTTGTAAATGTCGACGTGTTTAACCAATACATCACTTAATGCAGGCGCTGAGGCAGCGTCATCGAATCAAGCTGATATTGACAATCATCTGGAGCTGGGCAAAGACTTTTTGGCCCGTGGTCAACTGTCGGATGCTCTAACGCACTACCATGCGGCTGTCGGTGAGTGGTTATATGTGACATGCATATAGTTTGCATTTAATGAAGGGCAATCCACATTTTAGAGGGTGATCCCAATAACTACTTAACTCTATTCAAACGAGGTACTGTCTACCTGGCTCTTGGCAAGACCCGCTTTGCTATCCAGGACTTCAGTCGCGTGTTGGAGCTTAAACCAGACTTTACTGCTGCACGCAGCCAGCGCGGGTTTGTGCACATGAAGAGCGGTGATTACGACCAGGCGATGCTTGACTTCGAGGAAGTGCTCCGTGAAGAGCCACAGAACGGAGTTGTTAACGAGCACTATGCGAGACTAGGGCCCGCCAAGGAGCAGTGGATCCTTGTGCAACACCTGATGAAAAATGCCGATGAGCAAAATGCAATCGGCATGATAACACAGTTGCTGGAAATCTCCCCGTGGTCTGCGGAATTTCGACAAGCGCGATCTGATGCATATCTGAAAACCAACGATGTACTCTCGGCTATCGCGGACCTGCGTCAGGTTAATCGCCTCTCCCAAGACAGCACCGAGGGTCACTTTAACATTGCACAATTATTGTACAACATTGGGCATGCCACGAATGCGCTAAAAGAAATTCGCGAATGCCTCAAGTTCGATCCTGAGCACAAACTCTGTTTTCCATTCTACAAAAAGTTACGGAAGGTAGAAAAGCATCTGGTGAATGCAGAACAGGCTCGCGAGGAAAAGCAACCAGGTGAATGCATAACGGCAGCAGAGGCTGTACTTAAACATGAACCCGAGGAGACGATGATTCGCTACGAGGCACACAAACTATTATGCTCTTGCTACACGACGGATGAACAGTACGGCAAAGCATTAACACAGTGCAAACAAGCTTTGGATATTATGAAGGATGCCCAAGTTTACTGCGACCGTGCCGATGCCCTGTTGGGCAGTGAAATGTATGACGATGCTATACACGATTTCCAGGCTGCCGTAGAGATTGATGAGAACAACTCAAGGGCCAAGGAGGGCATTCAGAAGGCCAAGAAACTGCAGAAGCAGGCGGAGCGAAGGGATTACTATAAGATATTGGGTGTTAAGCGAAATGCAAACAAACAGGAAATCGTGAAGGCATACCGCAAAGCCGCGCAAAAGTGGCATCCTGACAACTTTAAGGACGACGAAAAGAAGGTGGCGGAAAAGAAGTTCATCGACATTGCTGCTGCCAAAGAAGTGCTCACAGACCCAGAAAAGCGGAGACAGTTCGACAGTGGTGTTGACCCTCTGGACCCAGAGAGCAATAGCCAAGGTTTTCGTGGTGCAGATCCTTTCGCGCACTTCCAACACGGCTCTCCGTTCCAGTTTAAGTTTCACTTCAACTAAACTGACAGCTCCCGACTGCGGCCAGAAGCCGGATGCCATTGCCGAGCAGGTTCCTTTGTGATTTACTTCAATTCAGTCAGTTTCCGGTTCCCTTCAATCCACAAAGTTTGCTGCATTTCACATGATCCTCCAACTCCCCAGATTCACGATTTTAAATACTTGTTTGTGCTGCAATCAAACCTTGAATAGCTTGTAAATAGTAGCCTAAAGACAATGTCCGATAACTGAAACGCAAGACACAAAATAATATAAAACTCTGAAAACAATTAAATTTAATTAGTTTATTGAATAAATTAATTGTAATGTAGTACATTTTTCTAATTATATAAAAAAAAAATGAATAAGTGAAACAAAAACAGTTTAAATTTTCCGTATATCATGGGGATCGTTACCGACAGAATTCTCTGCATACGTGTCCCAAATTGGAACTCCCAATACTTGAGACAGTTTGTCTATTTATAACGACCACACGTATTTAAATAATTTCAGTTTTTTATTATTTATTAAAGTTTTAAAACATTGTTTTGTTGGCTTTGTTAGTAAAAAACAATTGTTTTAAATAATCCTGACAGAATATTAATTCTAATGATCAGGATAATAACAAGCTTTCGTATATAGTACGTTTACATACAAACTATACATAAGCCTTAACCACAGGAAGATTTGTTAGAACCCTTGAGTTAGGGAGTCATCAGCACGTAAACCAAGGTAGTGACCACAACAGCCAACATTAAAAAGAAGTAAAACTTTAGGTGGTACTTTTCATTCAAGGACCTAAACAACACACGAAATTGTTCCATGGGTGACACCGAGTCAGCCCTACCTATCGTTTGACGCTTCTGTGGTCTAGCCAATGGTGAAGAACGTTTTCCTGCGTTCAGCTGCTTGGAGAAGCTGCTCAAATAGGGAGATTCAATGGTATTTCCAAAATTGCTCTGCTTGCGAACGTCTGCCTCGATTTCACTGTCCGTGTCCAAGTCCATGGGTTCCTCATTAGTTGTAGTTTGATCGTAGAATTGATTGAGCTGGGGATACAGTGTGTTCACCTTGTACGTGGGCTCTATAAGCCGTCCCCTGACAAATTCACTGCCTTCCATGGTATATCGCTGTCTTATTGATGCATTGGGTACAGACCCCATATTGAAGGGAGCTTCGGATCCATTGTATGTATGTGTGCGCTGCGAAATAGGCTGCTCATTGTAGCCGCGTGTGTCCTCAGAATAACTGGTGGAGTTCAACAGCGATTGAGTCAGATGCTGTCTAGGTAGTGCCGAGGTATAGGTACAGGACTCATAACTGGGAACCGTGTTTGAAGGCACAGCGTGCGGACGTTGATATGTATGACTATTCGGCTGGTCATCGACCGCATTATCAACCTCACGCGTATAAGATGTAGTCAGCACTCCAGATTTCGTTAACGAAACTGAACGACGCAGTCGTTCATCCTCACGATGAGCGGAATTTGAGTACTTGATGCCAGGTAAATTGCCTGCATAATAATCATCGTCCTCCGACTGTGACCCGACGTCAGAGACTGTTGTAGTTGTTTGCAGAGATCGCACTGTTGAGTTTCCCGTTTTCAACGTATAATAATTGTTAGGCGTGCCAGTAATTGTGCGGCGATTGTTGTTATTGTTGGCTCGACTTGGACTCTTACCGGTGGCGCTGCTGTTCTTGTTTTGCTCAGTTGCCGGTGTCGCCTTACTGCTGTGGACTGTCTCGCGTCTAGGCGTCGACTGCTTTACTGCTGCTGAAGAAGAATTTTTGGTTTTGTTCAAGGGAATGCCCAAAATGGTGGCGCGCAGTCGACGCACAATTACTGCGCGGCTTGAATCGGTCACTGGAATATTGGGTAAGCCATATTGCAAGCATTTGGCATGAAGCTCTTTGTTTGAGATCGTGTCCAGATAGGATAAGTCAGTCATTTTTCAAGACCTTGTGAAATTCCGTAATGTAACAAAAATAGAGATGTCGTCACTGTTTTTGAATGCTCCTCTGCCCTTCAGTTTATTTTAAAATAAATCGATGTAGAGTTACTAGTTTGCACAGTAACTCTTTAAAATTAAAAAAAATACGAGTTTCAGTTGTCTGGATAATATTTATCTTAAAAGCACATCAATACAATCTACAAAAATCAACTAAAGACTGCTGACTCGCCGTTCGATACAAAAATATACGAATTAAAACTGGAAAAACAGTGCGTCAGCAATTTAATCGATGTTTGACGTATCGATAGCTAGCACGCATTTGATATGTAATTGAAACATCGATGCAAAATAGCAGCGACTTTCATCTCTAACAACAATTTTGTCTATCGGCCAAAAATACACAACAAAACAAGTTTAGAAATTGTGTTACTCGTTATTAAATTGTGTGCCAAAAACATGTCGCTAACAATGCGTATATTTACAGCATCGCGCAGTGGTTAGTTCCCAAATAGCCATATATTAGATTAGCCATTAATTTTGTTGCAAATTCGACTGTATGAGGTTATGTAACCTTATGTCATAGTATAACAAATCTGCAAAAATGCAAAACCTGGTTATTTCAGATTAATAACAATATGATTTCTACTCAGGTAAGCGCATGTTTGGCACTAATAGCATACGGATGCTGGCTGCCCAGAAGGCCGAACCCAAAGACATTGTGCAAGTACCCAAGGGATACGTTTATGTCAACAACAAAGAGCTGAGTATGGAAATGGACGACATCACAGATCGTGCTGCAACAACAATGTTCTTCGGCGAACTCTTCCGCGGTTTTGCTGTAACTCTGGCACACATATTCAAAGAGCCGGCCACAATTAACTATCCGTTCGAGAAAGGGCCTCTTAGTCCGCGTTTCCGCGGCGAGCACGCTCTTCGTCGATATCCAAGTGGAGAAGAACGTTGCATTGCGTGCAAGCTCTGCGAGGCCATTTGTCCTGCTCAGGCTATTACTATTGAGGCTGAGGAACGCGCCGATGGCAGCAGGCGTACGACGCGCTACGATATCGACATGACCAAGTGCATCTATTGCGGTTTCTGTCAGGTAAATAGATAATTACATAAATATTTTTTAAATCGTTAACCGGGTGTGTTTGTATTCCCTAAATAGGAGGCTTGCCCAGTCGATGCGATTGTAGAGGGACCCAACTTTGAGTTCTCCACAGAGACACACGAGGAGCTGCTTTATAACAAGGAAAAACTTTTATGCAATGGCGATAAATGGGAATCGGAAATTGCATCCAATCTGCAAGCCGATCATCTGTACCGTTAATTTTTATTCTATATATTAGAATTTTTGTTTAGAAAGATTATCCAATTAAAAAATGTCGAAGCCTGGATTGTGTTAACTACGTAAACACACAAACATTTACTTGTTTATTATATTTCAAATAGAAACATCGCCATGTTTAAATAATACGTTTCAAAATCGGGATAACGCACTCATTAATTTCATAGTGCCATAATTAAGATTATTGACCTGGTCCGGCCAGACTCTTCTCCATGAACTTTTTCTTGGCAAAGCAAGTCCACCATTTGTTTGGCTTGCCATCCTCTGTACCAAATACTTTCTCAACCACGCGATTGCCCGTCTCGTGACGAAGCTGTAGCAAATACTGTCTCATCAGATCGGAATCCGGGGCGGATTGTGGCTTGGCGTAAACAGCGTTTAATGGAAAACCAGCATCACCGGGTATGTCAAACTTGGATATTGCCAAGCTGTACATCTCCTGCTGCCCTTGGGCCTTGCTGGTGCATCGGGTCAACCGCTTCAGACATTCGGTTATGTAGAGCGTGATATAAATCAGCACACGATCCACTTCAGACTGTAAAAAATAATTTATTTTTATTACTTGCTACATTTATTATCCATAGGTCTCTTACCTTTACTTCGTATGTGCGGAAGAAAACATTCGCTTTGAAGAAATAAAGTGACTCATCAATTATGTCGGTTTCCACATTAGCACTTGGGGCTGGTCCTCGCACCTGGGTTCGCAACGGCAAAATGGCCATGTTGCCAACTTGCAGGCGAAAGTCCTTAATTTGTGAATGGTATGCCTGCGAGTAAGTAAACTTATGATAAGGATTCAAGAAGCGGTATGCGTGAGTTATAGAAATACGCCAAAACTTAACTCACTGCCATTTATTTTATGGAGTTTTTCTTATTTAGCATGACTAAATGATAAACTACTCACCGGCATTTTGAAAGCTTCCTTGGTTAAACTTAATAGTGCTTATTTATGTTTTAACAATATATTTGCATCAAAACCCACTTAAAATATTAAACAGTATTACAGCTTTTGGTTTACTCAAAATTCTTTCACGCAAAAAATACTGAGAATATTACCGAACTTATCGATATTTAGCCGTAGCATTCGCGCTAAAACTAGAATTATTTGTTTTTTTTTATCGATAATACCGATGGTTTTATCGAAATCATGGCAATAGATGGCTTGTTTATCGGCAGAGTTTATTTTAATTGGAGAGCAGGGTCAGAACACATCTGAATCTCATCACAGTTACCGGAAAAAGAGCAGGAATCATGATCAATCTTATCTTAAGTTTTAAAAATATTAATTTCTATCTTCGTTTCGTTGAACAGCCACTCATAACTACAAATTTTGTGAAATATATGTTTATCACCTATTTACTAAAAGACCAAAAATTAAATAATTTATTTTAATAAAAAATTTTCCACTTACACTCACATTAAAATAGCGATATATCGACATCCACGAAAATCCATCAATATATCGCATAACATAAAAACTATCGATATTATCGATGGTATCCAGGTCTAATATAATTAATCGAAAGTGAATAATAAATGCATACCGCGTAATGATTGAATCGCCTCAAGTTTAAAAATTTGAATTGAATCGTCTTCCAAATGAATCCAACAAGGGGTGGACGTGCCCCATCGCGGTTTGTACGCGGAAGAGCCCGAGGCGGCGGTGCATACCGACCATATTTCTACTTTCGACGTAATGGCCGTGTAATACCTGCAGGTGGTAATGGTCAAGAGACATCGAAATCGGCTGGAGGCCACAACAGCGGAAGAACAAAGGGTTGGAATAACTCTCGCTCCGATAATGACGTCGCAAGGCGAAAGCGGGGTGGAAATTCTGATTGCAGTTTCCTGCGCCCTGAATACTACGCAGCTCCAGAGGATTCGATGCAGGTACGCAGTCTACTAGTAGACAATCCCAGGAAGTATCCAGGTTGGCGCTTATACTTTTTGCGAGAAGAGTATAAAGCGGACAGTGAGCTGGCCAACCGCATCGTTGCCGTGGAAGCTCACTTACAGCGTAATCCGGATGATTACAGTGTGTCAAATATTCGCAAGTGCGGATTCTTTAAATTCTTATCCAGTTTAGCTCGAAGAGATGAGCAGCTTATGTCGATGTGGCCGACGTTAGTGGAGGATATACGTAGTAAACCACTCCGTACGTTGTCCATCATCGGATTAGCGATGCATACGGTCGTCCACAACGACAGTTTCGATAAGGCTGATGGATCAGCGACCAGTGCGCTGCCAATGGTGTCTACAATACAGAAGTATATGCCACCCAGTGAGCGCATACAGAAGATTTATGTGCGCCCCGTGAACTTTACGGACGTGGAAGTGGTGAATAACGTCTTCCAATCTCGCGTGGACAGACTGTTTTCTGTGCGTGGCGTTGTCAGCAGCGTAGGAGAACCCATTTACTGCCTATCCTGGCACGCCTTTCGCTGCACACGCTGCCAAATGGAGCAATCCCTTCGTCAGCGTGGCAATTTTACACCACGTCCCTATCGCTGCCTCGAGCCAAGATGTGGAGCTAAAGATAAATTTCTGGCCATGCGCAACTCGCCTTACACGCGACTCCTGGTGCGACAAATTATACGACTGGAGGAGTCGAGCCTCTCTTTATTGACCGACTACGATAATATGCTGCCTGGCGAACTGGACGTAGAGCTCAGGTACGATCTGGTCAACGCAGTGCACGTGGGTCAGGAAATCGTTGTTGAGGGCGTTTTGAAACTGCGGGAACTCTGCGAGGGCAACGATCTTCCGGCGACTACTTCTGTGGCTGGTCCAAATGCAGTTGGAGGAGACTTACAGGCCTACCTGCATGCTTGCAGCGTTCAGGACGCGAGTCAGGTGGATCGAAAGTTCAGCAAATTCGACTTAGAGGCCATTGCTATGATCAATTCAGAACCGAACAGCTTCAAGCTCCTGGTGCAGTCACTTGCTCCCGAAGTTCATGGGCATGAACTGGCCAAGGCCGCCTGTTTGTTGTCTCTGCTAGGCGGTACTGACGGTGGCGCTATCAATGTGCTTCTCGTTGGTGATCCTGGCATTGGCAAGTCCACTGTTCTTCTAAACTGCGCCCAAACGACCGAGCGTGGTGCATACATCAACGGCAAGCGTGGAATGCAATCCCCCAAGCAGTTGGGAATCTCGTTCAGTGGACGCAACAAGCGTATCATAGATGCAGGTGCTCTGCTTTTAGCCAATACTACTGGACACTGTCTTGTGGACGGAGTGGATAAGCTGGCCTCCAAGCAGACTCTTTTGCAGCAGTGTATGCAAGGAGGACAACTGAACCTGCCCCTTCCGGGCGCGTTTTTGTCCTTCGAAGCACAGCCCTCGATCATTGCGTGCGCAAATCCGCAACGATCCAAATATGATAAGGGGCGTTACTTGCTTCATAACATACGCATTACACCCGCATTGCTGAAGGAGTTCCATCTGGTCTACGTGCTGCTGGACACGCCTTCGAACTTGCGGGATGTCTCCCTGACGGAGCATGTTCGTGCTCTCCATGCTGGTTCCAAAAAACGAGCCCAGATCGCAGCTCGCTTTGCTTTGAAGGCCAAGATGAATGACTCCGTCTGCGAGGACAAAGCCAATGCATTCGTTCCGCAGCTGGACGAGAAAGATAGTATTATGGTGGAGGACTATGACTTGGACAAGCGCTTGGAACATAATCCTTTATATTTTGAGGAGCTAGATCTCTTGCCTCCCATCCTGATCAAGAAATTCATTGCCTATGCCCGCCAAAATGTGAAACCGGAACTTAACGAGGATGCCGAAAATGAGATTAAGTGCCACTTCTTGGAGTTGGTTCGCCGCAGCGAGGCGGAGCACGAGCGGAGCCAGATTGGATTAAGGTAAGTTTACGATTAAGGGAGGTTTCTGCTTCGTAGGCCTGAAAATCGACTCATTTTTCCAGAATTTGTTTTGGCGAAACTATTATAGATATTGAGTTAAAACTTTTTGTGTCTTGTTAGTCAAAGCTTAATCTTTATTTTAAAAATAGTTTTAAATCACAAAACAATAAAGGGCCGGAAGGGGGCGTTTCAAAATGGCGGCGCGTTAGTTGTAATTTGCCTCGCTGATGGAAGTCCTCCTGTCCTGCAGGATAATCTCAAATAGACAAATGATACATTTTATTAATCTGTACACTTGCGCGCAAAGAATAGACCTCTACTTTAAAAAAATCTTGAAAAATGAAAATGTTATTAACAATTGAACATAGAAATACGATTTTTGCAATTTTTCGACTTAGTAATTTTTTTCTGTAGACAACAATTTTTAATATTTTTGCAAAATTAGGGTCTATTCTATGCACAAGACATATGTGAACATGTATAAAAAATTTCATGGCGATTGTTCAATTTTCGCGCCAGTTATCATTTCCATCAGGTCGAAAAACACTGTTTCGAGAAAAACACGTTTAAAGTTTAACTTTAGTAGGAAATCGTTCGACAGCACGCTTTTCTATAGTGTATATCTTCCGCAATTCGAAAGATATGGTCATAAAATGTTGTACACTTATTCTTGAAACATATATCTATCCGAAAATGCAAAAAAAAAAATTCCAGAAACCTCCCTTAATATCACTACTATATTTCAAATCTTATTAATTTTTATACACTATGCAAGATTATATTCGGTTTGTGCAAAGTATGTAACAGGCCGAAGGAGGCTCCATAACCGTATGTGTGTTTTTGATCAGCTTCACAAGCCGAGTCGATATAGTAATGTCCGTCTGACCAAACAAATTTCAGATATGGTAAGTGCTACATGTTCTAATTTTGGCAGTATCGACTCCATATTTCATCAGTTAAAACAAATTCCACTGTCGGGAATTGAACCTGGGAACTTATACGCAAGTTGCATAACACGCCGCAACCCTATCAGTCGCACCACGCCCCACGTTAGACAGAGATCCGATTATTGTCATTTACATATAATAATGTTATTATGTAACAAGCATTAAAAAAAAAAAATTCTGAGTCTGTGCCGGGGTTCGAACCGCAGGTCTTGTGTTTACATACAAGTTCGAAAAATAATAACGAGCATCCCTACTACCTGGACAACGCTCTCTTTGGAAACTACTGCGGCTAATGTATATATAAACATACAGTTATCTCTTTTCTTTCAACCACGTGCATTGACACTGCGATTCAAGGGACACTTTGTTACCTAATTGCTCAGTTGTTTATGCAACTTTCAGGTAGATTGATATGATTTGTCTTTAAACGAATCTTAAATTACAACACTGTACGATGAGGACAAATGCCTTAAATACGGCATCGAAATTGAAAATTTTATTTTATTTTTGTGGAAAAATGGGGCGTGGCAGCAAAAAAATTTTAATGGCACTGCATGTAAGTGCCATAGTTACGGAGATATTCGCGGAAAACAGCCATTTTTTCGAGGTGTCTTTGGTTTTTTGCTTATTGCGGGGGCGGTAGGGGACGTGGCACTGATTTGAAATAAACTTGATATGCTCACGAAAGTTACTGAATTTTGGTTACAAATTTGGTGGTTCTAGCTCTTGTTGTTTAAAAGATCCAGGTGTTCATACAGACGGACGGACGGACAGACGGACATTGCTATATCGACTCGGCTGTTGACGCTGATCAAGAATATATATACTTTCCGGGGTCGGAAAAGCTTCCTTCTGTCTGTTACGCACATTTTTCTTCTCACAAACCTAATAGACCCCTATACTCTTTTTAAGAGTACGGGGTCTAATTGTATGTGAAAGAAAATAATCGGTGCTATATCAAATGTAAGGCGTGGGGCAACTAGTAAGGTTGCAGCATGTTCTGAAACTTGCGTATGAGAGCGCAGGTTCGAATCCTGTCAGTTACTTGATTTTAATGTTTTTTTATACTCCCTGCAAGAGTATATTGGGTTTGTGCAAATGTATGTAACAGGCAGAAGAAGGCGTGGCAGACCCCATAAAGTATATATATTCTTGATCAGCATCACAAGCCGAGTCGATATAGCCATGTCCGTCTGTCTGTCTGTCTGTCCGTATGAACACACAAATTTCAGAGATGGTAAGAGCTACAAGTTCGAGTTTGGTCTCAATCTTTTTTTTTTTCGATGCCACGCCCCATTCGCCCACAATGAGTAAAAAACCCGTCACACCTCGGAAAAAATCTATGTTTTCGGCGAATATCTCAGTAACTATGACACCTAGGAATACCAATTTTGGTACACGTGTTCCAAGAGACCGCATAAATGCAATGACATCAAAAATTTTGGGCTGCCACGCCCCCTTTTTCCGCAAGAAATAAAAGAAAATTTCAAACTTGCATGCCATTTTTAAAGCATTTATTCTTATCGTACAGTGTTGTTATTTATGATTCGTTTGAAGACGTATCATGTCAAACTCTTCTGAAAGTTTCATAAGAATCCGACCATAAACAAGAAGGAAATGAAGCAACAAAGATTTTATTCGAGAGCAATGAGTGCGTGAGAGACAGCGCTAGTCGTGCCGACCAATAGTATTCATAGACACATATGTATGTGCATACATTTAACGTCAAACGAATTTGTATGTACATACAGACAAACACATGTATGCTCGATTATGCTTAGCTTTTTTTTATTGTTTTAACGTGTTCTAATACAAGAACTATCTATTGTAATATCTGGATACCGATTTAAGCGTTGTAATTGGAAATAAAAGCAGGGCGTGTTTGACTGTACTTTTCTTTCTTGTTTTAAATTACATTTTAAAAATTAAATTTTAAATTACAGTCAAATTCAAATATTAATTTCGAACTACAACACAAAGAGAGTACGTGTTCTATTGCAAGTATTATTCATTGCGATCCCAAAATACCGATTTTAACAATATAATGCAGAGAGTATTAAACGGTCGGGCATGCTCGACTGTAAATTTCTTTCATTTTTCGGTTAAGTTACTTAAACATATGCATCAACTATTAATAATGTTTTGAATAAGTTAAGTTTTTAGTTCTTTTCATTTACCACTAATGACACAAGCTTAAATGCATCGCAAAAAACTGAAATTTTTTAACTTTTAAAAAGCACTTAATCAAGGATTTTGTTTGAAATTTGAACTGAATCACAATTTTTGGGCTCTTTTTTTTTCAAACAGTTTTTGAAGTTTAAATTTACATGGCTTCTTTTTTTTTTTAATCTAATGATCAAATCAAGGTAATATAATCATCATTTATAAATTTAACGCATCAGCTTGAGAAGCGATGACACCGGCAGTTCCACAAATATAGCCAGGAGCAAGGAGCTCATATACGAAGCACAGAGCACGTAGAAAATGTAAGCAAACTGTAAAGAATTAGAAATGGTTGTTAACGATTTAAAAGAATTACGAAGCTAAAGAGTCATTACTAGGATCAATTGAAAGACCAAAGCCTTGGTAATCTATTTGACATTTGAAACATTGACGACAAAACATTTGGGGAAAATCTAACGTAACGACCTCTGTAAGTTAATTGATGCTAACTTATGTTGATTGTTAAAACAAATTAATTAAGTTAATTCAATCAGAAGATCTACATTACAAAACCTATTTATCAATTTCCCTGTCTCGAATGTTTTTCAATCAATCGTCTTCATTTCTCCTTTTTATTCCCTTCTTATTAATGTGGTGCCCTTCTAGTGGATCCTCAAGTATTTCTTAATCCAATCATAGAGTATTGGATCCACATCCCCACTTCTACACATCGTATCCTTACCATTGTGCCTGTGCCAAAGTAGATGGGCTCTCGCACAGTCGAGAGCACCACCCGTGCCACCAAGACATGGATGATAAAGGCGCCATAGGTGAGACGACCGAGGATGCGGAAGATGGGCAGACAGGCAAATTTGCGTAGAATCCCTAAAGAGCGAACCGCTAAGAATTATTCAAAGTCCCAAAATACCGACTGAGTTTACTTACATCCCACTTTTGCGGCCATGCCTATTACAAATATGCTCAGACCGAATCCCCAAAGATTGCGATGGACTCCTGCAAAGATAGCTGCCCAGATTCGAGGTGTGACAGCATAGTAATGCTGGAATATCGGGTGGGCGGAGAAAAGCCATAGAATGCCGACTGGGATAAGGGTAAACCAAACGATCTGGAAGCTCATCCTTTCACGCAGCTTGTACTGTTTCTGGGAGACCTGGTCATAAGCCAGAGCAGCAAGAACTCCGCAGAAATACGTACCGAAATTCATGTGGAATGATGTGTAGAATTCGGTGAAGTGGTGATCCCCAATAAATGAATCCTTCTGGGTCCTGTGTAGGTTGACATTAGGTAAAATAAGCTTGAATAATGCCATTTTTACTTACTGCGGCGTGGGCAGGAAAACAGGAAAGTAATCTCTCACGTAGGTTAACCATATGGGCACTGCAACAGAGATAACTAATACCAGGGCATTGAACTGCTTACTCCATCGACCCAGGCGGTGTCCAAGCATCAGAACCAACAAGCTCACAAAAAAGGATTGGGTATCAGCGGCCAGATACCATCCCTGGAGCAGACACTGAAGAAAAGAAAAAGCACTAGGATTCAACGGGGCTTAGTTCTGGGCGGAATTTTACTTACTCGCTCATCGGTGCGCACAAGATTATTAATGAAGAGCAAATTAGTCCACCAGTTCTTCCGGCAAGCGAGCTGTTCCCGCTCATAGATGTGCCGCCAGAGGGGTCCTCCGGCATTCTGGAAGTAGACACCGCTGAGCAGGACCACAAAGGCGTAGGGTAATGTCAGGCGTACATATCGGAACACATTAAACTTGACAAATAAAGCTGCATATTTGGCTACACTCCAGGTGGCCTTCTTGTTGTCCACGGTTGTACGGATCACAGCCAGCCAGTTGATCGTGAGCAGCAGTCCGCTGATGACGAAAAAAGTGACGGTGATCAGAGTACCGCAAACAAGGAGGGTACCAGCCGAGGTATGCAGGAGCCTCTCCGGATCCTGTGGATTAATGATGGCGCCTTCGTATATTACCCAGTTTGTGTGGGCAAAGATGACCAGAAACATGGCAAAGAACTTGAAGCAATCGAGGAAACGCAGTTCGCGTCCGATTTTACCATTGGGTTCCTGGTTCAGCCTGTACCAATTGCGAGCCATTGACCAGGTGATCAAGAGCCGTGTGCTTAGACCTTGCGGAGTAGTCTTGTAGTGATCCCGCTGATTAAGAATTTTGTCATGCCCGAGACGTTTCAAATGTAAGTCGACAAGACTGCTCACGCAGGCTAAAAAGAGGACTGCTCCAAGAACTACATAGAAGGTGAGGTTCCACCCATCTGCACACAAAAACACATTTGACTTAATCGACTGGTGTAACTCGACACACACTGTGCTATATACCTTCTAGGACGACCTTGCCAGCCGTCTTGGATGTATCACAATATTGAACCACGCTCTTGGCTTGGATTCCATGACCTCGTCTCGCCAAGCGCCAGTTTAGGCAGGCGTTGGTCAAAGCATTGTATTGCTCCCGGTTGTCACCCTCCATGGCAAACAGTTCCAGGTAGACATTCACCTGCGGAGACAATCAAAATTCACAATTAAAATGCTATCAAATTTGCAGTTAAACGTCATAGCCTTGGCCTTCGCAATCTTCCCAACTGCATCATGAATGCTCCAATTTGAATATTTGCATCTGTTTATTTTTTGTGGCGCTTTTGTCTTGTTCACATTTAAAATTTACACTGACCGCTTGTTTGTGTAACCCACAAAATGTCATCGAATTCCTAATCGTCAGCTTGTTACTGGCTTACCTGCTTCGCCTACAGACATCAGTCAATCAGTGGTTTTTCCGCTCTCGCACAATTTATGCAGATGCATCTTAAAACGCAACTGCGGGGATTAGTGGAATCGACCAGTAGGGTCAAGTAGCTAACTCTTCAGGTGAGCTACTTGACAAGTGCCATACGCCCCACCCGATAAAAAAAACCTCCTTACGCGGGAGCACACCCGAAAATCAGTCTCAATCGGGTTGAATAAACTGTGAACCATTTAATCTTGAATAATAAAATGATTATCGAGTACTCTCGGTTCTTTATGCCGTTTGTAACATCCTCAAAATTACAAAATGATTGATTTAAAAAATATTAAATAAATTTTAGTAAACCATTGTAAAGTAATTTTCGTCAGTATCATGAAGAAATATGATACCGGCTATAACGACTACAAGTCAATGGCTTGGTTAGTCCCCATTCGAGCATGTAAGAAACTGACGTGACTGTTTATTTGCTTTTTGCAAGTCAAATGTATTGAAACTCTTGATGTTCAGGATAAAACAATATGGGTTATATTGTACTATTTTTTTTCAAGAGTACTCCACTTAACAAAACACTTTTTACTAAGAAGTCTCCCTTTTTAATGCATTTCAA
This sequence comes from Drosophila parthenogenetica, assembly GCA_035047505.1. Classification (NCBI taxonomy): domain Eukaryota; kingdom Metazoa; phylum Arthropoda; class Insecta; order Diptera; family Drosophilidae; genus Drosophila; species Drosophila parthenogenetica. Next base: position 3,288,862 of record JAWNPM010000187.1, on the reverse strand, counting down.
CTTCTGAACTTCACTTTTAGTGAAAGTGTTTAACTTTATTTGGATTCAAAAGTTCTATGAATTTTTTGATGCGAAATTATAATTAAAATAAATGAATTTAAATACTACACAAAAAAAAAACACTCGAATTCCAGATGCAAACCTTTTACAAAGGTTAACAAGTAATAAAGGCTACAGTCGAGCGCGCCGACTGTAAAAGACCCCGTACTCTCCTTAATAATTAATATTTGAATGCAATATAATTTAAAATTTAAATTTTAAAATAAAATTGTAAAAAATATTTTAAATCAAGCCACTGATGGGATTCGAACCCGCGCTAACTGACCCAAGTTCCATAACACGCTGCAACCCTACTAGTTGCATCACACCATTCATTTTGCACAAATGCGATTATTTTCATTTATATATATTAATGTAGTTATATATAAAATAAATAAATAAATAAACTTCTGGGTTAGTTCCGGATTTGAACCGCAGACCATTGGTTTAGAAAGAAATACCACCTTCACCTAGGTCACACTCTGTTTGGTAACTGTCGTGACTAATATAAGTGAACATAGAGTTATCTCTTTCTTTCAACCACGTGTGCACATAAATTACATTTATTCAATTTTACAAAGTGAACAACAAACGACTAACAGCAACCCTACACTGTTGCGTTAATATTGTATATTTACATTTTTGTTTGAAATTTAAAAAAGTACATTAACAAATTCCACTTTCGGGAATTGAACCTGCGCAACTTGCAGAACACGCCGCACCCCTATCAGCAGCACCACGCCCCACATTTAACACATGTCCGATTATTTTCATTTTGCAAACTTCTGCGGCTAATGTATAGATAAACATAGTGTTATTTCTTTTCTTTCAACCACGTGCATTCACAATGCACTTCAATTGATAATTTGTTACCTAATTGCTCAGTTGTTTATAGTTGGATTTTTATGCAACTTTCAGGGTAGTTTAATATAATTAGTCTTTGAACAAATTTTTTAATTACAATACTGTAATATTTTAGGAAATGCTTTAAAAACGGCATGTAGATTTTGAAACGTTTTTTAGTTCTTGTGGGAAAAGGCGGCGTGGCAGACCCAAACTTTTAATGACGTTGCATTTGTGCTGTTTCTAGAAACCTGCGTACCAGAATTGGTGTTCCTAAGTGCTATAGTTACGGAGATATTCGCAGAAAACATCAATTTTTTCCGAGGTGTATAGTTTTTTTGTTTTTTGCGGGGGCGGTGAGGGGCGTGGCCCTGATTTGAAATAAACTTGATCTGCGTACATCTTAGACGGACTGTCAGTTAAAAATTTGGTGTCTCTAGCTCTTGTAGTTTAAAAGATCCAGGTGTTCATACAGACGGACAGGCAGACGGACAGACGGACATTGCTATATCGACTCGGCTGTTGATGCTGATCAAGAATATATATACTTTATAGGGTCGGAAAAGCTTCCTTCTGCCTGTTACGCACATTTGGTTTCTGACAAACCTAATAGACCCCTATACTCTTTTTAAGAGTACGGGGTCTAATGAGTAAATAAAGGGCTTAAACTATTCGTTGTGCGCTCTTTTTTTCTTTCGTTTAATTTGATTTTTTTGTTGTTAGTTCGACCATTTATATTTATCATTCGACACTTTATCGTGTTGCGTCCGTTTCGTTTTCGTTTTTTATTTTTTCTTCAGTGTTTGTCAAAGATTTTGAAATCATTGTTTTTCTTTGGAGTGCAACTTATGGGTTGAGCAAAGGCGTTAAATTGAATTAAATTGTGTGCTATCAGCCATCAGGTATCTGCAGTGTATGAATGCATTGAAAAGCGAGTTTCATTTTCGTTTTTGATTTTGATTTTGTTTTATGATCTCTAATTTTAATACAGTTGTGTTAATCAAATTTGGACAAGAATGCCATTGGAGCATTCAAATAAGGTAATTCGGCGGGTGCTATTAAATTTTTTTGATTTAACTAGGATAATTAGTGGCCTACCTTGGGATTATCCGTCAGGATGCCAGACTGCAGCTCCTGAATGGCGCTGCCGTCCAGAAATGCCAGCTCCTTTTCGCACTTGTGGATGCAGAGACCAAAGTATAAATGGCGATGGTTAAAGTGATGTCTCTTGTACTTGGATATCTCATCGATGGCTCGCCAGGCAGCAGCTGACTTGTTCGGCTGGACATCAGCCCGGACAAAGCAGTATGTGGCTGTAACTGGAAACTCCTGAAGGCAGCGATCGTAATCATCAAAGTCATAGAGCTGAGGCATCTCATAATACTGTGTCACTGTAGTCGGAATAAAACGAGAATTAAGGAAGTTATTCGAGCGACTCTGCGATCGGCAGAATCTGCAAATGAAAACAAGTTTGGTGGCAAAACAATCCTATAGAACAATAACAACTACACAATAATAAAGGTATGTTCCAGGTGAAAGGAAACTCGTTTTCCTTTGAGTTTTAGGAAATGGTCTTAAACATATAAAAATTTGAACTTGTGTGTAAAGCCCTTGAACTTTCTGCATCTCAAGAGGAAGAAATGAATGTTATTCACATTCCTACAAGTGTTTAATATTCTAGACTAACAAAAATGTTTTTTTGCTTGTTTTCTTATTTCTACTCCGATTTGTAATCATTTTTAAAAATGTCACTCGAACCTTGTTAAATACTTGTTAGTGATGCGATTGATTATAATTGACCATAAGCTACTTCAGGAGTGCATTTATTACGGGCGTCAAACAATTAAAAATTTTATTACATTTTTTCAATTTAATATTTTTGGCGCAATTAATATGAAAACTACATTTTTGTGGTAAAAATTTGTAAAATCATCACATGGAAATGAAAAACTACAAATCTTTCCTTGTCACTGTGTATAAATCGTGTTGAAGAGTAGAAAATTCCATAGATTTTAATTTAGTCAGCCAATACCCGCAGCTGAATGACTTGGCTTTAAAATTTGTCGCAGCTATAAAATGATTAGCAAAGAAATAAAATTATGTAATCCAAATATTAGAATCGTATTCGTTGTCAGAAAAAATCTCATTACTTAGGCCTTTAATTACCTTGCGTGCCTTCAATAATGTGAATTTCTAATACGAAAAAAGTGTTTTTAACCGTTGTTTAAAGACGATGTGAAACCATATTGTGCAATGTTTAATGTAATATGTTTAAAATTAACAAATATATTGGTTACTTACTATTCATCTCAAAACCTTTAGCCATTGCCAGGAAAAGGATCAAAACAAAAAAAAATTGCAGCTGCATCTTGAATTGCATTCAATACTTAAATTTACTGCACTTTTATTTAATAATTTTTTTGACTTGGTTTTTATTTTTTTTTTTGTGAGAAACTCTTTTTACTTGCGCCACCAAATGTCGCCGAGAGGCAACTTAAATTTCATCAACGAAACCTGAGCATTAAGTAAAGCTTCTTCAATGCCAATGTTGGGAAATTGCGCCTGTTTTCAATACACTTTTCCACAACTCGATGGAAGCGGTGATTAAACGAAGCTAAATTCAAAAACAATCCAAACCGAACCGAACCGATCTGTTTGCGTCAACGTGCGGGTTGAGAATGAAAATACAAATTGGAAATGGAAATTATGGTGCGTTGGGATTGTCTCTGCGTTCAGGTTAGCGGCTCAAATGCCCCCTCAATAGCAACAGAGTCATCGACGGTGACACAGACGACCACGACGACAACGTCAGCATCTCTCGTTATTTACGTTGCTTGTGGGTTAGTTTTGAAACACTTATTCGATAAAAGAGTTGAAACATGTTCGAAGCGCCCACACTTAGCTAATATTACTGTAAGTTACTGAGAAGTCAGCCGTAACGAACGGATTATTTTTAGCCCTTAAGTATGTTTTTTTCATTATGGCCATATCGGGAATAACATATTATGTTCTTCAACCAAATAAGCTAATAAAATTAATGCATGTTTTAGGTATACAGCACGTGTAATTATAGGCATTGAACATTTACCAACCTGTTTTTCTGAGAGAATTTTTAAAGAATATAAGGTATGAGCCGGAGGTGCTAGATAGAGTGGAAAAGAACAGCAAAATTTTAGATCATAGCATAATTAATTCTTAGCAAGTAATAAAAGTACAGTCGAACCCGCCCGACTGTATAATACTTTCTGTTTTTATTCCCAATTATAATGTAAAAACACGTAAAAAAAAAAACTAAGTATAATCGATCGATGTTAGTATGTCGAGTATAAGATTTGTTGTTTGTTTTCTTTTTTGTTTATCGTCGGAATCTTATGAAACTTTCAGGAGAATTTGATATGATTCGTCTTTAAACTAATCATAAATAACAATACTGTACGATAACAACAAATGCCTTAAAAACGGTATGCAAGTTTTAAAACTTTTTTTTTTCTTACGGAAAAATGGGGCGTGGAAGCCAAACATTTTTGATGTCATTGCATTTATGCTTTCTCTAGGAACACGTGTACCGAAATTGGTATTCCTATGTGCCATGGTTACTGAGATATTTGCCGAAAACATAGAATTCGAAGTTTTAGCTCTGAAATCTGTGTGCTCATACGGACAGACAGACACACTGACCGACAGACGGACAAGGCTAGATCGACTTGGCTTGTGACGCTGATCAAGAATATATATACTTTATGGGGTCTGCCACGCCTCCTTCTACTTGTTACATACATTTGCATAAGCATAATATACTCTTGCAGAGAGTAAAAAAGTGCCAGAAGCACACGAAAGACTTAGACCATGAACTTTGTGTTCCCATTGATATTGTTTTATTTTTACTTTAACCTTTGATCATAATCTATATTGTAGCCAACTGCTCGGCATGATTAGACTATCGGAGGCACGCGCTCGCCTGGATTTGTCCAGCGTAGTGACGGCGCTGCACGTGCGCGATGTGATTGCTGTTCTCACGGAAAGCATAGCCCAGACGCGTCTTGACGCTGAGCACTCAGAGCCATTGAGCAGTTCCAGCAAGAGCTCACAGCTCCAAAGTTTTGTTAGAATGATACAGCTTCGATCGGGTGCCTTGGGACGCCGCAACTTTGAGTACAATGAACTGAAGGAGATCGGAACGCGAGCGGGAATCGTGACGGGTATTGCAAAGCTGGTGGAGATCGCTAACATGGGCGGCTATTTGCTCAAGAAGGGCGTAAATATGTACGAAGTTGTGCCCGACTAAACGAATTGATTAGCAAATATTTGTCAAAAGAGCAATGTAAAATTAATGCATTAACTTTTGTTCAGCTGCAGTGATTTCAAACGGTTCCATATTTAATTGGAATTTGTCCCTGCTAAACACATAATATTGTTTACAAACATCTAAGTACTTTTGTCATTTTTAAGCATCTATTAATTTTTGAAATCGTTAAATCTTAATTATCCAAAATGTGAGTAATAAACAATCTTCTGGCAATGTATTTAATTTGTTATAGAAACAAAAATCATGATTGATAAATTAATTACATTGTTATAATTAAAAAAAATCGGTTGTCGGGTAATACTCATTGTAAAGACCTTTAAACGCATTTAGCGCCATCAAGCAACAGATAGTTTAACTAATATGTTATAAAATCAATTGCATATTTTGAGGATTATAAAAAAAAACAATTTTTGGACCACGTGCTCAAAAAGAGTACACGGCAGTGCTGCCATTTTAACTTTTTATACTCTCAGCAAGAGTATATTGGGTTTGTGCAAAGTATGAATTAGACAGAAGGAGGCGTGGCAGACCCCATAAAGTATATATATTCTTGATCAGCGTCACAAGCCGAGTCGATATAGACATGTCCGTTTGACCGTCTGTCTGTGCGTCCGTATGAACAAACAGATTTCAGAGATGGTAAGAGCTACAAGTTTGAATTTGGTCGCTATCGACTCGATAGAGAGTCGTTTAATACAAGAATCTTTTTTTTCGATGCCACGCCCCATTCGCCTACAATAAGCAAAAAACAGAACATATCTCGGAAGCAATCTATGTTTTCGGCGAATATCAGTAACTATGTCACTTAGGAATACCAATTTTGGTACGCAAGTTCCTAGAGACAGCATAAATGCACTGCCATTTAAAATTTTTGACTGCCACGCCCCATTTTCAGTAAGAAATAGAAAACTTTTCAAATGGAAATGTAAATGTTAAATGCATTTGCTTTTATCAAACAGTATTGTTATTTTAAATTTGTTTGAAGACTAATTATATCAAACTATCCTGAAAGTTTCATAAGAATCCGACCATAAACAATAATGAAAACACGCAACAAAGTTTATATTTAATCGCAATGCCAATGCATGAGTGCGAGAGGGACAGCGCTGGCAGTGCCGACCAATGGTAAACATACACGCATATATAGGTGCATAGATTTAACGTCATGTGCATACAGACAAACACATTTATGTTCGATTATACTTAGTTTTTTTTGTATTAACGTGTTCTAATACAAGAATTATCTATTGCAATATCCGGATACCGATTTACACATTATAATTGGGAATAAAAGCAGAGAGTATTATACAGTCGGGCTTGTTCAACTGTACTTTTCTTACTTGTTACAAGTGAGTTCTATCTTTTTAAAAATCCCAATGCGGGAAAAAATTTTGAAACAGCGGGAAATTTGGCCTTTATAATTTTTTTTTCCATTTTTTTTAGCTAAGATTTATTTTTCCTTATATATTCCATTATATTTCATCATCAGCACTAATAATTATGAACATTACTAAATATAAACGAATTTCTAGAAGGGGGAGGAAGTATTTATATAATTAACTCGGAGACTACTAGAGCCACCGGAACAACACAATGTGTAGTACAGGGTCTTTATTAATCGTCTCGCTCGATTGCAACCTTTCCTACTTGCTAGGCATAAGTTTTTCGGATCTTGAAAATGATACTGAAAAAATAATATTGGTTTTAGTTAATACTTTATTCATTTGTATTCATAAAATTATATTGTATGTATTATGCTAGATTTTCATATATATCCTTATTATCAAATATACATATACTTAAGTTGAAAATCAAATTTATAAATTGTCTTTTTTCTTGTAAGGTTTCGAGTGTCCTATGTTTACATGTATTCGATTGATTTGAAAGTAATTAATTTTTATTTTTATTTCGGTACATGTGAGGCTTAAGATTTCTTAATAGTAACTATGTATCTTACGTGTATGTATATATCAAAGATTTGTTTACGGTTACAAGACTACACAAGTCGCGGCTTAATCTATGGGGATTAGTTTAGATTGTTATAGAGCTATCTTTTACCGTGCCATTAAGATATATTTACAGAACGAGCGAACAGGCGCCTTAGGATACATAATGCGTATATTTCAAAAATTATTTCAATATTTGGCTTAATTTTCTTGCTATCCATCGTCAGTTAAAAATCTTAAGTTATGCTCAAAAAGTTTTTTTCTGTGATTTTCATTTTAATTGAGATTCTATTTACTATGATAATGCTCGTAATGACATAAAATTTCTTTAATAAGCATGCATTGAATTTCCAACTAAGTTAAGCTAATCAGTCTAAATAAATAAAATAGAAGGCAATAAAAATAACAATTTTTATTTGATGAAAACAAAAATAAATTGTCTAATTCGCTTGCTAAATATTTGATGCTATACATGTATGTTTATGCTATGTTTTTTGTAAATATAAGAATCAAGTCTAACTGTATTTATTTCTAAGCTCGTAAAAATTGAGCTTATGTAAAAGTCGAAAATGGAAAAGATTTAAATTGAAGTCATATTCGCAATTTGCTGTTTACACAAATTAGTAGGTTTCATTATGATACATATTGCACTAAGTGTAGACCTTATTGACGTAGAGAGAAAGCAACTAGGAGCAGGTTGGTAAACGGAATGCTAACGGGCAGTGGACATGTCTATAGTCTTTTGTGTGCTTAGATCTTTATGGGCTGTGAGATTACTACGTCTTTGCTGTGGACTTTGTACTTCAAAATGTTAGACACTAAGAGAGCTGTGTAAATAAAGCTAAATAAACCGAGACGTATGCATAAGTCGGTGCTTAAGTCTATACATAATTGTAACTAAACATCAAATAAAGAATATGAATATTTGCCTAAAATTTGGATTTAATTTAAATACGATGAGAACAAAAAAAAATTATTTTACAATCCGCCATGAAAGGTGAGATTATAGGTTCGTAACTCCATGGGCTCCAATGAAATCTCGGCCAGAGAATGTAATGGATCTGTCCGCTTCACTTGTGTCATGCCTGTCAGAGATGTCGACTCGATACTGTTTAATCGCAGTTCTCCAAAGCGAACGGCTCCAAGGCCTGTGCCCATTTGTGGACACAGGCTATTCATATCCACCTGCTGTGAACTAATGCTGCAATCGAATCCCTGACGATGCAGCACCAATAACGCCGAGGCGGACGGAAACATTTGAAGTTGCGGATCAGAAAGTGTCCGCAATGTAGTTAGATGCACATCGCAGGGTAGCGCACCATGTGGCAGCAGCCGCACCAGGGAATGTAGCGACGGTTGTGACTGCTCAAAGTTACTCAAGAAGTAGATATTGGGTGGATAACGAATCGTATTTGCCAACTGTTGGGCCTGCAGACTCAACACTTTGTAGCTCGGTGGCTTATCAACATGTTGTCCCGCTGGCATATCCTCTACAAGCAGCCAGAACTTGTGGCGTGTCAGTCGGCTGTCCACAACGCCCTCGCCCATCCCGCGATAGTCATCGTAGAGCGTGCGACGATCAAGCATTACCTCTAATTGCCCGGGCTCATAGCTGGCAGCTCCCTGGGCATGTGTGGTAAGCAATGTCAGACGCTGTAATGAATCCTGTAAAAAAGCTCCTGAGGTGATGGGGAAGTAGTTGCCTTCAATGCCAATAGCGGGTACCTTTATGCGCCTTCAAAAAACTATTCTTAAGATCGATTAAATTGATTGATTGTTTATGTAAACTTACTCATGATACTGGAAACCATTCTGGTCACTATAGAAAACCGGCAGCTCCGGGATGCTACTCGGCTCTGCTGGTTCCTTAAGAAGATCACGTTGGACTGGCGCAGGTGCAATGTTGTCGATGTTCGTCACAAGTCGCATGAATAGTTCAGTTTCTCGATTCTTGGGAGGTGGCTCAAAGTCAATATCGTTCTCAATGTAGATCGCAGCATCAAGATGGGTGCGGGTATTAAAAATGCGAACAGTGTGAGCCATGAAGGGACCATAGATAACTGTGACATCACTGGATATAGGGCCTGAGGTGATAATGATTCGCACATCCTCATACTGCTCGAGCACATCCTTTTCAGCTTCGCTCTGTTCTGGGTCCGTTTTAAAGAGATAGGCACCCGAATGGAACTGTGCACTTCGATAGGCTGCAAACTTGATCGTACATTGCATCGGTTGCAACAGCTGATGTTTTTTATTTTTCCTGGTGATGGACTTGAGGAAGCCGCTCTTCTCGTCGAACAGCAGTCGCATGCTCGGATTTTCCAATTGGATATCCCCTAAAAAAATAAACATTTTAAATCGACAATATAAAAATGTAAAGAGAGTCAGCTGAGCTTACCCGCTGGCTTGGCCCGAGCTTCAAAGACGCCAATTTTGGGTTTTCCTGGTGTATCTTTACCCGACACACCCTCAGCAGCATTTGTTTTATCAGTGCAGTCGTCACAATAAACTGTAGCAATGTTCCGCCTGTAGTTAAACTCATCCACTTGGACCCGAAAAGTGGTCAACGACAGCGGCTCCAGCTCAGCAACAAAGAGGACCTCAAACTGGCGCCTGGAAGTGCGGATCCGTCCAGCGTTGGCGGTGCCAGCTGTGAGTATGTCGTTGTATGCCTGCTCATAGACGTCTGTTATGTTCCAAACAGGATTGATCTGTATGTGCTTCAGCTCCACGTCCTGAACATTGAAGATGCGTACATTTGGATGCTGGACACGTATCGCTACAATTTCAATACGTTTCTGGGCGAGAGAATTGTAAAGCACAAAGCTGGCTTCGGCATTCTTCTTTGCGGATGCAGCTGCACCTCCAGTTGCAGCATCCGTTCCCGCTTCTGCTCCCGCTGCAGCTATGGTGGTTGTTGCTTCGTCGTTGCCAATAGAGCCGGGAGTTACCAGCTGAATCGGCATTTTACGGGGCATTTTGTTAAAGTTGTCACGCTCGTATTCGTTAAGCAGAAATCCATGATTGTGAGAGCTACTGTTCTGAAGCAAGAGTTCAATACACGCCTCCTGCATCCGGATCATGTTTTGGGTGCTATCGAACAGACGCATTGCGTAATCCCGCATCACAGCCGCCTTAGATGTGCCTGTGATGGCGTCGTGATGCTGGAACAGTCCCAAATTGCGTCTGGCGTGTATGATTTGCTCATAGTTCTTCTCATAAATCTTAATGGAGTCCTCGTGTCGTTCTTGACGAGCCGTATTGTATGCAATACTGAAGATTATCTCGGCAGCACGCAAGTTGTGCTCCAAGTCAGAGCTGAGCAGCTTGTAAAAGGGGCGGGTGGTGAAATAACCTGACCAGTAGGCGGGCCTGCCCTCCGAGAAGATGTCGGAGTAGACAAAGAAGTCACCCTTAAAAGTGGGGAACGCCTTGCTGCCCATTCTCTGCCGTATTGCCTTGAAGTAATCACTGGGTGTGCCGAATTTAATGTCCACGTTGTACAATCGCTTGTTGGCCATGATGTGACTGATGAGCTTCTTATAGTTGTGATACTGCTGATCCACCTCGCGCTCCTTGTTGTATCGAAAGTCGTCGCCCACCGGAATTAGCGCCACATTGTGTGGAAACAAGGAGGCGGTGCGGGCATATTGTTCTAACAGCAACTGCGCCTTCTCCTCCACGTTATCGTCTGTGATATATTGTGCCTTGAGCGAGTATTCTGTGTACTCGCCAGGTATTTTACGGAAGTCAAAATTAAGGCATATGGAGGGATGGGGACCACAAGATCCTTTGATGGAATAGATGTCAAAGGGCATATTATGGGTCAGTAGTTGGCCTTGGCCTTTGGTCGACCGCCAGTAGGGTGTCCATATAAAATCACCGGTCTGCTCACGAGCGAACCACTCCTTCCAAGCGTAGTGTATGCGCTGTATGATGGTACCCTCAAATTGGGCTCCCGATAGCAGGTACGGCACGGTGCTGCCGTGCCCAAACGGATCAATGGACCAGCCCACCTTGGGCGTCACGTTCAGATTGTTTTTTAGCCATTGGTGGCCTTCGATAAGCTGATCGAGCATGGGATAAATGTGTACATTGGCCTCGTCCGTCATAACCCATCCCCCCGTAGTTATCTCAATGCGACCGGAGTTAACCAGATGCCTCAGCGCCCGCTGCTTAGTGGGATGTGCCTGATCCCACCAGAGCTGTAAAAAACTAATCTCAGACCAAATGAATGTCATGTCCTTATACTGCTGCATCTTGGTGACCAGCAGATTAAGTATCTGCCTTGAATCCATTTGGAAATAGTCAAAGAACGTCTTAAGCCAGCCGGGATCATTATGTGAATGTGGCACCACGATAACCTTCAATGGTGGGCGTTGTTTGTCATTCTTCTGGGCCTCAAAGCGCTCCTCAAAGCCCCGATCCCAGTATTCCTTGGACCGCATCCATTCGGGCTGTTTCAGAAATCACCAAATTGTTAGACTAACCCATCAAAATGGGTTGGTAAAGAAGAAAACTCTACCTGAAAATCAAATCTGCTGTGCTCCTCCGCTGCCGTAATGTTGGTTTCACTTTGTAACAACATGTAACACTTGTCTCCCCAGTTCTCATTTTTTCGGGATTTTTCTTCGGGATTAAACTTCAAGTTGTCATGATCCACAGTCTGAAATTGCAGTTTGGATTCCTGACGACTCTGTTGCTGTTGCGGTGGCTGCTGTTGGTGATGATGGTGGAATTGTTGAGATGCACTGCCTCCACCCATACTAAAGCCATTAAGTGCAGCCGAAGCTGATGCCTGTCCTCGGGATCCGCCCATTGTACTGGCATCCGGAATGTTGGGAGGATTTGGTTGCCCAATAGATATATAGTACAGGCAGAGCAAGATTGTCACAAATGCAGATAACAGTCCAATGCATCGCGCCGATCCGCGTCGCAATAACTTAAACGTCATCTCGTTCTTGGCAAAATTTCTCTGGATCAGTCTTGTAGCCAAGGTACTACCTTCTTTAATGGATAATTCTTACGGTATAATTCACGGTTGCCTGCTCTTTGGTTCAACTGTACATCTAAAGTAGAAAAAAAACTTAAGGGGTTACATACCTTGAGGGCCCATCAAAGTGCATGATTTTCATTTTTTTTTTAAATCATGTTTCATTGATTCTATTGATATTAGGGGTATACAAAATTATAGGGTAACTCTTGAAGAATATATTTCAATATTTTGGAATAAAAAATTTGTGTTATTTGTTGTTGTTATCGGTCCTCGGAATACCTTTTTTTGGAAGAGCCTTGTGGTGATCACGATGGCATGTGAACAGCTCAACCGAGTTGAAAAAAGTCGAATGAATATTGAAGGAAAATCTATTTTAGTGGTACTGAACGGTTCATCTGCCCAAAAAAAAATTTTTACTCGATACGGACACCCGATGAGCAAAAAAATCGGTTTTTTGAGGTTAACAAATATTACAAAAACAATTTTTGTAGCCCTCAGTGCAATTATTTTTAAAAAGTTATCCGTTCAGTACCTCGAGAATTTTAATACGAACATTTAAAAAAAAAATTTTGAAAATCGGCTGGCAACTTTTTGAGTTATCGTGATCACCGGACGCGTACTTTTGATAAAAACACATTTCGAGATAATCGCTTTTAAAGTTTTGCGCTAAGCCTTGTTCCGATGGAAGTTGCGTACTAAAAATGGCTGTAACGTTTGTTCTAGTGATCCGATCTTTATGAAATTTAAAATGTATACTCTCAAGATAATGTACTTTGATAATATGCAATAAAAAAATTTTCCATTTTTCGATCCCGCTCAAGGTATGTAAGCCCTTAAGGCATCAGATATTTAATCTTTGAATTCATAAATTCTTAATGTGGGATTTAAACAGAAAAAAATTAAATATATAAATTTAAAATACTAATATATTTATGGATATTTGTTATTTTAATAAACATCAAGTCAACGTATTTTCTGCTGTCTGCTTCAAGATGACAAGTGTTCCACATTCACTGTAGATTCTCTTTATAAACAAATCAAGCGTCTGAAATTCAGTTGATATTCATTTCATAAATTTCAGATTTGGCTGCTTATTTGGTCTCCTTTGTGACCCTTTCAGCTGCATGGGTTCTTTACTTTAAAATCAAGTGCTGTAATATTTCACATAATATTGAAAATCTATAATGCAGGCAATAATCAAGTGAACTGTTAACCATAGACACAAGAGGGACTACAGGATTTAGGAGTGATGCTTGCAAAAATTTAATTAAAACACATCACGAAAATGCTTCGGAAATGTTTGACACGGATGTTGTACATACATATGGAACACCAGATGACGGAAACAGCGGACGGGAATAAGAGAAGGGGCACGGATGCGGCTTTGTGTGTGCGCATTTGTGGAAATGAGTAAATTCATCAATTTCAATACTTTAAATTCCAAACGCACATACACACGTACATACACAGAGGGCGAGATAACTAACTGCATAAACTGCAAATGGTTTTTGTAGTGACTTAATTATTACGAATCAAGTTTAACACATTTCGTGACAGTGCCAGGCACGAAGCTTTTGCCAAGGCCATTATTAACATTAATTTCATTTATCAATTCAATTAGATTTTAAATAAACTATTACTCCCTATACTCTGTGCCATCACTAGAGCAATCCAATTTGGAAACAAAGATTGTCCATCATTCAAGTATATCAAACCTATTATAAATTGTTTCTAGTCTTCTACCGCCCTCGACAAATGTTAAAAAAAACAAAACATTATCATGTAGAAATAATACAACATATTGATAACACCGTAACTTGGATACTACTAGAGCCGTGATGCTAATACAAAGTCTTATCAGAGTCTAATAAATATATCCTATATCCTAAAGCTTCTATAAGCCAAACCAAAAAATAATTTACGAAAATGTGGAGTTTTAGTTGAGATTAATTGACTCAACCAAATTCATACGTTATGTGTATGGTATGATTTTATATATCTTTACCAGAACTTTTATCAGATCCCATTTCAAATTTGTGTTAGTAGAAAACCATCAAATTTTACATGCATTTAATTTAATCAGAATTTCATAGTGATGTGATCTATGCAGTTAGAAACTTAAGTGTTTAAAGTGTCATCTCCCCGGTTGCCCATGATTCAATTAGTCCCGCACACACACACACACACACATAAATACACACTACCGTGCAGTTAAACCACAAAAAGCGCGGGTTGAAGTAACCACTCGCATGCTAATCAGTGGCTATTAAGTAACGGTTCCCCCCTTCGCAAGCAGTAGCTGCCGCACCAACCTGTCACCGACAATATGCAAATGTTGATTTAAACGTTTCGCACTCTCCACTCGCTCCTCTTCTCTCGTCTCCTCCCATTAATATTTTTAAAGTGTGCAGAGTGTAAAGAAAAACTAATGCTTAAACTCATTAAAACTTCGTAAGGGGATAAAGGCGGGGATTTACTTGGGAACTGGAAGTGAATCTAAAGCCACGACAGCGCGTGCTACACTTCAGTTGGGTACTTTCTTTATTTCTTCTCTCATCTGCCACATTGCACGACTTCTTGCCACATCTTGACGTTTGAATTGCGATTCTTTAAAGACACGCTTCGTATGTTTTTGTTTGTAGAAATCATTTTTCAAATCTTCCCAAGTACTTTTGTGGGGGCGTTTACGACCATGAATATTATCATTGGCCTTTTTTGGAAAACTTAACTACATGGTAGAAACATAGTGTCACCTTAAAACAAGAAATCAAGAAAGAATGCTATAGTTGCCTCGCGACTTTAAGGGCTTATACGCAGTTAACATTTTTATTGGCTTAAAAGGTACTACGAGCACTTTAGAATCAGGTACAATTAAGATTTGATCATTTACCAGAGCGCTTTTTCATGTGTTCTTATGGGATGGCAAAACTTTCAACGGGTTTTTCTCAAAATACGATGTTGGTTGTCGGTGTATACGATAACTCAAAAACGGTTTGTTCGATTAGTGTAAAAGTTTAACACAACCTTCTTAAATATTTTATCTATGATTTAATCGTTCCATGCTTATTGTCAATTTTATAAGCAATTTAAAGCCAAAATTTTTTTAAAAATGTAAATTTTGTTTTTAATTAGCTGCCATTTTGTGAAAATTCAATATTTTAAAAAACCGAACGATTAATCTATAGATAATTCAATTTTTTAAATATATGTTTTTGATTTTTAGATTTTAGACAGCCCCATCTCAAGATATGATGTACACCGCAAAGTGACCTCTTGGCGCTTTCAGAGTTAGAATTAAAAAAAAAATCTGTTAATTTTTTTATAGAATAGATTTATAACAATAAATAAGTTTTTTTTTAATAAATTCATAAATCTCTTAAGGATAGATCTTTGAAAACACGTCTTATTTCGACCTTATAAGTTTGTGTAAACCCTTAAGATACCCGTCACTCAATTTCAATATGTTATTAACAATGGGGTATGGTTACAAAATTAAGGCAATCGCGTAGTTGATGGATAAGATAGCTTCGTAAACACAGAAAATTTTTATACAAATTCATGTTTAAATAATATTTTTGACCGATTGTTCCTAATGCCCTTTTTCCACTATCGGTATTTTAGCGTTGCGTTAGTACTCACGCAAAAAAGGCCCCAAGTGTGTTTCCATTACAATCTGCGTATCACAATCTAACAAATATTACGAACAAAACACAAATTTTATTACTAAACTCAATGGTTGCAGAAAACCATTTAAATTCATTGTAGTTGAATCTGCAAATAGACCAAGATCTGCAAGATCTGCAGGTAAAAAATATTGTCAAGAATAATCATCCGTCATGCTGTGTGCGAAGATTGGTAAAATAATGAAATTAATGATAAGATTCTTTATTCAAACTAGAATGTATTCACGATTTTAATATGGCTCTTTTTGGGTTACCGATATACAAGAAAAGATGGAAAATGGGTCGGAAGGCTGGCCAAAATAGCGAGGAATCAGCTAGATTCATAGTTGTTGCAGCCGCCTGCGCTCGTCAGCAGAATACCGTCATTTTTCTGCAATAATATCGAAGTTGATCCTAATTTAGATGTCTTATTTATACAATGAATTATTTTTATTATTAAAATATCCATAATACAATAATTGTCTTTTATAATGCAGTAACAGTATTTTGGATTGTCTAGTTTGTCTATCGACTTAAATATATATGCATATTTTTCTGGGACTGTGGAGTACACCGATGATTTTGTATGTAAAAGTTACTCACGTTTCCAAATTTTCTCACACTAACGCTATAAGGTATAGTCAGCATATTTATATTCTTATCCCCTGCATTATGTGCGAGTTATATCGACTCGGCTTGTGCCTCTGATCAAGAATGTATATACTTGATGGGGTGTATTACGCCTCCTTCTGCCAATTACATACTTTGCACAAACACAATATGCTCTTACAGAGAGTATAAAAATGAAGTCCCGATCTATGCTGGAGGTCGAACCGCAGAACTTAAGTTTACTTACAAGCACGAGAAGTAATAACAGGCATCTCTACAACTTGGGCCGCATTTTGCTTGATAATTAGCGTGGCTAATGTAGGTGAACATAGAGTTGTATTTTTTTTTTTCAACCACGTGTACATAAATTACAATTGTTCACATTTGTATACCTTTGCAGAGGGTATATTGTTTTTGTCACGATGTTTGTAACGCATTGAAGGAGGCGTTTCCGACCCCATAAAGTATATATATTCTTGATCATCATCAACAGCCGAGTCGATATAGCCATGTCCGTCTGTCCGTCTGTTTTTATGCCAACTAGTCTCTCAGTTTTAAAGCTATCGTGATGAAACTTGGTACACATGTGTATTCTCTCCGCACGCAGTCATAGGAACAAGGAACGAGTTACTTTCAAGATCCCGTCTGTTTCTGCACTTTTTTAGATATTTTGACATGCTGCACTATTTGTGAACTTTTCTGCATAATGTGAGAGTAATTTTAATTCGTGAACGTTTCTGTAATATTTTTAAAAGTTTTTTCTGGTCTGCTTTTAGCGCAATCTGCATGCTCAAACAAACAACAACATAGAAACACAGCAATTTGAAACCCAAGTCAAAAGTCGTAAAGTTTTGCCGCCTGTCATTTGCTGAGTTAGCTTTTGTTTCTGCGGCAACAAAGTCGTCAGTTTGTTGATCAAATTTCACATGGTACACACCAGTGTTGCCAAATCAGCATTTTTTCCCGTCAAATCTGGCTTTTTAGACCCCGCACTCTTTTTGAAAGTCCATTTGCGGGAAAAATTCCAAATCAGCGGGCAGCGGGAATTCTGGCTTTTTTTTTTTTTTAAATATAAATTGCTTTTTTCCGCTTTTTTTTTACACTGAACAAATTATCATTTTTTTCGATTGAAGGGGTCTTCTAGTGTAGAAATTTTTTTTTTTTTCATAATTCGATGGATTAAGTTCTTATAAATGTGTCCCCTAAAGGATTTCCCGAAATACGAATAATTTTCGAAGTAACAGCTGTTTTGGTGACTTAGCTGCTATGGCGCATTGAGCGGGTGTAAAACTTTAAATGCGTTTTTCTCGAAACCACTTTTTTTGATACCGTCGCCACTATATCTCAAGTTTCAATCGACCGATTTACTTGAAATTGGCATGAATATTCTTAAAACAAATCTCTATAACCAACAAAATTGGACATTTTATTTTCTAACATGTTTAAAAATCCGAAAAGGTTAAGAAAGGAGTGAAAAAACCGCACTAATTTTTTTAAAAGCCGCCATTTTATAAAAATTTTTTCTTCAGTTTTGTTGGTTCATGCCATAGAGACAATCAATATCTTCCAGAGTTTGTGAATTTTTTTTTTCTAATCACCAGTTATTGCAAAGATAGTATAATTGCGAAATTGAGTGAAAAAAAAACAGTATAACCTTTTCTGGACTCACAACCAAAACCAAGGAGCAGGAGGCGGCCCTTTGTTTATTTGATGTTTCTCCAACTGTAAAAACAAGCCCTTAAAAGGCTTAAAATATCAGCTTTTTTTCCAGTTTTTTTAGACCCCGTACTCTTAAAAAGGGTATAGGTTTGTCAGAAGCCAAATGTGCGTAACAGGCAGAAGGAAGCTTTTCCGACCCCATAAAGTATATATATTCTTGATCAGCATCAACAGCCGAGTCGATATAGCCATGTCCGTCTGTCCGTCTGTCCGTCCGTCTGTATGAACACCTGGATCTTTTAAACTACAAGAGCTAGAACCACCAAATTTGTAATAAAAATTCAGTAACTTTCGCGAGCAGATCAAGTTTATTTCAAATCAGTGCCACGCCCACTACCGCCCCCGCAATAAGCAAAAAACCAAAGACACCTCGAAAAAAATTGATGTTTTCCGCGAATATCCCCTTTTTCCACAAGAAAAAAAATAAAATTTTCAATTTCGATGCCGTTTTTAAGGCATTTGTCCTCATCGTACAGTGTTGTAATTTAAGATTCGTTTAAAGACAAATTATATCAAACTACCCTGAAAGTTGCATAAAAATCCAACTATAAACAACTGAGCAATTAGGTAACAAAGTGTCACTTGAAGCGCATTGTCAATGCACGTGGTTGAAAGAAAAGAGATAACTGTATGTTTATACATACATTAGCCGCAGTAGTTTGCAAAGAGAGCGTGGTCCGGGTGGGCCACGCACTTGCTTGTAAACACAAGACCTGCGGTTCGAACGCCGGCACAGACTCAGAAATTAAAATTTTTCTTTTTAAATTTTATAATTTAGCACTATTATATCTTAATGAAAATAATCGGAGCCGTCTCACAAGGAGGTGGTGGTGTAATTAGTAGAGTTGCGGCGTGTTCTGCAAGTTGAGTATAAGTTCGCAGGTTCAATTCCCGACAGTGAAATTTTCTAATATACTTTTTTAAATTTCAAAAAAAAGTGTAAATATACAATATTAACTGGTGCAACAGGGTAGGGTTGCGGTTAGTCGTTTGTTTCTAAACCAATGGTCTGTGGTTCGAGCCCGGCACAGACTCAGAAATTAAATATTTTTTTTTGTGCTTGTTATATAATAACAATATTATATGTAAATGAAAATAATCGGATCTCTGGTTAATGTGGGGCGTGGTGCGACTGATAGGGTTGCGGCGCGTTATGCATCCTGCGCAGGTTCAAGTCCCGACAGTGGAGCTTATTAATATACTTTTTTAAATTTCAAACAAAAATGTAAATGAAGAATTTTAACTGGTGCAACAGCCAATGGTCTGCGGTTCGAACCCAGCACAGACCCAGAAATTTAATTATTTTTTTAATTTTTAAATAACTAAATTATTATATATAAATGAAAATAATCAAATTTCTGCATGGTGTGGTGTAGCTAGTAGGGTTGCAGCATGATGTGGAATTTGCGTCAGTAAGCGCGGGTTGGAATCTCATCAGTGACCGAATCAAATTTTTTTTTTAAATTTAATTTTAAAACTTAAATTTTAAATTACAACCGTATTCAAATATTAATTTCGAATACAAGGAGAGTACGGGGTCTTTTACAGTCGGCGCGCTCGACTGTAGCCTTTCTTACTTGTTTTATTTACATTTTCAGTTTTTTTTCTTGTGACTTCCCACTAAAAACAGCTTTTTTTGCTCAAGAAAAGTTGGCAACACTGGTACAAACACACTCTTCACTTCAAATGCAATTATTGCTTTTGTTGTTTGCTGAAACCTGAATAAATGTTGAATTTTTGCTTTTTTCGGGTGTTGCCTTTTACCAAAAGTTTCAAAAGCACTCGAAATCAATTTATAACTTTGTTTATCTGAGTTCTGCGTCTTGTGCACTATAAATATTTGCAGTTGTTGTTTTGGCGTTTTTTCTTTTTGTAGTGCTTTGCTATTTTGCGGGACGCCAAATGTTGCAGTACATTTAAATTAAAGGTGATTCCATTTGCGGGAATTGTACTTATTATTTCAGCTAAGTAATGGTTTTTAGTCCCGTGGTAATGTATCGAAAGTAATTTTAACAAATAACACTTTAAAATATTATTGCAATCTAGAGTCAGAGAGAAACAAAGTTGACACTTTCATAAATATAATACTCTCTGATTTTATTCGCGATTCGCTTGCACTTATCCATTGGTATTGGGCTCAAATATAAATTTTGTTGCTTGTTTTCTTTTTTGTTTATGGTCGGATTCTTATGAAACTTTCAAGAACGCTAAGAACAAATGCCTTAAAAGCAGCATACAAATTTGATTTGTTTTTTTTTTCTTACGGAAAAAGGGGGCGTGGCAGCCAAAGATTTTTTTGCATTTATACGATGTCATTGCATTTAAACTGTCTCTAGAAACATGTTTACCAAAATTGGTATTCATAAGTGCCACAGTTACAGAAGTATTTGCTTTAAACATCTAATTAGACCCCGTACTCTTTAAAAAAGAGTATAGGGGTCTATTAGGTTTGTCAGAAGCAAAATGTGCGTAACAGGCAGAAGGAAGCTTTTCCGACCCTATAAAGTATATATATTCTTGATCAGCATCAACAGCCGAGTCGATATAGCAATGTCCGTCTGTCCGTCTGTCTGTCCGTCTGTATGAACACCTGGATCTTTTAAACTACAAGAGCTAGAGACACCAAATTTTTAAATGAAAGTCCGTCTATGATGTACGCAGATAAAGTTTATTTCAAATCTGCGCCACGCCCCCCACCGCCTCCGCAATAAGCAAAAAACTAGACACACCTCGGAAAAAATCTATGTTTTCTGCGAATATCTCCGTAACCATGGCACTTAGGAACACCAATTCTGGTACGCAGGTTCCTAGAAACAGCATAAATGCAACGTCATTAAAAGTTTTGGTCAGCCACACCTCCTTTTCCCACAAGAACTAAAAAACTTTTCAAAATTTACATGCCGTTTTTAAAGCATTTGCTAATATATTACAGTATTGTAATTAAAAAATTTGTTTAAAGACTAATTATATCAAACTACCCTAAAAGTTGCATAAAAATCCAACTATAAACAACTGAGCAATTAGGTAACAAATTATCAATTGAAGCGCGTTGTGAATGCACGTGGTTGAAACAAAAGAAATAACACTATGTTTATATATACATTAGCCGCAGAAGTTTGCAAAGGAAGCGTGGCCCAGGTAGTAGAGACTCCTTGTAAGTAAACACAAGAGCTGCGGTGCGAACACCGGCACAGACTCGGAAATTTAATTTTTTTTTTACTTGTTATATAACAACATTATTATATGTAAATGAAAATAATCGGACATGTGTCAAATGTGGGGCGTGGTGCTACTGTTAGGGTTGCGACGTGTTCTGCAAGTTGCGTATAAGTTCGCAGGTTCAATTCCCGAAAGTGGAATTTTTTAATGTACTTTTTTAAATTTTAAACAAAAATGTAAATATACAATATTAACTGGTGCAACAGTGTAGCGTTACAGTTAGTCGTTTGGCGTTTACTTTGTAAAATTGAATAAATGTAATTTATGTGCACGTGATTGAAAGTAAAGAGATGACTCTATGTTCACTTATATTAGTCAAGACAGTTACCAAACGGGGTGTGGCCTAGGTGAAGGTGGTATTTCTTTCTAAATCAATGGTCTTCGGTTCAAACCCGGAACTAACCCATTTATTTATTATACTCTCTGCAAGAGTATATTGGGTTTGTGCAAATGTATGTAACAGGCAGAAGGAGGCGTGGCAGACCCCATAAAGTATATATATTCTTGATCAGCGTCACAAGCCGAGTCGATATAGCCATGTCCGTCTGTCCGTCTGTCCGTCTGTCTGTCTGTCTGTCTGTCCGTCTGTCTGTCCGTATGAACAAACAGATTTCGGAGATGGTAAGAGCTACAAGTTCGAATTTGGTCTCTATCGACTCGATATTTAGTCAGTCAATACAAGAATCTTTTTTTTTTTCGATGCCACGCCCCATTCGCCCACAATGAGCAAAAAACTAGACATACCTCGGAAAAAATAGATGTTTTCGGTTAATATCTCAGTAACTATGGCACTTAGGAATACCAATTTTGGTACACGTGTTCCTAAAGGCCGCATAAATCCAATGACATCAAAAGTTTTGGGCTGCCACGCCCCCTTTTTCCGCAAGAAATAAAAGTAAATTTCAAACTTGCATGCCGTTTTTAAAGCATTTATTCTTATCGTACAGTGTTGTTATTTATGATTCGTTTGAAGACGTATCATGTCAAACTCTCCAGAAAGTTTCATAAGAATCCGACCATAAACAAGAAAGCAATGCAGCAACAAAGATTTTATTCTAAAGCAATGAGCGCGAGAGAGACAGCGCTAGTCGTGCCGACCAATAGTATTCATACACACATATGTATGTGCATACATTTAACGTCAAACGAATTTGTATGTACATACAGACAAACACATGTATGCTTGATTATGCTTATCTTTTTTTTGTTTTAACGTATTCTAATACAAGAACTATCTATTGTAATGTCTGAATACCGATTTAAGTATTATAATTGGGAATAAACGCAGAGAGTATTATACGGTCGGGCGTGTTCGACTGTACTTTTCTTTCTTGTTTTATTTTTTTATTTTTATATATAACTACATTAATATATATAAATGAAAATAATCGTATTTGTGCAAAATGAATGGTGTGATGCAATTAGTAGGGTTGCAGCGTGTTATGGAACTTGCGTTAGTTAGCGCGTGTTCAAATCCCATCATTGGCTTGATTTAAAATTTTTTTTAAATTTTATTTTAAAACTTAAATTTTAAATTATATCGCATTCAAATATTAATTTCGAATACAAGGAGAGTACGGGGTCTTTTACAGTCGGCGCGCTCGACTGTAGCCTTTCTTACTTGTTTTTTTCGAGGTATGTCTACTTTTTTGCTCATTGTGGCCGAATGGGACGTGTCATTCTTGTATTGACTGACTAAATAAATAGTCCATAGCGACTAATTTCAAACTTGTAGCTCTTACAAACGGACATGGTTATATCGATTCGGCTTGCGATGCTGATTAAAAACCTGTTACATACCTTTGCACAAACCCAATAAACTCTTGCAAAGAGTGTAAAAACAAACATCAGATGACATTAATCAGTCGCATGCTGCAGTTGAAAAATGCCACAACAAAGTTTCCGGCGGAGAGAAAGTGAAAACGGCACTTCAAAGGAGCGCGGGAAATTGAACAGTTCCAGTGTCGACACCAGACACAATGGCATTCGTAACTGTGGGAATTGAATATTTTAATTGAACAAAGCACCAAAGAACTGAAATTGAACACCAAAATACTCACGACGGGGTGCTTATCTGTTTATTAACGAATTATAATTACTGTTTGCTAATTTATTAAATTGTTTGTAGGGAGAAAACATTGATGGTCAGAAAGAAAGTGTCAAAAACCTAGTCTCTCATTAGACCCCGTACTCTAAAAAAATAGATTTGTCCATTATATATTGTTGATCAGCATCAACAGCCGAGACGATAGAGCAGTGTCCGTTTGAGCACCTGTATCTTCTAAAAAAAAAAAACCAGAGCCACCAAATTTTGAATTAAAGTCTGTCTATATGTCAGGCAGATCAAGTTTATTTACAAATTTTACACGCCCCTACCGCCCTCGCAAATTGTTTAAAACTATTTTCACATAACCATAAAGTTCACTATCTGCAACAAATTTGATCTGGATCGGACGACTATAGGTTACAGTCGGCTTGTTTGACTGTAGCCTTTATTACCTGTTATTCCCGTTACTCGTAGAGTAAGAGGGTATACTGTAATCATTGGAATAAGATACCATAATGGCTAAAAACTTCCAAGAGGTCGCAATTGAAATATAAAATTACCAAGAAGTTTAGAAGTTACACGTATAAATGTAACGGCAAGTCAGAAAATGTACAAATCGGCAAAGCGTTAGTGAAACTTAAACGTGCATTTCTCAAAACTATGTTTTAAAAGTCGATGACCGCGATAACTCGAAAACGGCTGAACCGATTAGTTTCAAATTTTTACACAGTGACTAAAACTATATTATCTATAGACTGAGCGAAGGATTTTATTTTTTAATGAATTCCTTTTTTTATGAAACTTTTAATGGCAAAATTATGGTAAGAACGCAATTTTTCAGTTTAAATGGCCGCCGTTTTGCCAAAAACTGTTTTTTTACTAATTCCTTCGTTCAATCTATAGATTATAGAATTCACTATTATAATCCGATTGATTTTTTTATTTTAGATGAAACACTTCGGCGGTAGAGTGGTCACCGCAAAACTCCTTTTTTAAAAAAGGTCCCCGGAGATCAGAAGGTGCAGGATCCGTTATATCAAAAAAAATAATAATCTTCAATGATCATATAATATGTGTACAAAGCCTCAAGAAAATAAATTTAGATGTTTTTCCAGGAAAATTGTTTGAAAAACAGCATTCTTAAGGGTTTCTAAGTAGATTAAACCCCTTAAAGTCGCGAGGCGACTATAGCATTCTTTCTAGTTATACCCTGTGAGGGTATATTGCGTTCGTTCAAACAAGCCTTGACCGTCTTTCTGCCCGTATGAACACTGAGATTTCAAAGATAGTAAAAGCTAGAAACACGAAATTTGGTACACAGACTAGTTTAATGTGCAGATAGTTTAAGCTTAATTTATTTTTTGCCACACCCTCACTAGCCCTCCCAAATTGTAAAAAACATTTAATTAAGGAGAAACTTCAAAAATAATGAAGCTATCGCGTATATTATGTATAATATACCATTATAATCGGAGAACTATATTCTATAGCTGCCATAAGCCAAATTGGCCGAAAACAGATTATTTGAACGCAGCATATGCTTCTTTTTATACCCTTGCAGGGAATTATTGTTTTTGTCACGATGTTTGTAACGCATTGAAGTGGGCGTTCCCGATCCCATAAGGTATATATATTCTCGATCAGCATCAACAGCCGAGTCGATATAGCCATGTCCGTCTGTCCATCTGTTTCTCTGCGAACTAGTCTCTCAGTTTTAAAGCTATCGTGTTGAAACTGTGTATTCTCTCTGCACGCAGTTCATATGTTAAAATCGGCCAAATCGGATCAGTATATCATATAGCTCCCATAAGAACAAACGGTTCTAAAAAAAAAATTGTTTTTCATCTATCTTCAACAAATTCATCCTATTTGCATTTAGTACTAAATCCCATTTGGCACACCAAATTTCATCCAGATCGGACCACTATATCATATAGCTGCCATAGGAACAATCGGTTGAAATGCTTAGTATAAATGTTCGGTGTCTATTGAGCGATTTCAACCAAATTCACGCAATATGCATTTGTTATCATTCTCAATGTGTTGACAAAATTTCATTCAAATCGGACTATTATATCATGTAGCTGCCATAGGAACAATAAGTTGAAATACTTAGTATGCATATTTTCAATGTCTATTGATCGATTTCACACAATGTGCATTTATTATCATTCCCTATATGCTCACAAAATTTCATTCAAATCGGACAACTATATCATATAGCTATCATTGAAACAATTAGTGATTAAAATAAAATTAACGCAATATGCGTGTCTGCAAGGGTATTCAATCTTCGCCTAGCCGAGAAAAAACCTTTTTTTCTTGTTACATCTCTATAAGAGTATATTAGGTTTGTGCAAATGTATGTAACAGGCAGATATTCGCCGAAAACATAGATTTTTTCCGAGGTGTCGGGTTTTAGACTCATTGTGGGCGAATGGATTGTGGCATCGAAAAAAAAAGATTCTTCTATTGACTGACTAAATATCGAGTTGATAGAGACCAAATTCGAACATGTAGCTCTTACCATCTCTGAAATCTGTTTGTTCATACGGACAGACGAACATGGCTATATCGACTCGGCTTGTGATACTGATCAAGAATATATATACTTTATGGGGTCTGCCACGCCTCCTTCTGCCTGTTAAATACTTTTGCACAAACCCAATGTACTTATGCAGAGAGTATAAAAAGAAAACAAGAAAGAATGCTATAGTCGCCTCGCGACTTTAGGATACCCGTTACTCAGTTTTAATATGTAATTAACAATGGGTAATGTTAATAACAATATTAGTGCAATAGTGAGGATGGCTAAGATAGCTTGGAAAATACAAAAAATGTTCACACAAATTTATAATCAGAGCATATTTTCGACCCATTGTTTCAATGGGAGCTATACGATATACTAGTCCGATTTGGATCAAACTTGATCAGTTTATGTACGCCATAGATATGAACATGTGAATTTGGTTATCCGAACCACGTAAGTAACAAAAAAGTTTTCTATACAAAAACATGCTATTTTTACCTGCTTATACCTTTATATGAACATAGAATGCCCTAAAGTGGGCGTGTCCAAAAACAAACTTGTTCTACTTGGGCATTTTATCTTTTATTTGCGACCTCTCGGGTCTTTTTAGCTCTTATATTTGTTCATACAGACGGCCACACAAATGGACGGACAGATGGACATGGCTATATCGACTCGGCTGTTGATGCTGATTAAGAATATATATACTTTATGGGGTCTGCCACGCGTCCTTCTGCCTGTTACATACATGCCAACGACTACAATATACCCTTGTACTCTACGAGTAACGGGTATAAAAAGCAACAAAGTTTATATTTGAGCGCATACATACACACTTATATATATGTGCATACATGTAATGTCAAACATATATGTATGTGTAAACAGACAAACAGATGTAGAAATATTCGATTATGCTTTGTTTTTTAAGGCGATTTAATTAAAGAACTATCCATTATAATACCCGGATACCGATGTTAACATTACAATCGGGAATAAATGCAGAGAGTACTATACGGTCGGGTGCGCTCAACTGTACTTTTCTTTCTTGTTCTTTTTGCTTTGCAGCTTTATGTTTTGATTCATCTATCGTTTCAGTTCTTTATAGTTCATTTGAGTGATTCATTATTGACAAATTTATAATGAGCGGAAGCTACGATACTAAATAATCGATTAGTAACTTTTATCAGCTGTTCAGTTATATCGTTCGAGTCGTGTTTACTAAAATCATTTGGGTTCTGATACATTTGATTTCAGTAATCTCAAGTTGGGATCGGACTTCTCACAGGGTATCTTACGGTCGTGGGAGCCCGACTGTACTTTGATTCATGTTTTAATGCTGAAGACAAATCAAAAAGCGGAAGCATGAAACAGCTAAAGCATGCCCACCTGGTCATGAGTTATGGGTACTTTCTGTGCCGTATTGTTGGCTATTACCTGAGGCAATGAACCTGCAAATATGCTTAAAATGACAAACAAACCAGAACACTTTGTATAACAAAACTGAACTAAGCCGATTTAACTATTTAAATTTAGTTTTTTTTAATAATAAACTGATTTTAGAGATAGAGAAAACCCCATGTATAACTAACTATCCCACTTCAATTACATGTTAGATAAATTCTTTGGCATCCAAAGCAAAAAGAAAAAGTTTGTCGCAAGCTCGAAATACAATATGATCTTTTTTATGTCGATGTCAGTTGGAGTTGAGTCAATAAGCCCATTAAAAAGAACTAACAAGGCAAAGGATGGAGAAAAGAACAGTTAGGTAAACGTACATATAAATACAGCTATACCAAAACGAGTAAGAAAGGTTACAGTCGACCGAGCCGACTGTAAAAGACCTCGTACTCATTCTAGTGTACATTTTTGCATACAAGTAACTTTCAACAGATTTGTTCTATAGGATACAGATATAATATGCGACTGTGGTTCTGATAGCTTTAGACGTTTCCAAGTTATGGTGTTATGAAAATGGATTTTCATACAATGTGTGGCCGCAGAAGGCGTGGCCAAACTTTTAAATAAACTTGTATTCAGGTCATAAATCTCTAAAATTCAGGTGTTTATACGGATGGACAGACAGAAGCTGAAGTTGATTAAGAATATATATACTTTATGGGGTCGGAAAAGCGTCGTTCTACCATTTACGCACATTTCGCTTCTGACGAAACTAATTGACCCCTTTACTCTTTCTGAGAACGGGGTCTAAAAATATACTAAAATCGGCCGAACCAACATTGTCATGCGACATATCAGAGTAATACACTCAACGAAAGACTTGATATAATTAAGTTCTACATTACATTTTAAATTATTTTCACACTCAGACTTGTTTCTTTGCAAAAAAAAAAACTTGTCTGCATTTATGAATACGCATATTAAAAGAATAAAAGTTAAGCCTTTTGACCTTGCACTGTTAGCTCACAGTGTGTGTGCACTCTTTTTGACTCCCAAGCGGATTAACTTAGTCAAGAGTTATCAGAGGCCTGGCCAAAGCATGCTCCCTGTTTGCAGTATAAATGAAACGTGTCTTTAATGGTCTCTAGGTACTAACAGTTTTCAGTAGTCTGGTCGCAGTTAAAGCAAGCAATTAAACGGAAACAGTAACATTGGCTATAATTTTCTTCCGTTTGCCACCAGGCATCAGCCTCATTGGCTAATGACTGTGAAACAGGATGGAGCATTAAGACATTATTTAATTATGAACAGGTTTTATTTGATTAATTGCTCCAGTTATTCACACACATATTAGTAATATATTAAATTAACCTTTCTTCCTTTTTTTTGCAATAAGCATTTTTTGTTCTGAGTCTAGAGTCTAGTACTATTTAGTGCTATTAGAAATTATTGTAAAAATTTTTTCTTTAAAATCTCGATAATTAACTTGGTAAAATTTAAAAATATTGCACATTACTCTGGAGTTTTTTTTTTTTATAATTGACCTAATTGGTCGAAGTAGTTTAAATAATACGACTCTATATACCAAGGTCCGGGTCTGAAAATTATATTATACAGCCATAATAGGCGAAATCTGTCGGAAATTGATTATTGGCGCACTAGTATGAGTACGGGATATTTTAGAGTTAACTCGTTTAATTCATGAAACATTCCAACAGATTAACAAAATCTAGACTTACTGCCAAATTATCTGCTAAATTGGCAGAGGGAGTTTGTTATTCAAAACTGCTCTTCGAGTTGTTTTTTATAAAATTAAAGATAAATATGCATAGAATATGTGTACAAAAAGATTTTCAAATCAGTTATAATTTTTAAGATACAAGCGCTTGATAGCGGTAAAAAACTTTTGACAGTATTTTTTCTCAATGAAAAAATTCGCATGTGGGAAAGGAAAATAAAAATGTATTCCTTGACTTCTTTTTATACTCTCTGCAAGAGTATATTGGGTTTGTGCAAATGTATGTAACAGGCAGAAGGAGGCGTGGCAGACCCCATAAAGTATATATATTCTTGATCAGCATCACAAGCCGAGTCGATATAGCCATGTCCGTTTGTCTGTCTGTCTGTCTGTCTGCCTGTCTGTCCGTCTGTCTGTCCGTATGAACACACAGATTTCAGAGATGGTAAAAGCTACAAATTCGAGTTTGGTCTCTATCGACTCGATATTTAGTCAGTCAATACAACAATCTTTTTTTTTTATGCCACGCCCCATTTGCCCACAATAAGCAAAAAACTAGACATACCTCGGAAAAAATAGATGTTTAAAGCGAATATCTCAGTAACTACGGCACTTAGAGACAGGTTCCTAAAGACAGTATAAATGCATTGCCATTTAAAATTTTTGGCTGCCACGCCCCCTTATGCCTTAAGAAAAAACAATTAAGAAAGGCTACAGTCGAGCGCGCCGACTGTAAAAGACCCCGTACTCTCCTTGTATTCGAAATTAATATTTGAACACGACTGTAATTTAAAATTTATGTTTAAAACTAAATTTAAAAAAAAATTTTATATCAAGTCACTGATGGGAATCGAACCCGCGCTATCAGACCCAGGTTCCAGAACACGCTGCAACCCTACTACTTGCGCCGCTCCATGCATTTGACCTCAACCCGATTATTTTCATTTACATATAATAAAATATATATAAAATATTAAAAAAAAATTTTAATTTCTGAGTCTGTGCTCGAACCGAAGACCATTGGTTTAGAAACAAACGACTAACCGCAACCCAACCCTGTTACACCAGTTAATATTTTATATTTACATTTTTTTTTTAAATTTAAAAAAGTATATTAGAAAATTTCAATGTCGGGAATCGAACCTGCGAACTTATACTCAACTTGCAGAACACGCCGCAACTCTACTAATTACACCACCCCCTCCTTGTGAGACGGCTCCACTTATTTTCATTAAGATATAATAGTGTTAAATTAAAAAAAAAAAAAAAAAAAAATAAAAAATTTTAATGGCACTGCATTTATGCTGTCCCTACGAACCTGCGTACCCAAATTGGTGGACGTAAGTGCCATAGTTACGGAGATATTTGCGGAAAATATCAATTTTGTTCGAGGTGTCTTTGGGTTTTTGCTTATTGCGGGGGCGATAGGGAGCGTGGCACTGATTTAAAATAAACTTGATCTGCTCGCGAAAGTTACTGAATTTTTATTACAAATTTGGTGGTTCTAGCTCTTGTAGTTCAAAAGATCCAGGTGTTCATACAGACGGACGGACATTGCTATATCGACTCGGCTGTTGATGCTGATCAAGAAAATATATACTTTATAGGGTCGGAAAAGCTTCCTTCTGCCTTTTACGCACATTAGGCTTCTGACAAACCTAATAGACCCCTATACTCTTTTTAAGAGTACGGGGTCTAAAAATAAAATTTTCAAATTTTGCAAATTTGCCGTTTTAAAGGCATTTGTTCTTATCGTAGAGTATTGTTATTTATGATTCCTTTAAAGACAAATCATATCAAACTATCCTGAAAGTTGCATAAAAATCCAACAATAAACAACAGAGATACCGATTATAAAGTTAATATTTAAGTCAATGCATGAGTGCGAGCGCGACAGAAACATACAAGAATATATTTGAACTATTTTGATGCATGTGTGGCGGCAATAGTTTACATACACACATATATACATATATGTGTGCATACATATAACGTCATTTTGTATGTGCATACAGACAAACATATGTATGTTCGATTATAAATTGTCTTTAATAGAAGAACTATCTAATTGGGAATAAAAGCAGAGAGTATTATACGGTCGGACTCGTTCGACTGTACTTTTCTTACTTGTTATACTTAATTCCCATTGTTATGATAAAAAAGCAAAGTAGAAAAAACTATGTGAAAATAATCTTTGATTAACCGAAGTATAGATACCCTTAGTTTCAAATTTATATTTTTTATGTGAAAAACATATGTGTTGACATCAGTAAAACATTTTATTTGCCTAATTTAAAGACTAATATTGAAAAATATTTCAGCTGCAGCGGACCTAAATTTAAGTTCTACAAACAAGTTTCGAAACTGACAAAACATAAGAGTAAGACAATAGCGCACTTTAGTACACTGATTATGAAATTTCTGTGTTTAATTTTTATACTCTCTGCAACAGTATATTGGGCTTGTGCAAATGTATGTCACTTAGGAATACCAATTTTGGTAAACTTGTTCCTAGAGACAGCATAAAAGCAATGACATTTAAAAATTTTGGGCTGCCACGCACCCTTTTTCCGTAAGAAATTAAACATTTTTTAAACTTACATGCCATTTTAAAGCCATTTGCTCATCGTTCATTTGTTTAATGAAAGTACTATCCATTATAATAGCCGAATACCGAATTTAACATTATAATCGGGAATAAATGCAGAGAGTACTACACGGTCGGGCGCGCTCGACTGTACTTTTCTTTCTTTTTATACAGTCATACACACACACACACACACGTTGTTGTTGGCAGGCTTGTTACATTTATGTGTGTAACCGGTTTACAGTTACCTATGGGTCCATGTACACATTTCCTTATAAACAGTGGTGTGTGAAATACTCATTACTTAATTTTATTCCAGATTCATTCAATTACTGCCCATTAGCAATAGTCTGATGATTCTGGTAAATCTGATTCTGCAAGACAAAAATCTCTAAGAGATCATAGTCTTATTTAGGTCATGCTCAAATACTCCAACAGAGCACACAATTCGGAACATATGCCACACATATTGGCCAACTGATGACGATCTCCAAACTCCGATAGTTTTCATTCTCTCACTTGACATGTTTCGTTACGCATCATTACCAATAGACAATTGTAACTAAGCGTTGTTGTCTAAATCGCTAACACCAACACACGGGCTAAGGGTGGGGACTTTGGACGCAAGAGAAAAGTTAAAGCTGATGATTGTATTGCCCCATTCGGCTTATATGATTGCATGATGACATGACATAAAAAAAAGAGTCTATAGAATGACCTAACCGGAGTGGAAAAGGGAAGCCACCGGAAAATTGTGAGCACGCCATCAACAACAACCGATCCCAACGAATTCGCCACAGGCGAACGGGTTAAAGGGATTGAAGTGTGGGGGATGGGTGCCAGGAGGTATAAGTAATGACATGAATGGAAAACTATCCACTGAGTAAGCCACGTAGGGGTCTTGAGACTAATTTTAGTGACACGAGATATTATTACAAATATGCATATGTTTGTGCGTCAAAATATCTACACGCACACACACACACATACCATCACTGAACTGGGAAGGTAATCGATAGGTCTCAATGCTACACATGCGGCATGCACCCGTATTTATGGCAAGCACTGACTTCGGGTTAGTAGGAGTCGAAGCATTACTGATTTTAATGTTATCGATTAAACGTTTATTTTAATTTGCTAAATGGAGTGTGTTCTAGTTTACTAAGCAATAATGTTTTATTCTCTTAATGAACTCAAGAATTTCAATTAAATAGTTAGCAAGTGACCAAATGGAATTTGTACCAACATTTCAGAGAATACAACATTCCCGGATTTAGGCGGGAAAGAAGAAAGTAAACACAGGATGTTAGTAAAAAAGAAACCCTTAAAGACTGACAGTTTTAAGGAAGCGGGAAGCCTATGAAAACAGGAAATACCGACTAACGGGAAACACCCAAATTAATGCAGAAAGGAAATTAAATTTGAAAAAAGTGTTGCAAGCCCGGCAAATTGAGACAAAAAAAAATTCTTTTTGGATCTCCTTTTCTCTGTTGATACAGCATATCTAGTGTCCACAGTGCTTTGTACATTTGCATTAGTGTCAACTAGCAACTTACTCACAAAATCAGGAAAATTGTGGTCTAATATTGAACGCCATTCTACACGTACTTATGCCATCAGGCAGAAAATAGAAATACATTCACATAAATCAACGCGTTATATTGTGCAAACATCAAAGCAAACTATATGAAAAAGTAAAATAAAAATTTCGTTGATGGCTCCACTTTAAATACTTGTCTTGGCTTGAGTTCGCTCTCCGTAATATTCCAACTGGGCGTAAAATTACAAACAATTTCACAACGTTGCTGCACGAAATAACAATAGCCAGAAAAACCAACAAAATTTCGTTTCATATATACATTTCAGAATTTTTTTCGACGTTCTTTCGAGTTAAGATGAAACAGGTAAATAAACACACAAACCACTAGAAGTTTCACATGTATTTGCAGTTAATGCTGTCCAAGATGACTATACGCTACCGCAACTGACACCGACGACGCACAAAACGCAACTGAGCGAAGCGACAGCGAACAGCGAGTGACTTCAGCAACTTCGTCTGCTCGTTAATTCGGCTGAACCAGAACGGCAACGCCAACAAAAACAACATAAAATAAAAACAAAAACAGCAAGTGCAACAGTTGCTCGCTGATTTAGTGTTTGTAGTCGCGTCTCTGTTTTCAGTAGTGGATGAAAGCCTATAGCCTATAGCTGAAGGCATGTACTGTTAGTTGATCGGATCGGACAACTATATACTATAACTCCCATAGAACAAAGTAGACAAAATTAACTTTTTGGTAAGGACCAATATTCCAATACTGTCGAAAATTGCCATAAAAATATTAGCTGATCCTGCAGGGAGTGCAGTTCAGAAAGAGCATTTTCCGTGGCTTATAAATTATAAACACTGCAAATTAGCAATAACCAAGGATTTGGTCGTGTTCTGACCCTGCTCTCATCATGTGAAAAAAAACTGCCGATAACCAAACAATCCAATAGAAATATAATAAAATTTTCCAAAGTTAACAACTAAGAAGTGGGAAATAAATATGGAATCGAGTTATATTTCAAAGTGATGGAAAAACCAGAAGTTTGCTCGTGGTCGTTGTCACAATGGTACTGAGCATAAGGAAATGTTTAAAACTTTGTGAGCTAGTGATGTTGACGTGCCGCTGACGGACATACCAATTTTAATTAGAGAGAAACGATACGCAAAGTCCATCAAGGCAGTTGACCCAATGGCCACCCCCGCGTCCGCGATTGTGATGTCTATATCAGTCTCAACTGCTGCTATATCTGTTTCCACGCCTGCTGACTCGCACGCTGTCCAATCCGGAGCTACACCTACCTAGCTACCTATGCCTCTGCTGTTCAGCACACAGCTATTCCGACTGCCTCGCCTCATGTCCTGCCCGCTTTGACGCCTGCTGCCCAATCCGACTACCATTCCGCCTTGCGTCTCCCCGGATGATGCCCACCTGGCCGCTGTCCCTAAAGTCACTCTACTGACTTTTGCCTCAGCTAATGCCTACGCCGCCGCTGCGCGACTTCCGTTTCGGCTTGTGTCCGCCCGGCTGATGCCTACCCGGTCGGTAACTCAGTTGCCTCTGTACCGTCGAGCGCCCTACCGGCCGCTACTTCCTCTGCTGTCCTCCTGGATGCGTCCTAGTAGTCCACATGACCCCTATTGCCTCGATAGTACCGACTATCCTGGAAGCGAATGCAAAGACTGCATAACCCATCATCAAATACAAATAACATAGAAATTTCTTAAGTTTACAATATAATGGATTCATTTATTTAAACATATTTAATTGGTAATTTCTAACATTCATGGAATGAATTTTCACAAAACTAGGGACATTCAACTTATGTTGTAAATGTTTGCCAGAGAAAATTTAGTATATGTATTAAAATAAAGAATTGAATATGCAAAACGTGCGTACCAGGCAGAATGAGGCATATTGAGGCGTTTCCGACCCCTTATGTAATTACTTCATAGTAAATATATACCAGACCCCCATCAACAGCCGATTAAATATTATTCTAGCAGTTAATTTAAATTCAAAAGTTTTACCTTTCTCAATACTTACCAAAAATACAATCAATTTATCTAACAGGTAATCTCAAAATAATATCCCAAGCGTATGCTAACTTTATTTATGTTACAAATATTACTTAAGTACTTGTAGTTAAGTTCTTGAACGTTGTGCACTATAAGCCATTTGAGTTTTGAATGGACTCACAGCAACAACGGGGAAATCTTAACGAAGGTATTAATCTGCGAACCGTTTAGCACTGCGAGTCCTTGTCTTTTGAATGCTGGCAAGACTCAAGAGTGCACTTTGTTCGCTTCAGCGGCTCAACTGTGCACAGTTTAGTTAAGTTCAGTGCATCAATTAACTCTTTAGGAATTTCAGCATATAAACACAGCAGCTCAACACTGAAGACATCTAAAGTGCTTTGAAAAGTGAAAGAACACACGGATCCAAAAGAACTTATGTCTTGGGTAAAACAGAGGCTGGAGACAACTTTTAAGTGTTAAAATAGAAAAGAAGAAGGGCGCTGGTTATTGATTGCGAGCGGAGCGATGTGTAGACCACGACGAAAAGGCGACAGCGACGAAGCAAAAGTCAAAGCACAAACTAAAACACACAGGCATTATAAAATAAGAATAAAAGAAGAAGAGAAAGCAGTAACAAAAGAAACTGCAGCTGAGAATTGGCACAGGCCCTTGAAAATGTTGCTGGGCTTACGCAACATGTACCATAATTATGGTGAGAGAAAAGCAGGGCGAAGAAGAAGAAGAAAAGGGCGACGGGTGGATTACAATCAAGTGCAAGTGGAAACAACGGGAGTAAGGGCATAGCTAAAAGTCACCCATCTAAGTATGACAAATTCTTCGATTTTGTAGGACGCTTGCATAAATCCAAACGTGTATATTAGATTCTGTTTATTATAGAGCTCCTATAGGCCAAGTCGGTCGAAAATAGGAAATTTGTATCGAAATACACGGTAAAGTTGGAGCATTATTTTGTCGATTTTAATAAATTGAGATTATATTCAGGCTCTATCTCAATGATTAATAACCGCAAATATCTCTTTAGGAAAATTACTTCAAGAACTGAAACTTAGTCCTTTAAAACTCGTTTATTGACAAATTGATTTGGACAATTTCCAAACATTAGCAGAATAATTGCATTACAAATTGAAAAATAAAATATATTCAATGAAGTTTATTGAGTTTTATCTAGACTTTGCAGCTGCCACCTTTGGAGGCGACAAGGGTTGCTCAAATGTTTTTATTGTTGCATTGGTACAGTGGCATGTTTATTATTGGATTAATGGTGCAAGATGTACCACAAAATGCTGCTGACTCATAGAGTGGCACAAACATTCACAAATCGCTACGTGTCACTAGAGATGGAAGTGAAAGACGCTCTATCAGAGTTTTTTTCTTGATTTGCAGGTCAATTGCGTAGCTATCACCAGTCTGTCACTGTCCCCAATTGCATTCCCAATACCCACCTCATTCCAGTTTCAATTTCTATTTCAAGTCCCGTCCACGTCGAATTTCAGCTGATCCCCAGTTGGCACTACTTTCTGGGTATGGTCTAAGTTACAGTCAAGTTGAACTCAACTAAAACGTAACGGTAGAAAAGTGATTCATTTGAGTGCGTACAGCGTTTGTCAAATTGCAAACCGCTTTTCAGCTTTTTCACATTTTTCACAGCCAACCGAAGGCATCATGTTTGCATGGTCCATACCAATCCATAGTAATGTCACCAGTGTTGACACTTTGCCTTCAGAATGAACAAAAGAATCTATATTGACGATAAGAGATTAATTCCAAAACAGTGTAATTTTTTTTTTTGTTTTACATGCCCCTTTTACTTTGTTCAAGCTCATGCTAAGGTAATGCAGGGAAAAATATCGTGGTTTAGTATAGAAACATAGAATCAGAATCAGTCTAAGACTAGGCTTAAATATGAATTAGTTTAACAAGTTTCTGTGTTTACCTAGCTACATATTTAAATCAAACTAATAAAGAATATATTCGCCCAATAATGTAAACATTTAGACCTAGTTTTCTTGCGTTGACCAAGTCATCCGACTAGTTTGCATCACCTGATTAATTGAACTAATATCATTATAATAATAAACTAAAATTGAGGAAACGATATCATAAAGTCCAAAGTTGAAAGATTTATAATTATAATACAATTTTAAATGGGTTTCTTTGCCATTAAAATTATTTATTCGCAATATAAAATGGTGTAGGTTTTTCTTGCCATTTCTTCTCAACTCTGGCTACTTAAGTCCACGAAAATCTGGCAACACTGGTTCACAGCCGTAACCGGTAGCTTGCCAGTTGACAAAACGCAGCCAAGCAGCCAACAACAAGAACTGCAACAATAACCACAACGTTTGCAATGAAAACGGAAATTCCTGCATTGAAATCTCGTTTTATTTGCATTGAGAGTTATTGTTTTTTTGTTGCATGGTTTGTTTTTGTGCGTTGATAATGACATTGCTTAGTTTTTGCAGAGGTTATTCGCATATGACCAAAACCAAATTTGTGTGACTTTTAAATAGAACATAACATTTAAGATCGAAAAAGATAAATAAGTGTGAAGTTTGTTTTAAATAACCATAATGTTTGCCATTCGAGTAGAGTCCAACAAATCTAGTTTAAACAAACGAGCCGTTTGTAAAAGACCCAGTACTCCAACTACCAATTTTTCCAAACATATGTGGAATTTTCGACCGATTTTTCCAATTGGAGCTATAGGCTATAGTCCCCCGATCAGGATCAAACTTAGTGGAGATAGTTATAATGGTACCATACACATAATGATTAAATTTAGTCACGATAGCTCAACTTATACTACATATACTACCTATCATGATTGTACCATATAAATAAATTGTAAATTTGATCATCTAATAGTTTCCAAATTATGGTTCTATGAAAATAGTTTTTTACAATTTGCAGGGGTTTGCCAACAATTTAAAATAAACTTGATCATCTCGCGAAATTTATGTACTTTCATTCCAAATTTGGTGGCTCCAGATCTTATAGTCTCTGAAATTTAGGTGTTCATACGGACGGAGGGACAGACAGACAGACGGACATAGCTATATCGGCTAGGCTATTGATGTTGAGAATATACAAACAATAACAAACTTAATAGACCCCTCTACTCTTTTTACGGGGTCTAAATATTAACTCCACAACTGCAAAGTTTGTATGTGTATATAAAAAAAATTAACTATAAATATAACAAATATTATTTATAACTATTTTAACAAAAAATAGAAATTTGATTTTTACTGTAACAAGTAAGAAAGGCTACAGTCGAGACCGCCGACTGCAAAAGAGCCCGTACTCTTCTTGTGTTCAAAAATAATTAATGAACATGACTGTAATTTAAAATGAAATAAAAAAAAAATTTGTAAATCAAGTCACTGTTGGGACTTTTGACACAATCCCGCTTATTTTCATTTACATATAATATTGGAGAGACAAAAAAAAAGAAAACAAGAAAGAATGCTATAGTCGCCTCGCGACTTTAGGATACCCGTTACTCCGATTCAATATGTATTTAAGAATGGGTAATGATAATAATATTAGTGCAAAAGTTTAAGGGATGGCTAAGATAGCTGGGAAAACACAGAAAATTTTCACACAAATTTATGATCAGAGCATATTTTTGACCGACTGTTCCCATGGGAGCTATACGATATAGTAGTCCGATTTGAATGAAACTCGGTCAGTATGTTTATTGATAAATATATTCTGTGTCAGTTTTACTAAGATAGTTTGGTAAATACAAAAATTTTTCATACAAACTCATACTATGAGCGAACTTTTGACCGATTGTCCATATGGGAGCTATACGTTACGATTTGATTCAAACTTGGTCAGCTTATGAACGCCATAGATATGAACATTTCATGTTAATTTGGTTCGGATAACGTTACTTACAAAAAACATGCTAATTTTACCTCCTTTTACCTTTATATAAACATAGAATGCTCTAAAGTGGGCGTGTCCAAAAACAAAAACAAACTTGTACTGCTTGGGTATTTTATCTTTCATTTGCAACCTCTCGGGTCTTTCTAGCTCTTATAGTTGCTGATATCCTTTTGTTCATACAGACGGACAGACGGACGGACAGACGGACGGACGGACAGACGGACATGGCTATATCGACTCGGCTGTTGATGCTGATCAAGAATATATTTACCTTATGGGGTCTGCCACGCCTCCTTCTGCCTGTTACATACATTCCAACGACTACAATATACCCTTGTACTCTACGAGTAAAGGGTATAAAAATTAAATTTCTGAGTCCGAGCCAGGTTCGAACCGAAGACCAAATACAAAAAGTGATGACTGGCATCTCTACCACTTAGGCCACACTCCGCTTGATATTTGACTAATATAAGTAAACATAGAGTTATCTCTTTTCTTTAAACCATGTGTACATAAATTACATTTATACAATGTAAGACTTTGTTACCTCTTAGATCCGTTGTTTATAGTTGGATTTTTATGCAACTTTCAGGATAGTTTGATATGATTTGTCTTTAAACAAGTCTTAAATTACAACACTGTACAATAAGAACAAATGCCTTAAAAATGGCATCGTAATTGAAAATTATTTTGTTGTCCTTTGGAAAAAGGGGGCGTGGCAACTCAAAAGTTTTAATGGAACTGCATTTATTCTGTCTCTAGGAACCTGCGTACCCAAATTGGTGGTCCTAAGTAACATAATTATAGAAATATTCACGGAAAACAGACGGACAATGCTATATCGACTCGGCTGTTGATACTGATCAAGAATATTTATACTTTTTGGGTAGCAAAAGCTTCCGTCAGCCTGTTACGCACATTTGACTTCTGACAAACCTCTTTACTCTTTCTTAGAGTACGGGGTCTAAAAAGCAAAAACATCAGTAATACAGAGTATCTAACAGTCACGATATGTGTTATTGGTATTAGTTTTAACCAGCCGCCCTGAATTGAAAATTCACGCTTCGCCTACAACAAAGATACAAATACTACGCGAGGGGCGCTTCCAAAAGTAATTGAATAAAGGCAAAGAAAAGGAAAGAAAAGAGAATGCAAAATACTCGTATTGGTGCCTTCGTGTACTCGTACGTGTTTTGTATGTCCATTTGTAGGTAGGGAATAGTCAGACAAAGGGGAGAGCACAAAAATGCCTGGTATAAGATAATGAGAATCAATTTTAATTGAATTATACAATACAAACTCATTTAACAACACAACATAAATATTGGGTAGCATTAAAAGTAATTGAGAAACGAGTTTTGCACCGGCGATAGTTGAATCTGTCTCAATGAATGAATGAATGAATAAGCACGAAAGCTAAATAAAGATGAGCTGCGTCTCCTGCTGCCGCAGTGCTGCTATATAAATTAAAGTTTAATGCTTGTGTGGCCACTGGTTAGCAATTTTGTAACTATTTGTAAAAGCAAAAAGGAGATGCAAATATTGTGGCGTACCCAGACTACAGAGTCTGTAGTAGAGATTGCTCTTATTTTTAGCTTTATAAATTTAATATACAACGATAGGGGAAAGTAGTCTTAGAGATACATAAACTCATAAACGCATCCAAACACTCACTATACAGCATTTTCTATATGCAATCTGATTAAATTTTGCAAAAACTTTAATCCGGTTTTTTTTGTCGAAATGATAAGCTTAGGGTTGTATGCACATGTGTCTGTGCGCGTATTTTTGTCTGTGATGGCCTGAAATTGTATTGATTGTTCTGACCTGCACATTGTACGCACCTTTTCGTATAGTTTAACACTTGTAATATTTCCCTCTGATTCGCCAATATTTTAGGAACGGAAATGCATTTTATTTAAATGGTTCACACACACACACAGTATCGCGTAAGCCTTTACAGTAACAGTAAAGACACAAACCTTTACAAACCATTTGCTTGCCAATCGCACACTGCACTTTTGTTTTGCTTGCTTGCAAATAAATATGTATATTGAAGGACCAAAAATTAAAAATAACTCAATTTAACAGGTCTGATACTTGCGTTGTTAATATAAACATTTTTCTAAATCAATATATCGCGGAGCGTACCCACTCCAAGCGTGATTCCTGGGCATTTATAAGCGCGAGACTGCTTGTCAGTGTGACCGTTTTCAAAAAGCGGAAAATGCTGTCAAAATGAAAAACTATCGATTAGTCAAAATAATAAATCTCGATTCTTATACTGAGTTGATTGATTTTAATCGAGTACATAACAGTTTGATTTATTTAAATTACAAAATAAATGAGATATAATATAGACTAATATTTTCTTAGTATTTTTCCTATTCTTATTTCTTAATATTATTAGCATTATTTATGCTTGGTCTTTGATTGAAAGAGTTTTAGGATTTTCCAAGCCCCATCCCAAAACACTCAAGTTCAATGTTGATTTTGCCATCGTCTGTATAAAAACTTATAAAAATCAAGAACAATCAAATCAACACTGACAATTGCTAATTAATTATTGCTACCAACTGACAATTGACTTCACCTGAAATGAAGTACAGGAACTGATAACGGTGTACGCTGGCAATTGATAATGCACCTTTGAAGAAACTTATCATTTTTACAAAGCGAAACTCCAACGATGATTTAGTTTCAAAGAGTCAACGTCGTCATGCAGATCTCCTTATTGGTTACTTTGATCTTTACCACGCTGTTTTGGATCGGCGCCAGTGCAGCCGTCAACCGTCGCCCCGACGGCCGCATTGTCAATGGACGGGAGGCGCGAGAGGGCGAGTTTCCCTACCAACTATCCCTACGGCGTCTCACAATTCACATCTGTGGAGCTTCTGTTCTCGATGGAAGTTGGGCCATCACTGCTGCCCACTGCATTGATGGCCACGAGAACCAGCCCTATGAGTTCACCCTGCGCTTGGGAAGCGTGAAACGATCTAGTGGTGGCAGTATCATGACGGTGCAAAAGATCTACAAGCATCCCTCTTACGAGGCCAGCATCATGAACTTTGATGCAGCCCTGCTGCGGACAGAAACCGGAGCCCTGACCTTGGATCCCAATGTAGCCCCAATAAAAATGGTGGAGTCTGGCGCACCTATCGAGGAGAACATATCCGCTGTCGTGTCCGGCTGGGGACACATGAGCAGTGCTGAACCGATGCTATCCTCGGTTCTGAAGTACACGACGGTCCTCACCGTAAATCACCAGAAGTGCGAAAGAGATTTGAGTTTCCACGGCGGAGTCAGCGAGGCGTAAGTAATGTCAAGTTATCACTTGGAAATACTTAATTTACTACTAACTGTCTGTTGTTTAGAATGTTTTGTGCCGCAGCGCGTAACACTGACGCTTGCCAGGGTGAGTCGGAACTGCTACTACACTTTGAAAATACTTATTAATTTATTATTTTAATATGTGTTTTTTAAGGTGACAGCGGTGGTCCACTTGCCGCACAAGGTAAACTAATTGGCATAGTGTCTTGGGGCGTTGGATGTGCGGGTTAGTTCTTTCAAATGTTAACATGTTTTTTTTTGTTAATTTATATACTCTCCTTTTCCGCCAGATCCATATTATCCAGGTGTTTATACACGCTTATCGCATCCGTCGATCAGACGTTGGGTTCGCTTGCTGACAAAGTTATAAACTGATATGCTAGATGAATTTAATAAATATCAGAATGTTGCGTGATAAAATCTATACAACATTTTTATTTACCAATTACGGAACGTGGTGCGACCAATCTGTAACAAAATTATGTTATCGATAGTTTATCTGTGCTAAATAGAATTTGCTCATCGATAGTCGGACTTCTTATTGGATAACTTAACACACACAGTTTTTCGGCTGCAAATGGATTGTGACGGTTTTTTAATTTTCCACTTTCTGCACAATTCAACGCAAGTGAATAAGTATTTTTTTGCAACGAGTTTTGGTTGAAAATATAATTCAATAAATTTATACATATACCGAGCTCTGTGAGCAAAGCAATACAACTGTGGGAGTGGCAAGGGTGGTCATCGTCGGCAGCGCACGTTCTTATTGGGGTAAATGCAAATGGAAAACTAACAAAATACTGTGGCTCGCAAATTATATTAACCAGCACAGAAACAAAACAAAACATAACAAATAAAGTTAACATTTCTTTGATAACTTAAAGCGTAACATTAATAGCATGTATTTACTTTACTATGATGTATTTTTTGATGTTCTGTCTAAAGCTGGTAGAAGCAAGCTGAGAGCCACTGTAGATGTTTATAAATAAACCCAAGAACAACAACAATTTCGACAATTACAATTTAAATTTGCATCCATCGAACAGTCTTCTTGGTGAATGTGGTGGCGCTGGTTCTGGCTCTGCCTTAAGATGATCTACAAGCTATTTTGCTGTTCAGTAAGCCTCATATTCTTCTGTTTCAATGTGCTCTGGTTTTTCTGCAATCTCGCGATACCTTGGTGCACATTGACGCTGCTGATCGTGTGTGTAGCATCGAAATTCGTCAAGCTTCAGCGCAGTCCGAACGAGAAACGACTCCTTAGTCTGCTCAATACCCCAGACGATTGGCCTAATTATTGGCCCATTGCTAATCGGGGTGCCGGCTACGATGCCCCCGAGAACTCGAAAGCAGCAGTGAAAAAGGTGACGTCACAGCCATAGACTAGGGTGGTTGTTTCCCTGAACAAAGACACATGCCCTCATACACTTGAACCGAAAATCAATAACATCCCTTGATTTATTCGTTTAGTGTCTAGCTCGTGGCTATCGTAATGTTCTCCTGGATGCCGGCATCACGTCCTGCAATGAGATTGTTATCGCAAATCGTCTGACAGTGGAACGCGCCAGATTAAGTGGCAACCTCTCACATCACACGTTGGACGAACTGCAACAGTTGAACATCACAGAGCATCATCCCATGGGGTAAGATGTTTTTCATTTAACATGATAAATTCTAATAAACGATTTGTTCAGATCACAATATGAAGCCGAATCCGTGTCCACACTCAAGCAGCTCGCCGATTTTCTGGAAGAGCAGAACACAGCACCTACACTCTTCTTACACCTGGAGGACACAAGTGAAGTGATGATAGACCAATTGCAAAAGTTTATGAATTCTCATGAAACCTTTACTCAACGCACCATTGTCATAAGTCGATCTCCTCTGGCCATTTATCAGGTTGGTGGTTACTGCATTGGAGAACGCAAATAACGGTCTGTCTGCTAATTTGGATGAAAGTTTAAAAACAGTCTCGGAATTGTTAATATCAACTTGAATCATCCATGACACATCGAAAACAATTTGTATTTTTCATTATCTTTCTGCTATTTTATCAGATAATATAAT
Organism: Drosophila parthenogenetica; assembly: GCA_035047505.1. Classification (NCBI taxonomy): domain Eukaryota; kingdom Metazoa; phylum Arthropoda; class Insecta; order Diptera; family Drosophilidae; genus Drosophila; species Drosophila parthenogenetica. The sequence continues at coordinate 3,244,346 of JAWNPM010000187.1, read as the reverse complement.
CTCAACCTAATGTATTCGTTGCTTCGTTACGCTTTCAGCACACACTTAACTATCTTCAATTGGTTTTAAACAAAAAAAAAAAAACACCAACTGATACTTACTAACGACTTATGTTCTTGTTATCTTTGACAGCTACGAAAACTGAGACCCGAAATAATTTGCGGTCTGTGGCACGAGAGTTATCTATCCCTGTCCATGCTGAAATCCTCCACGCTGATTACCTCAATTTATGGTGCAATTCTCCGCAATATTGTTGCTCCTGTAATAGGGATTACCATTGTCTTTCTGAACAAAGAGGAATTCAATTGGTAAGTACATATTTATAAGGCGACAAATGTATCGTATAAGGTTCCAGCTGATTATTGTACTTTTCAGTCACATCGGTGATCTTTGGCGTAATGTGGGCGTGCGTCCAATTGTCTACATGGTGAATTCACCAAATGAGAAGCGCTATTTTCAGAAGACCATGAAAACACAGTATCTCACGGACTCATTACGCTCCGAGCCACATCTCCTAATGAAGGCCTAATGTAGGATTTAATAGTTGAACAAGGCAAAGCGGGGTATTTTAAAAACGCTAATTATTTTGCATTTACATTTATTCATTAGTTAGCTTTAATGTTTAATTTCATCTATTTAATATTTTGTGTATTCGTATGTTTTACTTACATACATGGAAATATGTAGTATTGTCCAATAAACATGTAACTTATTTATTTTTAATGTTAAGAATATTGTGCTTTATTGGATGTAGATGCTTTTTATTTTTATAATTATAAGCAATATAAATGGAGCAGGTGCTAAACTTTTTTTACTTAACATACGTCCTTAATCATTTTTAAATTTATTTATTTTGTTATTAATATTTTTTGAATATTTTAATAATATATTTGTATTATGTACTTAGTTCAATTCAGCACAAAGTTCTTAAAACTCAAAACTGCTGCCACGATATGTTCTCAAACCTTGTAAGCTAGTTTTTCTTTACTAATTACCTGTGCTTTCTTCATTTAAATATAGACATGGGCAGCGTTTATTATACCGAAGTTTTGCAGTCCTTTGTTATGTAAAATCGACAATTTTTCTCATGCTTCTCGAATTAAACATTTTTTTAAAAAAATTTAGATTTACGATTATACCAAAAAACAAAACTATTTTATAAATATTTGAACATGGACTATTGTAATATATGCGAATAAACTTAACGATTATTAAAAGCAACGAAATTGCTAACATGTTATTGATATAGGGTATATGGGATATTACCTCCTCAATAAAGCAAATACTTTTTTCGGTCAATTTGAAATTTTCTTTATTAGTTAGAAATCCTCTGGAGAGAACTAAATGTTTCAATACATATGTTTTCTTTTTTATTTAATTTTCATTCTGTTTTTTTTTAGATATTGTAGGTGTGTTTTTGAGCATATAGTTTAATTTTCATTTCTCTTATTCGGATAACGATGCTCTTATGCATTATTTTGTTAAACTTAAAATTAACAATACATGGCTAAACTACTAAATAATTTCAACTTAGCTATAAATGTAAAAGTATAAAAAAAGATTAGAAATGCTTATTTTCGACGAGAGCGAGTTGCACGTTTGGGAGCGTCAGCAGCAGGTGCGGATTTCTCATCTGTGGCCGCTGACCTTACCTCTTCGGTTGTTTCAAAGTGTACCTTTCGACCACGTCCTGCGCGTGATGGCGTTGCCGTCTCCTGAACGGTCTCCGCTTCATCAGCGATTTTAACAGCGCGTGCATGTCGTTCTCTTTTGGTGGTCGCCACCTCCTTTGGCGTCTCAACCACAACAACTTTCTCCGCATCAACCACGACCGGAGTCTTTACTCGAGCTCTTACTCGCGGCTTTTTATTTTCCGGCTGCTCGTCCGATTCTTCGTCCACGGCGGTTTTGGTCTTACGTGAGTTGGCACCACGAACATTGCGCTTAACTGGTTGTTTGAGGTCCACTTCCACGTCAGGCTCCTCTAGTTGACTGCTGGCACTCTTCTTGCGAATTCGTGCGCCTCGTTTGGCCACCGTGGGCGCAACTGAATCGGCTTCTGTGACTTCGTCCGCATCATGTGCCCTACGTCGTGTGGCTGCTCGGGCTTTGCTAGCAACAGCAATCGAATTTTCTGTTGTGACCTTTTTCTCTGGCGGCTCCATAGTATGCTCGTCAACTGATTCACTTGTCGTTGCCTTCCCCAATTTGCGCTTGGGTGTTGCCGGACGTGTTGCTGCATCTACCAGCTGCTCAAGAGCTTTAATCGTAGGCTGGCGCACACGACGCCCACGGGATGTGGATGGCTTCTCATCGTCCGACGTTTCACTATAGTTTTTGCGCGGCATGTTGCGGCCCTCTCGCTTCTGGGAGCTCGATATAGCTGGGAGCTCGATGGTTATAATAGGTATACTTGGCTCCACCGCTGGCTCCACGGTCAAGTCCACCGACGGATTAATCTTCATTGGCAACGGTGTTGAAGATTTAGGCAATGCCAATGTCTCGGATTCAGCCGGCCTTGGTGTTGGTGTTCCTGCTGGTTTGTTGCCAGCGGGTTTGCGTCCTTTGCGCGAACTCGGTTTGTCCTCGTCAGAAGTCTCGTCATAGTTTTTGCGTGGCAGATTACGTCCCTCACGGCGACGTGGCGTGAGTTCATCCTCGGAGCTGAGCCCCTGAGGCCTCGGCGAAACCATAGCGCTGACAACAATGGCAGACTCAATGGAGGGCGTTGGTAGACTCTCTATATCGAGTTCCTTATCCGTCTTTTCAGCCGCTGCTGAAATGGAGGCTTTGCGTCTTCGCACTGTTGTCTTTATATCATAAGGAACATCTTCCACGATTATTTCTACATTTGCAGATGGTTTGCGAACACGCCGCGTACTCTTCTTATCGGCAAATAGTTCCACTTTCGGTTCTGAGCCAGTTTCCGCACTGGTCTTTCGGCCTCGTCCAGTTGCCCTTTCGTTTGGCTCCATGGGATGGCTATCGGCTTGTGCCACATCAGCTGATGCCTTGCGTCCATGCCGCTTGGTTTGGAGTTCAGCTGACGCAGTTGGTATCTTATCGACAACAGCCTTGTGTCCCCGGCGAGTGGAGCCCTTTTCCCGAGATCCTCGTGCGGCTATCTCCATTTGTAGAGACTCCACTGGGGCAGACGGTTTGCGACCCCTCCTCTTGACTATTTCAGCGCCATCCAAATCTATATCGGTTGACTTATCAAGCCCCGATTTCTTCTCGTCCGGTTCATCTAATTCATCAATAACAGCCAAGTGTTCCTTTGAAGCCTTTTCGCCCTCCACTGTTTCCGCTGGGGCTTTACGAGTGTTTCTAGATGGTTTCCTTTCCGGTAACGACGGTTCTGAACTTTCGCTAGCTTCTGTGACTTCTGATGATACCTTGTGATAACGACGCCTTGGTTTCTCCTTACTTTCCTCTGGAGCCGGCCGCTTATCTATGCCCATTGCCTCTTGTATATTTTCAAGGCGAGCTTCAGACCTGGACCCATGGCCAGATGGATTTCTTACACATCGTTTGAGCTCTGTCGCCTCTTCGCTCTTCTCTTCGCCTTCGACAAGCTCTATAGTTGGTTTTCGCCCTCGCCTTGCAGGTTTTTCCAAGTTGATTTTCTTCTCTATTTCATTTTCGACCACTTGAGCCGCAAGATTAAACACTTGTCGCTTTGAATCTTTCGGTTCGATTTCGACAATTTCCGTAGTTGGTTTGCGTAATCGTCGCTTTATCTTATGCAAGTCATCCGTTTTTTGCGATTCCTCCGCCATCGCATTGCCTTCAGTATCATCGTCAATACGATCTTTTCGGTTAGTCTTATGTAGGCCCTCCGTTTGTCCATGTTTTTCATCAGCACTCGATTCCGTTGTGGCAATTTCCACAGAAGGTTTCCGTACTTTTTGCCTAAGGTTGTCCAAGCCAAAGGGTTGCTCTGAGTTCTCCTCCGCGGACGATTTAGTTTCCATTTTCTTTTTCTTCTTCATATCTAGTTTTATTTCCCTTTCGTCAACTTCCGCAGAAGGTTTGCGTCCTCGCCGCTTAGGTTTCTTCAAGTCTACAGTTCTTTGTATTTCTAACTTTGAAGGAGTTTTAGTTGGATGTTCTAGTGTTGAATGTTCTTTGTTCCCAATATGATCTTCGACTTTTACAACTTCCACATCTGATTTTCGTGCTCGCCGCCTAGGCTTTGTTAGGCCGCTTGTTTCCTCTTCTGCAGCAGACTTGCTCGTGTCCTCGATCACATCTGAAGTGTGTTTTCCTCCTTGCCGCTTTGGCCTATCTGAAGCAATGAGTTTATCAGTTTCAACTTCTTCCGAAGTAGATTTTTGACAACCACGTTTGGATTTATCCGCGGTAATTTCTTTCTCCACAAGCGACGGGGTAACGTGCACAATTTCCTCAGGGTCAACGTGTGTTGCCAAAGGCTTACGCAAATTTTTTACAAGCTGATTAGTTTGTATAAATGATTTAACTGATTGAACTTTAAGTTCATTGGGCTTTACCACGCTCAGATCACCTCTCTGCTCTTCTAAGGTACTAGCCTTTTCGGTAAATCGCTTGTTTGAACTCATCTCGGGTTCTACAAGCGTTGAGGGTTTGAGTCCACGAACTTTCCTGGTTTGCTCTATTTGTTCTGATTTGTTATCCGACTCTGTATTATCTGTTGTAAGAGACGTACTGGTTTCTAATACTAAGCTTGCCTTGCTGGAGTCTTGTGAAAACAATTTCTCATCAGAAGTAATGAAATCAATAACATTCACTTCGTGTTTCTTTGATGGCTCTGTCTCCACTGCTGCTGATTCCTTCTCCTCTCTACTTGCATTCTCGCATTCGTCTTTTTGATATGATTCTTTGTTTTTATCAGCCTTGGATTTCTCCGCCAAACTTAAACCCTCACTCATCGGTGGTTCTGTTTTCATGTCTTGTGTTGATTTAGGGCCTTCTAATGTCTTCACCTGATCACTTCCTGTATTGTCACTTCCCTTATTATCACTTCTCTGTATTTCCTGACCTGAAACATGTTTGTCAACGATTATTACAACTTTTCCAGTTTTATTCTTTCCTGAATCTTCTTTCAAATTCATTTCAACACTTTGCGGATTTCCTTTATCATCAGTATTTTCAGAAAAAATTTGTTCTTTGCGGTCCCCTTTTAGGTTTTCCGAGCTACTGTCATCCAAATCAATTATTTCTTCATCGTCAATTATCATTGATTTCTTTTTGCATCTTGCTGTTTGATCATCTACAAATTCCTCTTGAACCATCGTTTTGTTTAACTCTTGTTTTTTGGAATCAGTTTCTCTGCCTTCAGTGTGGACAGAAACATCATTTTTGGGCGTGCATTCCAGTTGCGTTTGTTTCTCAATTTTAAAATCGCTTGATTTTTTAAGTGCAGTTTGTTCTGTAGAGTTTGCCATTGGAGCTTTTTCTACTTTCCTCTCTATAACAGACTCTTTTACATATTTTTTGCTTAAATCCGTTTTTCCTAGTGATTCTTCGTTAGTTGTGTTAAAAACAATGCAAGAGTTGTTCTTTTCCAAGCACTCGACATAAATTTGTTGCTGTGAATAATTAATTTGCATTGTGTTGTTTGTGTTGTTGTCATTGATATCCTCTCTCGCATCCGATTTCGGTTCCACTAGTGCATTAGATCCTGACGCTTTTTCGGATGCTGGTTGAGTTTCGATATCCATAATCGAAGTAGGTAACATTTCCAGACCACACCTCTTTTCTGATGCATCCGGTTCAGATAGTGATTTATTCTGAAGCAGTGGCTTTTCTTGAGTGACGTTTGACCCTAATAATGCCTCCGGAACTTGTTCAAGAAGGGAATTTTCTTCTTTCTCAGTCGAGACCTTCTCTGTTTTAGCTTCTTTATCAAGATATTCTTCTTGCTTGGAATCCACTTCTGCAGGGACTATTGATTTCGGCTTAACTTGATTTGACAAGTTTTCCAACGATGGTGAAATTTCAACAATTTCATTATTTATCTTTTTCACTTTCATTTCCGGTTCATCTACAACTGACGCATCCATTATAACTACATTTTCGTCAGCGCTTGTGGATTCTAGACCAGTTTCAGTTATGTCTTTGACTTTATTTTGACTTGGCAGGAGGTCAGCAGAAATTCTAGAAATTCTATCAACACCTTCATTATCTGTCTTGTTTTCATCACCAGACTCTGCCAAAGACTTTGATAAAATATTTGTAAGTTGTTCCATTTTTATTTCAGGTTCTGAAGCAATCTTCGGTTCGAATTCGCGTTGTGTTTGTTTGTCGCAATCATCTTGAGTGGAATTTCCAGTATATTCATCAGCCGTCTTTACTTCATTAAATACAACCGTTGACTCGTTACCTCTTGTGGACTTTTCTTTGACATCATTTTCATTTGTCGGGGTTTCAGAAGATGTTGGAAGCATTTGAACAGCATCTTCCCCCTCTATCTTGTCTTTATGAGCTTTAATAAATGAATCATCGACATTTGAGTCTTTCACAACACGTTCAGACATTAGATCATCAGTATTATTGAATTCCAAGTCGAGTTGAGTCACATTTTCGATTTCGTCCTGCATTGATGGCATCTCTGCAACACGTGATGAAATTTGTAAAACCTCTTCTCCGATTTTGTTATTTTCAGCTACAAGTGATGCATCCAGGATAACAGAACTAATTTCTTTGCTGTCTAAGAGCAACTCGTCTGAAGATATTGTTACGATTTCTGGAACAAAAACATCATTAGCACTGTTCACATCAGATGGCTTTTCGATTTCATTCATAGGCTGCGAATCGGATTTCCAGGAAACGTCCTCAATTGGCTTTGTTGAGTTTTCAGAGGTGCTCTCAAGTTCATTATCATCTCTATTTTCCATAGATTCCTTGCCAGGTTCTGTCTTCTTTTCTTCTGCTGCCTCATTTGATTCTTTTATTTTAGTTATAATTATTGATTCGTCTTGACTTGATGACCCATGAGGGAGTAATGCGACGTTTTCTTGACCTACTATCTGGCTAAAATCTGCCTCATATGCGGAAGAATTGTGCTCGACTATGGATTCATCTTTTACTAATTGCCCTGGAGGAGTTTCTTCTACCTCCAAGTCATCAAAATGGGACTCGCTGGGGTTTGTAGAAACGACAGTTACTTTATCGGGGACGTATTTGACTTCACTCAAATCAAGCATTGATTTTCCATTGTCTTTATAGGAGTCATTCAAAAATGAACCTTCAGCAGCTTTTAAAAATAGTTCTTTTGGTGTCACAGCACTCGATGCATTTAATTCGATTTCTACTCTCGCACCTTTTGAGTCTGTGGCTTCATTATCATTGCTGGAAGTTTCCAAAGTTTTTGAGCACATTTCAATGGACACCTCAATATTTGTGATATCTTTCTCATTTGATTTTCCTGTGTGAATCGTATCGGGGTAAGTCTGAAAATCTTTGGACGCTACTGGTTTATTCTTGTCTTCATTGCCGTCGTTGGTTAATTTACTGATTTGATTTACACTTCCATCATCAACATCTAGACTTATGGTATCTGCTATTGAGGTATCTAATTCAATAATGTAATCTTCTTCATCTCCAGCTATATCTTGAGTTGCGATTTGGTTGACTTGACTTAAATCAGCAACATAAATTGTAGATGTCGTTGTTGCCTCAGCCTGTACTAAGCACACATCTGTTGCTCCTGTTACGCAAGAATGCATCAAGTTCCTGCCAATCTGTGAATCATCAGTGGCTGCTCTCAAGTTCTGTATACCTTTCGATTCCAATGTAAGATCCAAATCACTTTCCACTACCATTAGATCAATTGAATTCTCTTCAACCAAATTCTTTTTGTCCCGTGATAACTGCTCAGAAGGACTCGAAATATTGTTAATGCTGGTGTCCAACGCTGTTTCCTTTTGAATGTCCAACTTGACTTCCTCAGTATCCGTATCATTGTCGCTGAAAATTAATGGCTCAGGCAAACCAGCCATTGAATCAGTGTCTGAAATGTATTCCACGACGTCGGTTTTGTTAGATTTATCGTCCAAATTGACCACCGGTGAGTCTTTCATTTCCTCTAGTGTCAGGTCAAGTGAATCCGAACGTGAGACCATTAAAGGTTCAGAGAACATCGAGTCTGTTGTTCGATCCAGCATTTGAATGCCACTCACGTCGCATATGTCAGGATATCTGGGCTTCTCTTCATAGCTCTCACTTTGATTTGGATTCATTTCAATTTCCCTCTTATAAGCTGTGCTCGTGAGAGGATCTTTTCTTGAAGTTTCCGCATAGCCAACGCTCATTAAGTCCTCTGAATGAACCGTGTCACTGGATTCCACAATCTTCGTAGTTGTAGACAAGGGATCATGTTCGGAACCCGTACCAGCACTAATTGCCGTCACATTAATGTCGGATTCCGAGTCTTGCATTGACATTGACGGATTCGTTGCATCCGACGACAGCGCATCGTCAAATATTTTGTCCAAATTAGGGGTGGCATTTGTTGCATTAAGGTCATATTCCGTTGTCGTCTCTAGTGACTTATCCACCGATTTTAAGACTGCGCTAGCGGGATTATTCGGAATCATGAGATTCTTACCACGTGGCGTTTTAAAGTACAGGTCCTGAGTAGTCTCAGTTTTAGTCAGTTCTAATGCCACCTGGCTTACAGTTACAGAGCGCTTGGGTGTAGAAGAATCATTTGACGATGTCTCCAGAAGGCCATCAATGTACTCCAGCATAGGCGATGGATGCACTTTGGGCGTGCGAATCATTTCCCGTAAACCCTTGAAATGTGGTGTGCTGCAGCTCTTTGGAGTCTTCAGTAACTCTCGCATGCCCTGATAGTCGATTTTATCTGGCTTATCGCAGACCTTATTTGGTAGTTCACTGCCGTAATCCGCATCAGACACAATAGGCAGCTTGTCAACTGGAAATAGAAAGACGAAATTTATTTCTATATACAATTCGCTTATATGATAAAAAGATTGCTTACCGCTCACACCACCCTCCTCAATAATAACACCCATGTCCCCAACTGATTCGTCCACTTGCAATTCTCTCTTGGGAGTATTGCACAACAACAAACGTTGAGATTTACGTGTTGGAGTGTTTGCTTCCACCGTGAGGCGGCGCTTACGTGTGGGCGTTGCTAAAGCGGCTATTGGCTGACTCTCTACGACGGCAGAACACGAGGCCCGTCTAGTTGGCTTGTTGTATTGCCCCAGATTAAATTGGAGATCAATGGAGGTTCGACGCGCGCTGTGCTTTGGGACCACAGCCATTTCACTTGGAGGGTTTGAAAGGCGTTGCGAAGACCGCCTTGGTATCGGAGTTTCTCCTGGCGGAGCCACAACTTCCACAGCATTATCTACAATATAAACAAGTAAGAAAGGCTACAGTCGAGCGAGCCGACTGTAAAAGACCCCGTATTTGTCCTATGGGAGCTAAAGTTGCCCGATACGGATCAAACTTGGTGGAGATAGTTATATTGGTTCCCTACACATAATGTGTAAATTCGTTACGATAGCTCAACTAATACTACATGCTAACATACAAATGTATCATTTTCGACCGATTTGTCCTATGGGAGCTATAGGCTATAGTTGTCCGATCTGGACCAAACTTGTTAAGGATAGTTATAATGGTACCATACACGTACTGTATAAAATGCCACGATAGCTCCGACAGTTTGTAAGTTATAGTGTAATGAAAATAGTTTTTTAGAATTTGCGGGGGCGGCAGGGGGCGTGGCAAAACTTTGAAATAATCTTAACCTGCCTGACATATAGACGGACTTTCATTCCAAATTTGGTGGCTCTAGCTTTTGTAGTTTAAAAGACCTAGGTGTTCATACAGACAGACGGGCATTGCTATATCGTCTCGGCTGTTGATACCGATTAAGAATATACTCCTTCTGCCTGTTACGCACATTTTTTAAAGAGTAAAAATACTTGAAATTTTGATTCGAACATAAGATATTTCTCCAAATTACAATTTGAATTGCATTTTGCTGTTTTGACTACTCTTATTTTCTTAATCAATAAATTTATTTAAATTGTATTTTGACATTTTAAGTTTTCAAGTTGGAACATGTCAGAAACACTTACCATTGGTAACAGATGTATCTTTATTACTAGTGGGCACCTCTTCGCAAATTGTATCCTCAGCTAGGTGTAAAATAGTGGCCAGTTCTGTGGGTTAAAAAACTTTGTAGACACTGATCGAATTATATATCAAAATGTCTACCTTCTTGATCCTGATATTTCGGCGAAGTGGGTACCTCATCGCAGATGTTGTCCTCAATAACATCAACTGCTTCGCCGTTGTCAAGACTTTTGTTGTCGGTTTCTGTTGTCAAATTTTCTGTGAATTTATTCAGCTGAAATGAATTTCTTTGGTCCTTTGCACTGAATTCGTCGGTAACCTTTGAAGACACTTCAGCCGTTGTTGATTCCAAGGCCGACTTGGATTGGGATACATTCAAATCATAAGTTCTATTAAGAGCGTCCGATTCCGATGAATCCTTTTGTTCGTTCATGTCCTTGTCTTTAGGGGTCTCCACAGTGGCATCATTTGCGCTGCTTTTCTTTTCAGAATTATTGTCAACTGGCATAATATCTGGGAATATCTTTATACTCTCATGGTCTGCTTCATCCTCCAATTCATCCAAAGCTAAACCAGTTGTGTTATTCTCATCATCGATGGTAAACGTTTGACTAAGCTCAGCATTGGATTTAGTTGCTTTATCTGGAGTTGATACTTGTCTAGGCTCAAAGCTTTTCAGCTGTTTGGAATTTGGAGTGTCAATTTGAAGGGATAGAATACGTTGAGGTGAAGCAATCCGTTTGGGTGAATCTTGTTTGGGCGAGTTGAGAGCACGTCGTGCTTTTGCCACTAATTTGTTGCTCATGCCAACAGTGGGGCTGATCTTTGCATTGGCTGCCAGAGTCTTGCGGATCTTAGAGATTTTATTATCGCGCGGGGTGATTAATGACAGCGATTGGCTTTTGCGCGTGGAGGACATAGCAGCCCCTTTGCCATCCAAGCCTGGCAACTGCCGTCGTCCTGATGTGCGCCATTGTGGTTGGGGATGGAAAGGGAGGCGACGCGGGGCTGTAAGGCATTGACGACGTGCATCTATGATAGATTGTCGGTTGCTTACGTCTTGTGGTGTAGTAGGAGTCCTTATGTTCCCTAATATTTGCTTCTTAGCGCTGGTCAAAAGTGCTCTTTTCATCAGGGATTGTGGTGTTCGCTTGGGCGTGGAACCCGCTGCCAAAAGCTGCTCCTTAGGAGTCTTCATAACGTTTCGTTGTTGTCCCTTCGTTGGCGTTGATGATGGTGCTGTTGAGCATGATGTGTCTATCACAATAACAGAGTCATCAGAAGATTCAGCTGTGGAATCAGGGTTTGTTATACCTGACTTTTCACTGCCTGCCGTTTGTTTTGGAGTCGCAGCCAGTGCTGGTCGAAGTCTCTGTGGCGTTGTCAGATCTATAAGGTACATGGAACTTGTCCGTTTGCCACTCAATACTTCGTTCGAAGTAGATGGTGTGCTGTACTCCAACACATCACGACTAGAGCCTTCCTCATTCAGCTCGGAGAGCACGCCTTTGGGCGTGTTATATACGCAATTCGTAGTCGCCGAAATTGGTGTTATTCCCATGACTGTAGTTGGCTTTATGACACAAGTAAATGACTTTTCAATCTTAACGCCTGTTTCACGTGGTGAAAACGAGGTTATTACAATATCAGAGCGTGCACACAATTGGAGCATTAACTTGTTTCCGAGAGAACTTGTGTTTTCCTTGTTTTGTGTCGCCTCCAGTAGATCCACTTTGGGCAATGTCTCGTCAGCATGTTTGCTTGGCGACTCATTGCTCCTTACGGACTCCGCTGCAGTGGAGACCTCTGCACTGTGGCTGCTTGCAGACGTTTCCAGCTCCCGCGACTCAATCGATGTATTTCCCTCATCGTCCGAGTTAATCGAGTATCGAAATCTACAAATAGGAGAACAATATAAGCAATTAAAGAGCAAGTTGAGCACCCGAAAAACAGTAGAATAAAGTTAAAAATTAATAGACAATCATTTCGAATATAAAGTTTAATAACAGTTAAGACAATAACTTTTAAATACAACTTCTAAGCAAACGTATAATTAAATAAAAATGTGTAAATCAAGTATATATTAATTGTAGCCTGGAATAGTGGTACACCTTTAGTAAGGTAAGTACAGTAGAATCCGGTTATAACGACAATCAAGGGACCGACAATTTTTCGTCGTTATACCCGGTAGCCGCTTTACCCATACATAACCCCATACAAAATAGTATGAAAGCAGCAACAAACTCATCGAATTTTCGTCGCAATGGATCTGTGTTAGTGTTAAGCAAGAAAAACGTCTTGATTTTTCATGGTCATAAGTTTTTTAAATCTTGAGGAGCGGCATATACCCAATGCCGCTATTTTTAGGGGTTGGGTCTGCCTTTCGTACATTTTCTTACTACCTGGCTGCATGTTACTTACTTGTGCACAGTGAGCCGATTGTCAAATTGACGACGCTGTCGGTGACCCTGAGAAATAAACACAATACGGGAACGCGAATAACATTAGCACCCAAAACTGTACCAAGGATTTCAATGAACTCACTTTTGCTGTTGGAGATGAATTTGCTGCTTGATCGGGTGGCGCTCGATCTGGAGTGCCTTGCTCATCGGATCTGGGAAAGTTCCAGGTGTACATATCATTCAATATTTTAATGCGTGCTCCATGAAACAACGGACGCTTGACATGTACAACTTGGTCGTTCAGTAAAATGGGCTCATTGCAGGAATGGTTATAAATGGTTACCTTTTGATAGAGTAAACGAAGAGTGTTTGACATCATATATTATTATTGTTATTGTATGCCAAATCGATATACACAGAAGACGCGCGCATTTCATTTAATCAAACATACACACACACACAGTACTTACCCTGCCAAATGCATCGCATTGTATCTCACAATGTACACGCTCGGCGTCGGGCAGCACCAAATCGCAGCCCAAAAACGAGCCAACATTAAATTTACGTCCTTTGGCTGCATATTCTACTAAAATGCCAGCGGCATTTACAAAATTTAGATTCGCGCCATCCAGCGACATTATACATTGGTGTTTTATCCGACAATTGTACACAATGCAGAAAAAAGTATTGTGGGCGGTGTGAGAGTGTTGATGGCGGCTGTAACTTTCGCTTTATGAAAAAAAGGAAGCGGCTTGCGAAAACAGCGTCGCTTTGGCGAAACACTTGCTCGCTTGTGAAACAGTTCAACTGTTTTTGTAACTACACACAAAAACACCGTTTTCAAAATCAAATATTCAAAAGCTTATACAAATTTATATATTTGTTTCACAAACAGCCCGGTATTCTGTACAGGAATTCTTTTTTGCAAGGGACGCGCGGTTTGGACATGCCAATCTGACTAAATATGCAGTTAAATTCAAACAAATTGAATTCATGTAATTGGTAGTGCTACCAACTTGATGAACATAAATTGTATAAATGCTATATAAACGTATTATCATAAAAAACGTAATTTATTAAAATGACTAAAGTATATTCTCCATAATAAAACAATAATTATAAGGTATTTTTGAATTACATAGCATATTAATATCGAAAACCCCTGTGACCCGAAAAATATCGATACATAATAATACCAGCATCCAGCCCTGGAATCATCAACTAACCGGCGCCGCTTGCTAACATCTTATATTTTAAAATACAATTTATTTATTAAGGGTGACAAAGTTATCGTTTTTGTTAAAAGTTCACAAACTCAATGTCGAAAATAACAATGAACCAACTAACCCACCCGCAGCGTGTGCGGTTACTGTATAAAACCATATTAAGACTGCATCGAGGTTAGCGCAACTAACAAACATAAACAAAAACTCAGAATTTGCTCAAAGCACTTGATTTTTAGGTTTGCCAACAGAATTGCGCGCTTTGGGAGACAACTATGTACGCGATGAATTTAGACGGCATCTAAAATGTAATCCTATGGAGGCACAACTATTCATGACAGAATGGGCTGTAAGTTTTACGTAAGCGATTTCAAAGCATTTCCTTTACCATGCTTTTCCTTCAGCGCTACGCTTCTACGATCACCGAGCAGGTGGGACTGCGGGGCAAACCAAAGGGCGATCTAGGCGAGCAAATGGACGCTAAGTCTGTTGAAATGCTTCAGGATGACCAAGTTGTTCAGCTCTATGAGCTTATGCTGGCTGCCAAGGGACTCCACAATGATACAATAACAAGTGATGATATGCGTGGCAGCAACAAATAAAGTATTTGCTTAATGTTTATTGTTTTTCCAAAATTTTATATTCGTACCTAATACCGTTTTCCTCCTGAACACCAGGTGGTGTGTCGACTTCGAGCGCCACCTCGTGGAATCCTTGCGGTATATTAGGAAAGAATGCGTCGCACTCGAACTGACCTTCCACTTTGGTCAAATACAAACGATGGCAACGCGGCGAATTCATTGCCTCTGCATAGACACCGCTGCCGCCCACAATCCAAACGTTCTCAATCTGATCGGAGTACTCCTTGCCCTCGATCTTCTGCATAGCTGACTCCAGATCTTCGCAAAGTATCACGTCCGCAGGCAAATCTCCAGAATTCAACGTTTTGCTCAGCACGATGTTCAAGCGCTCGGGCAGCGGGCGTTTGCTGGCTGGAATGCCGAAATAAGTTTTGCGACCCATGATGGCGACATTACGCTTTGTGGGATCACGCACCCGCTTTGTTGTGCGACTAAAATACTGCAGCTCCGATCTAAATGTTGCTTGCAAGTTTTAAGAAAAAACAATCAAAACACGCATCAACTATGAACTTACTTAAGATGCCAGGGCAAATCGCCCTTGAATCCAATGCCTAGATTTTCGCAAACGGCAACGATCAAACTGTACTTAAGCATCTTGTGCAACAATTGCAACTGCGTAGATTTATCTTCAGTCTATCTTTTTATTGTCTTGTAATCAGGAAAGCATTTAAAATGAATTGTTCAAAGTCAGCAGATTAGTTATCGGCCTTGCTTCTCCGTCATGTTTTAATCGATAGCCGGTTATCGGTTATCAGCCACCGCATATTTCTATTCTTCAAACCGAGCAATATCGCGTAATTTTCGCAGAATTCTATTCCAACAATTATTTTGTTTATTTTTTTGTACTAATATAATATGTATAGAAATGATAGTTGATATTAAAGTGATAAGTATTCAGTTAAACTTTATTCTGGTCCCTCTAGTAGCCAATAGGTTTCCATATCCCCTTTGCCCTTGACATTAACCAATCCCCGTGCCTCCACCTTGTAGCCCACCTTCTTCACTTTCAGAGCCGTGTAGTTGGACAACTGAATCTTCCAGGGGTCGCAGCTGCTCTCCATGCGCGAAGCCGTATTCACAGTGTCCCCAAACAGGCAGTAACGCGGCACTTTCAGGCCTACAACTCCGGCTACTACTGGACCCGAGTTAATACCAACCCGAATGGCCACATCTGGCAGATTGTGAGCTTTCACTTTTTCGACGACACGCAGAGCGAGGTCGCAGGCGTGTTCGGCATGC
This sequence comes from Drosophila parthenogenetica, assembly GCA_035047505.1. Taxonomy (NCBI): domain Eukaryota; kingdom Metazoa; phylum Arthropoda; class Insecta; order Diptera; family Drosophilidae; genus Drosophila; species Drosophila parthenogenetica. Next base: position 3,228,743 of record JAWNPM010000187.1, on the reverse strand, counting down.
AAAGGATTGATGTCAGGAGCGCCAGACACTGCCATATAGACCATGCCCACAGTCTCAACCTTGTAAACAAAGGGTGAAATGATCTCCTCGTCCAGAGCGGAGAAGACTTTGTTTAGAGTGTTCACCGCCTGCATGGCTTCTTGAATATTATTCGATCCGCTGTCGTAGATGTTCATTACTTCAATGAAAATAACGGAGACCTCTTCAAAGCTCTGACAAACATGCTCCTGACTGTTTCTCATCTGTTCTGCAATTGGACGTGGTATCATGGAATATAGTAGCTCATCGCCTTGACGTTTCCAGGAATCGGCTAACTCCAAAGATTTTTCCAACTCATCCGATCTCTGCTCCTCTTTTTCGAACAACATCTCTAACTTGGAGCAGTGTTGCCAACCCGCCATGACGAGTTCTCGACTGAGACCATGAGGATTGAGATCATTTAGGTATAAGCCAATGCCGTGAAGCTCATCCAGATTTTCTATCAAGGGACTGCACAGAAAGATTAAAGAGTCAACGTCCTTGATGTAAAACATTTGTCCCTTTAGTAAAATAGAACGCAGTCCTACGGACTGGCGACGTGTTCCAGTGGCCGGATCTATTTCGTTATTTTTTGCTGCAGCTTGTTCTTCGTCCTTCTCGTGTTCCTTTTCAAACTGGTCGGCCTTTGCCAGAGCCATGGTCTGGGCCTCGTTCAGACTCTCCTCGTCGCAGTTCCCATAATCCATGTTTAGAGCAGCGTCGTAGGCAGCTCGATTGTGTCCAGTTCGAATTAGTTCGAACTCAAAAAGGACTGTTCTCATTTGAAGAATCGTTTCCCATTCGATTTTGGTATCCTTTGGCCGTCGACACTTAAAAGCATCCATGATGTGGGTGCCAATGAAGCTCTTTGGATTCACTCCAGGATTGTGCAGTATCCAAGTCTCAATGATCTTTTCACCTGCTATCGTTATTTTCATGTCGTGGTTTAGGACAATTGTAAATGGAAACAGCTCCAAAAAAACATTCAGATCCACAGAAGGCATCTTTAGCTGCGTGGGGTGAGCCACAATATTAACACGTTTTGCCATATAATCCCGATTATCAAAGTCCAAGCGGTATTTCACTATAACGGTCAGTGGTCCATCCGTAAGCTTTATTGGTCCAGCTGTTCCGCCGCAGATATCGTTTTGGCTCTCAATGACATAGGCAGATACTTCCAGACCATAAAACTCCCTGGCCACTTCCGTCATCTGGCCAATGAGGTACTTGGACATTCCCGTCCGACCGCTCCGATACATTATGACGGCCCCATCGTCGTCCATGTTGGTCAGCTGCATACTAGGTGACTTCATCTTTGGATAGGTAAATCTCATCTGCAAATGGATGTTATCTATGGACTGCAGGAAGTCGCAGAAGTAGCGACCCGTGGATCGTATCATCTTATCATAGCCGAAGTTACTGAAGAATCGCACGAAGCATTTCCCAAAAAAGTTCATGCAAAAGTCGAAGGATTCTCCCGTGCAGGCGGACAGCGCGGCCGCAATGTCCGGCATCAGTTTATCCGGATATATCTGATGGGTTTTGAAACTGGTGTGCTTGCAGTCCACTATCTGGCAAATCTTTTGCCATATCTCCATGCCATACTCTTCCTGTATGTAATGCTGAACGCTCTCATACAACATGCCATACATGATGACGACTAGATTCGCTAAGAGGTTCTTTGGGTAAGCGGTGTGTGGCTATTCAAGTGCTAGCCAAGCTTATCTGCAATGAGCAAAAGCTAGAAAACACATAATTAGGTAGCCAATTACAAAGTTTTCCCATTATTCAAAGGAGTTAACAGAAGTTCGTCAAGAACTTGCGTCAATGTGTCAGGGATTGTAGAAAGGCAATACGTAACATTAACGCCAATACGATTCGCCTAAAACTATTTTTAGACCCGTATTCTAAAAATAGTAGAGGGGTATATTAAGTTTGTCAGAAACCAAATGTGCGTAACAGATAGAAGAAGGCGTTTCGTACAGTCGAACACGCCCGACCGTATAATACTCTCTGCTTTTATTTCCAATTAGAATGCTTAAATCGGTATCCGGATATTACAATAGATAGTTCTTGTATTAGAACACGTTAAAACAAAAAAAAACAAAGCTAAGCATAATCGAACATACATGTGTTTGTCTGCATGTACATACAAATTCGTTTGACGTTAAATGTATGCACATACATATGTGTGTATAAATACTATTGGTCGGCACGACTAGCGCTCTCTCTCTCTCGCACTCATTGCTTTTGTTGCTTCATTTCTTTCTTGTTTATGGTCGGATTCTTATGAAACTTTCTGGAGAGTTTGACATGATACGTCTTCAAACGAATCAAAAATAACAACACTGTACGATAAGAATAAATGCTTAAAAAACGGCATGCAAGTTTGAAATTTTCTTTTATTTCTTGCGGAAAAAGGGGGCGTGGCAGCCCAAAACTTTTGATGTCATTGCATTTATGCGGTCTTTAGGAACACGTGTACCAAAATTGGTATTCCTAGGTGCCATAGTTACTGACATATTCGCCGAAAACATAGATTTTTTCCGAGGTATGTCTAGTTTTTTGCTCATTGTGGGCGAATGGGGCGTGACATCGAAAAAAAAAAAGATTCTTGTATTGACTGACTAAATATCGAGTCGATTGAGACCAAACTCGAACATGTAGCTCTTACCATCTCTGAAATCTGTGTGTTCATACGGACGGACAGACGGACAGACGGACATGGCTATATCAACTCGCCTTGTGATGCTGATCAAGAATATATATACTTTATGGGGTCTGCCACGCCTCCTTCTGCCTGTTACATACATTTGCACAAACCCAATATACTCTTGCAGAGAGTATAAAAATATTTTGACACTAAGTGTACATTATTCACCTCTAATTCCTATGACATGTGTATGATAAATTAGTCTGATCCTTACGAAAGTTGGTGAGTTGGTGTAAAACGATCATTTACACGTTCCTGTAAATTTGGTTAAGATAGCTTCAAAAACATTTGACATTTGACATCGGATTTAGCCCCCATCAAATCCAAATTCCTTATTGCAAGATGAAGTTATGAAATCTACGTTGTGTGAACATTTCATGTCTCTAGGACCTTTGGTTTTGTGTGTACCGTGAAAGGTCAGTTAGTCAGTGAAGACAAACAGTTTTATATATAGATAGAATTAATTTCTGAAAAAGTAATGTTTGATATTTTAAGATATTTTCGTTTATTTTAAAGTTAACTGGATTAACTGAACCCGATAAATCAGGCTGTCAAGCAGAAAATTGAGCTAGATTTAAAACTTATCAAAAGCCCTGTAAGGAAGGAACAACAAACATATACACACACACACACGCGTAGGGTATATCAGTCAAGGCACAGAGCCAACGAAGCATTTAACTTCATAAGAGGCTTGGGAAAATATCTTTTGATTTATTGTCTTGGAAGTTTAAGGCACGCGCGTGTCCTTGAAGGCTGTTCTTGTTCATAATACTGTTTTTTCTGTTCCTTGTTCTGTTTCTTTTTAGACCCAACGTCCTCTTGCTTGTCACGTCCGCCAAATTACAGCAGTCAGTTGTGTTCTTTATTTATTTCTCCAGGTAATTCCTTTTGTTGGGGCGCGAGCTGCGGTGTTTTCCCCTTCTGAAACAATCCCCAACGCAACTAATTTATCTCACGAGTTTAACAGGAAATATTTCGTCAAAATATCGTAACTTTAAATAATTAATAACTATCTACTCTGCTCAATATTTAGAATTTATAAAGTTATAACTAAACTGATGCTGCAATTAAAAAATCATGTAAGGAAATCATAAAAATTATTTTTGAAAACCGAAACAAGATTTCTATACTAAACATTGGTTTACGGAGATCGCTCATATATGATATAGTTAGTCAGTTTTAACTAAATTTAATGTGTGGATAATAAGTCATAAGCTTAGCAAAATGGTCAACGAAAAACTTAATAAAATTTTTATCTTAATGTGAAAAACTCGTAAATGTCCGTCCGACCGTCTTTATGAACAAAAGGATCTCAGACACTATAAAGCTTGAAAGGACTGAGAGGTTGCAGTTCCAAGAAAAAATGCCCAAGCAGTAAAATTTAGATTTTTATTTTAACACAAACATTTTTGGGCTTTCAAAATTTAAAAATTAAGACAACAATTAAACAAGTATTTTTTTTTATCAAACTCACGCAGAATACATTTGTCCATAATATAAACATACTGATCAAGTTTAATCCGAAACGGACGATTATATCCTATATCTCCCTTAGGAACGAACGGTCCAAAATACGTTTAACTCTGAATTAGTATAAACAACATATTACATGTGTACTTTATGGACCTGGCAAATACAATACATTTTACCCAACGTAGAAAGGAGATAAGGAGATAAGAAGATTGGAATATTGTGAATTCGCAAAAATTTGAAATATTTTGTTTTATTGTCAAAGGACACGCAAAGGGTTCTCTGACAGTTACTTGGGTTAATCCTAGACAAAGTTTGACACTGAAATTACGAGATTTAAGAGTTAAAAAAAAAAAAAAATAGGATGCTTACTGTAAATGTGTGTGTATTTATTTCAATTGTATTCCATGCAGGAGGCTTAATACCAAATCATTCACTTTAGCGCCAGCTTTAGTTTTTTTTTATTTCTCCACGGTTGCTTTTGGTGTATTATTTATTTATAAAATTAAAAAAATGTGGCCATGGAGGTATACAAGCATATGCTACTCACTTACAGCCATACACGGGCGCACACACGCCCACTGGGAGAGAGTGAGAGTACCCCGAATTTCACGCTTTTGCTTTTTCCGTTTACACTCTGATTCGCTGTTTGACGTTCCGTCGCTGTCGGCTGCTGTTGTTTGACTAATTTTTGTTGTTGCTAACGATGATTCTGTTTCTGTTTCTGTTTCTGTTTCTGCTTCAGCCTTTGCTTCTGCTGGCGTTGTTGCAGTTTGGTTCCATCTGAAAGTCGCCTTGAACTTCGTGGTGTATCTTCGTTTTTTGATGGCCAACTTTTTAGCTCTTCAGCACTTGTCGTGCGAATGAATCGGCCGTCGTTGAAGACCAGGGTTTTATAGCCGGAATCGCCTGTTTCACATTTTCAGCGCACTTTACGCCTTTCCTCTTTCTGTCTCTGTTTCTAGACACGAGGCCCCCAACATCATCGTTAGTGTTACATTTGATGTCAATGCTCTGTGACGTTCCTCTTTTGCCCCTCCTATTTTTCTTCTATGGTTGATGTCAATTGACGCTCGCTTTTCGATAGAGCTTCAAACGTAAGGGAGCATTTCTTAGAAAATATTGCTCCTTGCTTCATTGTGAGTTCAACTTAAGTGTTGCCACAGGGATAGGTAGGTAGTTAATTCATTAGTTTTACATTTAACAACAGAAAAATATAAAATGGAAACGTTCAGTAAAACATTTAAACCATCCATCAGATGATGAACACATCACTTAATCTTCAATTATGAGTAATTCGTGTACTTCTTTTGTTTTTTGCTAGCAGGTGCAGAATAGAACAAGTTAATTTGATGCTGTTTCTGCAGCCCTGAATATTTTTCGTTATGTTTCTTGTTGTTTTCGCTTTGGTCAAAGCTCATGAAATATATGTATTATTGTGTGCTTTTGCCTTTTTTCTTTGTGAATTCGTTTCGGGTCCTTATTTCTATATTTAATGTTGTGACCTTTCTACGCATACCTATAAAATGCACGAATTTACATATACATACATACATATTTTGTCATTCTGTGTTTGTGTGTACAATGTACATGAACTTATTTTTTGAGAGCATTTCGTGTTCTGTTTTCAAAGTAATTTAATGTTCTGTTTTTAAAGCAATTTAACGCGGATTATGGAAAGGAGTAAATCAAAAGGATTTTAAAAATGCTTTTATACAAACTTTGACAGTTCGCCAACCAATTATATACGACGAGTTTGAGCATTTTGCTACGAGTCTGAGGTTCATTATTTTTTGTTTAATGTGTCGTTTTCGACATTTATAAGACACTCAAAATGACATTAAGACAATCGGAAGACAACGACAAATGAGATCAAAGTTGGACACGCAAAACTAACAAAGGCACGATGACTGAAACTGAACTCGGAACTAAAATTAATAGCTTCGGTTAAGTTAAAATATTACGTGCAGCTTATGGTCATGCGGAATAACTTAATTTAATTGTGCCACAAGAGGGGAACCAGAAGTGTGCAAGGAAGAGAATGCTTTTACGATTATGATGGCCTAGCCACCTGCCGCTTCCTGATGAGTTTTTGAGCTTGTTCCGATCCCTTATGCCCGATCCATTTCGTTTGTGGGCACTTTTAGCACGCGAACAACTCATAAAAGTTATTAAAAATGACATTTGGGATGGAAACCGATAACCGGGTAAGTGTACAAATACACACATACATATAGGCATGTGTGCGAATACTCGACTCCTGCTGCTTGGGGACGGATGACAAAACAACAAAATATGGCTCGAAATAATTATATTACATTGGGCTTATCAAAGCTGATTATAAAAAGATTTTAAATGAGAGAAAGAAAGCGAGAGAGAAAGAGAAAGAGAGAGATAAGAGAGTGTTTTAAAACTAAGTCAGTGGAGGGTTCGTAAACCTATCCGATATCAGTGAAGTGCAACAATCGCTAATTGTCTAATATATGGGCCTCAGACCCAAAAATTATGAAAAAAAAAATCCTCCATGAACCGCGACTTTTCCAGATGAAAGTCATTAAAAACTTTTTTTTAAACGCGGTTTAAAAGTTCTTGAAAGTACAATATTTTTTAATCTAGTTACCTTTTGAAATTATGAAAAAACAAAAGCTTTCGAAAAACATGAACCAGCAATAATGCACTTGTCAAAATATGGGATTTCAAACGTCTAAAAAACGTATAATTGATTAGATAAAAATGAATTAAGAGTCCTGCAAACAGAAACTGTGTAAAATGTTAAACGTCAGTGGGAGTGATTATATTAGACAATTACCGAAAATTCTTCAAAGGGTGTTTAGTTTTTATGACCATAGGACCAAAACGACCTAGTCCTTAACTCAGATTAATAAAGCTTTTCAAAGCTCAGCTCAAAGAGACGATTATTTAAGTTTATTGGGCTTTAGTTAGTTTTACATTCAGGTTACATGTAAGTGCTCAAGTTTAAGATGATAGTGACCAAGATTATGTTATATGTAAATACTAATTAATAATTTTAAATCATTTGTCTTCAGGTCCATCCAACAGCCAAAACGTTTCCATTTCACCTTTTCCTTTGACTTTGACTGAACCGCGTGACTCCACTTTGTACCCCACCTCCCGCACCTTAGAAGCCGTAAAGTTAGACAACTGAATCTTCCAGGGATCGCAGCTGCTCTCCATGCGCGAGGCCGTGTTTACAGTGTCCCCAAACAGGCAGTATCGAGGCACCTTTAGACCTACAACCCCCGCCACCACTGGACCCGAGTTAATACCAACTCGAATGGCCACGTCAGGATCATGGTGATTTTTGAGCTTTTTAATGACGCGTAGAGCCAAATCGCAGGCGTGTTCGGCATGCAACGGATTGATGTCTGGAGCCCCGGAGACTGCCATGTAAACCATGCCCACAGTCTCGACCTTATAAACAAAGGGCGAAATGATCTCTTCGTCCAAAGCAGAGAAAACCTGGTTTAGCGTGTTAACTGCCTGCATGGCCTCTTGAATGTTATTTGATCCGCTGTCGTAGATGTTCATTACCTCGATGAAGATGACGGAAACCTCTTCAAACGTTTGGCACACATGTTCGTGTCCCATCCTCATGCGCTCGGCAATCGGACGTGGTATCATGGAGTATAGTAGCTCATCGCCTTGACGTTTCCAGGAATCGGCTAGCTCTAAAGACTTTTCCAACTCATCGGATCTCTGCTCCTCCTTTTCAAACAACATCTCCAGCTTGGAGCAGTGTTGCCAACCCGCCATGACGAGTTCTCGACTGAGACCATGAGGATTGAGATCATTTAGGTACAAACCAATGCTGTGCAGCTCGTCCAAATTCTCTATCAAAGGACTGCATAGAAAGATTAAAGAGTCCACGTCCTTGATGTAAAACATTTGTCCCTTGAGCAAAATGGATCGTAGACCTTGTGATGATCGTCGTTCACCTGTCGCAGGGTCAATTTCCTCCGGTCTCATCTCATCATCCACTCCATTCGTTTCCTTCTCACTGAATTCCTTGGCCTTCTCCAGGGCCATGGTCTGAGCTTCGTTAAGGAGCATGTCGTCGTAGTTCTCAAAATCCATGTTAAGGACTGCATCATAAGCAGCTCGGTTGTGTCCAGTGCGAATGAGCTCAAATTCAAAGAGTACAGCTCGCATTTGGATCAGGGTGTCCCAGTCGATGGTGGTGTCCTTTGGACGACGGCAATAGAAAAGGTCCATCACATGAGCACCTATAAAAGCCTTAGGATTGGCACCTGGATTATGCAGTATCCATGTCTCGACAATCTTTTCACCAGCATGTGTTATTTTCATGTCGTGATTTAACACAAATGTGAAAGGAAACAGCTCGAGGAACACATTCAAATTTACTGGAGGCATTTTCAGCTGAGAGGGATGTGCATCTGTGTTCACTCGTTTAGCCATGTATTCGCTGTTGTCAAAATCTAAGCGATACTTGACTATAACTGTTAAAGGTCCGTCAGTTAACTTGATTGGCCCTGCAGTTCCTCCAGTAATGTCGTTCTGGCTGTCGATCACGTAAGCTTTGATCTCCAGACCATAGAACTCCCTGGCCACCTCCGTCATTTGGCCGATTAGGTACTTGGACATTCCGGTCCGACCGCTACGGTACAAAATTACAGCTCCACTGTCGTCCATGCTGGTCAGCTGCATGCTAGGAGACTTCATCTTTGGATACGTAAAGCGCATAATCAAGTGGATATTGTCGATGGACTGCAGAAAGTCGCAGAAGTATCGACCCGTGGATCGTATCATCTTATCATAGCCGAAGTTACTGAAGAATCGCACGAAGCATTTCCCAAAAAAGTTCATGCAAAAGTCGAAGGATTCTCCCGTGCAGGCGGACAGCGCGGCCGCAATGTCCGGCATCAGTTTATCCGGATATATCTGATGGGTTTTGAAGCTGTTGTGCTTGCAGTCCACAATCCGGCAAACCTTTGTCCATATATCCGTGCCGTACTCCTCCTGCACGTAGTGCTGGACACTCTCATACAGCATTCCATACATCTCAAGGACAGTTTGCGACGACTGAAATTAAGCACAGTTAACCTTAAAAATTTCATTTTTAGTTTTATGAATAGTGGCACAAAACTTCTTTCTAGTTTTTCTTAGACATCGAATTTAGACTTCTAGTTTGCATAACAAACAAGTAAGAAAGGCTACAATTTAGCGAACCGAATGCAAATGACCCTTTACATATTCCAGTGCGCATATTACCACACAACTAAGGAAAGTTTGACTGATTTGTCCTATGGGACCTATAGAATATGGATGTTCGATTTTGATAAAACTTGGGGAGGATAGGTATAATGTGACCATACAGTTAAAATATTTAAAATAAATTTGGTCCATATTGCTTGAAGCGTATCTAAGTAATAATAAACTTTCATTCCAACTTGGCTGGCTCTTGAAGTTACTGAGATGCAGGTGTTCATACAAACATTGCTATATCGACTCAGCTGTTGATGCTAATCAAGAATATATATATTTAATGGGGTCGGAATAGCCTTCCTCTGTCTGTTAAGCATATTTGGCTTCTGATAAACCTAATAGCCCCTAACGAATTCAAATGAACTCTCTCCCTCAGTTTATTAATTAATTCAATTAACCTACTTACGATGTCTATGATTCGTTGCCATATTCAATCGAAGAATAGCTTTAACTTTTACTCAACCTTTAGTGAATTTACTATTAAAAACTCTTAAAGTTACTGCTGGGCATCTGTAAACCCAAATTGGTAAACTTAAAAAAAAAATCTTGTTTGTTATTATACCCTTCTTTAAAATAGGGTTTGAATTTCTTGATTTATGTATGTTATGGCAGTTGGGATAGTGAAATTTTATTTAAATTTGTAGATTAATAATAATGTTGAAAATAAAATATTTATTTAAGAAGAATTTATATACATCTCCTTCCCTCTTCATTAATTAAATCCCTGTCGTACAAATTAGAACATGTTTACCTGCCTTGACTAAATAAACGTGAATCGCTTTTCATTATATATTTTTATATATATTTTATATATATTATATATTTTTATATTTTATGTGCATGATATATGAATTTCAAACTGAACTATAACCAAACCGACAATGTTCTCAATGAGTTTGATTATGTAGAAATCTTACAATCAAAAAGTTCTTTGTACAAAAATAATTTAAACTATTAAATTTGTGTTTGCCTTCCAATGAATCCAATCCTTTGTAAAGGAGCCGAAAACATAAACATTTTCTTTTCATATTTCCCTAAGAGTTTTGACTCGTTGAGTAAGCCACTCTAAATTACAAATACTCTCTTATTCACTCACTAACTCTTTCTATTTAAATTTTTGTTGAATACAGATTTACTTACCTCTGCAAATGTTTGCTTTAAGAGAAAGCAACAGGTGAGGTTTAAAATTATGTTAAAATTGCGATTCCTTTTATTGCGTTGTGGGTTAAAGTTTTCTACACATTTCCCGGGGCATTATTTATTTATAACTCGAACAAATTTAATATCCACACACGGAGACACGGAGACGGAAGTGGACCTTTATGCTTTGGTTTTTCCAATGTGATTTTCCTCGTGTAATTGTATGTCGTCCTCTACGGGTGTTCGTCGTGCGAATGAAGCGTGTGGCCATGCTACTTGGCACTTTTATAGCCAGTCAACTAACAGTAATTTCAGTATTTCATTCGCAACACTTTGAGCTTGGTTGTCAGCGACACCATACCTTACTCCAACTTGGACTAGGAGTAGGACTCCACCAAAGTCGCAGTCGGAGTAGGGTACGGACTGTCATTGCTCCTTGTTAATACCAATTGACGCTCACATTTCGACCGGGTTTTCACAATGAAGTATCTTTCGAATATATTTTTATTGCTTTTGTAACAATAATTCACACGCACAAAATTTGATATATTGTTCCCTTTCTTAATTAGTCCTGTCCGATTATACTAGGTATATAATAACTATAAAATACATGAATTTCATCTTATATATAGCACTACATTTAACCACCTAAAACTATAGGAATTTCTTTATTTAATTAAAGTCATTTATATTAATTTTGTGTGAGAAGAAAAATTTGTAATTAAACAAATTTCTTGAATTCCCGTTCATTGTATTTATATGTAAGAAAATTATTTCAGAAATAAATAAAGTAAAAAATTATTGAAAAGAAAGATGGTTCATTAGCTATAAAACAAATTAATCATTGTAAATGTAATAAGAATTTGCAATTTGATTTTAAAGCCAATTTAATTTTAAAGCCAAAATGCCGGCCTCGTTCCATTGTTTATAAGCGGAGTTATTTTTACGAGCAAACAAACAAATGTTGACAGTTGATGACAACGGTTATGTAGGATGTGCTCAAAGGATACGTAATCCCCAAACCCGTCCAAATAAACGTGACAACGCACTTAATTATTGGACCCTCTTCCCCTTCTCTCCTACACTCGTTTCTTTAAAAAAGTCCTTCCTGCCGGCGGCTGCTAGCTTGCTATTGATTTTGGAATGGAAGGTAAAGCATTGATAATTCACTTATTCTATAGATTTGAGTGGTTGGTGGAGTAATTGACACGCAAACACAGGTGTATTTTACCTTTTTATGATTGAATACCGTTTTTAGTGACTGTTAAGCTGCGACGTTTGCAACAATTAGGCAAACAGTATTACATTTACTATACATTTCAGAGCATGTGCTCTTTAAATGTTTCATTTATATTTATTTTTATGAATGCGTTAAAGTATCTCCAAATAAGTTTCAAGTTTCTTATCATAAAATGAGGGCAGATAACAAGTTCTTTCTATTTGCCCAGGCCGATTTTGTTAAAGAGTTTGTCCTTGACGATCTGTGCCATCAGACCGTGGATGAGCTCGATGGTCGAGCGACTGCAATCCCGCGTAGCCTTTGATAGCTTGTCCTCCGAGCGTTTTTCATTCACATCGGTGCCTGAATGGTAAAACACAAATATATAAATATTTAATTCTATTTAAACCAATTCTGTAAAGTTTCTACTTACCGCGACCCAAGAAATTTTCACTTTGCTCCAGTTTCTCGGACAAGTCCATAATTTGTCCGGTTGTGTATTCTGTATTGGTAAGCAGTCCAGAGCTTCCCAATGTGTTCACCCAGTACTTATTCCACAATGAATCCAGTAGTTTGCGGTCCAGGGCCGACTTGAAGTAGCTTATCTCCAGCGGGTAGTACTGCTTGCAGTGTACACCAAAATCCTCGATCTTATTTAATGGTATCGTCTGATATTCAGATGGTTCCTCGTTGGGTGGCTTGTAGCCCTTTGGATATGTGCGGAAAGCGCCGAGGCACACCTTGCCCGCAGAGACAGTGCGCACAGGATCCACAACGATGGCCACAAAGGGCTCTTGGTAGGTTTGGTTAAGCATCTGCGTGGACACATCGATACCCGAGAGCCAACAACCATAGCCAGGATGGCTGTGATACCAGCCCACAGCGTGCTCCAGTCGCCCAACCTCCTTGGCAGCCTCCATGTAGGCGGTCATATACTCATAGGCCTGTGCCTGTGCATTAACTCGCGTCTCAGTGCCCTCTACGGGCAGAGCAAATGCATCCATCACAATCTGCAATTCATTTTCAGCTATAATAATAAAAGTAGCAAAAGACGGCAACCTTACCATTGTGTTGTCTTCAACCTTGCCCAACATAAGGCCCATTACCTCCAGAGTGCCCCCCGAACGAGCGTGCATGACCATCTTCAGCAGCGCCAGCGCAGAAATCTTGATATCTTTGAAGAAATGTGGATCCTTCTCCCACGGCTTGGCATCAATAATTTGACGCTGTTGCTCGGCATCGTAACGGAAGATCTCATCGCAGCTTGGCAATGTTTGTATGTTGTTTTCTAGCTCCCATGTTTTTTGAGCAGCATCAACGTCCATGTCGAATGTTTATAATAAAATGTTTTATTCAGTTAATTTTATTTTCCTGTTCGACGGCTTCTGACTTTGTGTTCTGCTGCTCTCCTCAAAAGACTAATTATATTAAAGTCTGGTGGCAACGCCAAAGACCAATAACAGCCTCAATTTGCGTTTACAGTAAAGCTAACTCTTTTGCGTTAACAGTGTTTAAGGTCAAGTACATTTTTTAAAAGTTGAAATTTGGTTAAATTTAGTAAATATTTTTATGAAATAATAATTATTAATAATAGCTGCAAAAAAAATATAATATTTTCGAAATAAAAGATAAGAAAATAAGATAACCACCTTGCGGTTTGTGTGAAGAAATGATAATAGAAATTTCCATACCGATGAATTGAACTCGCGCAATATATTTGCAATTAAGACATCTTTTAGAAAGCCTTCTAGATAAAATTGAATACTAGATTAATTTTATTCTTTTTGACTTGCAGTGCTCTAAATACTTGATTAAAAGTATAGATTTCAAGATATATCAATATAAATATTAGATTGTTTGTTTTTGACAGCGAGTACTTGATTAAAAAGGCTGATAAATTGTTTTAGATAAAATGTTTTTTTTTTTAAGGAAACCATAAGACCCCTAAGACCTTTTATTGAGATTCATCGGCAAAAGTAGCCGTTCATCGAGGATTTTCCCTTTCATAATTTTTAGCGCTGAGTCCCTAGATACTACTTAGACAATTACCAAATAAATATCTAAATTAGTTATTAATTAATTAATAATTTCATAGTTTATAATTAAATTGCATTTTTATTTTGCTGAAGAGCTTCAAGGACTAATTTGAGGATATTCTGCTTCAGATCGGCAGCTACGAGCGGCCTAAGCGTACGTATTTGATCGGCCACAAAGTCACCAAATATCTGTGACGATGTATTGTTTTGTTCTTGAGCAACCCTCGCTTTGTCGTTCGCCGAATCTTCGCTAAACTTAACTGATTGACTCTCTTCTTCTTTCCTCGTTCTCCGCCTTGAGCCAGAGGAGAAACTGGACCAAGTATTTAAGTCTTCCATGTATTCATGATTAAACATGGAGGGATCGTTGCTATTACCAGAATTGGAAAGATCCTAAGAAATAGTTTATAAATGTTATTTTTTATAATTCGTTCTGTTCTTGTCATATATTTGTCTGTTGTCTGGAACACTTACTATATTCACTTTGTGTTTGCGAGGATCGCAGACTTTGCTTAGGAACCTCAGGGACTCGAAGTACTGCCATTTGATAGACATATTCTGACATGCTTTCGACTGATAACCTCTGTACTGGGCTCTCAGGTTGTCCCACTTTGCCTTGCAATCGGCTAAAGATCGGTTTAGTGCCTCGGATATGATCCGAAAGGACTTCTCTCGCATTTTGGCATCCTTGTGGTTTGCTTTGCTGGAATCCCACAACAATTCTTGTTGTTCGACTAGTTGTATCAGCATTTTCACATCAGACGGATTCCATTCCATCTCGACTTTCCGGGGCTTTCGGGGACGCTTTTTCACTGGCATCTGCCAAGCAAACAAAAGTGACAAGCAAACTTGAGTAACATAAAGTGCAGCGAATTTACCCATTCAAATTCCATTGTTCGTTTACAAAATAACTTTTATCTCTCTACAACTGTATGGCCATATGGTATTACCATGGCACTGCCAGATTAGATCTGGCCTGACTTGTATGACAAAGTGGTTGCCAGATGTATGTTTAAATATATGCCTGCCAGACGAGTGGCGCAAATCGAACGCTGCTAGTAAGCCACAGATGGCGCCACCATTAAAAATTCGCATACAATTTTAGAATTTTTATTTTTCATGTTTGTATACATATAAATATATAATCACATGTGCTGAATCTATAATGAAAGAAAAACTTAAGGCCAATTGTAAATTGTTAATTGTACAATTGAGTTATGATCGCTCCGCTTCAGAACTTCAAGAAATAATAAATACGTAGACACTTGCATTAACTTTGGCTAACTATTGCATGCCATATGGCTCTCTCTATAAGCTTTTCTATCTCTCAATATGAATGTAATCTTACCAAGCACCAAGTTTATGGTGTTTTTAGCGGAGGGTTGTCAACACTTTCTGACGTTTCGTCATAAAGCGCACAATTAAACAGTGTGATAAACCATGTATTATTTTTGTTTGTTTGTTATTGGGCAGGTGGAACTGGACCTGCTGGAGGATTCGCTTCATCATGTTCAGCATCCAGATTCTGGATCAACGGTTGTCCGTCTCCTCCCCACATGAACCCGCCAGGACGGTCTTCAGCAGCAGCTTGATAGTTGCGTTCAATATGCTCGTTGAAAAGTCTTTTACTAAAAAGAAATAAAAATGATTTAATTTAAACACTTAGAAACTTCCTTGAACTCAGGTGTCTAGATGAAATTCTTCTCTATACCTGGATTAGCAGGTTTTGAATGAATTTAATCTACTTACAGAAAGTATGGGGTTTTAATCAGTCGGTAGCCGTTTGAAAGCTGTGGGTAAACATCCTCGAGGACGTAGTAGACGTGACCAACGCCCATGCCAATAATGTCAACCCAAACTGTATTACCTAGTATCATAGAACAGCAGAGTAGTACCCAAGGTAGATATGGAGCCTATGAAAATTAAAGAAAATTTATAAAAATAGACCAATTTGGTTTAGTATAAACATACCTGAAAGTTGAGCACTCCGAAGAAATTCATTGGCACCATTGGATTGCGTCTGGACCAGACGTAGACCAGCATTAACGTGAACGCTTGCCCAAGGAATAAAAGATTAACAAATATACCAAAGAATGCCATCAGGACGCCACCGAATATGAACATCATAACAAAATCAGAGCTGCGTCCGCGAAATGAACCGTCCTCTAGCATGCGGCAATAGCGATAAGTAAACACCATGTTGAAGAAGAAACTAATACCGATGGTTCCAAAGTAAAGGAATGTGGTGGCTAGTCGCCAAATTTGGAATTTACGTACTATTAGTGTAGGATTGAAATACAACTGCAGTGGTGACACTAAATCTAGATGCTGTAAAAATAAATACCACAAAGGTGGGTTAGGCAGACACGTCAGCGTGCTGTGAATGCAATCAACGACTTCAGGACTCTCACCACCGCCAACGTTGTGAGCACACAGACTGTGGTGTATGCCCGAGTCACTATCGGAATCTCCATGTAGAATTGGCGTAGTGCATTCATCGTTGCGCTCCTTTCTTTTCACTTTACTCTTTATTATTTATCGGCTTCTAGATTCTGCAGTTGAACGTTGAGTTGTGCGTGTGCTGGCTGCGCCTTTAAGCGCTCCCGTTCACATTTGCTTGGTTAATGCTTGCTTTTTTGTGTTTGCGCGCTTTTTATTTTCAGTTTTAATTGATTTGATTTCGAATAATAGACCGCCTGGCTCCTTCTTTAAAAGTTGTCAAGTCGTAGCTAAAAAAATATATGTATTTGTTTCTTTATATTTGCTAGGTTGTAATGGTTCTGTTGCATAGATATATTGGTATCGTTTATCGATAGCTGCACATTGTCTAAATCAGAGTGACCAAGCTGGAGTCTTACTAAAGAGCATTTCAAATTGTAATAAAAAAAAAGGCAAGTTATAGTAACAGATTTATAAATATATACATGTGGAAGTTTAAAAAAAAATAATGTTTAGGAATACCGTAAATAAAAATCAAAAATGTATCGATGAAAAATTCTTCGGGAATCTCTTATCGATATATCAATTATTATTATTCTTATCGGCAGTAAAAGTGCTAGTCGCCATTATCGATTTGTGGCAAAAAAAAAAAAAGAGAACTAGAAGATAGCGTTACAACGTTACGCACCGGCTCAAGAGCGCATTAAACGCGACGTTAAATCCTATAGTAGACCAGCTACAACTAATAAACTGTTTGTGCACCACCATCTTGTCGTGTTTTTTGTTAATCAATTGCCACAACAACTAATCAATATCAATACGTCCCTCAGTGAGTGTGAGTGTGTATATATGTGCAAAGTGTAGCTATTGTATTTGTATGCCCGTTTTAGTGCGTGTGAGTGTGTAAATTTTGGTCCATTCTTTGGTGCACATAATCAAATTAGATTGGAAATAAAAGTGATTCAAGTCAAAACAGCGTAATCAGCAAAAACAGCATCATCATGACTATGGCTGGGCAAACAATCAACGACAGGCTGCTGGCTGCCCGTCACAGTCTTGCTGGCCAAGGACTGGCAAAATCTGTGTGCAAGGCCACTACGGAGGAATGCATTGGACCAAAGAAGAAGCACTTAGATTGTAAGTGTGTGATGCAAAACCATCGTCGATAGTTGAATGCCAAGAAAATATAAACTTTTTTAATTTTACCATTCTTGCTCTTGGACGTAGATCAAAATGCTCTCAAAGCACATTCTTTTTGAGTTTCCCGTGAATTTTTTTTCCCCATGTTAATGTGATTTGTTAATTTACAAGATGATGTATGTCATAAAATGTACGTACACATGTACATTTCTCATTTGTATAGTACCAGGGCTACAGTCTCAAATTTTATCACCGCTGTGGAAATAACTGTAACTTGCTGAAAGATGTGGACTTGTAACTGTCACAAGTTATTTACACACCACATACCACATACATACAAATGTATAATTACACACACATGTGTGTATACATATATATGTTCGATTAGTTTTTGAACTGCACCTGATGCCTTAGATTTGGTTATTGCAGTTAGTCTTTGTTTTTAAGCTTGCTTTGGCATTCATCGCTTGTCTTCTGCTCCCTGTGCGCTCTAGGCGTCTCTTTCTAATGTTACGTCACTTTCTCACGGCTGCACGTGTATACGATTTAAAATGAGAGTGCTTCTGTTGACGTAGGTATATGTGTGACAATGTTTCATATTGTTTTTGTTATTGCTGTTAGTTTAAGATATGCGATGTAGATTCCTTTAAATTGTATGCGTGTTTTACAACAATCAGTATTTTATGCATTTTGTATTGCATTTCTTATCGGTCATCCAGTTTGATATTTTTACATTTCTTATTAGAATCTAGCTTATTAGGCTTGCTTGATAAACGTTTTTGTCTATATGTATGTATTTGTGTGTGCTGACCTGTTTCTTGTTAACGTTTTCCGCTTCCTTAGAACACACGTTTGCAACTTTGTTGTAAAGAGCGCAAAGTGACTCATGTTCGTTAAAAGAACCACAGTCACTCAGCTATAACTATATATATGTATGTGCATTAGAACTATTTGTATTTATTGGACACATAATGAGCAGAGCTTAACACTTTGCTCGAATTTGGCTAGTAGTATCATTTTGTTACTTGTGTGTATTGCACTTTTATTACACGTGTGTGAGTTCTTCTCGCTGTTAAGGCGAAAAATATAAATAAATCAAGTTATGTTTTGATCAGTTATGGCATTTGTGGTTTACAGCTTGCGGTTTCTTCATTCGTCACTTTTATTTCCAACTACTATCGATCTTCTCTAATAAAACTAAGTTAATTTATCCTTTCAAGCTTTACCTTATAGTTAAAATTTATTGTTAACTTGTAATTGTATCTTAGGACCATTAAAATTCAATAAAATACACATAAACTTCGGATCTAAACTCAGAAAAGAGTTTGGAAACGAACAAACTAGTTCTCAGGTTGCATTTTTATAGCAGCTAGAGTATAAATAATACTGCTCGTTTGTTAATAAACAATAATATAAAGTTCTAGATAAAACCAGTTGAAAATTCAAAGAAAGACATTATGAAGCATTGCCAACCATCTTAAACATAAACTTCGTCCATATTAAAGCTTCATCTGAAGTCCACATACAAAACATTCAAAACTGTGATGATTTCAACTGAAGCTTTTACATATATTTAACAATAATTCAATTGATTTAACTGATTTATAATGAGTACACACTTGTGTTTATGTTTGTTACCGTTAACAAGTCAATTTCAATGGCATCTGCTTGCCAATATGTAAATAAACGCCCCTCTAATTCAGTCATTTGGGGATTCTTTAATAATTATATATCTTTATAACTATAATCTATGAATGTGATGCATTTTATTACTGGGGCAGTTGTCAGAGACAATAGCCCATAAAATAAAAAATCAAAAATATATATGCATATGTATGTATATTATACACATACATATATGCGTATAATTTTGTATAAACATATATATTTATAATAAGTTGCATGTATTGAAAGCATAGGGACGATAGGAAGCGCAATGAACGATAATGAACGCGACTTTAAGTCGCGAATGGAGGCGTCATTCCTGATGATAAGGGGAACAAACATTTTATAAACTGTACCCACATTGTTTATACAATATAAAAATATACTGATTTTAAATATATTCATATTTTTATTTCAGATTTGGTGCATTGCACAAACGAGCCGAATGTCTCGATACCGCATTTGGCCAATTTACTTATCGAACGTTCTCAAAACGCCAATTGGGTAGTCGTCTATAAATCGCTGATAACAACACATCACTTGATGGCATATGGCAATGAGGTATATTAAAAAAAATATGTATAAATATATCAGCATTATAAGATTCTCCCTCACAACTAGTTATACTCTCTTCAAGAGTATATATTGGGTCGGCGCAAAGTAGTGTTGCCATATTGGCTTATTTTAAGCTAGATTTAGCTTATTTTAAAATCAAATAGCTTGATAAAAAATTGAAATGCTTATAGCTTGAAATCTAGCTTATTTCAAATTTCATTTAGCTTTTTTCGGATAAAAAAATATTAGAACAAAATAAGTGTTATTTTTTATTGTATTATAAGTTTTGGTCATTTTTATCGTTGACTAGGACAAAATAAAATTGTTTGTTCGTATTTTGATAATTTTTCGCCTTTAAGATTTATTTACACCGCAATTTTGCACGTTTTTAAACAAGCGAAAAATGGCAAAAATTAGTTACAAGCAAAATTTCCGCAAAATGCTGTCAAAACGAATTTGTGAAAAAAAATGTGCCTTAAAAAGTTGTACGAAATATTAAGCGCAAAGTTAGTATTTGACTTGTCTTCCCAGCAAATATTTGGCACTTATAAAAATATTCGCCAAATATATGAACACGAATATATATATATACAAAGTTAATAAAAAAAACACTATTTTCATGTTTTTATAACTAGATTTTTTTTTACCTTTTTTTTTAAGTTTTAGCTTATTCTAGCTAATTTTTTTCTTCAATCTAGCTTATAGTGCTTCCCAAATTCTGGTAACACTGGTGCAAAGTATGTAACAGGCAGAAGAAGGCGTGGCAGACCTCATAAAGTACATATATTCTTGATCAGCATCACAAGCCGAGTCGATATAGCCATTTCAGTCTTTCTGTCCGTATAATCAAACAGATCTCAGAGATGGTAAGACCTATAAAACTTAGACTGTTTAAACTTGGTCAGTATCGACTCTATTCGCCTACAATGAGCTAAAAACCAGAAACACCTCGGAAAAATCGATGTTTTTGGCGAAAAAACTATCTCAAAAACTATGTCACTTAGGAATACCAATTTTATTTAAAAATGTTGGGCTGCCACGTCCCCTTTTTTACAAAAAATAAAAAACTTTTCAAAATTGATTGCCGTTTTTAGGTCATTTGCTCTTATCGTACAGTGTTGTTCTTTACGATTCGTTTGGAGACAAATTATATCATTATATCCTGAAAGTTACATAAAAATCGGACTATAACCAAGAAGGAACATACGTAACAACACATAAATGTGTATGTACGTATACCGTTGGTCGCATATAATATCAAACTTATATGTATATATGTGCATACAGACACATGTGTGTTCGATTATGCTTTGTTATGTCTCAACGTGTTTTAATGAATGTACTATCCAATGTAATACTTGGATAACAATTTTAACAATATAATTGGAAATAAAATGCAGAGAGTATTATACGGTCGGGCGTGATCGACTGTGCATACAGCTGTATGGCAGAACGGTTTGCCATGCAACACTATTTGTAGTTCTATGTAATCTTAACTTAGAGGCATTAGTTTGATATTTCAAAATGATTATTAGCTATACGTTCAGGATTAAATACCATACATAAGTCAGATGATTTTAAATAATCTTGCATCCATAAACAAGAAGAAACAGTGATGTTCGGCTAGCCGTTTACACATTTCGGCTTGTTCGCTTACACATTTCGGACATGATATTATCTACTCATTTGACTTCAAATTACACCAAATTATCTTCTTTCACTTTCAGCGTTTTATGCAATATCTCGCATCAAGCAATTCTACATTCAATCTCAGCTCCTTTTTGGACAAAGGAACTGTGCAAGGTATAACCGAATACATTTCATACACTTCCATCAAAGTGGACATCAATGCTGGACATTAACCAAATGCAAATGCATAAAAATTTATGCTTTCTAACAACACATTCACACTTATTTATTGTTAATTTGAAAATTACTTATGATTCATGCTTCAACTTTGACTCTCAATTTCTTTACAGCTGCGAAAAATAGAATAGCACCACTTCGATATCTATTTATTATAATCAAAAAAATTAACTCAGAGGACAGAATTTTCTTCAAAATTTATTTATTATGTACTGCTTGGAGTGTTCACTACCCAACAAACAAAACAAAATTGTTAAAAGGCTTGCCATTATATTTTTGTATTTTGCTTTTTGAAAAATTACCGAAAAATGTACGAAAGAAATAATAGCACCACTTATCCTTTGTGAGTCGAAAACATTAATTTCCCCGTAGTTCTTTTGTTTAAAAAGGGCATGTTTAAAAGATTTATCATTTATTTTATTATCTTAGTCAAAAAATTTAAGTAATTGCATATGGACATCAAAATAATTGGGCGTGGCAGCAATACTTTGTCGAAAAACGGAATTCCAACAAAAACACTACTTTTAATAAAAAAAATCATATGCCATTTTGATTGGATACTCAATAAGTAAATCAATTATTCACAAAGAAACTGAAAATTACGTGAACACAATAGAGATTTGGCCCGAAAAAAGTTCAACAGATTGACCGGTCAAAGGAGGTATGGTCCATTAAAGTCTGATTCAAAAATGAAAACAGGACTTTTACCCAACAGAAACAGTCCAAACAGTTTACAGATATCTTAATGATCATAAATTAAAAGCCTGCAATTCAATAGAGACCCCATTTTTCAAATGTCAGGTCTATCTTCGAACGACTGAAGTCTGTGCAGTAGTACTATAATTACATATACTACAAATGGAGATACAATATATGGGCTATGAGACTAAGATTGTAATTATACCCGTTACTCGTAGAGTACAAGGGTATATTGTAGTCGTTGGAATGTATGTAACAGGCAGAAGGAGGCGTGGCAGACCCCATAAAGTATATATATTCTTGATCAGCATCAACAGCCGAGTCGATATAGCCATGTCCGTCCGTCCGTCCGTCCGTCTGTATGAACAAAAGGATCTCAGCAACTATAAGAGCTAGAAAGACCCGAGAGGTCGCAAATGAAAGATACAATTTGTTTGTTTTTGTTTTTTGACACGCCCACTTTAGGGCGTTCTATGTTCATATAAAGGTAAAAGCAGGTAAAAATAGCATGTTTTAGTATAGAAAAGTTTTTTGTTAGTTACGTTATCCGAACCAAATTAGCACAGGATGTACAAATCTATGGCGTACATAAGCTGACCAAGTTTGATCCAAACCGGACTACTATATCGTATAGCTCCCATAGGAACAATCGGTCAAAAATTCGCTCTTAGAATGAATTTGTATGAACATTTTTTGTATTTACCAAGCTATCTTAATTAAACTGACACAGAATATATTTATCAATAAAATAAACATACTGACCCAGTTTCATTCAAATCGGACTACTATATCGTATAGCTCCCATACAAACAATCTGTCAAAAATATATGCTCTGATCATAAATTTGTGTGAAAATGTTCTATGTTTTCCAAGCTATCTTAGCCATCCCTTAAACTTTTGCACTAATATTATTATCATTACCCATTCTTAAATACATATTGAATCTGAGTAACGGGTATCCTAAAGTCGCGAGGCGACTATAGCATTCTTTCTTGTTATACTCTCTGTTTTTGATAGAAAGTGTTAGTATCAATACGTTAGAAGTCCGCAAAAAGCGAAATTTCATCCAAGGTACACTTTGCGCACCTTTAAATCTGTACGGTCAAGCTTGGTGGTAATGAATTTTTTTCCGACTATGATATGGGTCCGACATATAAGGTCAAAAATATAACGGACCAACATGTTCATGCCCATTCTTTTGAAAAAAATTAGGCTTACTCATATTGAGTATATTATATCCATTGTTTACGTCTTGCGTTAACATTTTGACCTCAAACACTCCAGCACAGAGGTTTAGAAATAGAGTTTAAGTGATCGTTTTGGAATGGTGTGCACAGTCACTAGACATAAATATTATGGAAAATCGGTGCGCAGATGTTAAATAAATAGTTACCATTTATAAGCCAACTAATTCCGAATCATTTTTTTTGTTCAATCAAAGGTCATGAAGCAAAATACTGGCAAAAGGGTATTAAAAATTGGTTTGTTTCCTTTGCAAGCGTTGAAAAACCATAATATCAACTAAGTACACTGTAACTACATATTAATCTCGAGGAAAATTCTTGGTTTATATTTGTAACTAACTTTAGGTCATAATTTATTCCTTGTTTTTCAGTTTTTTTTTATTATTTCTAGTGAATAACGAAAAGTGGTGCTATTTTTGTTTTCGGTAATATTTATGCCATTTTTTACATTTCGTTGAATATTTTAAAAATTATAATAGTTTTTGTTGAAATTTGTTATTGTTTATATAGTTTTAGGTTTTCTTAAGTTATTAACGTTATTACGAAGTCAATTGACTTATAGAAACATATAGGGCGACATCTCAAACTTCGTTTAGGAAAGTGGTGCTATTTTATTTTTCGCAGCTGTATCTTTTTATGTAAATGCTGCGATTTCATCTAACATCTTATCTAACACTTAAATGTTTTCTCGATTTGAAATGATATGCGCTGCTTACTCACATTATAAAATATAACTTCATATCGTTCTAAAAATCTAATCTGAATTAAAACAACACAAATATATACGAATATGCGAATTATAAACCTATACTACAGATGGTGGCATGGGAGTTCCAGGTGGCAGAATGGGTGAGTATTTTTTCAAAGTCTTCCGTAACGGTGTACGGGTAACAAGAACAATAACTTCGAAAACTACTGCTACATTTAGATGAAAAAACGGTAACCGTAACATAAAGTCAATCCTTAAGCTGAAATCAAAACTTTACTAAACAACGAAAACTGTCATAATGATTCCATATTTGGCGTTCTAAATTTATTAACATACCTTACTAAAGACGGAATGACTGTGACTTCAATACCAAATTTTAATAATTAGCTACGAAATTGAACAGGTTATGATATGTCACCCTTCATACGACGTTATGCCAAGTATTTGAATGAGAAGTCGCTTTCCTATCGTGCAATGGCTTTCGACTTCTGTAAAGTAAAGCGCGGGTATGTATTGTATTTGTTTCTATTTATAGTCAGTTAGTTACATAATTAATTGGCTTTTTTGTTTAACTATTAGAAAAGAGGAGGGATCCTTGCGGAGCATGAACGCGGACAAACTCTTGAAAACTCTGCCAGTTTTGCAGGCACAATTGGACGGTTTGCTTGAGTTTGACTGTCAGTCAAATGATTTGACTAACGGTGCGTATATTTACACACTACATTGAAGCTTTAAACATTTCTTAAGATTTTTTTATGAAAAGGTGTAATTAACATGAGTTTCATGTTGCTGTTTCGGGATTTGATCCGTTTATTTGCCTGCTACAATGATGGAATTATCAATTTGCTTGAGAAATACTTCGACATGAATAAAAAGCAGGCACGCGATGCTTTAGATTTATACAAGAAGTTCTTGGTTCGCATGGATCGCGTTGGTGAATTCTTAAAAGTGGCCGAGGTGAGACGACCTGCAGCTTCTTCTTAAAGTTCTTTCTTTTAACCAACCATATTATTGCACTTCAGAACGTTGGTATCGATAAGGGTGACATTCCCGATTTGACAAAGGCCCCCAGCTCATTGCTGGATGCTTTGGAGCAGCATTTGGCTACGTTGGAGGGACGTAAGGTGTCGGCTGCCAATACGCCAACACAATCGTCGAGGTGTGCTGCTATTCTATTTTAATTGAAAATTTAATTTTGATACAATATGAGCTGCTTTAATTTTTTTTAATTTGTATTTTTGTGTTATTTGTTTTTTTCTTTTACCTCTTTGCTCTTTTCTATGATTTTATATTATTCTGCGTTTTGGTTGCTTTGACTTAAATTATTGAGAAGCTATCAACGTACGAATGTTAAATCCGCTGTCTCTGCACTCTCTTCAACTAGCTCGGCATTTGGCACTGCAGCTGCTTCAAATAAATTTGATACCACCAACGGCATTGATGAGCAACTGAAAGCTCAGGTGCTGGCCGAGGAGGAAGCAGCCATGAACCAGTACAAAGTGAGTGAAAAATAATATGTACAATTGATTTTAATTGACGGATATTTAATCATATTGTTTCTATTTGCACCTCCCATTGTTTGCTAGTCCAAGGTGTCGTCTCCCACTAGTAGCGGTGCTGCAGGCTCTAGCGCTGCACTAACAAATCCATTCCTATCGTCACCGCCAGCCTCACAAGCTGGTCAGCCGATAGTTGATCTGTTTGGTGCCGCGTCGGCACAGCCCGCTGCTGCTGCAGCATCGGCGTCTCAAGCGCAGGCCACAAAGGCATCTGATGATTTGCTGCAGTTGGGTAACCCATTTGCCGACATGTTCGAGGCCAGTGGCAACGGTGGTGGCAATGTTGCAGCTGCCCAAGGAGTCACAGGTGCTGCATTAAATGCCAATAATTTGTGGATGCATAATAACGGTAGCATGCTATAATTTTCTTATAATTTTCTTTATTATTATTTTTTGTTGATAACTATGTTTGTTAAGTGGTTTATAGTGAGGCGCTCAAGTGTAGTTTATTTATATATTTATATAGCTACATACATATGTATAGATATCTATATCTATATATCTATAAATTTGTATACTTTGTGTTACCCATATGGCCTTGTAGCTGGCTCAGACCCAAGTGAAAAAATAAGCAAATATCGCTTTATGTCCGTCTCTTAGCACATTCCTTTGATGCACATAATTTAAATCATAAATGACGTTTTTCTTTGTGTTGATTTGCCACAAAATTTAAGTTCTGATTTTATTATTGTGTATAGTATTATTTTGTGAGTTTGTTTTTTCTTTTCGATTCTTCTCTAATGTATTGTTACTCTTCATTTTCATCACTGTTTTTTTCCTTACCTAAAAACAAAAACAACAACAACAATGACAATCAAAACTACAACAACATTGATAACGATAAACATGACTCGATAAACTAAATCGCAATGTTAAAACACGTCTAACGCCCAATGCCGTAATACATTGAAAAAAAAAAACACTACAATAATCAAAATCAAATCGCAAATGACAACAAAAACAATAAATAAATAATAAAATAGGTTTCAATGACGCTTCAGTTTCATCAGCTGCCGCGACAAATGCCTTCGTTTCTGATAGTAACTTTACGTCTGTTTTTGGTAATACGGAACCTGCAGGTAAGTTCCCTTTAACAAGTAAGCAATTTTGTCATTGATCCATTCAACTGCAATGCATCTCATGTAATTTAACTAAATTTAAGACTAATTATGCTCAGTTTGTCTCTGAGTTGAATTGGGTTGCAATTGTGTTTACATGACGTGGTGCACTAATTGCACTTGTTTAATTTATTGTTCAGTTTATAGCACATACTATGCTTAGCATTTTGTACTTACAGTTTTACTAACAATCCAAACTCTGCATATATTTATATGTTAAAATGTTATTTAAAATGTTAGCAGAATCTAAGGATTAGGTGTAAATGCAAAAAACCCATAAATCATTTAAAGTTCCAAAAATTTTCAGAAAAACAGAAAACTTTCAGAAAATTTGTGCTTGCGTAAATGAGAAATGAAATTTCTTACATTTATGGAATTTTGAATTTTGTTTAGTCACTTTAGTTAAATGAATTTAAATATTTATTTTATTATAATTTGTCAATATTTTTTATGGCTACTCCCAAAAACATCCATTAAATATTTGTGTTGACAAAATCAGCATCGTTGCCAAATCCCTTTTTCGGGGATATGCGACAAAGTGGCGTTGCTTTTGACAATTTTGTGGACCAACAGCAGCAACAACCGCATCAAACCATGTTTTATATGCAGCAGCAGTATAAACAACAAGAACCGCAGCAGCTGTACCAACAACAGCAATATCAAGATAATTTGGAAATATTACCTGCAACTACGATGCCACAATTTCCCACAGGTGATCATCTCTAAAAGAGCAATGTCAAAATGTCACAGCAGAACAAAAATCAACATTGTGTGCTTTGTTGCTGTAAAAAGCTTCAATTCGCTATCACAGATCTATTTTTGTTGTCCTTGTAGTGCTGAAGACACACACATTTACTCCATCAACACACAAAGACACATCAACACACCAATAGGAGTCAAAATTTTGAATGTATTCGTGCTTTATACCAATTCTTGCGTATTTATTCGCTCAACGAATGCGTATACTTCTCAAGCTAATTCAAATTTTATTTCAATTTAAACCACTGGATTTTACTTGTCAATGCTTAACATTAATCTTTAAAAATTGCAACAATAAAGCAATTATGTTGAGATGTCTTTGAGTCCTCATGGATCTCAGCATCCCTATCAGCTAAAACCATTAAATTGGGTGTTAGGTCATATCCGCAGATATGAAATATAATTTATATTCAATCTTCGTATGTTTTCAATATAATTTGGCTAAGCTTTCATAAAATATGTCCGCAGATCCCCATACAGGGACTGTTTTTACCTATCAATTTTTAACACTACAATAAGAATTTTTTAACGAATGTGAAAAATTCGTTTATAAAATTAAGTTATAAAATACACTCATTTGAGCTTATTTATACAAATTAGTTGTTAAAAATAGTGAGCATTAAACTAAATTACATATCAAATTCAGTTGCCCTGCCATAATTTGTTAAAATCTTATTACTTTATGCCTTTATTAATATTTCCTATAATATATTATCATTAAAATTAAATAATCGTTTAACAAATTGCGTGATTCTATCGTGATTGTGCTGTGCAATTAACACTTATTGCACAGAATAATGAATAGACATAATAGCTTACAGATTCATTTATTTTAGTTGTCAACAATTCTAATATATATAAAAGACACAATAACTTACAGATTCGTTTATTTTAGTTTTCCACAATTCTAATATACTACAAATTAATTTTAAAAAAAGAAAAAAAGGTTATCTTCGGCTAGCCGAAGATATATACCCTTGCAGCCACGCATATTGCGTTAATTTTATTTTAATCACTAATTGATGCAACAGCAATCGGATTTGAATGAAATTTTGTGAGCATATTGGAAATCATAATAAATGAACATTTTGTGAATTTGGTTAAAATCCATCAACAGACATAGAAAATTTTCATACTAAGTATTTCAACTGATTGTTCCTATGGCAGCTATATGATATAGTAGTCCGATTTGAATGAAATTTGGTCAACACATTGGGAATGATAACAAATGCATATTGCGTGAATTTGGTTGAAATTGCTCAATAGACATCGAAAATTTGCATACTAAGCATTTCAACCGATTGTTTTTATGGCAGCTATATGATACAGTGGTTCGGTCTGGATAAAATTTGGTCAGCTGATGGAAAATGGTAAAGAATGCATATTGCGAGAATTTCGTTCAAATCGTTCAAGAGACACAGAAAATTTTCATACTAAGCATTTTCAGCATTTTTAACCGATTGTTCCTATGACAGCTATATGATATGGTGGTCCGGTCTGGATGAAATTTGGTTTGCACGTGGTATTTAGTACTAAATGCATATAGGCTGACTTTGGTGGAGCTAGCTCAAAAATAATTTTTTTGTGAACCGATTTTTCCTATGGGAGCTATATGATATAGTGATCCGATCTGGCCGATTTTAACATATGAACTGCGCGCAGAGAGAATACACATGTGTTCCAAGTTCCATAACGATAGCTTTAAAACTGAGAGACTAGTTCGCATAGAAACAGACGGACAGACGGACATGGCTATATCGACTCGGCTGTTGATGCTGATCAAGAATATATATACTTTATGGGGTCGGTTACAAACATCGTGACAAAAACAATATGCCCTCTGCAAGGGTATAAAATAAATAAAACAAAATGGCGGCTTCCGTCTGCCATGGGAATGTCGCCTTTGGTATTAAATATTTTGTGTAATCTGTTGAGTTTTTAAAAATCTCAACAGATTTAAGGGCTTATACGCAGTTATGAGGTCGAAATAAGACATGTTTTCAAAAATTTATCCTGAAGAGATATATGAATTTATTTAAACAAAAAAATTTTTAATTGTTATATATCCATTCTTCAAAAAAATATCATTTTTTTTTTCCACAAATTTCAACTGTAGAGCGCGCTGCATGCGATTTTCCAAACCCAAAAAAAAAGGCACTTTGAGATTGGGCTATCAAACTCAGTTTCTAAAAAAAAAATTTAATTTTTAAGCATCGGATCGAAACAATCTTAATGATCTTAAATGAAAAAGTCTGTTGTCGGCCATAACACCTATTGTACCTTATTCTAAAGGGTTCGTAGTAAAAAATCTATTTTTTTTAGAAATGTTGACTGCGTATAAGCCCTTAAATGTAAATTAAAATGGAGTTACCTTAAAATTCAAATAATCCTTCGGTTGCTTCTGTAAGATATGAACATTTTTATTAGTTATAAAAGGCTTCGGAAGTTTATTAAAGGTTTCCAACAACTATAGAAACAATCATAAATAAAAATATAACAATGTTATGTAATAAAAAATTTGGGGTTGGCTCATGCTTGTAACTACTTAAATCTTTAACCCCATCCCATAACCATTTTATTATTCCAATATCTATCTATCCTTGCATTACTGCATTATTGCTAAAAGTATAAAAATTCACTTTCACTGCATGATTTAAACATTAAAGTCCTAACAAGAGGCACCACTAATAATAACAACATAAATTAACAATAATCATTATTATTTTAAATTAAGGCGGTATTCTAGTGAAGAAATTTAAAAATATCTAAATTTTTTATAATTCAATAGTTTTCGTATTCAAAAATATGTTTGCGAAAGGATTTTTCAAAATTCGAATTATTTTCAAAGTTACTGATGTTCTTGTGACTCGGCTATTATGCTACATTGAGCGGATGTAAAACTTTAAATGCGTTTTTCTTCGAATTTATTTTTTCAATACGGTCGCAACGATATGACAAATTCTAATTAACCGGTTCGCTTGAAATTCGAAGTGAATATTCTTAAAATTCACCTCTATGGCATGAACCAACCAAAAACTGGAAATTTTAATTTTCAATATGTTTATCGTGATATCGTGCCGCCGAGGACACGGTCTTTTGTTTTCCCTTTTATTTTACCAACGCATTGCTCCGTTAAAAATTATTATTTTTTGTTAATTTAATTTTTGTGAACTATAAAAGTATTAATAATACACTAAGAATCTCAATAATTTTTTGTTCACATTCCGTCAAAACACACTCGAAATTCGGCACTCTAGAATAGAATACCCCCTTAATAACGTGCGCATTGAATTTAAGTAAGAAACTTTTTATTCACGGTATTTATTTTGTCAATGTATTTTCTCTTTTTCTCTTTTTTATGTTCTTGTTCGCAATAATCAAAACAAACAAATTGACACGATAACTCACATTGTCTTATATTAAATACGTTCATTTTGGTGGCACAAATCCATAATGTAAAAACATTTATCCATAAAACGCATACCTATGCAATTACAACCAATGGGAAACTATGAAAACATTTTTGTGGGTTTCATTTGTGCCATGCTCTAAACATATAAACTGTGTATGTCTCTTTGTGTAAATGTCTTGCTAAATGGTGCGCTGGTTTTCCAACAACAACAAAAACATCGAAAATCTTAACTGTAATGTTGATAAACTGAAAATTCATAAATGCGCAACCACAACAACATCAACATTAAGGCTTTGATGCATTGGGCGATGTTCTCAAACCGGCTACAGCCAATAGCAACAGCAGTCAAATGAATGTTGTCGCCACAGGTGCCATCTTCCAGGGCTATAATAGTAACAGTTCAGGGCTGACACTGCAACAGCAAAGCTCACAACAACATCCACACCAACAACTACAACAACAGCAGCATCAAGTGCAGCAGCAGCAACAGCAACCAGCTAGCACTGGAAAGATTATAACCGGCGATCTGGACAGTTCACTCATGTCACTAGTTGATAATTTAAATATTAATAAAACGGCAAGTGCAAAGTGAGTAAAATTAAGCTTAACTAGCTAAAAAATAAAAACAAGAACAACACATAAAGAAAACACCAGTTAATCGAGTGTGAGCGAGAACATGGCTGTGTGTTAGTGTGTGAGCGAATGTTGAAAAGATAATAATATGAAAAATTCAGAATAATTTTCAATCAAATAACCAACATGATCAAAAACTAATAGCTTCCATTCACTTTGGTCAACTATCCTTATTTCAAAATCAATCTTTTCCAATCTAAAGACTCTATTAAAATAATAGTATCAATAATGCAGAGTTCATTACCCAGTAAAAAAAATTAATTTGCAGAAGAAAATCCCTCAATTAATTCAAAGTAACATCAATTTAAAATGATTTCCCTTTATTCCATTTGAAGATAATTCCGTCCACTAAAAAAACTTACTTAGTTCGAGTATTTAAAAAATTCAAGCTCAAAAATTCCTTTAGTAAATGTAAATGGAAAACCCAACCAATTTCATTGATTTCGTCTCTATATCATTACTCTCTTACCCCATTATATCTCATAGACCCGTGCAATGGAATTCACCTAAAAATACAGCGAAACCAGGTGCTAATTGGACACCACAACCAATGGCGGCTACTACTGGTGCTGGCTATCGTCCAATGGTGAGTTATGCCTCTACTAACTCTACTCTCTACTCCATCGAACCACAACTACTATTACTACTACAACTACTACTACTTATGTACTACAATAAAACCACTAAAATCAAAATCTACTGAAAGACTGAAAGAGACAAATGCGATATTGCAATTCACCTTAAATTAGTTTAAATAAATGCGACTGAGAAAGAATAAAAAATAATTACGAAATTTGTGCCCGAAAACAAGGAAATACAAAGAAAAACAAAAATAACAACAAAAACATATGAGCCAAAATCATTATGATGTTAAAATAATGAAACGTTCAACACTTTAGGATCATTCCTACTCGCCCCGTGTACAATACAAGTTATTCTATTCTTTTTTTAATTTTAATTTTTTTATCTTGTATGTTTTGTATATTTATTGCACAATGCATTTGCAGTTACAACTTTAATGCTACTTGGTTTATTTTTAATCATTGTCTTGATATGTGATAAATTTATGCATAACTTCAGATTAACCAAAATTGTATTATGCAGAACTAAATCTATAAAATCTTTATGTTGTGACTTCTTCCTTACTAGTTTAAGATATCAGCAATTGTGGTGGAAAAGTGTTTTTCCTGATTGAGTTATCCTAAATTGAACCAAGTTAGAAGATTTACTTTTGACATCCATCTGCCTAAATAATTATTACTATTCTTTTGTAAAAATGTACATTTATTGGGTAATAATACGCGTACACATGCAACCACCCACATACACACAGCAACACCACCAGCACCTAGCACACGGTGTAAACTGTCGTGACACACCTCGTAAGTGTAGGTCTGAAAAGCAGTTACATAAACGTACACATTGTGTACTACACAAGCAGGCCAA
The DNA here is from genome assembly GCA_035047505.1 of Drosophila parthenogenetica. Classification (NCBI taxonomy): domain Eukaryota; kingdom Metazoa; phylum Arthropoda; class Insecta; order Diptera; family Drosophilidae; genus Drosophila; species Drosophila parthenogenetica. The sequence goes on along the minus strand of JAWNPM010000187.1, from coordinate 3,195,659 downwards.
CTACTCACTCGAAAACAGATTTACTTTAGAAAACATACACACACAAATATTAACTTACTGATCGTCTGTATGAATGCATATGTACTTATTATTTTAGTTTCATTTAATTTATTATTTTATTTTCCCTTTTACATACTTATGTATATATAAAATATATATATATATATATAATCTATAACTTTTTTTTTTCTTTTTTTATGTTGCTTTATATTTCAACTATCCAACGCACACTGCAAATCGATACATACCAATAAATAAACAAAAATACCTATATCAAAATCGAAATAATTATTAATACCAAAACTATACCACAAATTGACAAAACTCACGATGCGCCTGTGTTTACGCTGTCTGTATGTTTGCGATAAATCAATAAATAACTTTATATATACATGCATATATACATAATATATATTGATTATTATTATATATAACATGTGTATATCAATATGCAATACGTAGGCACATGGCATGACTGTAAGTCCTGCGCCAATCACTATCAATCATCCGTATATACATGCTAGTTATCCTGTAATGCCAAATTATATGCAGGTAAGAATGATTGAAAAAAGAAATAAAAATAAAACCACTAACTAAACCGCAAAACAGTACCACAAACTACTTTGAACAACATAATCAATAATAAAATAAATGTTTATACTTAATAAGCATTTTTTTTAATTTGCTTTTATTTTATTTATTATGTTCAGTTCAGTGTTTTTCTCTTATAATATACTTGAATAATTATTTATTTTAGTTTTTTTTTATAATCTTTACTTCCTACTTCACTGTCCTTTTTACTCTATTAAAAGATCAATAGATCTCCTTACTCCTTCACTCTTCCCCTCCTCACCCTATCAACGTGTACTATGTGGGTCTCTGCCTAAGACTTATCGCCATGCTTTATTATTTTGGGTCAAGATTTGCTCTTTCACCTAAGGGTATCTCTTCAATATTGTAGAAATATTTTGTGTTTTTTGATAATGATATGATTTAATTTGTAGATATCAATAAACCTTGGCGACCATTCTTAATACCCACCGATTGTAGCCGTTGCGTCTCTCTTAGCCATTTAAGTACCCCTGCATGATCTGGAATTGCTACAACAATGACTCGTCACATAATAATTAAAGTTTTTTTGGAAATTGTAGGGAATGCCGGTGATGGGACAGCAGCAACCGAATATGATGGCACAGCCAGCCCATTTGACTGGGGGACAACCAACGATGATGGCCGCGCCGCACAGTAATGCGGGTACAGCGACGGGGATCATGCAACCCAAGCAAGCAACTCTGAATGGAGGCAATAAAAACGTTCCACTCGATCCATTTGGGGCGTTATAAGGCGCTATCAATTGTACACAACAGAAAACCACACACACACATCTACAAACACTTGCACACACAAACAATAAGCGCTATAACCTCATAGGCAAACAGCATTATAAAATGATTTACATATATAATGTATGCTATACAAGATATGATATACAAAATTATTGGCAGATATTAAAACAAAATTCAAGAAAACAAAACGAAGAAATTATTAATATCAACAGTATGCTATATATGAAAAGAAATGCATGGGTATCGCAGATTAAAATTCTATATGTTGAGAATCGAGCAAAAAAAAAAAAAAATATATATATATATATATATATATATATATATATATATATATATAAATATATAAATATATAAATATATATATATATAAAAAAATATATATATATATATATATATATATTTTTTTTTTTTTATATATATATATATATATATATTTATATTAATATTATAAAGTAAAAAATTAAAGAAAAAAATTAGTTTGACTATTAAAATGTGAACAACAATTTATATAATTATGCAAATAACAAGAATACGAAAAAAAAAATTCCGTAATTAGCAAAAATAATACAAAAGCATAAAAAAAATTGTGTGAAATATGCTTACATATACTCGTACGTATGTACATCTACAGTACATAATAAGTTTAAGGAAAAACCTGTAGTTGTGTCTAACGCCAATCACTAAACATTAACACCTAAAGCTATTCACGTTGAAACGACTATGTTAAATCTGATAACACTGTAAATCGACGATTATATAATGTCACAGCAAGAAAATGAAGCCACCCAGCTATATGAACTTTGAAAACTAAACGGTTAACTATATGTACTAAATAAGCTTTATTGACAGAAAATTTATTAATTAGTGTGAGCCTCGTAACGTTTTGCAATATTTTAATCCGTCTTAAAAACAATTTTCATTTCTTACATATTTATATTTCTGTATGTATTTTTTATTCTTTTTGGGCCTTAACTCGGATTATTGTTATTTTTAGAATCTTTAAAATGATAAAGTGAAATGTTAATCGTTATTTGTAAAGCATTCCAAACAAATTTAAATTTGGCCCAAATTTAATTTGCGTATTGAATTTTGTATATGTCTAAGTATTACTTCGTTCTGAAATTATATGCATTCGTGCTGCAACGCTTTATAATTATTGTAAATCTGAATTGTAAAACATATTTATACTATATAAAAAAGTGTATGTTATAATATCATTTAGGGCGTACGTTGTATTAGCCATTTATTTAATTGCATGCGGCGTTGATTTAAAATAGAAATCAAATATATATATATATATATATAATCATATATATATATATATATATAATCATATATATATATATATATATATATATATATATATATATATATATATATATATATATATATATATATATATATAATATACTATATTTATACATTAGTTAATTTTTAAATTGTGTTAAAAACATAAGTGGCGGCGGAAGGCCGCACTATGTTTAATAAAAGTCGCATATTATACGTGATTGTACCTTTTTTATTTAAAAATATCTTTTCAGTTACGCATGTATTCTATGTATTCTAGGCTTTGTCAAAGTATAAACTCACCTAATACAAACTATATAATTTATATGACACCTTAAATTTCCGTTAAAAAAAAAAAGTACGGCTTAAAAATTTTAGGAATTAAATGTACCTAACAAATTTTACTTCATATGGTTTTTTATTGGTTAACTGGAAAACATGTGCAACACTTCACTGACTTAATGATAGAAAACTGGGCGCCGTACAGTAGGCAATACACACCAAATGCAATAATATTAGAGGCAACAATCATGGAGTTTTCATAAAACCTGTCCTTAGAAACGGAATCCCAACAAATCAATGTATATTTAGAAAAATTATACAATTGCAAACTATTAAAATGTTTTATGACAATATTTCTACTCTAAACTTAATTGTACTATCAAATCAAACAACGTTTGTATCTAAAACTGACACTGCAAAGTCACGATAGATGCGAACTAATAATTCAGCTTACAAAAAAATAACTCAAAAAAATGATTGCAGAAAATAAGTTTTGCGGATAATTATAATATTACTCAAAATTTCAGACAAGGTTGCGTAATTTGGAACGAGTCCAAACTAATAACGGATGCGCATACCTGTATTCATACATGTGTTTTGTAGATAAATGTTACAATTGCATACAATCTTTGATACATTTTATTCTAATTGTTAACGAATTTCTATTTATTTCTATTAATCCGGAAATAATAAATTCAAGACAAAAACAACATCTATTCATTCTAATAGACTTGTCCCAATTTCCACTTTAAAAGAAAAACGAACTTTATAAACCTGAGCAATTGTAATTCCAATCGGATCTTAAAAGTGAAATATTTTTTAGAGATTGATTGAAAGAGGATTTCGATTATAAAATTATTAGATAAGAAAATTCATTCAAACTTTAAATAACAAATCCAGAAAAAATTCACGAATTAAAAAAAATGTATGTTAAATTTTAAACAAAATAATGTATAACATAAATATGAGAAATGTTAGTGCAAAATAAATGTGTAACATAATTAAAATTTTTAGACTTTCGTTGCTTACTTACTAATAAAGGTGACAGTTAACCCATTTCATGTTTTTGAAAAATGAAGCAACCCTTGCAATATCTCTCAGCTGTAGGAAGCCTTCAAAGAGCACACTGCTCGTTCAAACTCATATAATACGTACATACCATTACAATAAATACTTATACTTACTCAAATACTTAGATACTCTAATACATATACTACACTCAACATGCCTTGTTTTAAGAGAGAGAAGAGTGTATCGGTAAGTCCGAGTCGGAAGTCGAACGACAGAGACACAATGGCACCTAAACCAGTTCGTCCATGCGCAATGAGATATCATGGTCTGTTGGGTATGTCAATCGCGACTCAACATCTGATCTTTGATGAGAAGTGGACTCCGGACTCTCTCACCGACGAACTTACCAATTTTATAGATTTGCTGAGTAAGTAATTTGACAACAATTCGATATAAGGTTGATAGCTACATTGTGTGTTCCTTAAGAGCGTCGTGTGATTTACAGACGTCATGAAACTAAAACGAATCGAAAGCGTCTCATGGAGAAAAGTAAGTTATTGAAGCTACAATGTACCGATGGTCGAATCAAGCTACAGAAGATTTCCACTGGAGACAATGCACACAAGATAAGGAATTTTCTCAGCAATCATAGGGATATGCAGCGACTCTACTCGAAAATGCCAATTCATCTGGTGGCCGACAATATCAATCAGCGCACATTTGTGCTACGGAAGGAGCGCGATCGTCTGCAATGCCGCCTGGAGCAAATGAAACTTGAATTTAAAAATTTACTCGTTAGTAGAGAGTCACATCCTTTAGTAATTTTATACTCACCAATATTACAATAAACAGATCAATCGCTCCGAGGTGGAAAACCTTATCAGATATGAAAACGAATTCGTGCTGGAGGAAGAAATCGCTTCTCGAATGGTGCTGAAGAAAATTGAAAACTCGAATGTGCGCCTAAAGGCCATTACAACAATCAATACGACATATAAGAAAATGATACAAGTTCTTCTACAAGATGAAATATTTTATGAGCCGATTCTAAAATCTCTCGATGGGGACATGGAGGACCAGGCAAATTTTATCAAGAACATTCTTTACATGGGCAAACCAGCAATTGTTAGATTCAAGCGACTCAATCAGGAGTACCAAATGCTCTTGGATAAGTCGCAAAAGAATCTTCAGGCCAAAATGAAAATGTTAGCCTCGCTAAAGAAGCCATCACCTAATTTTGCCCCAGTAGAGAAGCCTAACCGGGTTAGCACCGAGGAAGTCAATGAGCATTATGTACGACAGACGCGGAGTATGATGAAACTTAAGTCAGAACTGGCAATTATAGAGACCACAATCAAGGATTTGAAATTTCTAACACTTTGCTCTCAAGCCAAGGAGATATATCCGCGGTTTGTGCAAAATCACTTTAGCCTTAGATCAAATTTACCTAACAATCTCTCCCCTACAGAGTCAAAAATCAATTGGAGAATAATTTAAAGCTTCGGCTTAAAATTCAGACAGATATTCAGAACCGACAGATGCTTAGAAATAAAACCAAGTACGCAGCTTTGTTGGAGAGCGTATTGACGAACAATCTTTCTGAAGAGGAGCTAAAGTAAGTAATTTTTCTAATTATACTCTCTGCAAGAGTATATTGGGTTTGTGCAAATGTATGTCACAGGCAGAAGGAGGCGTGGGAGACCCCATAAAGTATATATATTCTTGATCAGCATCACAAGCCGAGTCGATATAGCCATGTCCGTCTGACCGTCTGTCCGTCCGTATGAACACACAGATTTCAGAGATGGTAAGAGCTACAAGTTCGCGCCATTCGCCCACAATGAGCAAAAAACTAGACATACCAAAGTAGACCTAGGTAGGCTCATCCAGGCTCCGTTATATTCACGTTTTCGATTGTCTAATAGTTTTTTAAACATTTTAGATATATATATATTTATCAGCTATGTAGGGTTTTATTTACTTCAGAAATCATATTAGGGGGTTGGTCCAAGTTAATGATCTAGATATTCATATATGAGAAACCTAAAATTGAAAATGGCTAAAGAATGCTTTATTAATTATATATTATACATTTTCTGTTTAATCAGTCGCCTTGAGCGAATTAATGATTTAAAAACTATTTTGGAAGAAGACGAGCAGTTCGAAATCGATACTCTGCAACATATCAAGAATCGTGCTGATGTTTATGTGATTTTGCGGTGAGTATTAAAGTGGTTGTTGATTTGTGAGGGGAATTATAAAAAAATATTTATTTACTTTGATGATAGCATAAGCCTTTGGAATCTAATAGACATACTTCGACATGTCGATCAACAGCCCAGAACATTTCGAGCCAATTATCAGAGTTCATATCTGAAGTTGCCTTTGTTGAAATTCGAGATGCTCAATGTGTGTGCCGTTGCACCGGAGCTGTATGAGACGGATGGTAAAGTTGGGCATTCCGTGTTCATAGTACCCTAATTTCATAGTTTTCTCCCATAGTTGATAAGATAATGCATATACTGAAAAGAAAAATATATAAGCTGATGAAGAAATATCAAAGGACAACCACACCTGAAATGATAGAACAAGATCGAGATACATATCACACCTTGTTCTTAGAAACTCGCCACGATCAAGAAAACGTTGAGGAAGAGCAAGCTGCTGTCATCGAGGATGATCAAGACAAAGGCATGGCAAATATACCGAATCGAAAGCAGATCAAGGCACAAAGTGCCAGACTTGTAGAGGAGGCTTCCAGACGAGAAGTCGACTAAGTCACTTCTGCATTCAACAATTAGTACCATTTATTTGACTTAACCTGACATATGCTTACATTCTGCTATGTAGTATATGTATTTATAATTATTTATAATTATTTATATATATACTTTTAGTTTACACCAAAACAAATATTTCAATACAAAATCATTTATAATCAACAAATTGCAGATTTTAGTTTATTACACATTTTCTTTAACAGTTGTTAGGCTGCACAAATCAAATAAACAATGATTAATTTTAGTTTAATAACACAAACAACCTATTAATATAATATACAAATAGCTTTGTTTGTATTTAATCAATCTTTAATATGAATAGTAATAATAATATCAATAAAATTAATCTAGAAAACTATTACATAAAGGAAACTTGATTGTTCTATTAGGATTAGAAAATATTCCCTTTATATGTAATCTTACGAAGTTAATGTACAACTTATTTTCAGAAATTTATTGTTAATCTGAGTAGCCCATTAAAAAATTTTTGTATACTTTAGCTTTAATAAAGCTCTAAGGCTCATTCATACTATACACTCCGTTAGGTACACGACATATTTTTAAGACAATTGAAATATACTCACACAAACACTCAACATGCCGTGCTTTATGCGTGAGAAGAGTATAAACTTTCGCCCTCGGCGGAATAAGACTAATGATCGAGACCTGATGGCTCCCAAGCCAGTGCGTCCTCATGCCATACGGTACCATGGACTCTTTGGACTGTCTACGGCGAGCCAGCATCAGATTGTAGATGATAAGTGGACTCCGGATTCATTAACAGAGCAGTATAAGGGATTCATCGATTTACTGAGTAAGTATTCCTACAAGAATAAATACAATAAGTATACGGTATTTGTAAGGTCGTCGTGTGACCTACAAGAGACATGAGACGAAGGCGAACCGCAAAATGCTTCTAAAGCAGAGTAAGCGATTAAAGATTCAGTGCTCTGATGGAAGGGCGAAGCTACAAAAGATCTCAACTGGAAATAATGCTCATAAGATAAGGAACTTTTTAATCAATCATCGGGATATGCAGCGTCTCTATCAAAGGATGCCAACTTATCAGGTTGTCGACAATATCAATCAACGCACTTTTATCCTGCGAAAGGAGCGGGATCGTTTAGAGTTTCGTTTGGGCCAGCGCAAGCATGAATATAGGGAATTATTGGTAAGAAAGAATTTTAGTAAACAGCTTAAAAATCCGAAAATTATGTTTTAAAGATGACTCCCACCATGGTTTAACGAGATTTGTAGACAAAATGTACACTTAAGTGTCAGTCTCTACCAAACTTAGAAACACATTTACTAAATTAAAATTGTTAAATTTGATATTCTTATCTCGTTTATATTTCTTACATTAATTTAAAATTAATTTACTTGAAATTTTCCTATGGTATGATTTGTGTGTGACATAACTTATTTCGGATTCTTTAGATTGATCGCGCTGAGGTGGAAAATCGCATAAAATACGCAAATGAATTTTTGCGCGAAGAGGATTTAAAATCGCGCGTTTTACTGAAAAAAATTGAAAACTCAAATGTGCGATTAAAGGCCATCACAACCATCAATACGACGTATAAGAAAATAATACAAGTGCTTTTGCAAGATGAAATATTTTATGAGCCTATACTACGATCTCTAGATGGGGACATGGAGGATCAGGCGAATTTTATTAAACACATTCTATATTTGGGCCTACCGGCTATTGCCAAGTTTAAGGAGCTTAACGCAGAGTTTCGACAGCTGGAAACCAAGTCGCGAAAAATGCAAATGTTAAAGCCCCTTCGTAAGTCGATCCCAGTCCATAAGCACAAAGAAGAAATCCCACCAAGTGCGGATCCAAAGCGTTATGTGCGTGAGACACAGAGTATGGCTATTTTAAAAATAGAAGTTCAGTCCATTGAAAAAACAATCAAGGAATTAAAATTTGAGACGTTGTGCTCACAGGCCAGGGAGATTTTTCCAAAGTAAGTATAAAATGTACTTCAAAACAACTGAAAACTTTAATTTTAAACTTTATGTACAGTGTGAGAAACCAAGTTGAAAACAATAACAAACTAAATCGTTTGATAGAGTTGAAAATTTTAAGGCGTCGAGGTCTCGACACCAAAATGAAATGCACCTCAATTCTTCAAGACGTGTTGATTAACAATTTGTCAGAGGAAGAAATTAAGTAAGCTATAGGTATTTAAAAAAAATAAATATTGAAAAATTAACAAAAATTTATAGCCGAATGCAGCGCATACACGATTTAAAAAAGATATTGAGCCAAGATGAGAAGTTTGAGGAGCAAACTCTAAAGCATATAACCAATCGCGCTAGCGCTTATGTTTTATTCCGGTAATGTTTATTTGCTATAATCCATAATAATCAATATTATACATTATTGCTTTATTCCTGCAGCTTATGTCTTTGGAATCTGGTTGAGATTATGCGTCACGTAGATCGCCAGCCCAGAACGTTTCGTGCTCATTATCCGAACTCGTATTTAAAATTGCCATTGCTGAAATTCGAGATGCTGAACATACGTGCTGCTCCACCGGAGTTGTATGAGGAGGACCGTTGAGTGTTTATTTGTATTTTTTAAAAGAAAGGATTTTCATAGATTTTTTTTTTTTACAGAGGAAAAGGTGATGGTTCTGCTGAAGCGGAAGTTAAACAAGTTGATGAAGGTCTATAACGGGGATATGCAATCCACTATTGACCGTAGCAAGGACCAGTACCATAATTTATTTTTGCAGAGCCATAAAAGTCATAGCATCGATGAGGAAGATCGTCATTCACATGTGGCTGAAGACGATCTTCTCCAGTCTAAAAAGATGACGAATGTACCGAATCGCAAGCAAATCAAAGCTCTTAGTGCCAGACTTATGGAGGCTATCGCGAAGCGGGATGATCCAGTCTAATAATTTGTCTTAAAATTGTTTACTTTAGTACACTACCTTAAATACACAATTAATATTATTGCTCTATCGTATTAAAACCACTAACAAGTATATAAAAAATTAAGTTTTATAGATACCCTAATCTAAAAAAGAGTAAAATGGTTTATTAGGTTTGTCAGAAGCGTAATATGCGTAACAGGTAGAAGGAGGCGTTTCCGACCCCATTAAGTAGATATATTATTGATCAGCATCAATAACCGAGTCGATATAGCCATGTCCGTCTTTCCGTCAAGAGCTAGAACCACAAAATTTGTGAAAAGAATTCCGTAAAGTTCCCTGAGTAAGCTTTTTTAAATCGGTGCCACGCCCCCTACAACCCTTGCAATAAGCAAAAAACTAGACACACCTCAGAAAAATTGATATTTTCTGCGAATATCTTTGTAATTATGGCACTTAGGAACACCAACTCTGGTATGCAGGTTCCTATAGACAGCACAAATGCAACGTCGACGTTAAAATTTTTGGTCTGCAATGCCCCCTTTTCACGCAAGAACTAAAAAACTTTACAATCTTAAGGCATCTGCTAATATAGTACAAAATTGTTATTTAAAGTTCGTTTAAAGACAAATTATATCAAATTATTCTGAAAGTTGGATAAAAATCAAACTATAAAAAGAGTATAGGGGTCTATTAGGTTTGTCAGAAGCCAAATGTGCGTAACAGGCAGTAGGAAGCTTTTCCGACCCCATAAAGTATATCTAATCTTGATCAGCATCAACAGCCGAGTCGATATAGCAATGTCCGTCTGTCCGTCCGTCTGTATGAACACCTGGATCGTTTAAACTACAAGAGCTAGAACCACCAAATTTGTAATAAAAATTCAGTAACTTTCGCGAGCAGATCAACTTTATTTCAAATCTGCACCACGCCCCCCACCGCCCCCGCAATAAGCAAAAAACTAGACACACCTCGGAAAAAATTGATGTTTTCGGTGAATATCTCCGTAACTATAGCACTTAGGAACACCAATTCTGGTACGTAGGTTCCTAGGAACAGCAGAAATGCAACGTCATTAAAAATTTTGGTCTGCCACGCCCACTTTTTCCACACGAACTAAAAAACTTTTCAAAACTTTCATGACGTTTTTAAAGCATTTGCTAATATAGTACAGTATTGTAATTCAAATTTTGTTTAAAGACAAATCATATTAAACTACCCTGAAAGTTGCATAAAAATCCAACTATAAACAACTGAGCAATTAGGTAACAAATTATCAATTGAAGCGCGTTGTGAATGCACGTGGTTGAAATAAAAGGAATAACACTATGCATTATGCATTAGCCGCAATACTTTACAAAGAGTGCGTGGTCCGGGTGGGCCACGCTCTTGTTTGTAAACACAAGACCTGCGGTTCGAACCCCGGCACAGACTCAGAAATTAAATTTTTTTTTTTTTTGTGCTTGTTATATAATAACATTATTATATCTAAATGAAAATAATCGGATCTGTGTCTAATGTGGGGCGTGGTGCGACTGATAGGGTTGTGGCGCGTTATGCAATTTGCGTATAAGTTCGTAGGTTCTATTCCCGACAGTGGAGTTTATTAATATACTTTTTTAAATTTCAAACAAAAATGTAAATGAAGAATTTTAACTGGTGCAACAGCCAATGGTCTGCGGTTCGAACCCGGCACAGACCCAGAAATTGAATTATTTTTTTTTTTTAAATAACTACATTATTATATATAATTGAAAATAATCAGACCTCTGCAGCATGGTATGAAACTTGCGTCAGTAAGCGCGGGTTCGAGTCCCATCAGTGACTGATTTAAATTTTCTTTTAAATTTAATTTTATAACTTAAATTTTAAATTACAGCCGTATTCAAATATTAATTTCGAATACAAGGAGAGTACGGGGTCTTTTACAGTGGGCGCGCTCGACTGTAGCCTTTCTTACTTGTTATACTCTCTGCAAGAGTATATTGGGTTTGTGCAAATGTATGTAACAGGCAGAAGAAGGCGTGGCAGACCCCATAAAGTATATATATTCTTGATCAGCATCACAAGGCGAGTCGATATAGCCATGTCCGTCTGTAAGTCTGACCGTCTGTCCGTCCGTATGAACACACAGATTTCAGAGATGGCAAGTGCAACAATTTCGAGTTTGGTCTCAATCGGCTCGATATTTAGTCAGTCAATACAAGAATCTTTTTTTTTTCGATGCCACACCCCATTCGCCCACAATGAGCAAAAAACTAGACATACCTCGGAAAAAATCTATGTTTTCGGCTAATATCTCAGTAACTATGGCACTTAGGAATACCAATTTTGGTACACGTGTTCCTAGAGACCGCATAAATGCAATGACATCAAAAGTTTTGGGCTGCCACGCCCCCTTTTTCCGCAAGAAATCAAAGAAAATTTTAAACTTCCGCAAGAAATCAAAGAAAATTTTAAACTTGCATGCCGTTTTTAAAGCATTTATTCTTATTGTACAGTGTTGTTATTTATGATTCGTTTGAAGACGTATCATGTCAAACTCTCCTAAAAGTTTCATAAGAATCCCACCATAAACAAGAAAGAAATGAAGCAACAAAGATTTTATTCGAGAGCAATGAGTGCGAGAGAGATAGCGCTAGTCATGCCGACCAATAGTATTCATACACACATATGTATGTGCATACATTTAACGTCAAACAAATTTGTATGTACATACAGACAAACACATGTATGCTCGATTATGCTTTGCTTTTTTTTTTGTTTTAACGTGTTCTAATACAAGAACTATCTATTGGAATATCCGGATACCGATTTTAACATTATAATTGGGAATAAAAGCAGAGAGTATTATACGGTCGGGCTCGTTCGACTGTACTTTTCTTACTTGTTTTTTTTTTTATTTTTTCAATCGTGTTCTAATACAAGAACTATCCATTGTAATACCTGAATGCCGATTGAATTAATTTAATCGGGAATAAAAGCAGAAAATAGTGTCGAGCGTGTTCGATTGTTCTTTTCTTTCTTGTAAGGATGGACGCACTTATGTCAGGCAGAAAAAACTGCGCTCTCCTCCTCAAAACCTGTGATCAATAAATGTAATAACTCTGTTTATACATAAACTAACCGCCCTAATTTGCAAACGAAGCGTGGCCCAAGTAGAAGAAGTGCCTGTTATTATTTTTCGTACTTTTATGTAAACCTTAGGTCTGCGGTAACAAAACGCAGATTCGGCTAGCTGGACTGTAGCCTTTCTTACTTGTTAAAGATTAATATTTCATCAGTTGACTACAAAGAGCTGAAGTGCCACTATTTTGAGCGATGTCTTGAAAATAAAATATCAAAAATCATCGAAATTTAGAAAAAACTGAACAAAATACGAACGTGGTGGACACGTTTCAGTCGATTCAAACGACTGTAGGAGACCTTGCACCTACACTGGTACGAGGTAATGCGTGAACAGCAGCTATGCCAAATTGCTGAAGTTATACAACAACGTTAATTATATTTTCATGGAAGCAAATTATTGAAGGATTTGAAATCTAGTAAACTATGTAAATAATTTCGAATGCATTAGGTTAGTAAATGTATAATATATTTAAATTGATTCGTAAAGAACACATTGTAGATTCATTTATAATAAACATAAATAAATCAAATAAAAATAAAATAAATAAATAATATAATCAAATAAAAAGAAAAGTACATTAACACTCCAACCCAAGAAATGCCGTGCTTTGTGCGAGAGAAGAGTCTTTCCCATCGATCACGGCGGGACAAGACGAAGGATCGTGATGTGCTGGCTCCGAAACCTGTTCATCCTCGGGCTCTTAGATTCCATGGACTGTTTGGCATGTCCTACGTGCGCCAACATGTTATGGTCGATGAGAGGTGGACTCCCAACTCGTTGACCGAGCAATTTGGCGGAATGACAGATTTGCTAAGTGAGTGTTCCACTAATACTAACTACAACTGAAGGCATTTGTCTTAACAAAGATTTTTTTAAGACCGTCGTGTGATCTACAAAAGATACGAGACGAAGGCAAATCGTCAGCGATACTTTCGAGAAAGTAAGCGACTAAAATTGCAATGTCGCGATGGACGAGTTAAGCTCCAGAACATCCTCGCAGGGGATAACACTCACAAGATCAAAAACTTTTTAATCAAACACAGAGACATGCAACGACTTTATCAGAGGATGCCCATACATCAAGTGGTGGACAACATCAATCAGCGCACTTTCGTCTTGCGCAAGGAGCGGGATCGCCTTGAGTTCCGTCTAGACCAGCGCAAGCATGAGTACAGGGAACTATTGGTGCGTAATAACTCATAAATTACATAAATGTTTTTTTACAAGTGTATGGTTTCAGCTGGATCGTGCAGTGCTAGAGAATCGCATTAAATACAGAAATGAGTTTGTGCTCGAAGAAGAGCTCAAATCTCGTGTATTTATTAAGAAAATAGAAAATTCAAATGTACGCTTAAAGGCAATCAAGACTATAAATAACACCTATAAGAAAATAATACAAGTTCTTCTACACGATGCAATATTCTATGAGCCCATTCTTCGCTCTCTAAGTGCTGACATGGAGGATCAGTCGACTTTTATCAAGCACATTCTCTATTTGGGCATTCCGGCGATAGCCAAGTTCAAGGAACTGAACTACGAATATAGACAGCTCGAGGATAAGTCCCGGAAGAATCTTCAAGCGAAGCTCCAAATGCTGGCTTCGCTTAAGAAGCCGCCGCTTTCTCAAATAACCCATGTCAAGCACAAGGAGGAGATTTCTAAGACCGCCGATCCAAAACGTTATGTGCGTGAAACGCGGAGCATGATGATCCTTAAGCTGGTCCTCAAATCCATCGAGACCACAATTAGAGAAGTGAAGTTCGTTACTTTATGCTCTCAAGCTAAGGAAATTTATCCGCGGTAAGTCTTCTGAACTCGTCGATTAATTACTCGCTTATCAAATCGTTCACCTAAAGCATGAAGTGCCAGGTAGATAATAATGAGAAGCTTCACCGTCTAATAGAGAATGATATGTTGGCCCACGAGATGCTTGAGACAAAAATGAAGTGCGCCAATGTGCTTAAGGGGGTCCTGGTAAACAATCTCTCTGAAGAGGAAATCAAGTAAGCTTTTTTCAAAATTGTTTTCATATCTTAAAATTTCGTTTGCAGCCGACTTGAGCGCATTAAGGACTTAAGAAAGATGTTGCTTATCGAGGAGGATCTGGAGCGCTCAACTCTGGAACATATAAAGAATCGAGGAGATGCTTATGTTATGCTGCGGTAAGATTGTCTTATAACCTGGGGAGCTTTTAAGTTTGTCAGCGTAAGCTTTATGGTCTTTATAAATATATATATAGTTAAAGCTTCTTTGGCCGGACAGCCACGGTTCTAGCATTTTGCCGCACAAGGGAGATGTCCGCCTAAGGGAACGGATTTTGTATGAAAAATTTGTCCGGCTAAGGGAGATGTCCTGTATATATATAAATATATAAAACTTAAAAAAACACGGTTTTCTCCTTTTTTGACCCCGTACTCTTAAAAAGAGTATGGAGGTCTATCAGGTTTGTCAGAAGCGAAATGTGCGTAACAGGTAAAAGGAGGCGTTTCCGACCCCATAAAGTATATATATTCTTGATCAGCATCGATAGCCGAGTCGATATAGCCATGTCCGTCCGTCTGTATGAACACCTGGATCTTTTAAACTACAAATGCTAGAGCCCCCAAATTTGTAATAAATATTCCAATATTAGTACAGCCTATATGCATTTAGTACTAAATCCCACGTGCAAACCAAATTTCATCTAGATCGGACCACTATATCATATAGCTGCCATAGGAACAATCGGTTAAAAATGCTGAAAATGCTTAGTATGAAAATTTTTAGTGTCTCTTGAACGATTTGAACTAAATTCTCGCCATATGCATTCATTACCATTTTCCATCAGCTGACCAAATTTTATCCTGATCGGACCACTATATCATATAGCTGCCATAGGAACAATCGGATGAAATACTTAGTATGAAAATTTTCGATGTCTATTAAGCGATTTCAATCAAATTCACGCAATTTGCATTTGTTATCATTCCCAATGTGTTGATCAAATTTCTTTCAAATCGGACTACTATATCATATAGCTGCCATAGGAACAATCAGTTGAAATACTTAGTATGAAAATTTTCTATGTCTGTTGATCGATTTTAACCAAATTCGCAAAATATTCATTTATTATTATTTCCTATATGCTTACAAAATTGTATTCAAATCGGACTACAATATCATATAGCTACGGTTTGAACAATTACCGATAAAAATAAAACTAACGCAATATGCGTGTCTGCAAGGGTATTTAATCTTCGGCTAGCCGAACATAATCTTCTTTTCTTGTTTTTTTTATGTTTTATATATATTTAGACCCCGAACTCTTAAAAAGAGTATAGGGGTCTATTAGGTTTCTCAGAAGCCAAATGTTCGTAACAGGCAGAAGGAAGCTTTTCCGACCCCATAAATTATATATATTCTTGATCAGCATTAACAGCCGAGTCGATATAGCAATGTCCGTCTGCCCGTCCGTCTGTATGAACACCTGGATCTCAGAAACTGTAAGAGATAGAAACACCAAATTTGTAATAAAAATTCAGTAACTTTCTCGAGCAAATCATCAAAATTGATGTTTTCTGCGAATATCTTTGTAACTATAGCACTTAGGAACACCAATTCTGGTACGCAGGTTCCTAGAGACAACACAAATGCAACGTCATTCAAAATTTAGGTCTGCCACGCCCCCTTTTCCCACAAGAACTAAGCAAATTTTTCAAACTTACATGCCTTTTTAAAGCATTTGGTAATATAGTACGGTATTGTAGTTCAAAATTTGATTAAAGACAAATTATATCAAACTAACCTGAACGTTGCATAAAAATCCAACTATAAACAACTGAGCAATTAGACAACAAATTAGCCCATGAAGCGCGTTGTAAATGCACGTGGTTAAAAGAAAAGAGATAACTATATGTTTATATATACATTAGCCGCAGTAGTTTGCGAAGAGAGTGTGGTGCGACTAATAGGGTTGCGTCGTGTTATGCAACTTTCCTATAAGTTCGCAGGTTTAATTCCCGACAGTGGAATTTATTAATATACTTTTTTAAATTTCAAACAAAAATGTAAATAAAGAATTTTAACTGGTACAACGGCCAATGAGGTTCGAACCCGGCACAGACCCAGAAATTTAATTTATTTTTTATTTTTTAAATAACTACATTATTATATATAAATGAAAATAATGAATGAAGTGGTGCAACTAGTAGGGCAGCATGATATGGAACTTGCGTCAGTAAGCGCGGGTTCAAATCCCATCAGTGACTGATTTAAAATTTTTTTTTAAAATGTAATTTTAAAACTTAAATTTTAAATTACAGTCGTATTCAAATATTAATTTCGAATACAAGGAAAGTACGGGGTCTTTTACAGTCGGCGCGCTCGACTGTAGCCTTTGTTACTTGTTTTAAATTTAATTTTAAAACTTAAATTTTAAATTACAGAGTACGGGGTCTTTTACAGTCGGCGCGCTCGACTGTAGCCTTTCTTACTTGTTTTTTTTTATATGTAAATGAAAGTAATCGGGTTTTTGTTAAATGTATGGCGTGGTGCAACTAGTAGGGTTGCAGCATGTTCTG
The DNA here is from genome assembly GCA_035047505.1 of Drosophila parthenogenetica. Taxonomy (NCBI): domain Eukaryota; kingdom Metazoa; phylum Arthropoda; class Insecta; order Diptera; family Drosophilidae; genus Drosophila; species Drosophila parthenogenetica. The sequence continues at coordinate 3,178,379 of JAWNPM010000187.1, read as the reverse complement.
GAACCTGAGTCTGATAGCGCGGCTTCGAATCCCATCAGTGGCTTGATATAACATTTTTTTTTAAATTTAATTGTTTTTAATTTAAATTTTAAATTACAGTCATATTCAAATATTATTTTCTAATACAAGGAGAATACGGGGTCTTTTGCAGTTTGCGATTTATTTTATTGCAATTTATCTAAGCAAAGCAAATATGGATTCAATTAATTTAAACACATTGATTCGGTACTCTTACATATTTGCTTGAGAAATCCCAAATATATATTACATGTTATTTAATACTATTTGAAAAGCTGAATAGAATGAAACACTTATTTTATGTTTTATATAAGTTATATTTAGTTCTGTGACCTTAACTTTTGGCAACACCAGCAACCACGTCTTATTCGCTTTCAAAAAACAGATTAAAGAGAGAAAAATAATGTTAAGTGTGACCAAACTTCATGTCACTTAAAATACTTAATCTAGTGTTCTAAAGTGTAATTTTTGTAAGTGGAATAGGGGTATTCCAACAAGCCCCCTCAAAAATTACATTACTAAATAAACAAAATTTCAATACATATTAGTTCAAAAAAAACTTATCTACTAATTGCTGTGGTTGGTGTGCCATCTGGGATGTCTTATGTGATCCAGCATTCACTCTAAGGATACAGGGAAAACCCAGAAAAACCTGTATCGGATCAACTTAAAAAATTGTTTACAAATTAATTTTAGAAATTTATTAACATAACTCAACAATTCAAAAAGGTTTGCAAATTAAATAAACAAAACAAAAAAAAATTCTTTGGCATCGAGAAACAGTTGATTTGTTTAGTCGTCTTCCAAGAGTCCCAATTTCTTTCGGAATCCTAAAAATTTTCCGACTGGCAGCGGCTTTGTAAAGATGTCAGCAACTTGGTTCTCTGTAGGAATATACTCGAGAAAAATTGTATTATTTTCCATTTGCTCTCTAGCAAGATGATATTTAATGTCTATATGCTTAGCTCTTTTGTGACATGAGGGGTTATTGGCTATACAGATACATCCCTGATTATCTTCTTAAATTTTTATGGGATTTTCTAGTTTAATATTTACGCTGTTTATTAGAGACTTTAGCCATAACGCTTCTCTTACAGCTTCGAACAGGGCCATATACTCAGCTTCAGTAGACGAAGCTGCTACTGAGCTTTGTTTCTTGGTGTTCCAACAGATCAGATTAGAATCAAATACTTTAAACAAAAAACCTGTGGTACTCTTTCTATCAATCTCATTCCCACCCCAATCAGAGTCTACATATCCAACTAGAATGTTTTCAAATGTTTCATTCTTATTAAGAACCAACTTTATATCGACACTTCCTTTTAAGTATCTAAGGACCCTCTTTAAGCATTGCCATAACTCTGAGTTATTCTTACTACTATATCTACTCAAAATATTTACTGCAGTAGACAAATCAGGGCGTGTACACAGCATGATGTACATTAAACATCCGATAAGATTTCGACAGGGTGCTCCACAATCTTCATCTGAATTAAGCAATTCATAATGCATCTTATTCGGTAAAGGGGTACTTACTGCATTGCAGTTTTCCATATTATATTTGCTTAAAATTCTCGAAATATAAGAGAACTGACTTAAGCAAATTTTATTAGGTAACATTTCTATTCTTATGCCAATGAAATGACGTATATCTTCTAAATCAGTGCAATCTTTTAATGCTTGCTCAAAAACCTCAAACCAGCATCTTGCTGCTTGTTTGAGTCCATAAATTGCCTTATTCAATTTACAAATATTATGACCATTGCTTGAGGCACCTTGAGGAAGTTGCATATATATCTCCTCATTTAGCTTTCCATTCAAGAAAGCTGTTTTCACATCCACAGCTAAAGATAAAATGAACCGAAAGCTAGAAATTCTAGCAACAAGAGCAAATGTTTCGTCATAATCTATCTGATATTTTTGGGTAAACCCTCGTGCAACAAGTCTAGCCTTGTATTTCAAAGGATTTCCAAGTTCATCATACTTAATGGAAAATACCCATCTGCTATCGACAATGTTTTTGTTCTTTGGCCTTTCCGTCATGGTCCATGTATTATTAATTTCGTGAGCATTTAACTCAATTTTTATGGCTTCTTTCCAAAGATGTTTGTCATTTCGATGTTTTATCTCTTCAAATGTATTTGGAACATCATTAAAAACAGTGTGACCATTTAATATAAACATATTTATATGACAATCGTCTTCATTATACGATATTTGTGGTTTGCCTTTTAATCTTTCACTTTTTCTTGTTATTGCTTCGATTGTTTCATGTTCCGTACTCTCATTCGGGAAACACGCTTCTTTACTTTCATTCAGGACAACAGATTTAGTTCTCTTCCAACTTTCATTCGGAATATTTATGTGATCAGATTCCTTACTATCTTTCAGGATTTCAGTTTTATCACACTCCTTACTTTCATTCAGGACATCAAGGTAATTTCTTTTCTTACTTTCATTCAGAAAATATTCATTACCACTTTTATTACTTTCTTTAAGCAAATCTGTTTCATTGTTGACAACCCTTGAATTAACCATATTAGTTTCATCAACGACAACATCTCTTGCAACGATGAACTTTTCATTGACAGCATCCCACAATTTGTATCCATTTGGCTCACATCCCACAAGGATACTCTTAAATGATTTTTCATCGAATTTTCCATTCTTATTTTTATTGTGTACGTACACAGTTGAGCCAAACACTCTCAAATGACTCAGATTGGGTTTTCTGCTGTGCCACTTCTCATATGGCGTAATTCTACTTTCATCGAGAGCCCTACATGGAATTCTGTTAATAAGATATGTTGCTGTTAAAACAGCTTCACCCCAAAAATGTTTTTCTAATCTTGCACCATTTATCATAGCCCGAGCTTTATCAGTAATAGATCTTATCATTCGTTCAGATACACCGTTCTGTTGTGGTGTATGTGGCACAGTTAAATAATAGGATATCCCTTTTTCTACACAAAAAATACGCATCTCATTTGACAGGTACTCCATTGTCAATATATAAGTTAACTATTTTCAGATTAAAATGCGCTTCACTCTTCGCTACAAAGTCTTTGAACATATTAAATACTTCTGACTTATATTTGATCAAATAAGTAACACAATAATGTGTAAACTGATCTACGAAGATTACGTAGTAGTTTTTGTCATTCAGAGTAACTGGAGTAATTGGTCCACATACATCTGAATTCACTACGAATAATGGTCTTTTAATATGGCTTTTGTCTTTGAATCTGTTAAATGGTAGTCTTTTTTGTTTTCCATTTATAGAGGGTTCACAAATATCATCGGACAACTCTAAATTATTAAGAACGCTATTATCATTGAACATATTATTTCTTTTTATTTCAAGTAAATTGCCATTGCTAATGTGCCCAAGCCTCTCATGCCACAATTTATATTTATTTTTCGCATTTAAAGTATATGCGCGAAAGTTAAGCACTGGAATATTATTCAACATACCTGAGTTTTTCACCAGTAGTATTCCGTTTTTGCTTATGGAAGTCTCTTTACTGACACCAAATTACCTGCAGCTTCCCTGCAGTACAAGACATCCTCCAGTGTAATTTCGAAGCCATTTTGCAGCCGCACAATACCACGCTTGGTGGCATATATATATTCCCCTTGTTTAGCCACAGCGTTTTTTAGAGGTGGCACCAACTTCACGGAGTCGGAATACAATGACTCATCATTTATTAAATGGTCACTCGCTCCAGAATCCAAAATGAATTCATTTTTATTTAAATTTGTTTTTACTTTTTTAAACATGAATGCAAAGCCGGGTTGTGATGTTGCCAATTGCGCTTGGTTATTTTCATTATTTTTTTCTCTTGAAATTCTTTTAAATGCATAACAATCATTCTTTATTATGACCTTCCTTTCCACAGTGATGACACTTGAAACTATTTCCCTGCTTGCCCTTAAAATATTTATTTGGTTTGGTCACCCTATTTTTAAAATTGACTTGTGCGCGTGTGTACTTATTGTTGTTGCTTTTATTTTGTACAACTGCTTTCATCACCTTCTTACTTGTATCATTATTGTCGTTATTGAGTTTAACTTCGTGATCTAATAACCTATTTTTCACAAAAGCTAATGTCAGGTTATCCTCTGATAGCGTTTCTATAGCTGTGATCACTCCATTGTAAGAAGACGGCAACGTAAGCAACAAATGCGACACCTTATCCATTTCTTCTAATTTTGCACCGGCAGCTAACAATTCACTAACTAACTCACCAAAGATGTTGAAGAAGGTCAGCAGTGGCATCTCACTCGACAGCTTCAGCGAGAGCAAACATTTGCGCAACGCCAATTGCGATGCCAAGCTTTTGCGCTCATAAATAGCGTCTAAGCTGTCAAAAATTAGACGCGTCGTTTTGTCGCTTGCCGCAAAATTAAGAAACGAATCACTTAAATGCTCTATGAGCGTACTTTTAGCACATCGCTCTGCCTTTTCCCAAGAGTCATCGACTTCGTTGGGCATCACTTGATCAATAACTTTCAATACATCTAATTCTGCAAATAATGCCCTTATCCGAAAATTCCAGATAGAATATTTTTCCCCGTCAAAAGGCTTTATATTGCGCTTTGACTTATCAATTTTTTTTTCGTTTTACACACACACACACATAGCTACGAATGAGGAAGAAAAAAGGAAACAAAAAACTTGCACGTGGAATCGAATTTCACAATTATATTAAACTTCAGAGGTAATCAAAAATTGTTTATTTATATGTATTTACTAGGCATGGACTGAGCCCATAACCTATTTGAAAAGCTGAATAGAATGAAACACTTATTTAATGTTTTATATAAGTTATATTTAGTTCTGTGACTTTAACTTTTGGCAACACCAGCAATCACGTCTTATTCGCTTTCAAAAAACAGATTAAAGAGAGAAAAAAAATACTGTTAAGTGGGACCAAACTTCATGTCACTTAAAATACTTAATCTAGTGTTCTAAAGTGTAATTTTTGTAAGTGGAATAGGGGTATTCCAACAAATACAGACAAATTTATATTCAAATCTTATTCTTTTACAGCGTAAACATTTGGAACCTAATTGAAGTCTTAAGGCACGTGGATCGTCCTCCGAGATCCTTGAGGTCACATTACCCGAACTCGTATCTAAAGCTGCCACTGTTAAAATTTGAGATGCTTACTATGCGAGCTGCAGCTCCAGAGATTTATGAGGAGAATAGTTGAGTAAACATTATCATTGAATAACTTTGATCATTGTCTGTATATTTTCATACAGTTGATAATGTGATGCACCTGCTAAAACGCAAGGTGTACAAACTAATGAAGGGTTACATGGTGGAGATGAAGCCGGCGATGATCAAACGCAATAAGGAGGAGTATCATGCAGACTTTCTGGCCAGTCGGTACTATTTTGAAGCCACCGAGGATGATGACCAACAGGCCGTTTCTCAGGAGCAAGATCTGCTGCAAGAAAACAAGACTATGGCAAATATTCCGAATCGCAAACAGATTAAGGCTGCAAGTGCAAAATACCTTGAAGACATGGCAAAACGCGATGAATAAATTTCAGTTTTATTTTAAATTTAAAGTTACAAGTTTAACAAGGCAATGAGCATGCAAAGATTAACGTATTCGTCCAGACGGTAAAATATTAATGAAATAAACTCCCACATATATAAAAAAAAATAATTATACTTTCTGCAAGAGTATATTGGGTTAGTGCAAATGTATGTAACAGGCAGAAGGAGGCGTGGCAGACCCCATAAAGTATATATATATATATATATATATATATAAATATATAAATCAGCATCAACAGCCGAGACGATATAGCAATGTCCGTCTGTCTGTCTGTCTGTCCGTCCGTCCGTATAAACACCTGGATCTTTTAAACCACAAAAGCTAGAGCCACCAAATTTGGAATGAAAGTCCGCCTATATGTCAGGCAGGTTAAGTTTTTTTTTTTCAAATTTTTGCCGCGTCCCCTACCGCCCCCGCAAATCGTAAAAAACTATTTTCATTAATCTACAACTTGCAAGCTATCGGAGCTATCGTGACCAAATTTACAAAGTACATGTATGGTATTGTACAACTATCCTCACCAAGTCTGGTCCAGATCGGACATCTATAGTCTATAACTCCCAAAGGACAAATCGGTTAAAAATGGGACGTTTGTATCGTGACTTGTAGTATAAGTTGAGTTATCGTAACGAAATTCACACATTGTGTGTATGGAATCATTGTAACTATCTGCACCAAGTTTGATCAGGATCAGGCAACTATAGCCTATAGCTTCCATAGTACAAATCGGTCGAAAACGGGACATTTGGATTGAAAAATGCTCACTAGAAGGAGTACGGGGTCTTTTACAGTCGGCGCGCCCGACTGTAGCCTTTCTTACTTGTTTTTGTTTTAATGTTTTCTAATACATGAACTGTCTATTGTAATATCCGGATACCGATTTTAACAATTTAATTGGGAATAAAAACAGAGAGTACTATACGGTCGGGCACGTTCGAATGTACTTTTCTTACTTGCTTTTTTAGTCAAATATTGGAGAAAGGTAGGTGTAAGTTATATTGAAATAAAAAATTGCTTAATTTGTGCTTAATTATTACTTTAAAGAGTTTAAATAAATGTTCGTATTATGCTTAATAGAGTCGTATTCTTTACTATAAAACTGTTAAGATAATATGTATGGTGCCATAAATATGTGTATCTTTTTGGACTTTAGTATATTCTCCAAACAGAGAAATGTTTTAGATTAAGTACTTACTTAAATGACATTAGTAAATTATACAGAGTTACTATTAAACATATATATCATGCTTATTTTTTGAATTGTAATTTGTGTCAGTAAATATCATTGAATATCTTAAGCATTTTATTGTGTCTATAAACACTTCAACAGACTCCATTAATCATATCCGCTGGCAGAGCCTTCCGCAGAAGGAGCCTTGGCAGACCCCATAAAGTATACATATTTTTGATCAGCATCAACAGCCGAGTCGATATAGCAATGTCCGTCTGTCCGTCCGTCCGTATGAACACCTGGATCTCAGAGACTTTAAGAGCTAAAAACACCAAATTTGTAATAAAAATTCCGGAACTTTTTCGAGCAGATCAAGTTTATTTCAAATCCAAATCCAAAAATCCAACTATAAACAACTGAGCAATCAGGTAACAAAGTGTCCCTTGAATCGCAGTGTCAATGCACGTGGTTGAAAGAAAATAGATAACTGTATGTTTATATATACATTAGCCGCAGTAGTTTGCAAAGCGAGCGTGGTCCAGGTAGTAGGGATGCTTGTAGTTATTTTTAGCACTTGTAAACACAAGACCTGCGGTTCGAACTCCGGCGCAGACTCAGAAATTAATTTTATTTTTTTTTTTAAATTTAGCACTATTATATCTTAATACAAAATAATCGGAGCCGTCTCATAAGGAGGGGTTGGTGCGATTAATAGTGTTGCGGCGTGTTCTGCAAGTTGAGTATAGGTTCGCCGGATCAATTCCAGACGGTGAAATTTTCTAATATACTGTTTTAAATTTAAAAAAAAAAAATGTAAATATACAATATTAACTGGTGCAACAGTGGTTGGGTTGCGGTTAGTCGTTTGTTTCTAAAGCAATGGTCTGCGGTTCGAACCCGGCTCAGACTCAGAAATTAGATTTTTTTTTGTGCTTGTTATATAATAACATTAGTATATGTAAATGAAAATAATCGGATTTCTGTCTAATGCGGGGCGTGGTGCGACTGATAGGGTTGCGGCGTGTTATGCAACTTGCGTATAAGTTCGCAGGTTCAATTCACGACAGTGGAATTTATTAATACACTTTTTTAAATTTCAAACAAAAATGTAAATAAAGAATTTTTACTGGTGCAACAGCCAATGGTCTGCGGTTCAAACCCGGCACAGACCCAGAAATTGAATTATTTTTTTATTTTTTAAATAACTACATTATTATATATAAATGAAAACAAGTAAGAGAAGTACAGTCGAACACGCCCGACCGTATAATACTCTCTGCTTTTATTCCTAATTATAATGTTAAAATTGGTATATATTATATTACAATAGATAGTTCTGGTATTAAAACACGAAGATTCATATGTTTGTCTGTTTGTAGATACAAATTCGTTTGACGTTAAATGTATGCACATACATATGTGTGTATGTATACTATTGGTCGGCACGACTAGCGCTGTCTCCCTCGCACTCATGGGCTCGAATAAAATCTTTGTTGGTTCATTTCTTTTCTGTTTATGGTCGGATTCTTATGAAACTTTCAGGAGAGTTTGACATGATTCGTCTTCAAACGAATAACAACACTGTACGATAAAAACAAATGGCTTAAAAATTTTGCAAATTTGAAAATTTTGTTTATTTCTTGCGGAAAAAGGGGGCGTGGCAGCCCAAAACTTTTGATGCCATTGCATTAATGCGGTCTTAAGGAACACGTATACCAAAATTGGTATTCCTAAGTGCCATAGTTACTGAGATATTCGCCGAAAACATAGATTTTTTCGGAGGTGTGTCGGGTTTTTGACTCATTGTGGGCGAATGGGGCGTGGCATCGAAAAAAAAAAGATTCTTGTATTGACTGACTAAATATCGAGTCGATTGAGACCGAACTTGTAGCTCTTACCATCTCTGAAATCTGTTTGTTCATACGGACAGACAGACAGACGGACAGACAGACATGTTACATACATTTGCACAAACCTAATATACTCTTGCAGAGAGTATAATAATCAAATTTCTGCCAGATGAATGGTGTGGTGTAACTAGTAGGGTTGCAGTATGATATGGAAATTGCGTCAGTAAGCGCGGGTTCGAATTACAGCCGTATTCAAATATTAATTTCGGAGAGTACGGGGTCTTTTACAGTCGGCGCGCTCGACTGTAGCCTTTCTTACTTGTTTGTTTTAACGTTACCGATTTAAACATTATAGTTGGGAACAAAAGAAGAGAGTATTATACGGTCGGGCGTGTTCGACTGTGCTTTTCTTACTTGTTTTATAATATCACATATGTCCTCATATTGAGTACTCTAGAAATAAGTACAGGGTCTATTAAAGTCGACACGTTCGACGATAAAAAAGGCGAAGATAATGATTATTTTGAGACACAAGAGTTACACACAAATACACACACACATATGAACACACATACAAGCCATTAATTATGTTATGTAAGATCCGCTTAGACAATCATTGTGGCAACGTGTTCAGTTTTTTGGGCAGATCAATGTTTATTCATTATTATGACGTGGTGCATAGCAGAGTTTCATTGCACTTGTTTCATGGTGTGAATTCCATAAGCCCTTCACAATCAATGTGGTTTGACTGTCGGCGTCTCGCTCCTGGTATTACCACGGAGAAATTGGGTGCAAGTGTTAAAAAAAAATGGGTAACTTAAGGTTTGCGGTTTTCTTTAAAAGCCCATTTGGTCAAAATACATAAGTTGGTCTTGGAACAAATGGTTTACTGCGGTTGATTTCTTTTGCAAATGCTCCAAATTAGTTTGTTGTGTAAATTTTGTATTTACATAAAACATATTTATTGTTTGTTTAAACCCTCATTGTCACTTTACAATTTATTGTTTTAAAATATTTTATTTAAACCAAATAATATTCATATACATTCATACTCAACAATTATGTATATATTTTACAACCAAAGAAGGACTAATTAATATTAAATCATTACAGTGCTGTTCCTATGTATATGACCAGCAGTCTGAACAGTACAAAACACAAAAGAAAAGTTCAGTCGAGAACGCCCGACCGTATAATACTCTCTGCTTTTATTCCCAATTATAATATTAAAATTGGTGTGCAGGTATTGCAATGCATAGTACTTGCATTAGAACACGTTGGAATAATATAATTCAAAACTGATTTGAGCTTACGTCTTTATCTAACCCGCCCAACCCATGGGCCGAAGAGCAAAATTTTAATTACACTCGAAGGCTAAACAAATTTAGCAAACCAAACCCAACCCGTCCCCCCGAAAAAATTCAAATAAAATTTTAATTAATAATAAAATGTTTTATGCTTTCTGAAAAACAGCACTTAAATTACATATATTATTATAAATAACAAGAAAGAATGCTATAGGCGCCTCGCGACTTTAGGATACCCGTTACTCAGTTTCAATATGTAATTAAGAATGGGCAATGATAATAATAATAGTGCAATAGTTTAGGCGATGGCTAAGATAGCTTGGAAAACACAGAAAATTTTCACAAAAATTTATGATCAGAGCATATTTTTGACAGATTATTTCTATGGGAGATATACGATATAGTAGTCCGATTTGAATGAAACTCAGTGAGTATGTTTATTTTTTTTATTGATAAATATATTGTGTGTCAGTTTCATTAAGATAGCTTGGTAAATACAAAAAGTGTTCATACAAATTCATTCTAAGAGCGAATTTTTGACCGATTGTTTCTATGGGAGCTATACGATTTGGATCAAACTTGGTCAGCTAATGTACGCCATAGATATGTACATCCTGTGTGAATTTGGTTCGGATAACTTAACTAAAAAAAAAGCTTTCTATACTTAAACATTCTACTTTTACCTGCTTTAACCTTTATATGAACACAGAACGCCCTAAAGTAGGCGTGTCCAAAAACAAAAACAAACTTGTACTGCTTGGGTATTTTATCTTTCATTTGCGACCTCTCGGGTCTTTCTAGCTCTTATAGTTGCTGAGATCCTTTTGTTCATACAAACGGACAGACGGACGGACGGACAGACGGACATGGCTATATCGACTCGGCTGTTGATGCTGATCAAGAATATATATACTTTATGGGGTCTGCCACGCCTTCTTCTGCCTGTTACATACATTCCAACGACTACAATATACCCTTGTACTCTACGAGTAACGGGTATAAAAAGCTAATGTCTTCAAAACGGCATGCAAGTGTAAAAAGTTTTTTATTTCTTTTTAATGACATTGCATTTATGGTGTCTGTAAGGACCTGCGTCCTAAAATTGGTATTCTTAGGTGCCACAGTTACTGAGATATTCGCCGAAATCATCAATTTTTCCCGAGGTGTGCCAATTTTCTTGCTCAGTGTGTGCAAATGGGGAGTGTCAGATTCTTGTAATGACTGACTAAATATGGACTCTTGCCATATCTGAAATCTGTTTGTTCATACGGACAGACATACGGACATGGCTATATATGCTCGGCTTGTGATGATTATCAAGAATAAATATACTTTTTGGTAAATAAGAGCAACAATCAGATTTAATTGCCCTGCGCCCCACCAAGTGCTGGATTTGTTCAATTGTTTACACTTTTTTACAATTTGCTTCCCCTCGCAATAAATATTGATAGGCGAGTAACTAAATTAAAAACATATTCATCATATTCAGAAATAAACCACAGACGAGTCATAATAAATCGTAAAAGATATACAAGAAGCTACGGAAGTATTGAGCAATTTAAAAATTAAAGTTAAGGTCGCTCTTGTCGAAGGGGCGTCTCCCTCAGACAATGCCAAAATTTGTATAAGCGGGCAAAATTACATTTACTCATTTAGATGTGTGATGTTACTAATATTCGAAGATCAAGTCACTCAGTGTGCTTAAAGCAGCTAGCCATTCTTAGCCACATTAATAAAGTAAATAGTTTCATATGACCAGATGATTGGCGGAAAGAAAATATTTCATTCAAACAATGCAATGTCTTAAGATAGCTTGGTAAATACAAAAAGTGTTCATACAAATTCATTCTAAGAGCGAATTTTTGACCGATTGTTCCTATGGGAGCTATACGATTTGGATCAAACTTGGTCAGATTATGTACGCCATAGATATGTACATCCTGTGTGAATTGGTTCGGATAACTTAACTAAAAAAAAAGTTTTCTATACTAAATCATTCTACTTTTGCCTGCTTTAACCTTTATATGAACACAGAACGCCCTAAAGTAGGCGTGTCCAAAAACAAAAACAAACTTGTACTGCTTGGGTATTTTATCTTGCATTTGCGACCTCTCGGGTCTTTCTAGCTCTTATAGTTGCTGAGATCCTTTTGTTCATACAAACGGACAGACGGACGGACGGACAGACGGACGGACGGACGGACGGACAGACGGACATGGCTATATCGACTCGGCTGTTGATGCTGATCAAGAATATATGTACTTTATGGGGTCTGCCACGCCTTCTTCTGTCTGTTACATACATTCCAACGACTACAATATACCCTTGTACTCTACGAGTAACGGGTATAAAAAGCTAAACTGACTAAATATGGACTCAATACTGATCAAATGCGAACTTGTAGATGCTGCCATATCTGAAATCTGTTTGTTGATACGGACAGACATACGGACATGGCTATATATGCTCGGCTTGTGATGATTATCAAGAATATATATACTTTTTGGGGTATGCCACGCGTCCTTCTGCATACTTTGCACAAGCCCAATATACTCTTGCAGAGAGTATGAAAATAAGCGCAACAATCAGATTTGATTGCCCTGCGCCCCACCAAGTGCTGGATTTGTTCAATTGTTTACACTTTTTTACAATTTGCTACCCCTCGCTATAAATATTGATAGGCGAGTAACTAAATTAAAAACATATTCATCATATTCAGAAATAAACCACAGACGAGTCATAATAAATCGTAAAAGATATACAAGAAGCTACGGAAGTATTGAGCAATTTAAAAATTAAAGTTAAGGTCGCTCTTGTCGAAGGGACGTCTCCCTCAGACAATGCCAAAATTTGTATTAGCTGGCGAAGTTACATTTACTCATTTATATGTGTGATGTTACTAATATTCGAAGATCAAGTCACTCAGTGTGCTTAAAGCAGCTAGCCACATTAATAAAGTAAATAGTTTCATATGACCCGATGATTGGCGCAAAGAAAATATTTCATTCAAACAATGCAATGTCTTAAAGCTAAGACATTTCAGATTGCTTGCGAGCAAAAAAAACCTATTTAACCCGATACTTTGAACTCTTGGTTCAAAACGATCAGCAGTAGCTGTTCCTAAAGTTACATTTTGCCTGCAAACGGTTACAACCCTTCCAAAAGAAAAGATATAGAAAAACGAGTAAGAAAGGCTACAGTCGAGCGCGCCGACTGTAAAAGACCCCGTACTCTCCTTGTATTCGAAATTAATATTTGAATACAACTGTAATTTAAAATTTAAGTTTTAAAATTAAATTAAACAAGTAAGAAAAGTACAGTCGAACGAGTCCGACCGTATAATACTCTCTGCTTTTATTCCCAATTAGATAGTTTTTCTATTAGAACACCTTACAACAAAAAAGACAATTTATAATCGAACATTCATATGTTTGTCTGTATGTACATACAAAATGACGTTATATGTATGCACATATATATGTGTATGTATACTATTGTCGCCACACATGCATCAAAAGAGTTCAAATATATGCTTGTATGTTTCGGTCGCGCTCGCACTCATGCATTGACTTAAATATTAACTTTATAATCGGTAGCTCTGTTGTTTATTGTTGGATTTTTTTGCAACTTTCAGGATAGTTTGATATGATTTGTCTTCAAACGAATCATAAATAACAATACTGTACGATCAGAACAAATGCCTTTAAAACGGCATGCAAGTTTAAAAAAGTTTTTTTTTTCTCACGGAAAAAGGGGGCATGGCAGCCAAAAATTTTAAATGGTAATGCATTTATACTGTCTCAAGGAACCTGCATACCAAAATTGGTATTCCTAAGTGCCGTAGTTACTGAGATATTCGCTTTAAACATCTATTTTTTCCGAGGTATGTATAGATTTTTGCTCATTGTGGGCAAATGGGGCGTGGCATCAAAAAAAAAAAAGATTCTTGTATTGACTGACTAAATATCGAGTCGATAGAGACCAAACTCGAATTTGTAGCTTTTACCGTCTCTGAAATCTGTGTGCTCATACGGACAGACAGACAGACAGACAGACAGACAGACAGACAGACGGACAGACGGACAGACGGACATGGCTATATCGACTCGGCTTGTGATGCTGATCAAGAATATATATACTTTATGGGGTCTGCCACGCCTCCTTCTGCCTGTTACATACATTTGCACAAACCCAATATACTCTTGCAGAGAGTATAAAAAAAAATTTTAAATCAGTCACTGATGGGATTTGAACCCGCGCTTACTGACGCAAGATCCATATCATGCTGCCCTACTAGTTGCACAACTACATTCATTATTTTCATTTATTTATAATAATGTAGTTATTTAAAAAATAAATTAAATTTCTGGGTCTGTGCCGGGTTCGAACCTCAGACCATTGGCTGTTGTACCAGTTAAAATTCTTTATTTACATTTTTGTTTGAAATTTAAAAAAGTATATTAATAAATTCCACTGTCGGGAATTGAAAATGCGAACTTATAGGAAAGTTGCATAACACGACGCAACCCTATTAGTCGCACCACGCTCTCTTCGCAAACTACTGCGGCTCTCTTTTCTTTTAACCACGTGCATTTACAACGCGCTTCATGGGCTAATTTGTTGTTTAATTGCTCAGTTGTTTATAGTTGGATTTTTATGCAACGTTCAGGTTAGTTTGATATAATTTGTCTTTAATCAAATTTTGAACTACAATACCGTACTATATTACCAAATGCTTTAAAAACGGCATGTAAGTTTGAAAAATTTGCTTAGTTCTTGTGGGAAAAGGGGGCGTGGCAGACCAAAATTTTGAATGACGTTGCATTTGTGTTGTCTCTATGAACCTGCGTACCAGAACTGGTGTTCCTAAGTGCTATAGTTACAAAGATATTCGCAGAAAACATCAATTTTTTCCGAGGTGTGTCTAGTTTTTTGCTTATTACGGGGGCGGTGGGGGGCGTGGCGCCGATTTGAAATAAACTCAGCGTACATCATAGACGGACTTTCATTAAAAAATTTGGTGTCTCTAGCTCTTGTAGTTTAAAAGATCCAGGTGTTCATACAGACGGACGGACAGACAGACAGACCCCTATACTCTTTTTTAGAGTACGGGGTCTAACAAGAAAGAATGCTATAGTCGCCTCGCGACTTTAGGATACCCGTTACTCAGTTTCAATGTGTAATTAAGAATGGGTAATGATAATAATATTAGTGCAATAGTTTAGCGGATGACTAAGATAGCTTGGAAAACACAGAAAATTTTCACACAATTTTATGATCAGGGCATATTTTTGACAGATTATTTCTATGGGAGCTATACGATATAGTAGTCCGATTTGAATGAAACTCAGTGAGTATGTTTATTTTATTGATAAATATATTGTGTGTCAGTTTCATTAAGATAGCTTGGTAAATACAAAACATTTTCATACAAATTCATACTAAGAGCGAATTTTTGACCGATTGTTCTTATGGGAGCTATACGATATAGTAGTCCGATTTGGATCGAACTTGGTCAGCTTATGTACGCCATAGATGTACATCCTATGTGAATTCGGTTCGGATAACGTAACTAACAAACAAGAAAGAAAAGTACAGTGGAACACGCCCAACCGTATAATACTCTCCGCTTTAATTCCCAATTATAATGCTTAAATCGGTATCCAGATATTACAATAGATAGTTCTTGTATTAGAACACGTTAAAACAAAAAAAAAACAAGTAAGAAAGGCTACAGTCGAGCGCGCCGACTGTAAAAGACCCCGTACTCTCCTTGTATTCGAAATTAATATTTGAATACGGTTGTAATTTAAAATTTAAGTTTTAAAATTAAATTTAAAAAAAAAATTTGATTCGGTCACTGATGAGATTCGAACCCGCGCTTACTGACGCAAGTTCCACATCATGCTGCAACCCTACTAGCTACACCACACCATGCAGAAATTTGATTATTTTCATTTATATATAATAATGTAGTTATTTAAAAATTAAAAAAATAATTAAATTTCTGGGTTTGTGCTGGGTTCGAACCGCAGACCATTGGCTGTTGCACCAGATAAAATTCTTCATTTACATTTTTGTTTGAAATTTAAAAAAGTGTATTAATAAGCTCCACTGTCGGGACTTGAACCTACGCAGGATGCATAACGCGCCGCATCCCTATCAGTCGCACCACGCCCCACATTAAACAGAGATCCGATTATTTTCATTTACATATAATATTGTTATTATATAACAAGCACAAAAAAAATATTTAATTTCTGAGTCTGTGCCGGGCTCGAACCACAGACCATTGGTTTAGAAACAAACGACTAACCGCAACCCAACCCTGTTGCACCAGTTAATATTGTACATTTACACTTTTTTTTGAAATTTAAAAAAGTATATTAGAAAATTTCACTGTCGGGAATTGAACCTGCCAAATTATACTCAACTTATGCAGAACACGCCGCAACGCTACTAATTGCACCACCACCTCCTTGTGAGACGGCTCCGATTATTTTCATTAAGATATAATAGTGCTAAATTATAAAATTAAAAAAAAAAGAATTTTAATTTCTGAGTCTGTGCCGGGGTTCGAACCGCAGGTCCTGTGTTTACAAGCAAGTGCGTGGCCCACCCGGACCACGCTCTCTTTGCAAACTTCTGCGGCTAATGTATGTATAAACATACAGTTCTCTCTTTTCTTTCAACCACGTGCATTGACAATGCGCTTCAAGTGACACTTTGTTACCTAATTGCTCAGTTGTTTATAGTTGGATTTTTATGCAACTTTCAGGGTAGTTTGATATAATTTGTCTTTAAACGAATCTTAAATTACTACACTGTACGATGAGGACAAATGCCTTAAAAACGGCATCGAAATTGAAAATTTTATTTTTTTTCTTGTGGAAAAAGGGGGCGTGGCAGCAAAAAAATTTTAATGGCACTGCATTTATGCTGTCCCTAGGAACCTGCGTACCCATATTGGTGGTCGTAAGTGCCATAGTTACGGAGATATTCGCGGAAAACATCAATTTTTTTCGAGGTGTCTTTGGTTTTTTGCTTATTGCGGGGGCAGTAGGGGGCGTGGCACTGATTTGAAATAAACTTGATCTGCTCGCGAAAGTTACTGAATTTTTATTACAAATTTGGTGGTTCTAGCTCTTGTAGTTTAAAAGATCCAGGTGTTCATACAGACGGACGGACAGACGGACAGACGGACAGACGGACATGGCTATATCGACTCGGCTGTTGATGCTGATCAAGAATATATATATACTTTATGGGGTCTGCCACGCCTCCTTCTGCCTGTTACATACATTTGCACAAACCCAATATACTCTTGCAGAGAGTATAAAAAGTTTTCTATACTAAAACATGCTATTTTTACCTGCTTTTATCTTTATGTGAACATAGAACGCCCTAAAGTGGGCGTGTCCAAAAACAAACTTGTACTGCTTGCAAATTGGATTTTTCATTTGCGACCTCTCGGGTCTTTCTAGTTCTTATAGTTGCTGAGATCCTTTTGTTCATACAGACGGACGGACGGACAGACGGACATGGCTATATCGACTCGGCTGTTGATGCTGATCAAGAATATATATACTTTATGGGGTCTGCCACGCCTTCTTCTGCCTGTTACATACATTCCAACGACTACAATATACCCTTGTACTCTACGAGTAACGGGTATAATAACTACAGTCAAATGATTTCGTTTGATAATTATGAGCCTTCTTGAATTTTGGCGGCACTTTGAATTTCAAATTATTGGTCATGGGGTCGGAGTGTCGAGGCAAAAAAAAAAATTGGTA
Source organism: Drosophila parthenogenetica (assembly GCA_035047505.1). NCBI lineage: Eukaryota > Metazoa > Arthropoda > Insecta > Diptera > Drosophilidae > Drosophila > Drosophila parthenogenetica. The sequence continues at coordinate 3,160,664 of JAWNPM010000187.1, read as the reverse complement.
GTCAGTCAACTCAACGCGGTCCACAAAACAAGCCAATTTTGTGCCTTACTACCAGTTAAGTCGTGGCCAGATATTTTTTTCTTCATGTAATTTTTGCCCAGAAGACGGACAATAAAGAGACGGAAAATTTTAGATTCATCATAGTGTTTCCTCTGATACACTTATGCCTTTGGATTCGAATGAAAATCGTTGTTATTACCAATCGTTTTATGTGATTTCAAAAAACTGTAAAAATAAATTGTTAATCCATTTCAGTTTTTATTAGTTTATTAAATGACATTTTAAATAAAAATGGTTTTAGATTTAGCAAACAAGGGTAATTTTCATGTCTCAGGAGCAAGTAATTTATATTTAGCAATAAGTCTGCATATACTTATAGACTTATTAAAAATTGTAAATGCCATTTAAATAAATAAAACATTTTTTGATCTTAAAAGGATTTTAAATTAACTTAATTCGCCATTAGAAAACTTAAGATCACTTTTTAATTCTTGTTACCAGCTCGATTTAAAAGTATAATAGTCTAAGACAATAATAGTGTAAGAGTATTTAAATGGATTTACTACGGGCAAGCAGCTCCTTTGGAATTATCTTGTCAATGGTTGAGCTTCCATTGCGGACAAGTCTGTTTGGTTCGAGAGGGTTCAGTTGGGTTAGGTTTTCAGCTTGGGCTGGTCTGCGTTTTGTGGACCGCATATGTTCATATGGAAGAAACCAAGGCAGCTACCATCTTGAGCCTCCCTTTGGACATGCCTGTCTTTTAAGGTGTGTTCCATTACTGCTGTGGAGACTGATGCTCGTATCGTGTAATACGTCTTCTTCATTTGTCTACATAATTTACATATAGTTATGTAAGTCGCAGTCGCAGTCGGAGTCAAAATCAGTCGCTTCTATTGCAGAAATCAAGTACGGCATGTTTTATTTAATTGCCAAAAACGGCGAAATGGATATAAAGAAAGACCCATAAATTGACTACACATGTAAGACTAATCATTTCAAGCAGTCCAATCCATGCAATCCCCCAATTGGTACATACTACACTTTTAATATCCAAATTATCGGCCGACGTGGTTATGGGTGCGTAGCTGTTTCCCCAAAGCTGAGTGCGCACACGCTGTGCACATGAAACATGGTAAAAAAATTTTGGTAAGGAGATGATTTGGTGTTCTTCATTACCAATTCAATTCAATACTTTCTAATTCGCAAATAGAAATTATTTTTTTTTCATTAACCGCTAAAAAGTTCTCATTATTTAGTGTCACACCCATTTGACTCGTATATAAAACTTAAGTTAAACCGGTTTTTGGTCAAAACAAAACTTGACAAAAATCTGCTATAAATAAATCTGTGTCACTAGCGGAGCTGGCCAACAAAAGACCAACGAATACATTTAAACTATTCATGATTATACAATTTATAAAATTAAATAGGTGTCTTAAACACAAAAACGAACACAAAAGATGTTGGGCAATAAAACTTGCTTTGCATTCTAACTGTTTAAAGAATCTTCAGTTAAAAGCAAACTTTCCCAGCACCAAAATCAAAAGACTTAGGTAAAAAACTAAACTTCATTATTGTTACAAAACGGCATGCATAAGATTGATAATAATGTTGTTTAATCTTCCCTAATAAGTATTCCCCATAAATATTCCAAAATCATAGTCAAGATTAGCAGCTACTTTGCACGTACTATTTCGTGTTGGGACGCCATTAAAGCATTCAGCTGTTATCTGAAGTAGATTATTCAAAGACTCACTCCAATATTTGCAAATCAACCTAAAAAATGCATTTTGTATGCTGCAACTACTCAGCTAAAATTTAGAATGCAAATCGGCATAACCAATGATTATTTTAATTAAATACTATCTTAAAAGACAAAGACAAACTTAAACAAACATACGCTCAGGGAAAAATTGTAAAACAAATGTCAAAATTTACAAGCTTTAGATTAGTGACTGTATCCCCTGTAATTAAAAAAAAAAGAATAGACTGAGTTATTTTAGGAAACCACATATACCGTCACATTTAAAATATAAATATTTTTACACGGTATCTCTTTAGTGGCGAATTTCCTCGTTAACAAGCTGGTGCAGTTCTTCAATTGTTTGGCATCAGTACGATTTTTAAGTTCTCGCCAGTCAGCCAGCTGCCGGTCTATGGAAACTTAATGTCTCTCTGTCGATGGTAAATAATTATATATACATACAGATGGAGTTATCAGCAAATTGAAAGAATAGCCTTTCGACTAAGCAAACCAAGACAAGACCTTAAGACCCCAAAGACCATAACCATTGTCGATTGCAGCAACGCCCACGATTTTGGCCTAGTCAAATACAAAGCAGCCAAGACTTTTATAAGTAATTGCTCGCCTGTTGCCCTTCAATGGCATCTGCAGTGGCAACTGCAACTGCAGCGGCAACGACAACGACAACTTCAGCAGCTGCCTGACATTGTTTTAGCAATTTGAGTGTGCATTGTTATGCCTAACGGTATAGCGTAATAATACAAACATCATACACTTCATTACATGTGGATTGAAAGTAGCCATCAATGTGGCATCGCCTGCTTGGCATTCAATACCTTAATTAACTCATTATGCGCATGCACAACTTATTTTTGTTTGCCAGCTCGAAATGCCTACAGCCCAAGATAAGCACTTGTGAGCCTGATTTTCTATTTTGTTTACCTTAGAATTTAAGCTTTGTTAACTTCTTTGTCCACGATTTCCTTTTTATAAGGGATTGCCAATTTCGGTTGGTACATGGTACGGTATATTACAATAAATTGCTCTTAAATCTTCGAGGGTTGTCGTTGATTGATTTGTTTTGATTATCGTTGCTATTGTTATTTTGTACAATTGGTGAATTGCAAACTGTTTATCAGGAATCCTGACTCAGGATACGGCAAGAGGCGAGAAAATGATAATTTACCCGGTATTAAACATGTAAGAAAGTCTCTGCTTTTATTCCTAATTATAACGTTAAAATCGTTATTCGCATATTACAATAGATAGTACATACATGTGTTTGTCCGAATCGGATTATTACGACACTCAAGGGACCGACGATTTTACGTCGTTATATCCGGTAGACGCTTTAAACATAAACAACCCCATACAAACTTGTATGAAAGGGCCAATCAAGTCATGGAATTTTCGTCGCAATGACCAGACAATTCTATTGTACATATACTATTTTTTGGCACGCTCAAATATAAACTTTGTTGCTTAATTTCTCTTAGTTTATGGTCAGTTTCTTATAAAACTTTCAGGAAAGTTTGATATAATTAGTCTTCAAACGAATTAAAAATAACAATACTGTACGATAAGAACAAATGCCTTTAAAACGGCATGCAAATTTGAAATCTCTGAAATATATTTGTTCATACGGACGGATAGACGGACATGGCTTTATTGACTCGGCTTGTGACGCTGATCAAGAACATATATACTTTGTGGAGTCTGCCACGCCTCCTTCTGCCTGTTACATACATTTGCACAAACCCAATATACTCTTGCAGAGAGTATAAAAATACATTATAAAATTAAGACTCGGTATAATGCGACTCTATAAAGTATCGTTGATAATTATATATATATATATATATTATACACGATAGCTCAACTAATAATACAAGTCACCATACAAATGTCCCATTCTCGACCGATTTCTCCTATGGGAGCCATAGGCTATAGTTGGCCGATCTAGATCAAACTTGGTGAGAATAGTTACAGTGGTACCATACAAGTACTGTGTAAATTTGGTCACGATAGTTTCGATAACTTGCAAGTTGTAGTGTAAGGAAAATAGTTTTTTACAATTTGCGGGGGCGGTAGGGGGCTTGGCAAAATTTGAAATAAACTTAACCTGCCTGACATATAGACGGACTTCTATTCCAAATTTTAAAAGATCCAGGTGTTCATACGGATGGACGGACATTGCTATATTGTCTCGGCTGTTGATGCTGATCAAGGATATATGGTGTCGACCACGCCTCCTTCTGCCTGTTACGCATATTTCGCTTCTGACAAACCTAATAGACCCCTTTACTCTTTTTTTTTTAAATAGTACGGTGTCTAAAAACCATTTTAACGCTATTTCTGTTAGGCTGTGCCATGTAGTGACATCGAGGCATTAAGTGCACTTACTATAAATTTAGTTAAAATTAATTTAATTTTAGAAAAAAAAAATCAAGTTCTTAATATATTTAGGTTATAAGAACAAATTTATTAAAGCAATATAGGGGTTTCTTGCTATATAATACATAGTGTTTGTGTAAGGGTGTTTTTAGGGGGACAATAGTGTGTACGTTGGAAGACATCTTCGGGTATGGATCGGGATGCAATTAATGGTATGGTAAACACTAGAATATGAAATTAAATTAAATTAAATTTAAACAATTGATAAGTACTACCTTTTAATTGCCACCGAAACATAATATGCTGGGCGTCAAATGGTAGTGCCATTTGAGAGTTGCTTGTTGCTCATCTCATAGTTAAAAAGTTTTGCTTTGTAGATAGGTGTAATAGCGAATTTTTGTTTATAGCGACCCGAGACTATGTCTCAATCTTGACGAGAGACATTTGCCCGGTGGCATACAATATATATATTTATATACATATATATATATTTTTATCTTCAAACATCTCAGGAAAGACCCGAAAGCTTGGAACTTTTAAGCGACGCCAATTTGTGTGCTGAATGACAAGTGAGGCGAACTCGAGCTTGATATTATAATAATTATTGATTTCTAAACATGTAATCTGAAAGAGCCCAATTAAAATTATTATATTTATCACATCATACAGAAAAACTAACCCAAAAATTGCTTGTACTTTGGTATAGTCCGTTTACCTTCCGGTCGCTCCAATAAACTAAAGGGTTTTTGCGTCTTCAGATCTTCGTAAAGAAAATTGCACCATTCCGTGGGCCAGCTGCAGGACGACTTTGGCCACAGTTGTTTGTGGCTTCCGATACCCGCCAATAGAGTAAAGAAGCTTAACATGACGAGAGTTGTTACGGAGAAGAAAATGAGGAAGACCAGTAGCTCTTCCAGCAAGATCCTGCAGTGATCCGAGAAGGCAACGGATCTCTCGTTACCAGGTGAATTTAGTTTCTCTTCTTTAGACATCGTCACAAAGAATTGGATTGGACAAAGCCAAGAATGAATAAAATTTTCACACAATCAATTTGATAAACCAATTTTGAAGTCCAAACATTTGTATTGTCTAGCCAAAATGTAATGATTAAAATAACATTATATGATTATTTTCATTTTTCAATAAATAATAAATAAGTTGTTCGTGTTGAAAATTTTTGATGCCAAAATAATGCTTCCAGCTGGAGCTGGGCAGCTGAAATGAAACAAACTACAGGTCTACTGTAGTACCATCCACGAGAAACAGAATCTGGAAATTCACAGCCTACTGACGAATTTATTTCACACTCGGCCGACAAAAGGCAACTTTCTCGTTCTCGAACTCATTTGGCGAGTTTCAATTGGCTTCGGTTCAATTGATGTAATTGAAATACTTTAACGGCGTTTAAGAGCCATTAGACAGGCGTTTGATGTGATTGAATTATTGGACACTTAAATGGGCGTCCCAATGGCAGCCAACTGGTAATGTAGATGAAACATCTCGTCCATGTCCGACACCCTGATCTACAATGACGATCATGATGATGCTGATAATGACGATGGAGAAGCGTGAAAAACTTTTGCTCAGTTGCCAATTTTGTATCTCTGCTGCGAGTATGTACTTTAAGCGTCATCACATCTTTGCCCATTGCTTTCCCCAATTTGAACTGGAAGCTTTATCATAATTATTGCCTTAGCTCGACTCGGCTGTTAATGAAGATGTTACCGAATGATGCCCACGTCTAGTCTGGTACTGCATTAGTACGGAAGTGATATACATGTTGAATTTGGACCTAGAGACAACCAGACAGTCAACTGGAGGATTTACTTGATGCATGGTTACGGAAATTGTAATTTAATTTGATTAAACCATAGCATGTTATATAATGGCCATTATTTAGCATGCACCGATCATAACTAACAAAACATAAGTTGTAACAATGCTCTTTAGCAATCAAATTGGGTCTAATGCATTTATTAGAGCTCAAAATGTATGTTTCCTTAATGACTTGTCTGCAACCGGATATTGGAATATTGTCATGAATAGTTTTTTAGTAAGAATATAATTTCAATGAATTTTCAATAGTCTGTGAAGCATTTCCGTACTACGTACTAATCTTCAATTAAATGCTAAGTGATAAGGCCAAGACGAAGCTGAAGCTGAAAGAGGTGTAGATAGGGCCAACAATGGTTCATTGGGATCGTTACACAATAACCCACAAAAGACCTTAAAGACCAGCCCAAAGTAAACCCAAAATGGTCGTAATACAGTTTATAGCTTTGGGCTTCTAGCTTAAAAGTTGTAGTGTGTTGTGTGTTTGTGGTGTGTGTGGGAAATGACGACAATGACAAATAAATTACAACGATGCTTAAGGTCAAGTGATTTTGTGCAGAAATAAGGCATATAGAAAACATATTGTTGGATTCAGAGTTGGATTTGTTGCTCGATACGGAGATGCCAAGGCAGCTTTTTTTGATAACCAAAGAAATGAATAGTCGGTCACAAAGTAAACGTGCCTCAATCTGAACTCTCAACGCTGGGGGTCATAAGTCATAAAGATAACGACGAGCGACTTTACAGTCTGATCATCATAATCATCATCATTATTAGTGTTTCTGTCATTATCGTCTTTACATTTCAACATAGTCAAACTCAAGTTAGAGAAAAAACGATGGCCAACTCTCTTAGCTTTTCGATTGCCCGAAAATTGATTGCCATTTTAGAAGGCCATTCGACTGCAGTACTATAAATTAATCGCTGAAAAACGACTAAGTTCATTGAGACTGTACTCTGCCAACTCAATTGATTCCCAAAACCTGAGATGTGCTTCTGTTATTACCCAGCTATTTGGTCTCGGCTTCAACTTCAGCTTTGGTCTCGGTTTTGGGGAGTGTTTGCTGCCATCGAATTAGGGCGTCAAATTTTACTATGTGTGCTCATTAGTTATATTTGCATTACCTTACATACTGTTTAGGGTTACAAAAGGGGCTTGCACGACTGTGTGAATTGCCAGTTGCTAAATCTATGATTCTGATATTTCCACAGACTAAAGGAAAATTAATGACCAATTGACCAAATAGACAATGGGATCTTTTAACTGTTTGTTTGACGACCAGGCTAATTGTTAATAATCTAATTTGTCATATAAAAATAAATATTCTTGCTTATAGTTGCATTACAATAACTTTAAGCTCTTTACACCTAAAACCACTTAAAAAGCGTAAAATATATTTTCGGAATATTCTTAGGTGATATTTAAGTAAATTGTTGAAAATTTGAACAGAGTGCCTATAACATTTATTAGAGAATAAGCAATACATATTTACTAGCTTGTTCTGTATTTTTATGGGAATAAGAATTTTAACAATAACAAATAAGAAAGGGTACAGTCGAGCAAGCCGACATTGAAATACCCCGTGTTCATTATAATGAGCGTTTTTCCATACAATTCGCTGATTTTTGTCCGATTTTGGAGCTATAGGCTAAATATAGTTATAATGGTACCATTTAGTTTCTCTTATAGTTTCCATGTTATGGTAAAGTGAAATTGGTATTATACATATCCAGGTGATCAAACGGACAGACGGCCACGACCATTGCTGTATCCACAAATTGTAAAAACCTAGGTCCACCACACTAAACACTATGTTTACATCACCATTACTTTTAAACGAATAAATCTATCATAACCAAATTCACACATGATTATGGTACCATTATAGCTATCCTAGCCAAGTTTGATCGAGATCGCACGACTATAACTTATAGCTTTCATAGGGCAAATCAGTCGAAAATAGGACAGTTGTATGAAGATATGTAGTGTTAGTTGAGCTATATATGGTACACTAAAACTATCCTTACAAAATTTGGTTCGGATCGGACAACTATAGCCTATAGCTCCCATAGGAGAAATCGGAACATGATTTCTTATTTACATGAAAAAACTTATAGTATACAGGGTCTTTTAGAGTCGGCATGCTTGACTGTAGCTTTTCTTATTTGTTTTTATTCTATTTTTTTTTATAAAAACTTGATTAGTTTGACAAATTTTTTTCTGGGAAAACACACTTCATGATCACACACAAACTCAGGTAATCTTCTTTGAACATCATAAAAATTTTAACAACCGCAACAAACATTGTTTTGTAGCAACTTAAAAAGTTTTGTAATTTTGTTTGCGTGCACATTTTTGTTTTAATTTTTTTTTCTTTTTATACTGTTCCTTTAAAAGTGAATATAGAGAAAAACACTATCAAAACAAGCAACGTGATTTCCGGAAGTTAAAGCGCAACAAAGGTGCCTGTGCAAATGTTGTCGCTGTCGAATCGTCGTTGCAACAGCGAAGAAGTTGATGAAGAAAGTCGTGCGGCAACAGCTGCAACTTTTAACGGCAGCGACAACAACAACAAACAATAAATAAAACCAACTGAAAATGCAACCACAACGGCAGCCGCAACACAAGTCAAGTTGTCATCCTGTTTTTCGTGAGAATAATTGTGTTCGTTTTATAACCAAAATTACAACAAAAAGTAGAGGCAAAATGCTCAAATTTACCACTAGTTAATCTTCTGAAGCAAAGAACAACATTAAAATTATAAGTGGAAAGTGTTGGACTTAAAAAGTTTTCTTAGCTGAAATCGTATTTTGCTCCCATTCAATTACTTTTTAACAGCTGATAGATAGACCCCACGGACTCAAATTTAATTAGCTGACAACGAGCCGAAAAGTTAACAATTTCTTAGAGCAAACAAACACCTGTCCCTCTTTAAGAGCTCACCTTGGCAGTTCCTCATTGATTTCGATTTATTTGTTAAAAGGTGATCAAATTAGTCAGAAAGGCGATTATCGACCGAGCCGATTTTAAAAGACACCGTCCTCATTTTCTATTCAAATAAGCAATTCACGAATGATTTGACGTATAGGAGGTATAGGATATAGTTTTCCGACACGGATCCAATTAGGTTATAATGGTATTATTCACTGTTAATTTGGTCACAATAGTAGTTTCGGTTATGAAAATGGTTCTTTCATAATTTTCGGGGCGGTAGGGGGCGGGGTAACCATTTCAAATAATCTTGATTTGTTTGCGAAAAAGACGGAATTTCATTTAAATTTTTATGGCTATAGAATTATAGTTTTATAGTTTCTGAGAACTAGGAGTTTATAAAGACTAACGGACTAATTAAGAATATACTTTATGAGCTAAGAAACCCTTCCTTCTGCCTATTTCGCACATTTTGCATCTGACAAGCCTAGTAGTTCACTGTACTCATTCGAATACAGGGTCTTAACAAAGAAATTAAAAGCTACATATGTTCTTACTTAACCGAGAAAGAAAGAGATTAACAAGAAACGAAGGTCAATAAATCTGAAATTCATACTTATTACTTTGTTTAAATTTTGAACAATACTTTTCGGTTTTAAAAGTTAAAGTAAAAAAAGCAACAGTCAAGCGAACAGACTGAAAAGTCCTCATACCTATTATAGTACGCATTTCTCCATACAACTAAGCAATGAGAAAGATCTGTAAACTCGTAGTATGCAAAAATAATTTGTGAGTTAGATTGAGATTGCTCAATTTGAAAAACATGGCTTTAAGGTGAGCTTTCTTCTGTCTATCCGATTGCATAATCTAAAGTCACTCACAGATTGCGTCATTTTCTAACGTTGCTTTCTACGTATTTTGCAAACCATTTATTTCCTCATAATATAAATCTTTCTTTAAATTCTTGTAAATGTTATTATAGAAATAAAGCTGTCATAGTCAACGAAAATTAGTATTAAGGAAAAATAAAGAAACTATCGAAGATGGATGGTTACTTAATTGTCTGTGTGGAGCAACCCAAACCAAAAATATGGTTTTCCCCTCTCTGGAGCCAATCTTTTCTACTATTCTTGAATCATGGCTAATTCAGTGCTATTTATCTGAATTTATTTTTCGTATTTCTTACTATGCTGCTGCGACAAAATTAGAACCTCAGAGTTTGGCACTAAATTAATGTTCTAACATTTATTTATGTTTCTTATTCTTTTCAGAGGCCAAACCGAGATGAGACTGTGTAAAGTATTATTTTTAGCTTTGTATTGCGACTTAATTACCTTTAGGCTGCTGTGACTGGCATTATATTAATTATTATTGGCAGGCACTTTACTAAGAAGCCGGGCTGAAAATAATATAAAAAACAAAGAGCTTAATGGCGTCCAGCGATAATTGAAGTTTAATTTTTTATGCATTTTAGTTTCGTCTTTTTAAAAATTGTTTCTTCCTTCTGTTTTAAAACGGAAAGATACTGTCATTCATAAGCACCACACGATTTAGCCAACTACCAACAATTGGCAATTAACGCATTCGTCTTATATCTTTTAACATTTAATAAAGTCTAAAACCTTGCCTCCTCTTAACCATTCCAAATGCACTTTGAAGTTTGCTCAACGCTTAAAGCTCAACACTCGACACTTGATCTTTTAATTAATCATCTCTAATTTCTTTTCGTATAGACAAGAAAATTTCTAGCTTTATAAATTTGAACAGTATCCATTTATCATATCTTCTTGTTTTTCATAAGTCTGTTAATTTTCACACAGTAAAGACAGAAAACAATTAACAAACAAGAAAGAAAAGTACAGTCGAACACGCCCGACATTATAATACTCTCTGCTTTTATTCCCGATTACAATGCTTAAATCGGTATCCAGATATTACAATAGATAGTTCTTGTATTAGAGCACGTTAAAACAATAAAAAAAGCTAAGCATAATCGAACATACATATGTTTGTCTGAATGTACATACAAATTCGTTTGACGTTAAATGTATGCACATACACATGTGTCTATGAATACTATTGGTCGGCACGACTAGCGCTGTCTCTCTCGCACTCATTGCTCTCGAATAAAATCTTTGTTGCTTCATTTCTTTCTTGTTTATGGTGGGATTCTAATGAAACTTTCAGGAGAGTTTGACATGATACGTCTTCAAACGAATCATAAATAACAACACTGTACAATAAGAATAAATGCTTTAAAAACGGCATGCAAGTTTAAAATTTTCTTTTATTTCTTGCGGAAAAAGGGGGCGTGGCAGACCAAAACTTTTGATGTCATTGCATTTATGCGGTCTCCATGAACACGTGTACCAAAATTGGTATTCCTAAGTGCCATAGTTACTGAGATATTAGCCGAAAACATAGATTTTTTCCGAGGTATGTCTAGTTTTTTGCTCATTGTGGGGGAATGGGGCGTGGCATCGAAAAAAAAAGATTCTTGTATTGACTGACTAAATATCGAGTCGATTGAGACCAAACTCGAACTTGTAGCTCTTACCATCTCTGAAATCTGTGTGTTCATACGGACAGACAGACGGACATGGCTATATCGACTCGGCTTGTGATGCTGATCAAGAATATATATACTTTATGGGGTCTGCCACGCCTCCTTCTGCCTGTTACATACATTTGCATAAACCCAATATACTCTTGCAGAGAGTATAAAAACAAAGCATAATCGAATATATATACCAGGTGTGCCGGTATGAAGTGAGCTTCAAGATACAAATGTCTCGATAGGGAATATTTGTTGTAAACGAGCCTTTATTTTTTTTTGTTTGGTTGCTATGACATCTGTGAGTCATATTTAGTATACATCAAATCATTGAACAGACATTAACATATTTTCTCATCGTGTTAAAAATTTCGAATTAAGTACCAGCAAGTGATGATTTGCGGAAAGCATTAATTTTTTGTTTTCATTTGAAGAAAAGTGCTGCAGAGTCGCATCGAATGCTTGTTGAGGCATACGGTGATCATGCTCTATCAGAAGCAACATGCAAAAGGTGGTTTCAACGGTTCAGAAATAATGATTTTGATGTGAGAAATGAAGAACGTGGAAGACCACCAAAAAAGTTTGAAGACGCCGAATTGCAAACGATATTAGATGGAGATGACACTTTGAGTCAAAAGCAAATGGCAAAAATGTTAAATGTTGCACACCAAACAATTTCTGACCGTTTAAAAGCTATGGGAAAGATCCAAAAGTGTGGAAAATGGTTGCCACATGAATTGAATGAAAGACAGATGGAAAACCGAAAAAACACTTGTGAAATTTTGCTTCAAAGACACGAAAGAAAATCGGTTTTGCATCGGATTGTTACTGGCGATGAAAAATAGATTTATTTTAAGAATCCTAAACGGAAACACATGGACATGGCTATATCGACTCGGCTTTTGACGCTGATTGAAAATATATATACAGACCCCAGTCTGCCACGCCTCCTTCTGCCTGTTACATATATTTGCACAAACCCAATACTCTTGCAGAGAGTATACAAATTAATATCCACTCAATTTTAAAAAGTGCAAATTCACATTTACAATCAATTCAAATTTCAAGCTATTTTGTACCATTTTCAATAACAAAGAACTATAATGTTTAAACTGCTCAAAAAGCCTTTCAAATCAATTGTATAACTGTATTTATAAAATTATGTCAAATCCTATTTACTCCTCTCGCGCTGAGCTATTCGAAATTAGAGCACATAATTATTTGAAATAATACTTATTGAATGATTTTCAGAGAAGAAGAGCATACAAAGGAAATGTTACGTTACCAAAAAATTACAAACAATAAGAAATAATAAAAAAAACAAGAAAAATATGTTATCTTTATTTCGCCGAAGATTAATTACACTTGCAGTCATTCATATTACGAAAATTTGATTTCGATTGCAAAATAACACAAACGTTTTCTTTACTAAATACTTACAACCAATTGCTTGAAAAAACTTAAAAAAAAATTTTTTTTTCTCCCACGCTGCCTATGAGCACTATATGATATAGCCTTTCATACATATATGAACTGTAAGCTGAAAAAATATACATCTTTACCAAAATTCAACAAGATAGCTTTAAAACTAAAAGCTAGTACGAATAAGAAAGGACACATAGACATGTCGGAGTTCGTGATAAAAATATAAAGCCTTCGGTAAGTGTATAATAAAGGTATAATAAATGAATTATATGTTTGCAGTGACATAATTAATAAATCAAGAAACAATTTTGCGCCAACTGTATATTACACCCAAAAAATACAATATAATTTCGTAAAAAATTTTATTCATTATCAATGGAGATCAGTGACTTGCACAGCAAAAAAAAAAAAAAAAAAAAAAAAAGTTATCTTCGGGTCACCGAAGATTAAATACCCTACCAGTCATGCATATTGCGGTATTGGTTTCAATCACCACTGTTCCTATATTAGCTATATGATATAGTAGTCCGATAAGGATGGAATTTGGTCAAAATATTGGGAATGGTAAAAAAGTGTATTACGTGAGTTTGGCTGAAATCACCCAATAGACACCGAAAATGTTCATTCTTAGCATTCCAATCCAATAGTGAAATGGATGAAAATTGGTTTGCACATGGAATTTTATACTAAATGCATAGAGAGAATTTGATTAAGATAGCAAAAACAAGTAAGAAAGACTACAGTCGAGCGAGCCGACTGTAAAAGACCTATACTCCTCCTAGTGAGAATTTTTATACTCTCTGCAAAAGTATATTGGGTTTGTGCAAATGTATGTAACAGGCAGAAGGAGGCGTGGCCGACCCCATAAAGTATATATATTCTTGATCAGCATCAACAGCCGAGACGATATAGCAATGTCCGTCTGTCCGTCAGTCTGTCCGTCTGTCTGTCTGTCCGTCTGTCTGTCCGTCCGTCCGTATGAACACCTGGATCTTTCAAGAGTACGGGGTCTAAAAAAACATATAAACTGCTTGCAGAGAGAATACACATCTGTATCAAGTTTTATAAAAGTAGCTTTAAAACTGAGAGACTGAGACACAGACAGGCGGACAGAGGGTCATGGCTATGTCGACTCGGCTGTTGATGCTAATCAAGAATATACATACTTTATAGGGTCGGAAACGCCTGCTTCAATGCGTTACAAATTTCGTGACAAAATCAATATACCATCTACAAGGGTATAACAAGTAAGAAAAGTACAGTCGAACACGCCCGACCGTGTAATACTCTCTGCTTTTATTCCCAATTATAATGCTTAAATCGGTATCCGGATATTACAATAGATAGTTCTTGTATTAGAACACGTTAAAACAAAAAAAAAGCTAAGCATAATCGAACATACATGTGTTTGTCTGTATGTACATACAAATTCGTTTGACGTTAAATGTATGCACATACATATGTGTGTATGAATACTATTGGTCGGCACGACTAGCGCTGTCTCTCTCGCTCTCATTGCTCTCGAATAAAGTCTTTGTTGCTTCATTTCTTTCTTGTTTATGGTCGGATTCTTATGAAACTTTCAAGAGAGTTTGACATGATACGTCTTCAAACGAATCATAAATAACAACACTATACGATAAGAATAAATGCTTTAAAAACGGCATGCAAGTTTGAAATTTTCTTTTAATTCTTGCAGAAAAAGGGGGCATGGCACCCCAAAATTTTTGATGTCATTGCATTTATGCCATCTCTTGGAACACGTGTACCAAAATTGGTATTCCTAGGTGCCATAGTTACTGAGATATTCGCCGAAAACATAGATTTTTTTCGAGGTGTGACGGGTTTTTTACTCATTGTGGGCGAATGGGGCGTGGCATCGAAAAAAAAAAGATTCTTGTATTGACTGACTAAATATCGAGTCGATTGAGACTAAACTCGAACTTGTAGCTCTTACCATCTCTGAAATCTGTGTGTTCATACGGACAGACAGACAGACAGACAGACAGACAGACGGACAGACGGACAGACGGACAGACGGACATGGCTATATCGACTCGGCTTGTGATGCTGATCAAGAATATATATACTTTATGGGGTCTGCCACGCCTCCTTCTGCCTGTTACATACATTTGCACAAACCCAATATACTCTTGCAGAGAGTATAAAAATACACAAATACGAATTGGAAAGAAAAAATGCGCTAATTGTGAATTACGTGCGCTCGGTTGGGCTATTGTCACTGTTGCCACACAAACGATGACATTTTGCATCAAAAATGGCCTATTAATGGTCACTGAGAGTAAATAATAGCAATAACGATAGCTACCAAAAGCAATCGCAATAGCTACTCGAAGTGCTTTCTTTGAACAATAAAAAATCATAACAATTGAATTTGCTGGAGGAACCACAAATCAAACTCTCACAACAATAAGAAATCGCTCGCATTAACCACAATTGTTTGGCACTTTGAGCATTCGGCCACACACAATGTAACTGCGTTCTTTTGTACTCTTACAGAGATCCAAATGGAATTACTGTATTTCATAGATATATTTAAAATGACAGTTGAAATTCAATTGGATTTTTAAATAAAAATATAAACAACTATCTGACCTGTTTAAACTTTCAATAAACATAATTAAACTAATCATTGATTGCATTACATAACTGCGCGATCAAATTCTTTGAATCTATTTTTAGACCCCGAACTCTTTAAAAAAGAGTAGAGGGGTCCATTAGGTTTGTCAGAAGCGAAATATGCGTAACAGGCAGATGGAAGCTTTTCTAACCCTATAAAGTATATATATTCTTGATCAGCATCAACAGCCCAGACGATATAAGTATCAATGTCCGTCTGTCTGTCCGTATGAGCACCTGGATTTTCCAAACTACAAGAGCTAGAGTAACCAAATTCAGAATGAAAGTCGGTCATTATTGTACGCAGACCAAGTTTATTTAAACATTTTGCCACGCCCCCTACCGCCCACACAATGCGCAAAAAACCAAAGACAATTCGGAAAAATTGATGTTTTCTGCAAATATCTCCATAACTATGGCGCTTATGGTTACGCAGGGTCCTAGGGACAGCATAAATGCAATAACATCAGAAATCTTGGACTGACACCCCCCCCCTTTTTCCGTAAGATAAAAAAAAATTTTTTAAACTTGCATGTCATTTTTAAGGCATATATTCTTATCGTACAGTATTGTATTTTATGATTTGTTTGAAGACGAATCATGTCAAACTTTTCTGAAAGTTTCATAAACAACAAGTAAGAAAGGCTACAGTCGAGCGCGCCGACTGTAAAAGACCCCGTACTCTCCTTGTATTCGAAATTAATATTTGAATACGACTGTAATTAAAAATTTAAGTTCTAAAATTAAATTTAAAAAAAATTTTATATTAAGTCACTGATGGGAATCGAACCCGCGCTATCAGACTCAGGTTCCAAAACATGCAGCAACCCTACTAGTTGCGCCACTTCATACATTCGACATCAATCCGATTATTTTATTACATTTACATATCAAAAAAAAAAATGTATATAAAATATAAAACAAAATTTTTAATTTTTGAGTCTGTGCCGGGTTCGAACCGCAGACCATTGGTTTAGAAACAAACGACTAACCACAACCCAACCCTGTTGCACTAGTTAATATTGTATATTTACAATTTTAAATTTTAAATTTAAAAAAGTATACTAGAAAATTTCACTGTCCAATTCCCGACAGTGCGAACTTATGCTCAACTTGCAGAACACGCCCCAACACTACTAATTACACCACCACCTCCTTGTGAGAAGGCTCAGATTATTTTCATTAAGATAAAACAGTGCTAAATTAAAAAACAAACAAGTAAGAAAGGCTACAGTCGAGCGCGCCGACTGTAAAAGACCCCGTACTCTCCTTGTATTCGAAACTAATATTTGAATACGACTGTAATTTAAAATTTAAGTTTTAAAATTAAATTGAAAAAAAAAATTTGAATCAGTCACTGATGGGAATCGAACCCGCGCTTACTGACGCAAGTTCCATATCATGCTGCACCCCTACTAGTTACACAACACCATTCATTTGGCAGAAATTTGATTATTTTCATTTACATATAATAATGAAGTTATTTAAAAAATAAAAAAATAACTAAATTTCTGGGTCTGTGCCGGGTTCGAACCGCAGACCATTGGCTGTTGCACCAGTTAAAATTCTTTATTTACATTTTTGTTTGAAATTGAAAAAAGTAAATTCCACTGTCGGGAATTGAACCTGCGAACATATACGCAGCTTGCATGACGCGTCACAACCCTATCAGTCGCACCACGCCCCACATTAGACAGAGATCCGATTATTTTCATTTACATGTAATAATGTTATTATACAAGAAGCACAAAAAACAAAATTTTATTTCTGAGTCTGCGCCGGGTTCGAACCGCAGACCATTGGATGTTGCACCAGTTAAAATTCTTTATTTACATTTTTGTTTAAATTTAAAAAAGTAAACTCCACTGTCGGGAACTGCACCTGCGAACTTATACTCAACTTGCAGAACACGCCGCAACACTACTAATTGCACCAACCCCTTCTTATGAAACGGTTCCGATTATTTTCATTAAGATATAATAGTGCTAAATAATAAAAAAAAAAAAAAAAAAACTGAATTTCTGAGTCCGTGCCGGAGTTCGAACCGCAGGTCTTGTGTTTACAAAGAAGTGCGTTGCCCACCCGGACCACGCTCTCTTTGCAAAGTATTGCGGCTAATGTATATATACACATACAGTTATCTCTTTTCTTTTAACCACGTGCATTCACAACGCGCTTCATGGGCTACTTTGTTGTTTAATTGCTCAGTTGTTTATAGTTGGATTTTTATGCAACTTTCAGGGTAGTTTAATATGATTTGTCTTTAAACAAATTTTGAATTACAATACTGTACTGTATTAGTAAATGCTTTAAAAACGACATTTAAGATTTGAAAAGTTTTTTAGTTCGTGTGGGAAAAGGGGGCGTGGCAGGCCAAAACTTTTAATGGCGTTGCATTTGTGCTGTTTCTAGGAACCTGTGTACCAGAATTGGTGTTCCTAAGTTCCATGGTTACGCAGATATTCGCAGAAAACATCGATTTTTTCCGAGGTGTGTCTAGTTTTTTGCTTATTGCGGGGGCGGTGGAGGGCGTGGCGCAGATTTGAAATAAACTTGATCTGCTCGAGAAAGTTACGGAATTTTTATTACAAATTTGGTGTCTCTAGCTCTTAAAGTCTCTGAGATCCAGGTGTTCATACGGACGGACGGACAGACGGACAGACGGACATTGCTATATCGACTCGGCTGTTGATGCTGATCAAGAATATATATACTTTATGGGGTCGGAAATGCTTCCTTCTGCCTGTTACGCACATTTGGCTTCTGACAAACCTAATAGACCCCTATACTCTTTTTTAAAGAGTACGGGGTCTAAAAAAAAAAATTTACTTCTGAGTCTGTGCCGGGGTTCGAACCGTAGGTCTTGTGTTTTCAAACAAGTGCGTGGCCCACCCGGACCACGCTCTCTTTGCAAGCCACTGCGGCTAATGTATATATAAACATAGTGTTATCTCTTTTCTTTCAACCACGTGCATTGACAATTCGCTTCAAGGGACACTTTGTTACCTAATTGCTCAGTTGTTTATAGTTGGATTTTTATGCAACTTTCAGGGTAGTTTGATATAATTTGTCTTTAAACGAATCTTAACTTACAACACTGTACGATGAGTACAAATGCCTTAAAAACGGCATCGAAATTGAAAATTTTATTTTTTTTATTGTGGAAAAAGGGGGCGTGGCAGAAAAAAAATTTTAATGGCACTGCATTTATACTGCCCCCAGGAACCTTCGTACCCAAATTGGTGGTCGTAAGTGCCATAGTTACGGAGATATTCGCGGAAAACATCAATTTTTTTCGAGGTGTCTTTGGTTTTTTGCTTATTGCGGGGGCGGTAGGGGGCGTGGCACTGATTTGAAATAAACTTGATCTGCTCGCGAAAGTTACTGAATTTTGGTTACAAATTTGGTGGTTCTAGCTCTTGTAGTTTAAAAGATCCAGGTGTTCATACAGACGGACGGACAGACGGACAGACAGACAGACGGACAGACGGACATGGCTATATCGACTCGGCTTGTGATGCTGATCAAGAATATATATACTTTATGGGGTCGGAGAAGCTTCCTTCTGCCTGTTACGCACATTTGGCTTCTGACAAACCTAATAGACCCCTATACTCTTTTTAAGAGTACGGGGTCTAAAAAGACAAAACAAGCAACAAAATGTATATTCGAGCGAGATGCCATGAGTGCGGGAGAGACAGCGCTAGCCGTGCCGACCAATAGTATACATACACACATATGTATGTGCATACACATAACGTCAAACGAATTTGTATGTACATACAGACAAACACATATATGTTCGATTATGCTTAGTTTTTAGACCCCGTACTCTTTAAAAAAGAGTATAGGGGTCTATTAGGTTTGTCAGAAGCGAAATGTGCGTAACAGGCAGAAAGAAGCTTTTCCGATCCTATAAAGTATATATATTCTTGATCAGCATCAACAGCCGAGTCGATATAGCAATGTCCGTCTGTCCGTCTGTCTGTCCGTCTGTATGAACGCCTGGATCTTTTAAGCTACAAGAGCTAGAGACACCAAATTTTTAAATAAAAGTCCGTCTATGATGTACGCAGATCAAGTTTATTTCAAATCAGGGCCACGCCCCCTACCGCCCCCGCAATAAACAAAAAACTAGACACACCTCGGAAAAAATCGATGTTTTCTGCGAATATCTCCGTAACCATGGCACTTAGGAACACCAATTCTGGTACGCAGGTTCCTAGAAACAGCACAAATGCAACGTCATTAAAAGATTTGGCCTGCCACGCCCCCTTTTCCCACAAGAACTAAAAACTTTTTAAAATTTACATGCCGTTTTTAAAGCATTTGCTAATATATTACAGTATTGTAATTAAAAAATTTGTTTAAAGACTAATTATATCAAACTACCCTGAAAGTTGCATAAAAATCCAACTATAAACAACTGAGCAATTAGGTAACAAATTATCAATTGAAGCGCGTTGTGAATGCACGTGGTTGAAAGAAAAGAGATAACACTATGTTTATCTATACATTAGCCGCAGAAGTTTGCAAAGGAAGCGTGTCCCAGGTAGTAGAGACTCCTTTTATGTAAACACAAGACCTGCGGTTCGAACCCCGGCACAGACTCGGAAATTAATTTTTTTTTTTTTTTATTTGTTATTAACAACATTATTATAGGTAAATGAAAATAATCGGACATGTATCACATGTGGGGCGCGGTGCTACTGATAGGGTTGAGACGTGTTCTGCAAGTTGCGAAAGTGGAATTTGTTAAAGTACTTTTTTAAATTTTAAACAAAAATGTAAATATACAATATTAACTGGTGCAACAGTGTAGCGTTACAGTTAGTCGTTTGGCGTTTACTTTGTAAAATTGAATAAATGTAATTTATGTGCACTTGGTTGAAAGTAAAGAGATAACTCTATGCTCACTTATATTAGTCAAGACAGTTACCAAACGGAGTGTGGCCTAGGTGAAGGTGGTATTTCTTTCTAAACCAATGGTCTGCGGTTCAAACCCGGAACTAACCCATTTATTTATTTATTTATTTTTTTTTTTATATATAACTACATTAAAATATATAAATGAAAATAATCGTATTTGTGCAAAATGAATGGTGTGTTGCAATTAGTAGGGTTGCAGCGTGTTATGGAACTTGCGTCAGTTAGCGCGGGTTCGAATCCCATCATTGACTTGACTTACATTTTTTTTATTTTAAAACTTAAATTTTAAATTATATCGCATTCAAATATTAATTTCGAATACAAGGAGAGTACGGGGTCTTTTACAGTCGCGCTCGACTGTAGCCTTTCTTACTTGTTTTTTTTCAACGTGTTCTAATACAAGAACTATCTATTGTAATATCCGGATATCGATTTTAACATTATAATTTTTTATTCTTGTTTTTTTTTTGTTTTTGATACATAACAACATTATTATATGTAAATGAAAATAATCGGGATTGTCTCAAATGTATGGCTTGGTGCAGCAGGAAGCGATGCGGCGTGTCATACAACTTGTGTATAAATTCGCAGGTTCAATGACATTGCTTGAAATCTTTTTATACCCGTTACTCGTAGAGTACAAGGGTATATTGTAGTCGTTGGAATGTATGTAACAGGCAGAAGAAGGCGTGGCAGACCCCATAAAGTATATATATTCTTGATCAGCATCAACAGGCGAGTCAATATAGCCATGTCCGTCTGTCTGTCCGTCCGTCTGTATGAACAAAAGGATCTCAGCAACTATAAGAGCTAGAAAGACCCGAGAGGTCGCAAATGAAAGATACAACTTGCAAGCAGTACAAGTTTGTTTTTGGACACGCCCATTTTAGGGAGTTCTATGTTCATATAAAGGTAAAAGCAGGTAAAAATAGCATGTTTTAGTATAGAAAAGTTTTTTGGTAGTTACGTTATCCGAACCAAATTCACATAGGATGTACATGGCTATGGCTTACATAAGTTGACCAAGTTTGATCCAAATCGCACTACTATATCGTATAGCTCTCATAGGGACAATCGGTCAAAAGTTCGATCCTAGTATGAATTTGTATGAAAAATGTTTACCAAGCTATCTCAATGAATTTGACACAGAATATATTTAGACCCCGTACTCTTAAAAAGAGTATAGGGGTCTATTAGGTTTGTCAGAAGCGAAATGTGCGTAACAGGCAGAAGGAAGCTTTTGCGACCCCATAAAGTATATATATTCTTGATCAGCATCAACAGCCGAGTCGATATAGCAATGTCCGTCTGTCCGTCTGTCTGTCTGTCCGTCCGTCTGTATGAACACCTGGATCTTTTAAACTACAAGAGCTAGACACCAAATTTTTTAATGAAAGTCCGTCTATGATGTACGCAGATCAAGTTTGTTTCAAATCGGCGCAACGCCGCCCACCGCCTCCGTAATAAGCAAAAAACTAAAAAAGTATATTAACAAATTCCACTTTCGGGAATTGAACCTGCGAACTTATACGCAAGTTGCATAACACGCCGCAACCCTATCAGTCGCACCACGCCCCACATTCGACAGGGATCCGATTATTTTCATTTACATATAATAATGTTGAAAAAGTCTGTGCGGAAGTTCGAACCCCAGGTCTTGTGTTTACATACAAGTGCTAAAAATAATGACAAGCATCCCAACCACCTGGACCACGCACGCTATGCAAACTATTGCGGCTAACACTAAACATAGTGTTATCTATTTTCTTTCAACCACGTGCATTGACACTGCGATTCAAGGGACACATTGTTACTTAATTGCTCAGTTGTTTATAGTTGGATTTTTATGCAACTTTCTTTAAACAAATTTTGAATTACAATACTGTATTATATTAGCAAATGCTTTAAAAACGACATGTAAGTTTTGAAAAGTTTTTTAGTTCGTTTGTGCTGTTTCCTTCCCCTTGTGCATTCCAACGATTCCTTTTATAACCTTTAGCCCTGTAGCCAAACTGGTAAAAATAGGCCACATTTTAATGGCTTTCTTTGGCTTCCGCCAACTCATCCGAAATGATAAAATCTGGTATGCATTAGGTCAAGATAATCAGAAATCTACAATTAGCTGAATTGCATTTAAGTACTATTTAAGTGCAACTAGGTGTAAAAACTGTTTCAAATTCTCCGAGAGCTGATTAATTTCCGTTTGTCAGCAACTTTTGACGACTGTTCCCACTTGAAAGTTGACGATTAGAAAAACGTGGGAATATTATGAAATTGAAATTGCATTCGGGACATTGTTTTATCAAATGTGTACAAAGCACTATAATTGCACTCCCGAAAAATAAAAACTAACCGTATAAGAATGAGCTCTATGCCAAAAGTGATCATAATTGCGCCTTTTGTTGCTGTTGTGTCGACTTCTACATATTTATCATCTATTATGATCTGCAGAGATTTGTGATTTGTATGCCCTGTCATAAACGCATTTTTTATACCTAAAGGGTATAATGTGTATGTTTCGAAGTTTGTAACGTATTGGAGCAGACGTTTCCGACCCCATACTGTATATGTATTGTTCAATAGCGTCAATAGCACAGTCGACATAGTAATGCCCGTCTGTCTATCCGTCTGTTTCTTTGCGAATTAGTCCCTGAGTTTGCAGCTATCTTGATGAAACTTGGTACACATATATACTCTCCCTATATTATATATATATCTCCTACAACAATTAGTTAAAAACATTTTATTTTAGCTGTATCCACCAAATGCCTTTGCATTTAGTACAAAATTAATCAGTCCTGTAACTTCTTAGTAAATAAACAAAATAACTCACTGCCAGTATTCGAACCGGTGACTTCAGTGATGTCACATAACACGTGAACGCATTTAGTACTTGTATTGGAACACGTTGAAACAAAAACAACAAATTAAAGTACAGTCGAACGAGCCCGACCACATAATACTCTCTGCTTTTATTAACAATTATAGTGTTAAATAATGTTAAAATCGGTATCGGGATATTACAATAGATAGTTCTTGTATTAGAACACGTTAAAAGAAAGAGAAAATAAGCATCGAACATTCATATGTTTGTCTGTATGCACATACAAATTCGTTTGACATTATATATATGCACATACATATGTATGTATGTATACTATTGGTCGGCACGGCCAGCGCTGTCTCTCTCGCAGTCATGCATTGGTATTGCGCTCAAAACTAAACTTTTTTGCTAGTTTCCTTTTTTGTATATGGTCGGATTCTTATGAAACTTTCAGGAAGTTCGATATGATTCGTCTTCAAAGAAATACAATTACATATATAAATTAAAATAGTGTACGATAAGAGCAAATGCCTAAAAAAGGCATACAAGTTTTAAAAGTTTTTTATTTATTACGGAAAAGGGGGCGTGGCAAGATTTTTCTATTGCCTGACTAAATATCGAGTCGTTAGAGACCAAATTCGAATTTGTAGCTCTTACCATCTCTGAAATCTGTGTGTTCATACGGACAGACGGACACACAGACAGACAGACGGCCAGACGGCATGGCTATATCGAATCGGCTTGTGATGCTGATCAAGAATATATAAACTTTACGGGGTCTGCCACGCCTCCTTCTGTCTGTTACATACATTTGCACAAGCCCAATATACTCTTACAGAGAGTATAATAAACCAAGTATAATAGAATATACATGTTTATCTGTATACGCATACAAATTCGTTTGTCATTATATTTCTGCACATATATATGTGTGTGTGTACTATTGCTCGGCGCGGCCAGCGACCGCCGACAGCGCTGCCGCCACACATGCAACGAAAACCTTCGAAAATGTGCTTGAATGTTTCTGTCTCGCTTGCTCGCATGCATTGACATTGCGCTTAAACATAAACTTTGTTACGTCGTTGCTCTCTTGTTTATAGTTGGATTTGATTGCAAATTTCAGGGTAGTTTAATATGATTTGTCTTTAAACAAATTTTGAATTACAATACTGTACTATATTAGCAAATGCTTTAAAAACGACATGTAAGTTTTGAAAAGTTTTTTAGTGCTTGTGGGAAAAGGGGGCGTGGCAGACCAAAATTTTTAATGACGTTGCATTTGTGCTGTTTCTAGGAACCTGCGTACCAGAATTGGTGTTCCTAAGTGCTATAGTTACGGAGATATTCGCCGAAAACATCAATTTTTTCCGAGGTGTGTCTAGTTTTTTGCTTATTGCGGGGGCGGTGGGGGGCGTGGCCCTGATGTGAAATAAACTTGATCTGCTCGAGAAAGTTACGGAATTTTTATTACAAATTTGGTGTCTCTACCTCTTATAGTCTCTGCGATCCAGGTGTTCATACGGACGGACGGACAGACGGACATTGCTATATCGACTCGGCTGTTTATGCTGATCAAGAATATATATACTTTATGGGGTCGGAAAAGCTTCCTTCTGCCTGTTACGCACATTTGGCTTCTGACAAACCTAATAGACCCCTATACTCTTTTTAAGAGTACGGGGTCTAAAAAAAAAAAAAAATTTATGAAAAATTCAACATTTGCGACGTTTCGAACAGCTGTTTATTATACGCAATGTCTTTGTTCATTCATGGTTTCCCGCCAATAAACCATCACAATAAATCAAACATTTAATACTCACGCATTTTTATTTATATTCTTCTTCTAATAACAACGTTAATAAAAGAACTTCTTCATCAATAACAAAATAAAGGCGTGAATAAATTCGCTCCAGTGTGATCACTCTTGCGATTTGGACGCGGAAATTTTTCCGCTTTTTATTCGCGTCGTTGCCGCTGCGAATAAATCGCTCTGGTGTGGGAACCTTTACCTTATTGCATTTCTTTGACCCAAGTCAAATATAATTTTACATAAAAGAGAAATCATCCAAAATTGGGCTAAAAGGCAAATAAGTCGCAAAACACAAATTGAATTAGGTTTAAGAGTTCGAAATGAGCAAAGTGCCCTCTATTGTGGCATATTTTTTAGTGACTACACGTAACAGTATTCAGTCTTCAGTTTGCTGTCTTCAGTTACAGCACTCCCACTAATCCCATACCCATGTTGTGCAATGAAACGCTAATACAAAAGCAACTTTTTGGCGTGGCCCACCGGGTATAATGCCAAGCTTAAGTCATCTTTGATTTTCACACACGTTCCCTACACAATGGAAGACGCGACAACAATTAGTTCGTCAGCAGTTTGCCTTTGGTTTCTGGCAGGAATAGTCCCAATATGGTAAATCCGATAGCGCACACTCCGGCCGACATGTACATGGTGGCTGCCAGTCCCCAGCCAAAGATCATTAGTGGATAGATCTTGAGGGAGACGAAGATGAAGCAGCTCAGTGTGGCCATGCAGATGGAAGTGCCCAGTGACCGTATCTACCAGTAGGAAATTTAAACAACATATATTAGGATTAGGATTGGAGAACACAAATTGACACAAATGTAATTATAACATTCGTTAATATAGCATGCTTTTATGAAAATATGAAAGAAATTATGAACGAATACCTGAATAAAATTGAATAAAATTATTATTATAACTAACAAACATTTATTCTACCCCGATTAATATATAGTCATCTCTTTACTTCTGATATCTTAAATTATTTGTGTCTGCACGAATGGAAAGACTCACCTTGGCTGGCAGCTGCTCGATAACTATAATAAAGATGAGCGGTATGACACCAATGGAGGCTATGAAGGCCACGGCGCACATCAGCAACAAGGACAGCCAATTAACCTCAGCTAGAAACTCTTTAGAACCAAGATTGGCTAACAAAGCAATTCCCAATTCGCCAAGGCCCATTCCTGCCATTGAAGTGAGCAGCATGACACGTCTTCCTAGTCGATCTACAAGCGCAACGGCACATAAAATGCCCAAAACCTGGGCTGCACCTACCATTATGGTGCAGGTGTTTGGCTCCAGTTGCGTCTCAAGCTGCTTGAATATGTGTGAGGTGTAGTTGAAGAGTGCAAAGCTGCCAGAGAGCTGATTGCAGATAAGTAGGGTAAAATTGAGTCCAAATATCTTAAGTGTGGGCCAATTAACTGTGAAGATAAGAAGCCACGGCTTATCTTTAGGAGTAGCAAATTTAAATATTCTGCTGATTACTTACAAAAATCTTGCCAGGTTATACATTGTCTGACTCCGCCGCTGAGCACTTGTTGTCTGAAGATCTCAAAATCGTTTTTGTCTTTGTCATGACGGGCTGAGTCATTTCCGGGATCCAATCGTGGCATATTCTTGTAGAAGTAATAAGATTTTTCGGCCTGAGCATCGCGTCCCTGTCGCAACAAGTATTGTGGCGTCTCTGATAATCCGATTATAGCTAAGAGATATATTATGGGCAGAGCAATGGCAATGCACGGCATCATATAGTAATCAAGATAGGAGCCCATGGTGAAGCCCACAATCATACCAAAGCTAACATACATCATGGCCATGGATGAGAGTGCTCCTCGAATGCTGAAACTCCCAAAATGTGCAACTAAAATAAATTCGGCTAAACAAGCACTTATATATCTTATCTTATTTTAAGTGAATATTCCCATATTACTTCATTTTAGTAATTTTCGAAACAAGCCATAACATTCCAAAAAACGTACTTCAAAAATATAAATCGTAGTACTTACTTATTATCTGATATTTCAGCTACGAATATGGGTAATACCACATAGCAGCCACCTCCCGAGACGCCGGCTAGGAATCGACCAGCATATAGGTACGTCACATCTTGAGCCAAATAGATAAGAATCCAATAGGTCTACAATTTCAAAACAAAATTTTAGTCATTGGGAAAACCTACTTGATAATAATAGCAATATAGCTACCATATTGGGTATGGCCAGAAAGTACATGCACATTTTGCGGCCAAGTGGATCCAGCAATAAGCCAAACACAATATTACCCGTCAGGGCTCCAAGACCAATCAGGGAACCCACCCAGGAAGCTTCTTCGATGCTAATGGGATAACCGAGTGGACTCTCCTCGGAGCCTAAAAGGGGAAGAGACGGAGCCAGCCAACCGACCCCAACGCCATGGGTCATTGTCATAATGTGTACTGTGAATAAATTAAAATTTGGTTTGATTTGATTCGAACTTAGTTTTGATTCTCATCACATTTAAAACCAACCTGTCATAGTGGCTATAACCTGCCACCGGTATCGCGCACCAAACACGCTCGGCTTTTGTTCTTCGACACTAAACACCATTTTATTAAACAATTCCAAGAGTGGTTAAAATAGTTTAAAGTATTGCATTTATCTTTGTTTGAATTAAAACTGAGAGACTTAATTAATATACACAGTTCTTCCTCCGCGAGTCTACTGAACATTCTGAATGGACTGTGTGAATGTTTTTATAGTGGAAATCACGATCTCAACTGTTTATAAATGCTCCATAAAACGAATTACTGAGATTAGATAGCTTTTGGTTTAAGTGATTTTTGTTCTTTCCGGCTGTTTCACCAGAATAGTGTTTATCGCCTTGAACGTGAGAAATTCAAGTGTTAATTGGGAATTTCGGTTATTATGAAAATAATAACTTCTGATTTTACAAGGCAACTTTATTGAAGATAAGTGTTATGTTTTTCTAAATAAATAAAAATTAGTTTTATTTGCTGAATAAAGCCATAAAATAACATATAGTAACAATTATAGTGATATGAACATTTTAAAGTTTCTAATCTCTCTTTTAGTCTATCATAATAGAGTAATTAAAATGTAAGCAAAAAAGTATGTTTTACTTTGTTTTAGATATTTGAACATTTTGTCTCCTATTCTTAGTATAAGTTGTAAACTACTTATTTCATAATATTTGTAAACGAGTCGGCAAATACAATTGTTTTGGTACGAGATCTTTCATTCTTATCTGAGTTAACTATTTAGTTATTTGTCAAACAGACAAAAATATAACCAGGTATATTCCCTGCAAGTTATGATAATATAAAACTCATTCAACAAAAAGTGGTATATGATACGTATTAGCCGTCAGTTTAATGACTTGGTAACAAGCCGAGAGCGACGAAAGAGAGAAAAATACGGTTCACATTTAATTGGATGTGACTATGTAATACGAATATGCATTCATATTCACAATTCGGTACGATCGTGTCACAATAAATGATTTTCCTTTGATCAAATTACTATCTGAAGTTCCTGAACTCTGGAGTCGGAATCGAAACTCTGCGATCCCACAAAACCTATTCGACCAATAATGATGGATCCCTGTGCTACCAGCTTGTTGGTATCGTACTTGCATAAATTTCCATTGCATTTACAGTTTTTTCTTGTTTCCTTTCATACCCTCGCAGAGGGTATATTGATTTGTCACAAAGTTTGTAACGCATTGAAGGAGGCGTCAGTATCAACAGACGAGGCGATATAGCCATTTCCGTCTGTCTGCCCGTCTGTTTCTATGCGAACTAGTCCCTCAGCTTTGAAGTTTTGGTGAAACTTGGTACAGATATGCAGTTATGCTATCTCCACCAAATTCATGCAATGTGCATTTAGTACTAAATCCCATGTGCAAAACAAATTTCATGCAGATAGGACCACTTTATTATACAGCTGGCATTGAAACAATCGGTTAAAAATGCTGAAAATGCTTAGTATGAGAATTGAACAATTTGAAGAAAATTATCGCAATATGCATTATTTACCATATTCCACCTGCTGACAAAATTTTATTCAGATGGGACCACTATATCATAAAGCTACCATAGGAAAAATCTGTTGGAATGTTTAGTAAGAAAACTTTCTGTATTTATTGATTCACTATATACTGACAAAATTTAATTCAAATCGGACTAGTATATCATGTAGCTACCGTAGAAACAATTAGTGATTAAAATAAAATTAACGCAATATGCATGACTGTAAGGGTATTTAATCTTCGGCTAGCCAAAAATAACCGTTTTTATTTTTGTTTTTCACATCGCGTCATGAATCGTGGCCAGAGTTGCGCAGGGTCACAGGTCGGGCCCTCTGGTTTGAT
Organism: Drosophila parthenogenetica; assembly: GCA_035047505.1. NCBI lineage: Eukaryota > Metazoa > Arthropoda > Insecta > Diptera > Drosophilidae > Drosophila > Drosophila parthenogenetica. The sequence continues at coordinate 3,131,208 of JAWNPM010000187.1, read as the reverse complement.
GTGCAGTTTGTACAATGCTCAATAAAAGTTACATTTTTGGTTGTTAGTCTCGAATTGAGTAGCCATAATCATCCTTTCTTAGTCAATGCAAATTGAATCAAATGCAGTAGAAAACACAAACTTGCCAAGTCAGGTTTTTTCTGGCTTCCAAATACTTAATAGATCTTTCATCATTAGCAGACGATCGTTTTATAATTTGAAATGTTAAACAGTCACTTTCAATAGCTAGATTTGATAATAGTTGTTTAACTGTTCCTTATTCATTTGCTTCTTATCAGTTTTCATTTTGAAAAAATTTTTTTTTAGCTGTTATAGTTGTAACTGGGATGGTCAAAAATAAAAATCATTCTGTTATTACCTCGGAAAAACTGAATGTAATACTATTGAATTTTATCAGCAATAGCTCAATAAATTCCTTAATAGAATGCATTTTTATTTTTAGATTTGAAAGATTTTATTGTATTGTCTGACAAACGGACGGACATAGCTGATCAAGAATAAGTACATATATGTAGTTTAGGGGGTCTGCTATGCCTCCTTTTGCACAAATCTAATATACTCCTGCGGAGAGTATAAAAACCACATGGATTTCGTTAAAGCAAAAATTTAAGATTTTGAAATAATTTTGGCGATATGTCTGTTTTTAAAAAAATGTATACGATAAAAGTAAAAATAAGCTTCGTTTAAACTCTAAAAAATATAGTTGAGAGGCGTTTGTAAAAATTTGACACTCATCGGCTCTGCCGTATTTAAAAAATAGTGGTCACCGACTCTCAAAACACAGTTCCGAGAAAATCACGTTTAAGTTTCGCCGTCCTTTAAGAATACACGGCGTTTCGGTAATTACCAAAATATGTAGCTTACTCTAGAAGGTTTAAAGTATTTTTATACCCGTTACTCGTAGAGTACAAGGGTATATTGTAGTCGTTGGAATGTATGTAACAGGCAGAAGAAGGCGTGGCAGACCCCATAAAGTATATATATTCTTGATCAGCATCAACAGCCGAGTCGATATAGCCATGTCCGTCCGTCTGTCCGTCCGTTCGTCTGTATGAACAAAAGGATCTCAGTAACTATAAGAGCTAAAAATACCCACAAATGAAAAATACAATTGACAAGCAGTACAAGTATGTTTTTGTTTTTGGACACGCCCACTTTAGGGCATTCTATGTTCATATAATGGTAAATGCAGGTAAAAATAGCATGTTTTAGTATAGAAAACTTTTTTATTAGTTACGTTATCCGAACCAAATTCACATAGGATGTAGAAAATCGCGTTTGTTCAAACAAGTATTGGACTATTGTCCGTCCATATGAACGCTGAGATCTCAGAGACTACAAGTGCTAGAGCCAAAGATCATCTGTAGGTCACTTAGATCAAGTTTGTTTCAAATTTTACCTATCCGTCGTAGCGCCCGCGCCATTTATGAACTATAACGCTATAAACTTGCAAACTAAAAAATCTATCGCAATTTCACATACAATGTGTATAATACCATTTTAATTATCCTTACCACGTTTGATCCGGACAAAGTTATCCTATAACTCCCATAGCCGACATCGGTCGGTAAAAGGTTATTTGTATGAAAAAGCTATTGTTTTCTGAAGCCACTTTGCAGCGTGTGCAAGCAAGACGATATTGTTATCTATCGCTACCAGTTCTTTTTAATTTGTTTGGTTGACTTTTATCGATGAATTTCTAATGAACTAGCGCTAAGAAAATAAATAAATAAATACTTTGCTCAACGGTCTTATAGTAGTTCTTTTGTTCGTCGACGAGTGAACAATATTATCACGTTTATTTTAGTAGTTCCATTAAAATAATTATTTTGATCTTGTTATTCGTTGTTTATTTTGATCTTGTTTGAACGGTAGCAAAAATTGTGTCGTAGCAAATAACATTCTTTACGAGCTTTCCGCAGGGTATCTTACGGTTTGGAGAGCGCGATTGTACTTCTTTTCTTGTTATTTTTAATAAACATAATACTTTGTCATGTTGAAAATCTAAATAAATCAAAATGTTCATTTTAATCCGATTTCGATCTAAACAATTTAAGGATTTACTACAGATCGGAAAAATTGGATAAAGACGAACATGTTTGGGTCTACAGAATAATTCACAGCTGAAAAGTATTTTAGATTCCTGCCGTTCGATAAAGCCATAATAAATTGACGTTAATATCGAAATCAAAAGTTACTTTGTTTGGCTTTGTACCAATAATAATTGTATTATTTGCAGTTATTTGCAATTAGCTGAAGAAGCTGCTGAAAATCAAATAACAAAAAAATAACAAATTGCAACTGCTAGCGTTGAACTAGAAACCTACTAAGGCTGAAAACCCAAGAAACAAAAGTACAGTTAAGCACGCCCGACAGTGTAATACTCTCTGCTTTTATTCCCAATTATAATATTAAAATCGGTATTTATGTATTACAATGGATAGTATTAGATCACGTTGAAACAAAAAACAAATTTATAATCGAACATACATACATATGTTTGAATACATAATTCGTTTAGCATTCATGTATGCACATATACAGTAGAATCCGGTTGTAACGACACTGAAGGGACCGACTATTTTACGTCGTTATACCCGGTAAACGCTTTAACCAAACATAACTCCATACAAACTTGTATGAAAGGACCAAACAAGTCATCGAATAGCGCACATGCATTGACATTGCGGTTAAAAATAAACTTTATTACGTGGTAGCTCTCTTGTTTGTAGTAGGATTTTTTTGCAACTATCAGAATAGTTGGACATATTTTGTCTCTAAATGAATTTCAAATTACAATACTGTTTTTTTTATTTCTTACTAAAAATAGGAGGCGTGGCAGCCCAAAAATTTTCAATGAGATTGCATTTTGACATTCTAGTAACCTGTGTACCAATATTGTTATTCCTAAGTGCAATAGTTACTGAGATATTCGCTAGCTAGTTTTTTGCTTATTGTGGGCGAATTGGATGTGGCATCGAAACGAAAAAGATTCTTGTATTGACTAACTAAAAATGGAATCGATACTGACTAAATTTGTAGCTTGTAGCTCTTACAATCTCTGAAATCTGTTTGTTTATACGGACAGACAGACAGACGGACATGGCTATATCGACTCGGCTGTGAAGCTGATCAAGGATATATTTACTTTACATGCCTGTTACATACATTTGCAGAAACCCAAAATACTCTTGCAGAGAGGATAAAAACGGCATGACTAGCTGAGTAAATGAGATTAGCATAAAACAACAACAATAGCAAAAGCATCAACAACAACGAATGAACAAATTCGTTTTTATTGTTCTCATGCTGTGTCTGAGGTATGAACATGTTGACAGCAGGGGCGACAATGACTTTAGACATCGGAGTTTAGATTTCTGACTGACTACTGCTGTGTGTGGGTGCAACATGTCAGTGGCAGATACGAAGGGTATCTGCTAGATACTTGTTCTGCTAGAATTTCGTATATTCACCTCATGGAGGCCATGTGCCTCAAGCCACACCGAAAATCGCACGTTTCTATGCAAATATTCGTTGCTTTTCAATCATCAACAGCAGCAGCAACAACAGTTTGCTTCTATTATTTTTTTGGGTCTCTTGGAACCTTTGGCGGGCCTGTAGGTTATAATTATCGCTTGCATTACGTATTTCGGTTACTTCTCGCGTTTTTGTTTGCGATGCCAGCGTTGCGCCTTTTTCTGTTATGTGGCAATCTAACTGAGCTGCTGCCATAGAAAATGGGTGTTAAAATGAACAAAACTTAAATGGTTTTTCAATTTTACAAAACCCATTGCTGTCTTTAATTCGATTGCAAGAGCGAACAATAAAAACTTGAATGAAGAAACTAAAAAAGCAGAAGCGCCCTCGTTCCATATACTTTGATGGATAGTTTGGGGTTAAATATAGGTTAGATTATAGCTTCTTCAGAGGAGAAATAATGATTTGACACTTTGCAGTTGGTGTGCACTTAAATGCCTACAGTAACATGACAAAACGACCTTTTAAGGTTGTTGCTCAATGCTGACACAGTTGCCAAGTATCTAAATGCAACTGAATCGGGATAATGTAGTATGTGTAATTAATGAATTTATTCATCAGTCGCTAAGCATGTTTTAAACTTTATCTATGTATCGTTTCTGCTGATTTGTTTTTAGTTGGTCCATAACCTTGGGTGCAAATAATTACTGAAACCGCGTTTCAGGTATTTCCCACTGAATCTTAGAATCCATAAGTCATCTTTTAGTCAACACAATTAAAATTATGTTTGAAATGTTCTGACATCTAATATAAGGAATTTTTATACCCTTGCAGAGGGTATATTGTTTTTGTCTTGGTGTAACGCATTGAAGGAGTCGTTTCCGACCCTATAAAGTATATATATTCTGGACCAGCATCAACAACTGAGTCGATATAGCCATGTCCGTCTGTCCCTCTGTTTTTATGAGAACTAGTCTCTCTGTTCTTCTCTCTGCGGCCAGATCGGATCACTATATTAAATAGCTCCCACCAAATTCATCCTATATGCATTTAGTACTAAATTCCATGTGCAAACCAAATTTCATCCAGATCAGACCAGTATATTATATAGCTATCATAGGAACAATCGATTCAAAATGCTGAAAATGCTTAGTATGAAAATTTGTAGTATTTCTTGAACGATTTGAACCAAATTCTCGCCATGCATTCTTTAGCATTTTCCATCAGCTGGCCAAATTTAATCTAGATCGGACCACAATATCATAAAGCTGCCATAGGAACAATCGGTTGTAATCCTTAGTATGAAAATTTTCGATGTCTATTAATCGATTTTAACCAAATATGCTCACAAAATTTCATTCAAATCGGACTACTATATCATATAGCTACCATAGGAACAAGTGGTTGAAATACTTAGTATGAAAATTTTCAATGTCTCAATTTGAACCGATTTGCCTTAATCGATTTGGATTTTTATTTCATTTAATGTTGTTCTACACCCTTTTAGCACAGAGCTCAGATTATAAACAACTGTTCAATTTTAACTTTACACATTTAAAACAAATTGCCGATATGAAATGAAGACCCAATTCGCCACTAAAATCACGTTAAGCATGCTTAACAAGTTCGTTGCTACAGACTTTTGTTTTGAGTTTTTGGTGATTATTACAAATGCTTCTGACAATTACTCGATGCTTTTATTAGAATCCACTGATGATTCATTCATGTTCCAGCAGTCAACTAGTTAGACAGCCAGACTGTCGGTCGGTGCTTATGGCTAGAAGTAGATAGCTCCCTTCTACTGGCAAATTCGTGGGAATATTTGTGTCTACGATTATTTAAGCATTTCGTATACCACAAAGTTTATCGAAGGCGCTATGAATCCGCCGTGTATCACTGCCATCTGATGTGGATGGCAATTTTAACGGAGACTGGAAGATGAGGCGGCAAAAGGAAGCATAATTAGCTTAACTCGAGAAGCTGTGCGGACAAACCGAAGCCCAAAACCAAGACCGATCTCACAATTAAACTTAAACAATGAGTTATTCCATAAAGGCGATTGTTAGAGCTCTGAATTTCAGCTTCAGCGACAAGAAAAAAATCACTGCCCCCGTCATTGTCAAGAACCCAGCTAATCATAATTAACAAGTAAGAAAAGTACAGTCGAACGAGCCCGACCGTATAATACTCTCTGCTTTTATTCCCAATTATAATGTTAAAATCGGTATCCAGCTATTACAATAGATAGTTCTTGTATTAGAACACGTTAAAACAAAAAAAAAAGCTAAGCATAATCGAGCATACATGTGTTTGTCTGTATGTAAATACAAATTCGTTTGACGTTAACTGTATGCACATACATATGTGTGTATGAATACTATTGGTCGGCATGACTAGCGCTGTCTCTCTCACACTCATTGCTCTCGAATAAAATCTTTGTTGCTTCATTTCTTTCTTGTTTATGGTCGGATTCTTATGAAATTTTAAGGAGAGTTTGACATGATACGTCTTCAAACGAATCATAAATAACAACACTGTACAATAAGAATAAATGCTTTAAAAACGGCATGCAAGTGTGAAATTTTCTTTTATTCCTTGCGGAAAAAGGGGGCGTGGCCGCCCAAAACTTTTGATGTCATTTCATTTATGCGGTCTGTAGGAACACGTGTACCAAAATTGGTATTCCTAAGTGCCATAGTTACTGAGATATTAGCCGAAAACATAGATTTTTTCCGAGGTATGTCTAGTTTTTTGCTCATTGTGGGCGATTGGGGCGTGGCATCGAAAAAAAAAGATTCTTGTATTGACTGACTAAATATCGAGTCAATTGAGACCAAACTCGAACTTGTAGCTCTTACCATCTCTGAAATCTGTTTGTTCATACGGACGGACAGACAGACAGACAGACGGACAGACGGACAGACGGAAATGGCTATATCGACTCGGCTTGTGATGCTGATCAAGAATATATATACTTTATGGGGTCTGCAACGCCTCCTTCTGCCTGTTACATACATTTGCACAAACCCAATATACTCTTGCAGAGAGTATAAAAACGAATTCATTATAAATTTTTTATATTATGTTGAAAGACAGTATTATATGTCTTTTACTGACCGCACATAGTGTGAATCACTATTGCTATGCAACTTACATAACAGACTTAATTTCTAGCTTATTTCTAAGTTTAGTTTTTATTAAACTAATTTCGAAAAATTTACGCTCTGCAGCCGCTGAACTGTGGGGTAAACTTCTTACAAACTGAACTAGATCCCTAAAAATATTAATGTCAAGGTCATTTATCCCAAAGTAAAAAATTGTCATCATCCTGTTTAACCAGATTTTTGCTCAGCTTTAAAATTGTATATTGTGTTACAATGTCATCGGGATCACATTCACACAAATATTTAAAAATTTTTTATTAATGGCATAATAGTTTCTGTCGTGAAGAAAAGGAGCCAATTTCATAAACAAAGAGCCAGGGAGCCAAACGAATAAAAAAAGAGCCAGTTTTGGTTCCAAATCGCCAAGTGTGGCAACCGTGGTGCAAAGTATGTTACGTACAGAAGGAGGCGTGGATGTTACGTACAGAAGGAGTGATGATCAGCATCACAAGCCGATTCGATAAGCCATGTCCGTCTTTCTGCCCGTCCGTAAGAACACACTGATTTCAGAGATGGCAAATAACTGGACAATCCTCTAAAAGAATTAATGTTTACAGCATAAAAGCACTGACATTTAAATTTTTGGACTTCCGCTCCTTCTTTTCACACAAGGAACAAAATAGTTTTTGAACTTTAATGTCATTTGAGGCATTTGTTTTTACCGTACAGTATTGTTATTTATGATTCGTTTGAAAACAAAGCATATCAAACTATTCTGAAAGTTGCATAAAAATCTAACTATAAAGAAGAGAGGTACCCCGTTGGAAAGTTTATGTTTAAACGAAATGTCAATGAATGTGTGCAAGCGAGACAGAAACATCCGTAACGACCAATAGTATATAAGTAAATTATTTATTTATATATGTGCATGTATGTAATGCCAAACGAATTTGTATGTGTATACAGACAAACTTATGTATGTTCGATTATAAATTGTCTATTTTGTTTCAACGCGTTCTAATACAAGTACTATCCATTATAGTACCTGGACACCAGAGAGTATTATACTGTCGGGCGCGCTTGACTGTACTTTTCTTTCTTGTTATACTCTCTGCAAGAGTATATTGAGTTTGTGCAAATGTATGTAACAGGCAGAAGGAGGCGTAGCATCACAAGCCGAGTCGATATAGCCATGTCTCTTTGTCCGTCTGTCTGTCTGTCTTTAACGTGTTCTAATACAATGACTATCTATTGTAATATCCGGATACCGATTTTTATTGCGAATAAAAGCAGAGAGTATTATACGGTCGGGCGTGTTCGACTGTACCTATCTTACTTGTTAAAGCTTATAAATTATTTTATTGTCAGATAAGTGTAAGAATTTGATGAATATATAAAAGTTGTAATTTTAGATTATGTACTATACAACAGTAAAGAAAATGTTAACTTTGTTAGTAAAGAGCTATGATTTGCTTAACAGACTGTAAAATTATGTTAACTCTCTTTCTATTATTTTTACACCGCTCTCTTAATCTCTCTCTACTTGAACAGCTGATCGTTGGACCGGTTGCAATTGTGTTTGCCGCTTTGACTTTGTTTTTATACTCTCTGCAAGAGTATATTGGGTTTGTGCAAATGTATGTAACAGGCAGAAGGAGGCGTGGCAGACCCCATAAAGTATATATATTCTTGATCAGCATCACAAGCCGAGTCGATATAGCCATGTCCGTCTGTCCGTCTGTCTGTCTGTCCGTATGAACAAACAGATTTCAGAGATGGTAAGAGCTACAAGTTCGAGTTTGGTCTCAATCGACTCGATATTTAGTCAGTCAATACAAGAATCTTCTTTTTTTCGATGCCACGCCCCATTCGCCCACAATGAGCAAAAAACTAAACATACCTCGGAAAAAATCTATGTTTTCGGCTAATATCTCAGTAACTATGGCACTTAGGAATACCAATTTTGGTACACGTGTTCCTACAGACCGCATAAATGAAATGACATCAAAAGTTTTGGGCTGCCACGCCCCCTTTTTCCGCAAGGAATAAAAGAAAATTTCAAACTTGCATGCCGTTTTTAAAGCATTTATTCTTATTGTACAGTGTTGTTATTTATGATTCGTTTAAAGACGTATCATGTCAAACTCTCCAGAAATTTTCATAAGAATCCGACCATAAGCAAGAAAGAAATGAAGCAACAAAGATTTTATTCGAGAGCAATGAGTGCGAGAGAGACAGCGCTAGTCACGCCGACCAATAGTATTCATTCACACATATGTATGTGCATACATTTAACGTCAAACGAATTTGTATGTACATACAGACAAACACATGTATGTTCGATTATGCTTAGCTTTTTTTTTGTTTTTAACGTGTTCTAATACAAGAACTATCTATTGTAATATCTGGATACCGATTTTAACATTATAATTGGGAATAAAAGCAGAGAGTATTATACGGTCGGGCTCGTTCGACTGTACTTTTCTTACTTGTTTGTTTTTGCTTTTTGCTGTTTGCCTGGAAAAGATAGCAATGTTGTTGACTTTGCGGAAGATGTTCACTGACTCGGGTTGAAGCGAAGACTTTCGAGTGCTTCGGCAATTCTCCGACTGTTTTCTTGCTGGAGTCTCGCTCTGCGATTTTGCTGGAGAAGAGTGCGAGTCTGGGTCCGAATGGAACCGCTTCACTACTAAAGTTGGACGCCGCATTTGCCAATTGAAACATTCAAATGTGAATATCGTACGGGTGAAGACGTCTTCTGTTCGGATTGCTCTTCAGTTTGTACATAAGATTCGACAAAATTTTAAAAACAAACTTTTGTAATATTGAAAAAAGTTGTGATTAAAAAAGAAATTTGTCAATCATATATTGTAAAGTGCCTGCGCTGGAAAATATTGTGATTTTTATTAAATACAAATTTATTAATATTACTAAATTTAATATAAAGACTTTAAAATTTAAATAATTTAAATTTTATAATGTCGATATGTTTATTTTTTACAAAATCACTTTTAAACTTATTAAAAGTTAAGTTTTTGCAAACTGTACAATATTTATTACGTTTTGTTGATCCTGAGTTACTTAAGTAATTTTTATTATTGCTATTTAACTTTGTTGATCAATTCTGTTTCTTCTTTATTTTCTAGTTGTTGATATATTACAACATTGTAATAAATAACACTAACATTCATTTAGTATTCCTTTTTGTTTTACGCTTGACTACAAATTTAGTGTGATATTTGTGAATTAAACGAGTTAAAAACCAACGAGACATCAAAACGCAAAATCAAACATATCAATTTTGTATGCAAAACCTTCCACTACAAAAACTCCGAAAACGAGCGAAAGACTTTGTAATAATAACAAATAAACTAAAAAGTTGAAAAAAAAAAAAAAAAAAACCGATCATTCACGAAACTCAAAGCCAAATCACTTTGAGAGCACACGGAGAAGTATTTGCCACATGAAAATAACATTAAGGCTGCTGATGCTGCCGTTAAAAGGTAAGTGAATGCTCTGGGGTCAGGAATCTTCTAGTCTGCCCGCTTGCCGTCAAAAATGTTTAATCATTTTGTGCCTCTCACAAATGCGACTAGTTGTTACATGCTTTTTTGACTTCTGTTTAGCAATTAACAGTCCTGAGATTGCAAAGTAGATTGACACATATTCTTAAAATTCAGCTTACAACTTGCCATGAAAGTCATCGAAGTTTTCTTCAATAGGATTAGCCTTGTTGCCTAATTATTAAGTGCAGTTTCACCCAATAAAATATGCAAATTCATAATTTAATTCAAATTTACAATGATTCGATGTCATTACAGATAAAAGTCAAATCAGTCTCTTCTTTAATTAATTAACTAGCCGTAAATAGCCGAAAGTATTAAAAGTTTTATTCGTTAAAACGGTTCTAATTTGCATGAAGTTTGCATAAATCTAAGCAAGTGGACTTTATACTTATTAATAAAAAGTGAGGTTCAATAAAAATTCTGCAATCATTAAATTTATGCCGAATATTTCAGTGTTTAACAGTTGTTATTGTCTCGTTTGAATTATGTAAAAAATTACAGCATAAATAAAACAAATTGCAGTGGTAAAGTGGCAAATTCTACAATAGCTAAATAAAGCTGAGTTAAGCATTGTTATTTTAACATCTTAAGTAATGGACAAGAGTTCAAGGATGCAAAAAGCAGCAGCAGCAGTAGCAGCAGCATGGATACCTTGAGGTATTTGGGGCGTAAGTTTTAAAATATCTGAGCAGCTGCAATACTGGGTTAGATAATTTGAATTGTAGTCAGAAAAAATCACAGCTAAAGCGACAGCAGAAACAGAAAGTACTTACGTTTGTGCAGGAATTAGGAAATTCAGTTTAAATGTCAAGAGTTGCTACAGTTTTCCAGCCTTGTGGCGCAAGTGAACAAAAGAAAAGCTTAGCCAAGGAGAAGGAGAAGACAAATTTAGGCCAAATGTGTGACTTAACATCTTTCACATCACAAACACACACACACAAACATGTGTAGACCTGTACAAAACACCTACACTAAGCAAAGGTGTTTAGTTATTTTGCTTTATGTGGCAAGGGGTTAAAGTTGAGCTGGAGAAAGAAATAAACCTGGGGAAAAAAAAAACGAAAATAGCTGACTTAAATGTAAGAAAATGTTGTATACAACTTTGCTGGCTGTTGTTATGCTGTAGTAGCTGTTGCTCTTGTAGTTGCTGATGTTGCTGGTGTTGCAGATGGCCAGATAAAAGTTCAAAATGCGAATGTTGGTTGGTTGAGTCTAGCCTGACTTGGTCGGTTTGGCTCTGGTCTGGTCTGCTCATTAACGTTGCAAAGAAATGGCACATAAATTTAAAAGTCATTCAAGCAACAATGCTCAAAAGCGGTCCACTCTCACCCCTTTCTCTTTCACCCCTTGCTTCACGCGGATCAAACTTCTTCGAGCTGGGAGTACACTCCAGCAGCAATCAGTAACTACTACCACTTTACTTTCTTTTATATTGGTCTTCGTTGATGTTGTTATTATTGCTCTTACTGGTTTTGTTTTACTTTTATCCATCCAAGTGTTGATGCGTTAACTGGCACTGCGTGCGCCTCGCTGAAAAGCCAATGAGCCGTGTCTATTGCCGTGGATGGTGTACAGAGCACAGTCTGATCAAGTAAAAGTAACCTAACATATATATTTCTTATTTTCTTCCTTTTTTTGCCCAGACGTTGAAGTAACCTTATCATTGTTGCTAGATTTTTTTAGTGCCCATCTTTAGTGATTAATGAAGTGTAAATAAAGTAGATGCTTTCAGCTTTTATAGCTTCCATAGATTTCAACACGTTCTATGTGAGCTTGTTGTGGTTTCTCTCTTGTATTTCTTGTTATTCTACCCAAGTTGTTATTATTAGCGTGGATGGTGTCTATTGTTCTCAGCTCATTGTGTTGTATTCTAAAAGTGAGCAACAAGTTTTTTTACCTTCTGCCCGAAGCTAAGTTTCATTACAATTTATAAAAACATAAAAAAACAAACACACATTATGAAAAACCAAAGACTTACGCCGAGCTTGCTAACTACATAAAGCTCAAAACAACATCGTCATCAAAAAAAAAAAAAAAAAAATAATTTTTTTAACCATAACCTCAGAAAATCTTTGTCATTTAGTCAAATGACAGCTATGTTCAAAATGTAATAAATAAATAATTTTTTACAGTTTTAAGATTGATGTTTTTACTGTATATTTCTGAAAAAAACGAAAGACTGAGGCTACGAACTTGAAGTGATTCATGTAATCGATACATTTTCTTCGAACTTCTATACCAGGTATTTTTGTAGTGAGCATTTCAAGACAAACATTTTATTTTAAAATCACATTGCATCTTCGCACATTTTATCCATAGTATAATTTAACAGAATGCATAAGCTGTTCAGTTACGTCACGATCTTAAATATGATCATTATGTGCATTTAAATGCAAAATGCCAAGTTCTCAAATTACAGCCGGCGACAATTGGCAACACGCACACTTACACTACTCATTCAATAACTGCACATACATCAAGCCACGTGCGTTGCAAATTGCGTAGCCACATCGTATGTTTAAGTGTAGCCCGTTTAGATGGCATTCAGCTTGATATACGGGCAGCAACAAGCGGCTAAATGTCAGACCAAAATACTGACCTCTATGCTCTGACAGGCTACTTTTCCGTCATGCCATTTTAGGGCAGCCATTCGATGGCATTTGTTTTGAGAATCTGCAATTTTCATAGTTGCCCAACTCTGATTTATCGAGTTTCGAGTTAATCCAATTGATTATTTACATTTGAAACATATTTCTTCGTTCTTGTCAATCATCCACAACATCGTATAATTTGTAGTGCCCATAAAAATAATTCAATGTCAGGTAATTCTAATCGCATTGATCTGCCCTGACTTTGAAAACTTAATCTACAGCCCGCATTGCAAGTCGCTGAATTTGAAGGTAAAAAGCGAAATTTTGCCATTTTTGCTAGCGTACTACCATGCAAGATGTGCAAACAATAGCCAACCAAGCAAATATAATAGCAAATAGAATCTTAAAGCTTAAAATTATTAATTAACGGCTTTAATATGCCAATAATATGCGCTAAGAATATGATAGAATTGAATACTGGCTAAAGAACAAGTTTAAGGCTTCAGATCTTTAAAGATCTCTGATATGAACAGTTTAATTTCCAAATGAAATTTACAGTTAATGAGAACAGCCTCGCAGTTTGATGAATAACTTGTTTTTCAACAGACAAACAGTCATATATATTCTATGTCTCATCAGGATGACATCACAGTCTCAAAGGATGCGACTTTGCAAAACGTATCACGCAGTTCTTTGATGGTCGATAACAGGTTATTGGCTTTATGATAGTCTCATATGCGTGGAATTTATAGACACAGTAGGTGATACCGATTATGCGTTTAAGCATTTGTAAAATGTGTCATGATATTTTATGAGCTGTTCATCTTTATAAAGTGTATAGGGGTCTATTAGGTTTGTCAGAAGCGAAATGTGCGTAACAGGCAGAAGGAAGCTTTTCCGACCCTATAAAGTATATATATTCTTGATCAGCATCAACAGCCGAGTCGATATAGCAATGTCCGTCTGTCCGTCTGTCTGTCCGTCTGTATGAACACCTGCATCTTTTAAACTACAGCTATTTTGACTACCTTTCAGTTCCGTTTCAGTTTGGTTTCAGTTTCTCAGACTATTTGAAACTGTTATTGCCAAGAATATACCCGCACTTGTACATAAGAGGAAGCCATCAACGATTGTCTATTAAGCCACTACTTAAGTAGGCATCATGTGATCATACTAGCACGGCCATTTCGAAACGCCCAGCACGGAAAGAATCATAAATCAAAAACACCTTTTTTGCGCATTCAATTTTTAATATTTTTTGTGGCTTTTTTATACTCTCTGCAAGAGTATATTGGGTTTGTGCAGAGTTTGTAAAAGGCAGAATGAGGCGCGAAATACCCCATAAAGTAAATAGTATATTCTACTTCAGCATCACAAGCCGAGTCGATATAGCAATGTCCATCTGTTCGTCTGTCTGTCTGTCCGTATGAACAAACTGATCTCAGAGATGGTAAGAGTTACAAGTTCGAAGTTTCTCAGTATCGACTCCATATTTAGTCAGTCAATACAAGAATTTTTAATTTTTGTGATGCCACGCCCCATTCGGCCTCAATGAGTTAAAAACAGGGTCATCTAAGTAAAAATGTATGTTTGTGTCGAATATCTCAGTAAATATGGCACAGGCTAACCAATTTTGGTACGCAAAATAAAAGCAAAATGATAAAAAATTTTGGATTGCCACCACCACTTTTCCTAAAAAAAAATAAAAAAAACTTTTCAAATTCAGAATTATTTATTTTGAACTATCCTGAAAGTTGCATAATAATCCGACTATAAACAAGAGAGTTACCATGTAACAAAGATCATATTTCAAAGTAATGTCAATGCGTGTTTGCAAGCGAGACAGAAAAATTCAAACTTATGAACGAACGTTTACTCTGCATGTGTGGCGGTAGCGCTGCCCGCGGACGCTGTCCGTGCCGACCAATGGTATACATAGTGCATACATATAATGACAAACGTATATGTATGTGCTTTGAATTTTTTGTTTTTTTCAACGTTGTCTAATACAAGTGTTATCCATTGTATTACTTGGATGCTAATTTTGATAATATAATGATATGATCCGGAATGAAATGCAGAGAGTATTATAAGGTCGGGCGTGCTCGACTGTACTTTTCTTGCTTGTGTTTTACAAGTAGATGTGCTTGAATAGCTTATTTTGATTATGTTCTTGAAAGACGATTAAAAGCACGAAGGTAAAATATGACAAGAGCGCAGCAAAGTCAAGTTTGTAGTCTGAGTCTTTCGTTGTTTCTTTTTTCTTAGACAGCGTACTCTACCGTAGTAGAGTGGTTCATTTAGTTTGTCAGAAAGGAAATGGAGATGAAGGCGTGGCGGACCTCATAAAGTATGTATATTCATGATCAGCATCAACAGCCGAGTCGATATAGCCATGTCCGTCTGTCCGTCCGTATGAACACCTGTATCTCAGAGACTATAAGAGCTACAGCCACCAAAAATCAGTGTTTTTGTCAAATATCTCCATAAATATGGCACTTAGGAACACCAATTCTGGTACGCAGGTTTTTTTTTTTTTTTGGTATTGTTATATAACATAACATTTTATATGTGAATAAAAATAATCGCAGCTATCTCCAATGTAAGGCGTAGTCCAAATATTATTGTGTATGATTTGCATGAGGTGAGGTTCGATTCCTGCGAGCGAGTTATCTTATTTATTTACTAGTTTAAATTTCAATTTAATTAAAGACTGTCATTCAAATTTTAGAATCGAATTGTAATACAAGACTTCATTTTACACATAACATGTTTTAAAACAATATATGTAAGGAAAACAAAGACTCCAAAAATAGCGTGTGGTGGTTGGTGGGGCTACGGTTTGTTGAAATGCGTTCACGTGTGAATGGCGAAAGGGCGACCGTTCGAATACTGCCGGTGAATTATTTTGTTTATTTTATTAATTTTCAAATACAAATATTGTATGTATTCTTCTTTTGTTTTTTTAAAATGGGCACTACTAATAGTACGCAGTATTTTACAGTCGGCGCACCCGACTGTAGCCTTTCTTACTTCTTAGAGTTTGGAAATGGAAAAATTAATTTTTGAGTTTTTTTTTCGAGTTAAATGCTTTCAGTTTAATGGTTTCGTGTACAATCCACCTTTAAAATTGATGAGGTTGTTTTCATATTTTGACAATCGTAATTCAAAGAAATTCAAAAATAAACTTCTCATGTAACTTCCGCTTGTACTACATTTTCCGCTACTAAAACACTGAACTCCAGTTAAAATAAAAATTATTAGAAAAATTGTAGACATGTGTGTTAAATTCATAACAAAACATGTAAGAACAAGTAAGAAAGGCTACAGTCGAGCGCGCCGACTGTAAAAGACCCCGTACTCTCCTTGTATTCGAAATTAATATTTGAATACGGCTGTAATTTAAAATTTAAGTTTTAAAATTAAATTTAAAAAAAAAATTTGAATCAGTCACTGATGGGATTCGAACCCTCGCTTACTGACGCAAGTTCCAAACCATGCTGCAACTCTACTAGTTACACCACACCATTCATTTGGCAGAAATTTGATTATTTTCATTTATATATAATAATGTAGTTATTTTAAAAATAAAAAAATAATTAAATTTCTGGGTCTGTGCCGGGTTCGAACCGCAGACCATTGGCTGTTGCACCAGTTAAAATTCTTCATTTACATTTTTGTTTGAAATTTAAAAAAGTATATTAATAAACTCCACTGTCGGGACTTGAACCTGCGCAAGATGCATAACGCGCCGCAACCCTATCAGTCGCACCACGCCCCATATTTGACAGAGATTCGATTATTTTCATTTACATATAATATTGTTATTATATAACAAGCACAAAAAAAAAAAAATTTAATTTCTGAGTCTGTGCCGGGCTTGAACCGCAGACCATTGGTTTAGAAACAAACGACTAACCGCAACCCAACCGTGTTGCACCAGTTAATATTGTATATTTAAATTTTTTTTTTTAAATTTAAAAAAGTATATTTATTTAATTTCGGAGTCTATGCTGGGTGGTTCGAACCGCAGGTCTTGAGTTAACATATAAGTGTGAAAAATGATGACAAGCATCATCCCTACTACCTGGACCACGCTCGCTTTGCAAACTACTGCGGCTAATGTATATATAAACATACAGTTATCTCTTTTCTTTCAACCACGTGCATTGACACTGCGATTCAAGGGACACTTAGTTACCTAATTGCTCAGTTGTTTATAGTTGGATTTTTATGCAACTTTCAGGGTATTTTGATATGACCAATCTCAAATTACCAATCTTAAATTACAACACTGTACGATGAGGACAAATACCTTAAAAACGGCATCGAAATTGAACACTTTATTTTTTTGTTTGTGGAAAAGGGGGCGTGGAAGCAAAAAAATTTTAATGGCACTGCATTTTTGCTGTCCCTAGGAACGTGGCACTGATTTGAAATAAACTTGATCTGCTTGCAAAAGTTACAAAATTTTCATTACAAATTTGGTGGCTCCAGCTTTTGTAGTTTAAAAAATCCAGGTGTTCATACAGACGTACGGACGGAGGGACAGACGGACATGGCTATTGATGCTGATCGGCTGTTGATGCTGATCAAGAGTATATATACTTTATGGGGTTAGGAAAAGCTTCCTTCTGCCTGCTACGCACATTTGGCTTCTGACAAACCTAATAGACCACTATACTCTTTTTAAGAGTACGGCGTCTAAAAACTTGGCAATAGAATAAGTACGAGGTCTTTTACAGTCGTCTCGCTCGTAACTATGGCACTTACGACCACCAATTTGGGTACGCAGGTTCGTAGGGACAGCATAAATGCAGTGGCATTAAAATTTTTTTGCTGTCACGCCCCCTTTTTTCACAAAAAAAATAACACTATGTTTATATATATATTAGCCGAAGATGTTTCCAATGAAAGCGTGGTCCGGAAATTAAAGTTTTTTTTTTTTTTTTTTTTTTTTTTTTTTTTATATCTGATATATCTTAATGAAAATAATCGGAGCCGTCCCACAAGGAGGTGGTGGTGCAATTAGTAGTGTTGCGGCGTGTTCTGCATAAGTTCTTTCTAAACTAATGGTCTGCGGTTCCAACCCGGCACAGACTCAGAAATTAAATTTCATTTTTTATATTTTATATATATTTTTAGACCCCGTACTCTAAAAAAGAGTATAGAGGTCTATTAGGTTTGTCAGAAGCGAAATGTGCGTAACAGGCAGAAGGAAGCTTTTCCGACCCTATAAAGTATATATATTCTTGATCAGCATCAACAGTCGAGTCGATATAGCAATGTCCGTCTGTATGAACACCTGGATCTTTTAAACTACAAGAGCTAGAGACACCAAATTTTTAAATGAAAGTCCGTCTATGATGTACGCAGATCAAGTTTATTTCAAATCAGGGCCACGCCCCCCACCGCCCCCGCAATAAGCAAAAAACTAGACACACCTCTCAAAAAATTGATGTTTTCTGCGAATATCTCCGTAACTATAGCACTTAGGAACACCAATTCTGGTACGCAGGTTCCTAGAAACAGCACAAATGCAACGTCGTTAAAAGTTTTGGTCTGCCACGCCCTTGTGGGAAACCACAAGCACTAAAAAACTTTTCAAAATTTACATGCCGTTTTTAAAGTATTTGCTAATATATTACAGTATTGTAATTAAAAAATTTGTTTAAAGACTAATTATATCAAACTACCCTGAAAGTTGCATAAAAGTCAAACTATAAAGAACTGAGCAATTAGGTAACAAATAATCACTTGAAGTGCATTGTGAATGAACGTGGTTGAAAGAAAAGAAATAGCACTGTGTTTATCTATACATTAGCCGCAGGAGTTGCCAAAGGGAGCGTGGCCCAGGTAGTAGAGACTCCTTGTATGTAAACACAAGACCTGCGGTTCGAACCCCGGCACAGACTCAGAAATTTAATTTTTTTTTTTTTGTACTTGTTATATAACAACATTATTATATGTAAATAAAAATAATCGGACTTGTGGTGGTGCTATTGATAGGGTTGCGGCGTGTGCTGCAAGTTGCGTATAAGTTCGCAGGTTCAATTTACGATAGTGAAATTTATTAATATACTTTTTTAAATTTCAAACAAAAATGTTAATATACAATATTAACTGGTGAAACAGTGTGGGGTTGCTGTTAGTCATTTGGCGTATAAATTGTAAAATTGTATAAATGTAATTTATGTGCACGTGGTTGAAAGAAAAGATATAACTCTATGTTTACTTATATTAGTCACGACAATAACCAAACAGAGTGTGGCCTAGGTGGTGGTGGTATTTGTCGCTAAACGAATGGTATGCGGTTCAAACCCGGCACAGACCCAGTAATTTAATTTTTCTTTTTTTTTTTTTGTAACTGCATTATTATATATAAATGAAATTAATCGTATTTGTACAAAATGAATGGTGTGGTGCAACTAGTAGGGTTGAAAGATGTTATGCTGCTTCAGTTAGCACGGCTTCGAATCCCATCACTAACTTGATTTTATTTTTAATTTTATTTTAAAACTTCAATTTAAAATTACAGTCGCGTTCAAATATTAATTTTGAATACAAGGAGAGTACGGGGTCTTTTACAGTCGGCGCGCTCGACTGTAGCCTTTCTTTCTTGTTTTTATATGTAAATGAAAATAATCGGATTGATGTCAAATGTATGGAGTGGCGCAACAAGTAGGGTTGCAGCATGTTCTGGAACCTGAGTCTGATAGCGCGGGTACGATTCCCATCAGTGACTTGATATAAATTTTTTTTTTAAATTTAATTTTAAAACATAAATTTTAAATTACAGTCGTATTCAAATATTAATTTGGAATACAAGGAGAGTACGGGGTCTTTTACAGTCGGCGCGCTCGACTGTAGCCTTTCTTACTTGTTTTTTCATATAAACTAGTAATTTTTGACTGATTTGTCCTATGGAAGCAATTGTCCGATTTAGACCAAACTTGATGGAGATGGGATAAGAGATGGACGGACAAACTGACATCGATATATCGACTAGTCTGATTAGGAATATATATACCTTCTGGGGTCGCCTGTTAAGCACATTTTGCTGCTGACAAACCTTATACATCCTTTTACTCTTTTTTTAGAGTACGGGGTCTAAAATGAATATCAAAAGTGACTTTCGTTTACGAAGCGAAGTCCAAGAAACAAGGAGAAAATGAAAAACGAAAAAAGAAAATATCAAACAAAATATCAAATACTACAGCGTCGGAAACGAGAAACAATGACTTCAGACAATAAGAAACTAATTCGGCGCTTCGGTTGAATCTCTGGTAGCTTATGAGCAATATATATCTTTTCCAGTATCTCCATCTACACACCTTGAACACTCGTATGTGTGTTAGAGAGAGTCAAAAGTGTATGAAGATGAGTGCAAGTAATCAAAAAATGGCCATCATGATGAGGAAAAGTATGATGGTGTTGTATAAATTAAACAAAAGTTGAATAGCAACAAAAGCAAGGAAAATTGTTGGCCATTGTTGTTGGTTAATTAATCAGCAGTAGCATCAGCAGTCACAGCATGAGAAGTTAAGGAGAAGTCACAGTTGATTATTTAACCAAGTGACATAAATTTCATATTTGGTATGTACACAGGTAAAAAAAAAACACTGACCTACATTTTATGGGTGGTTCACAAGTCAGATATCGGGCCAACACAAAAGATGTAATCGAAATGCAATGTAACAGTTATTACTACTGTTCGGATTGGGGCAATTTTTGAACAGACAAGCTGCCGGCAGAACAACGCCAGACTTAACAGCAATTACCTATTAATTGTAGTTATTGTTGTTGTTTTTGTTGTTACCACTGCTGCAATTGTTGGCAGCGATGCTGGTGCCGCCCCTGGTTGTCATAAATTGCGCAGATGTTGTTTTCGCTTTGCCGGCAATTGCCTCATTTCAATTGGAACTGCCGCTTTTGTTGTGGCATTTGTTAGTTTTGTTTAACTTAGTTACAGAAGCTTTTCAAATTTCATACTTAAATTTCGGTATTCACACAATCTCGTAATTATGTTAAAAATCGAGTTGTGCTTTAAGATTAATTTGTATTTTCGAAACTTTGTATCATTCAAAATGGGAATGTGAGTTAAATATATGCGATACTCAAATGTATATAATAAATATATTTTATTTGGATTCTCAATAAGCGTCTTTCAACATTTAAATGCATTTCTGCATTAAGATTATACAATTTATGAACATCTGCTCAAAAAGTAAAAGCAGTTCATTAAAATTGAGTTCAGAACGAACTAAACATGTTCTCTCCACTGCAGACTTCTAACTTCTAATTTGTTGAAACATTTCTGTTTTAAAAAGTTCATTTAGGAATAGAAAATTTTCTTGATTTGATAACTTTTAATAATCAGTAAACTGGTTTTCATACACACATATCGATTCTGACAAACATAATACACCTTTTATGTATTGTGAGTACGGGGGCTTGTTAATGGTTTTGGAAAAAAAATACGTAATTAAAATGAAGCCAATGTTGAAATTTACGTAATCATAAATGGGGCGATTGTTGGTCAGCGAAGCAACAGGAGACGGGTAATAAGCGGCTTCTGGCGAGCGGTCCGTTGCCCGGGGCCGATTTTGTACAGAAATTTTCTGCGGTATGCTGACCCATAACAAAAGAAAACTAAAGTGTTAAATGTCTTGGTTTACTTTACAAATCACTCTACAATTTGTTGGCCCATCAAACTGAAATGATTTCCATTTGCCACTGCGCACAAATTAATTTATAGGTAGAGGTTTGGTGAGCGGCAATGAGGGCGGTCCTGGTTTTTGGGCAAGTGTGAAACAGTAGACAGGTATGCTAGCACGAAGCGTTGAACTGACTTCTGGCATCCACTTTTTGTGCCCCGCCGGACAGCACATGAATCGCAAATAAGCAGAACGCAAAAACTGCTCTGCGGAAATGCAATAATTCTTGTGCAAAAAAAGATGCGAAAGAAATAGATAAAAGAAAAACTACCGAATTTGTATTAAATGCAGAGTTAAAAAAAAGAAGAGTTAGATATACTTACCATTGGTACATATATAATGGTACCACATCAAATGTGCTAATGTTGTGATAAACATTATTGATGGACTTTTCACATTTTCACTAGCCCTTATACTCACTAAGATTCAGGTGTTTATACTGATGGACAGACACACAGATGGACATTGCTATATCGATGCTGAGCAGGAATATACCTTATGGGGTTGGCTATGCCTTCTTCCGCGTGTTACAAACATTGCTTTACAGACAAACCTAATAGACCCCTTTATTCTTTTTAAGTACTGGGTCTAAGAAGCTATTGTTTGTGACCTCAAAGTCTATTAGAACGTCGAACTCTTGCGGCTATGAAATACAATCGCAGTCGCAAATGTAGATGCCGCCTGCATTGGGCAGTTTTTTTGGTAAATTTTTCGCCTGTTGAAAACATTAATGTCCAAAAACTGTTATGTTGGCCCAAAGCCAACACACAAGCAACAACATCAGCTTCTTCACGCTGAGCATCTGATCGTCTGTATGGCTCTAAGCATCTGAATATTGCATCTGTTGCACGTAGGTCAACGCATCAGCATACCGCATCTGACCCCCCCCTTCAGTTGTCTACATCATTTGGGTGAGCACACGCGGCTGTCAGTTTGTCTGTCTAACTTGCTATCTCACGGCCTTTAGCTACATCTTCAGTACAAGAAAAAACAAAAATAGATTATGTTGATGTTGCAAAATGTACACTGCTTCTAAGACGTATATTTACACCCAACTTTGAATGCCGAAACAAAGCTTAATATAATGACTAAATTTCATTTTTGAAGAATATTTCAATAAATTACTTTGCTTCTTAGCTCGAACTTAAATTAAATATATGTCGAAGTTATATTTATATTATTAGAAAATTATTTACAGGTTGATATACTTAAAATTTATTTACTCATTTGTAATTGATCGAACTTGAATAATAAATTGAGTTAAGTATCCTTTTAATATTTTGAAATCGAGTTCCAGTTAAAATGCGTGTTAAGAATATAATTGACCAGGTATTCAAGTTGTTTAAGTAGTGTATGAGTAAAAAAAAACTCTAAAATGCCGGTCAAAAAAAAAGGTAAAATATATTGTTTGGTTATACCCTAAACCCTTAGATCTATATTGCTTCTATTCTCAAAGCAAACTTATTTCCCGGCCACTTATCAAGTACAGGGTATGAAAACAAAATGTAAGCTTATTTTATACCGTGTTTGATGCACTTACTTATTTTTAGAAAGGTGCATCAACTTGTTACAGGTGTTACATAATCATTTGTTTAACATATGTTCGGCTCAAGCAAATAAATAATTATAATTATTTGCCCAATCACTTATTTGTTATCTGTGAGCTTGATTAGTCGTTTTTGGAATTTTGCCGTTAAAGCGAATAAAACATTATATACAAATATAAACAACGACGAAATGGTAACCGGATTCGCAGACCTTATGACATCTACCGTTAAATTGCAGTTGCTTAGACAAAATATTTATTTTCTCAAGTAAATTATAATTATACAAACATTGTGAAAATATATTGTCCCAAGTTTAGCTCAATTGTTACGGCGATCAATCGTTACGATAATGCCTACCATATTTTGGATGTACCAATATGAACAAGTAAGAAAAGTACAGTCGAACGAGCCCGACCGGATAATACTGTCTGCTTTTATTATTACTGAGATATTTGCTTTAAACATCTATTTTTTCCGAGGTATGTCTAGTTTTTTGCTGATTGTGGGCGAGTGGGGCGTGGAATCAAAAAAAAAAAAAAGATTCTTGTATTGACTGACTAAATATCGAGTCGATAGAGACCAAATTCGAACTTGTAGCTCTTACTATCTCCGAAATCTGTGTGTTCATACGGACAGACAGACGGTCAGACGGACAGACGGACATGGCTATATCGACTCGGCTTGTGATGCTGATCAAGAATATATATACTTTATGGGGTCTGCCACGCCTCCTTCTGCCTGTTATATTCATTTGCACAAACCCATTATACTCTTGCAGAGAGTATAAAAACGCCTTTAATGGCTTAGAGCTGGAAACAATTATCTTTTATCTATTTGGCGAGGTTCTCACAAACTGAAACAAACTTCCCAAACCAGCACATTTGTTTGGACTTTTAAAAGTCGAGGCACTATATGGGAAAAGTCGAGCGAGAAGAGTGGTTTCTGTTTTATGTATTTATAATGTCGATTTCACACAATTAATTAAAAGCGCAGATAGCGATAAATGAATGTATAACAAAAACACTTTTAAATGCTTAACATTTTAATTTTAGTTTTCTGCTTTTTGGTGCTGACTTTTTTTTTGACTTAATTGTTTAGCGGTGGATGATTAATTTGTTTAATTAACATATTGTGAAAGTGTTAAAGAAAAAAAGTCTGAACATCGAACTTGAACTTGATTTTAGTTCGCATTTTTCGTGAGGTAAGCTTTTCCTGAAGATGGCTAATAGAGCACATTTGACATCCTTTCACACCATGGGGCAAATGGCCACAATGTCCGCACCTGCACTGCGGCCCATGCTTCGGTAATATCAAGTTTTACCATTTTCTCTAACGTTTGTTTATTTATCTTTTTTCATTTTGTGAACAAATTATGAAATTTATGCAATAGGAATTGTCAGCGATTCGCTGAATGCGCCTTTAGCTGCCGTTTCATAATGCACACCTCTTAGCTAAAGGTGAAATGTTCGGTAATTTTGTTGATTTTCTGCGACATGTGCACAGCTTGGCTAAGAAACAAATTGAAATAAAAACAAGAAAGAATGCTATAATCGCCTCGCGACTTTAGGATACCCGTTACTCAGTTTCAATTTGTAATTTAAAATTTGTAATGATAATAATATTAGTCCAATAGTTAAGGGGATGGCTAAGATAGCATGGAAAACAGAAAATTTTCACAGAAATTTATGATCAGAGCATATTTTCGACCGATTGTTCCTATGGGAGCTAAACGATATAGTAGTCCGATTTGGATCAAACTTGGTCAGTATATTTATGTTATTGAAAAATATATTCTGTGTCAAATTCATTAAGATAGCTTGATAAATACAAACATTTTTCATACAAATTCATACTAGGAGCGAGCGCATATGTACGCCATAGATATGTACATCCTATGTGAATTTAGTTCGGATAACGTAACTAACAAAAAAGTTTTCTATACTAAAACATGCTTTTACCTTTATATGAACATAGAACGCCCTAAAGTGGGCGTGTCCAAAAACAAACTTGTACTGCTTGCAAATTGTATCTTTCATTTGCGACCTCTCGGGTCTTTCTAGCTCTTATAGTTGCTGAGATCCTTTTGTTCATACAGACGGACGGACGGACGAACGGACGGACAGACGGACATGGCTATATCGACTCGGCTGTTGATGCTGATCAAGAATATATATACTTTATGGGGTCTGCCACGCCTCCTTCTGCCAGTTACATACATTCCAACGACTACATTATACCCTTGTACTCTACGAGTAACGGGTATAACAATTCACTTCTCTAAAAAGTTTAAGTTAAAAAACAAAACAAGACGCGGTACATGAAATAAATATCGCAAAACAAATAAATGAAAACTTCGTTCAACACGTATACGATATGTTGAACACTCACAGACCCAAAATAGATATTTAACTGAAATATTTGGTATGCACGCCTTAGTCTCAGTTACTGTGTGTTGCTTTATATGCAGTTTCAACACTTTATCGGACAAACAACAACTAAAAAAAGGGGGGAAATGCTTCCTTCATGTCTGCGCGGCAACCATAAAGGTTAAGCTGCAACTTGACAAAAAGGTTAAAACGATTTAGCAGACATTTGGCAGCGAGGCCTTCTGAAACTAGACATTACCGATTGAATGATGCATTCATGTGTTCATGCATGTGTTTGTGCGTGTGTAAGTGTGTGTGTGCTTAAAGGCGGAACAGATTTGTTGATTATCGAGGCCCTCGCCTAGGAAAATGCAACCTCAAGATCGAATCTCCAAGCCGTTTGCCGGCTGCTGAGTAATTTTACTAACTTATTCGTTTTTTTTCTTTTATAGCTGCTGCAAACACCTGTTGACATTATTTGTTGTTGCTGCTGATAATGATTCAGCAACATCAGCAGTTGCAACTTCCTTATTTGTCATTGTCTTTGAGTTTCGTTTATTGTTTTGTTTTTGATTTTTCCATTTTCTTCATTTCCATTTCACTTTTGCTGATGAGGCGTCCCATTAATCATGTCTTGACTTTCTGCAAATATTATTAAGTTGAATTTCTCATTTGAATTGTTTAGGCACTTGGATGCCAACTCACAATTAATTAATTAATTCAAAAGATCAATTAGCTTAAAGAAAATAAAACAAAAAAGCTAAAGAAATAAGGTATTATGGACATTAAATGTCAATAGTTTAATTCAATTAATTAAACAGCAACGAAAATATTCAATATGAATTCACATCAAGTTTATTCTGTGCATATCAAGAAAGGAAAATCGAGCTTCTAAGAAAATATTGGGCAAAACAAATAGCAGCTAAATGTGATTTGCAGGTGCCTTGACAATGATGAAAAAGTATTCGGGTAGTTGAAAAACGTGCATTGGTAAATCCAATCAGGCAATGAAGTTAAGCATTAAAGAAGTAATAAGCACAAAGCAATAGTTGAACTTTAAATAGACTTACAGATCTTTAATTGAAACGATAATTTATTATTATTATGTTCTGTTAGATGGTACGGTACATGACAAGATGGCTCATGGATGTCTGCTTTGAGGTATTTAATGAAATTACAAAATTTAATGTATATCTGAGAACAAAAAAGTGGCAAACAAGAACCCAACCAAGGAATTCAGCTTATTTAAATACAAACAACAATTCGAGTCACACAATGCATAGGTTTCGCTTTCGCAAAACCATTAAGTGAGACCACCGTCTCAAATCAAAATGCCCCCAAGTCTCCCCTTCTATATCCAGAAACTATTCTGCAGCTAATTTTAGATAAAAATTTATGTACTCGTTAAATGTGTGTCGATATTTTTTTGTTTAATTTGCATTGTTATGGGAGAGCACACATCTTTCGATACAGTTAAAAATAGAGCTTGCAACTCAATAACCCAAAGCCAAAAATCAATAAAGAGTGTCACTTGGTAAGCAAGTTAATTCGCTCTCGACTTGATTTTTTTCTAGTTTATATTGTTTCCCGTTGTTGTTGTGCAAATAAAAACAATTTAATATAAATTATACAAAATACGCAGCAACAACATATATAACCGCAGTAGCTAAATAAAACAAGAAAGAAAAGTACAGTCGAGCACACCCGGCTGTATAATACTCTCTGCATTTTATTCCAGATTATATGATTATGTTAATTAAATCAGTATTCTGGGATTACAATGTATAGTATTTGTATTAAAACACGTTGAAACAAAAAATAAACAAAGCTTAATCGAACATAAATCTGTTTGTATGAACGTACATGCACATGTATGCGTTTGTCAATATATATATGCACATACAAATGTAACTATGTTTGTATAGGATACATTGGTGTACATTGTATATCATTGGTCGGCACGGGGCGCGAGTCGTGCACGGAAAATGGCACGATGCCAGTGCATTTTTCCTGTCTCCAGAAACATGCGTACCAAAATTGGTATTCCTAAGTGCCAACTTACTAATATATTTGCCGAAAACATTGATTTTTTCCGAGGTATTCATCTTGTATTGACTGACTTAATATGTAGTGGATACCGACTAAATACGAACTTGTAGCTCTTGCCTCTAAAATCTGTTTGATTATACGGACGGACAGACAGACGGTCAGACGAACATGGCTATATCGAATCAGCTTGTGACGCTGATCAACACTTTATATACTTTATGGCATCTGTCACGCCTCCTTTAGCCGGTTACATACTTTGCACAAACCCAATATACTCTTGCAGAGCGTATAAAAACAACAGATGCATAAATGAGCTGACGGAAGTGACAACGATGCCAAAGTGAATGTTTGTTGCGAATGACTGACTTACTAACTGACTAAGAGACTCATTAACTGACTTACTATCCGACTGGCATAGTATATGTCACAGCTTTGCTTTCTTGCGGTCAACCCATTTTTCATTTATTGTGTTATTTATATTACACTCCAAGAATTATCTGCATATTTATTAGCCTATCTTAGATTTAATATGTGGGTGTAACCCACCCATGTGTGTGTTAATGCGTTATGTAATCAATATCTTGTACTTCTTGTCCACGCAACACGTACATTCGTACAATTTTTCTTCATGTCTATTGTTTTAAGACTTTTTTAGACCCCGTACTCTAAAAAACAAGGAAGAAAAGTACAGTCGAACGCGCCCGACCGTATAATACTCTCTGCTTCCATTCCCAATTATAATGTTAAAATCAGTATCCGGATATTACAATAGATAGTTCTTGTATTAGAACACGTTACAACAAAAAAGACAATTTATAATCGAACATACATATGTTTGTGTTTATGCACATACAAATTCGTTTGACGTTATATGAATGCACATATATATGTATATTTGTGTGTATGTATACTATTGCCGCCACACATGCATCAAAAGAGTTCGAGTATATGCTTGTATGCTTCTGTCGCGCTCGCTCTCATGTATTGACCTAAATATTAACTTTATATCGGTACCTCTGTTGTTTATTGTTGGATTTTTATGCAACTTTCAGCATAGTTTGATATTATTTGTCTTCAAAGGAATCATAAATAACAATACTCTACGATAACAACAAATGCCTTTAAAACGGCATGCAAGTTTAAAAAGTTTTTTTTTTCTTACGAAAAAAGGTGGGCATGGCAGTCCAAAATTTTAAGTGGCAATGTATTTATGCTGTCTTTAGGAGTATGCGTACCAAAATTGGTATTCCTAAGTGCCGTAGTTACTGAGATATTCGCTTTAAATATCTATTTTTTCCGAGGTGTGCTCAGTTTTTTGCTCATTGTGGGCGAATGGGGCGTGGCATCAAAAAAAAAAGATTCTTGTATTGACTGACTAAATATCGAGTCGATAGAGACCAAACTCGAATTTGTAGCTCTTACCATCTCTGAAATCTGTTTGTTCATAAGGACAGACAGACGGACAGACAGACGGACAGACGGACATGGCTATATCGACTCGGCTTGTGACGCTGATCAATAATATATATACTTTATGGGGTCTGCCACGCCTCCTTCTGCCTGTTACATACATTTGCACAAACCCAATATACTCTTGCAGAGAGTATAAAAAATAGAGAGATCTATTAAGTTTGTCTGAAGCGAAATGTGCGTAACAGGTAAAAGGAAGCTTTTTCGACTTCATAAAGTATATATGTATATTCTTGATCAGCATCAACAGCCGAGTCGATATAGCAGAGACCTGCAACGAGTATGCTCCAGTGTGTTCGAACTTCTCATCAAACGATCGGGTAACGAGTAATTCAACGGGCTGTCCGAAAACGGTTCGATCAGTTGCCCGTTTTGTGAATGATTCGAACCTGATCGTTTGAAATCAAACATTTTGGTTGCGATCAGAACGATCAGCCCCATAGATTGTTTGCTGATCATTCGAATACTCGTTCGACACAACCTTCTTCAGTACAACACGTTCGAGTATCAAATAAGTTCGTTGGTTTGCTTTCGTTGCGTGACGTTCGGAGTGCTGCCATTTATTTAGAGGAAAATATGCTTATTCTAGCGGAAAAAAAGCAAAAAGGCTAAATTCCAATGAAAAACAACAATAAAATGGTTTAAATTTATATTTTTCTTATTCTTTTATTATTAAACATTTTAAAAACGCTTGTTAATAATATAAAAAATGAAATATTCGGGAAACAATTTGGAGAGCATCACAGATGACACGCGCAACAAGCTTGAGACTTGTCTTTGTTTGTGTGTATTTGGGCAAGCAAGTATTGATACGTTTGGCATGCCACGCATTTTGCTTATATTTTTTTAAACATAGAAAAACCCAAAAGGAAGAGTGTCAGACTACCTGCTTGTACAAACAACCCGCTTTACAAACATCGGTGACGTCACATTCTAGCCAAAGGAATTTCCAAAAGGTCAGCCCGCCTACATTTAACAGTTAAGCGTTGCAAAAGGGTTTCAATAATTGTAGTTTGCAAAGCGACGCATTTTAATTCTCTAGAATTTCACATGTTATTAAATATTAATTTATTTTAAAAAAATTCTGCAACGCCGTTAAAACATTTACTATAATACAACCGCTGGAAATATTTCATGCAAATTATTAAAAGTTTCTGTGTGTCATGCTTGCAACATGTTGAATAACGGCAAAATACTCGAGTATATACTCGAGTAAAACGAGTATAAGCAGACCTGCGGTACGCACACAAACGATCGAGTATGAAACAAGAAAAATAGGTTATCTTCGGCTAGCCGAAGATTAAATACCCTTGCAGACACGCATACTGCGTTAATTTTATTTTTATCGGTAATTGTTCCAACAGTAGCTATATGATATAGTAGTCCGATTTGAATGAAATTTTGTGAGCATATAGGAAATAATAATAAATGCATATTTTGTGAATTTGGTTAAAATCGATCAACA
Organism: Drosophila parthenogenetica; assembly: GCA_035047505.1. NCBI lineage: Eukaryota > Metazoa > Arthropoda > Insecta > Diptera > Drosophilidae > Drosophila > Drosophila parthenogenetica. Next base: position 3,100,856 of record JAWNPM010000187.1, on the reverse strand, counting down.
GACATAGAAAATTTTCATACTAGGTATTTTAACCGATTGTTCCTATGGCAGCTATATGACATAGTAGTCCGATTTAAATGAAATTTAGTCAACACATTGGGAATGATAACAAAATCATTTTGCGTGAATTTGGATGAAATCGCTCGATAGATATAGAAAATTTTCATACCAAGCATTTCAACCGATTGTTCCTATGACAGCTATATGATATAGTACTCCGATTTGAATGAAATTTGGTCAACACATTGGGAATGATAACAAAAGCATATTGCGTGAATTTGGTTCAAATCGTTCAAAAAACACTGAAAATTTTGATACTAAGCATTTTCAGCCTTTTTAACCGATTGTTCCTATGACAGCTATATGATATAGTGGTCCGATCTGGATGAAATTTGGTTTGCACGTGGGATTTAGTACTAAATGCATATAGGCTGAGTTTGGTGGAGCTAGCTCAAAAAAAAATTGTTCCTATGGGAGCTTTATGATATAGTGATCCGATTTGGCCGGTTTTAATACACATGTGTACCAAGTTTCATCACGATAGCTTTAAAACTGAGAGACTAGTTCGCATAGAAACAGACGGACAGACGGGCAGACGGGCATGGCTATATCGACTCGGCTGTTGATGCTGATCAAGAATATATATACTTTATGAGGTCTGCCACACAAACATCGTGACAAAAACAATATACCCTCTGCAAGGGTATAAAAATGTTCGAGTCAAACGATCACGAGTAAGCGTTCGAGTATACTCGAAATTATTATACTCGTTGCAGGTCTCTGTCCGTCTATTCGTCTTCGAGACTATAAGAGTTAGAGCTACCAAATTTGGAATGAAAAGTCCGTTAATGAAGTACGCAGGTCAAGAGAGTTTTAAATCGTTTCCACGCCTCTTACAGAGGCGTAAAAATGGCACTTAGGAACACCAACTCTGGTACGCAGGTTCCTAGAGACAGCACAAATGCAAAGTCAATAAAAATTTTGCGCTGTCACGCCTACTTTTTCCACCAGAACTCAAAAAACTTTCCAACTTTAATGCTGTTTTTAAGACATTTGCTCATAAGTATAATATAGTACTGAAATTAAACCAAATAGAAAACACGATTCAACGTTTAAATTTGAGCGCAATGCCAGTTTTAAGGCATTTGTCCTTATCATACAGTGTTATAATTAAAGATTCGTTTAAAGATAAATCATATCAAACTACCCTGAAAGTTGCATAAAAATCGAACTATAAACAACTGAGCAGGTAACCAGGTAACCAAGTCTTCGTTGAAGCGCATTGTCAATGCCACGTGCATTGAAAAAAAAAAAAATAACACAATGTTTATATATACATCAGCCGCACTTGTTTGCAAAGAAAGCGTGGCCCAGTTAGTAGAGATGCCTGTTATTATTTTTCGGCGAAAAATTTTCGCACTTGTTTGTAAACACAAGATCTGCGGTTCGAACCGGCACAGACTCAGAAGTTTAATTTTGTCAGAAGCGAAATGTGCGTAACAGGCAGAAGGAGGCATGACCGACCCCATAAAGAATATATATTCTTGGGCAGCATCAATGTCCGTCTGTCTGTCCGTCCGTCCGAAAAGCTAAAGCCACCAAATTTGGAATGAAAGTCCGTCTATATGTCAGGCAGGTTAACTTTATTTAAAATTTTTGCCACGCCCCCTACTGCCCCCGCAAATTGTAAAAAACTATTTTTATTACACTACAACATGCAAACTATCAGAGCTATCGTGACCAAATTTACACAGTGTGTGTACGGTACCATTATAACTATCCTCAACAAGTTTGGTCGACAACTATAGCCTATAGCTTCCATAGGACAAATCGGTCGAAAATGGGATATTTATGATATGTAGTATTAGTTGAGCTATCGTGACATACGCATTATGTGTATGAAACCATTATAACTATCTCCACCAAATTTGATCCGAATCGGACAACTACAGCCTATAGCTATGGAAAAATTCTCACTAGGAGGAGTACGGGGTCTTTTACAGTCGGCGGGCTCGACTGTAGCCTTTCTTACTTGTTTAAATTTGATAATTTAAATTACGGTGACTACGGGATTTTTCACAGTCGGCTCGCTTGAATGTAGCCTTCTTACTTGTTTTTATTTTTATTATTTTTTTTTTTTTGTTATTAGTTTGGGGCTCATATTTTCATTATTTAATGTGCTCAGAAACTTATATGTGAGTTTACGTGTCGCTTTGCAACGCCCTGGATTCAGCAATAAGTAATAAGTTAACAAGGTTAAAATGATTGTTTGGCTTTGTTTATTTGCAGGTCTTTCAGTACACAAAATGCGCCGTGCACAATTCCATCTGTTTTATTGTGGTAAGTTAATGAAATATGCTAATAAAATTTCATCAAATAATTAATAAAAACCTGATACATACATGGTGTGTATGTGTTTATAAATAAATTCGTTATAAGCAATACTTATAAGTCAAGGGTTGCCTTTTTTTATAGAGTCTATTAGTCGGTAATTGTTCCAACAGTAGCTATATGATATAGTAGTCCGATTTGAATGAAATTTTGTGAGCATATAGGAAATAATAATAAATGCATATTTTGTGAATTTGGTTAAAATCGATCAACAGACATAGAAAATTTTCATACTAAGTATTTCAACCGATTGTTTCTATAGCATTTCAACCGATTGTTCCTATGGCAGCTATATGATATAGTAGTCCGATTTTAATGAAATTTGGTCAACACATTGGGAATGATAACAAAAGCATATTGCGTGAATTTGGATGAAATCGCTCAACAGACATAGAAAGGAAGCATTTCAACCGATTGTTCCTATTGCAGCTATATGATATAGTGGTCCGATCTGGATAAAATTTGGTCAGCTGATGAAAAATGGGAAAAAAAGCATATTGCGAGAATTTGATTCAAATCGTTCAAGAAACACTGAAAATTTTCATACTAAGCATTTTCAGCCTTTTTAACCGATTGTTCCTATGACAGCTATATGATATAGTGATCCGATCTGGATGAAATTTGGTTTGCACGTGGGATTTAGTACTAAATGCATATAGGCTGAGTTTGGTGGAGCTAGCTCAAAAAAAAATTTTTTTTGAACCGATTGTTCCTATGGGAGCTATATGATATAGTGATCCGATCTGGCCGATTTTAACATATGAACTGCGTGCAGAGGAATACACATGTGTACCAAGTTTCATCACGATAGCTTTAAAACTGAGAGACTAGTTCGCATAGAAACAGACGGACAGACGGACATGGCTATATCGACTCGGCTGTTGATGCTGATCAAGAATATATATACTTTATGGGGTCTGCCACGCCTCCTTCAATGCGTTACAAACATCGTGACAAAAAGAATATACCCTCTGTAAGGGTATAAAAAAAATTTTAAGTCAAGTGAATGATGGGATTCGAGCCCGCGCTAACTGACGCAAGTTCCATAACACGCTGCAACCCTACTAATTGCAACACACCATTCATTTTGCACAAATGCGATTATTTAAATTTATATTTTTTAATGTAGTTATATATAAAAAAAAATAAAATAAATAAATGGGTTAGTTCCGGGTTTGAACCGCAGACCATTGGTTTAGAAAGAAATACCACCTTCACCTAGGCCACACTCCGTTTGGTAACTGTCTTGTCTAATATAAGTGAACATAGAGTTATCTCTTTACTTTCAACCAAGTGCACATAAATTACATTTATTCAATTTTACAAAGTAAACGCCAAACGACTAACTGTAACGCTACACTGTTGCACCAGTTAATATTGTATATTTACATTTTTGTTTAAAATTTAAAAAAGTACATTAACAAATTCCACTTTCGGGAATTGAACCTGCGAACTTATACGCAACTTGCAGATCACGTCTCAACCCTATCAGTAGCACCACGCCCCACATTTGATACATGTCAGATTATTTTCATTTACATATAATAATGTTGTTAATAACAAATAAAACAAGTAAAAAAAGTACAGTCGAACGAGCCCGACCGTATAATACTCTCTGCTTTTATTCCCAATTATAATCTAAAAATCAGTATCCGAATATTACAATAGATAGTTCTTGTATTAGAACATGTTAAAACATACATATGTTTGTTTGTATGCACATACCAATTCGTTTGACGTTAAATGTATGCACATACATATGTATGTGTGTATGTATACTATTGGTCGGCACGGCTAGCGCTGTCTCTCTCGCACTCATGGCATTGCGCTCGAATATACACTTTATTGCTTGTTTTCTTTTTTGTTTATGGTCGGATTTTTATGAAACTTTCAGGAGAGTTTGACATGATTCGTCTTCAAACGAATCATAAATAACAATACTGTACGATGAGAACAAATGCCTTAAAAACCGCATGCAAGTTTTAAAAAGTTTTTTATTTCTTACGGAAAAAGTGGGCGTGGCAGCCCAAAATTTTCGATGTCATTGCATTTATGCTGTCTCTAGGAACACGTGTACCAAAATTGGTATTCCTAAGTGCCATAGTTACTGAGATATTAGCTTTAAACATCTATTTTTTTCGAGGTATGTCTAGTTTATATCTCATTGTGGGCGTTTGGGGCGTGGCATCAAAAAAAAAAAAGATTCTTGTATTGACTGACTAAATTTTCAGTCGATAGAGACCAAACTCGAACTTGTAGCTCATACCATCTCCGAAATCTGTTTGTTCATACGGACAGACAGACGGACAGACGGACATGGCTATATCGACTCGGCTTGTGATGCTGATCAAGAATATATATACTTTATGGGGTCTGCCACGCCTCCTTCTGCCTGTTACATACATTTACACAAACCCAATATACTCTTGCAGAGAGTATAAAAAAAAAACTTAATTTCCGAGTCTGTGTCGGAGTTCGAACCGCAGGTCTTGTGTTTACATACAAGGAGTCTCTTCTACCTGGGCCACGCTTCCTTTGCAAACTTCTGCGGCTAATGTATAGATAAACATAGTGTTATCTCTTTTCTTTCAACCACGTGCATTCACAACGCGCTTCAATTGATAATTTGTTAACTAATTGCTCAGTTGTTTATAGTTGGATTTTTATGCAACTTTCAGGGTAGTTTGATATAATTAGTCTTTAAACAAATTTTTTAATTACAATACTGTAATATATTAGCAAATGCTTTAAAAACGGCATGTAAATTTTAAAAAGTTTTTTAGTTCTTGTGGGAAAAGGGGGCGTGGTAGGCCAAAACTTTTAATGACGTTGCATTTGTGCTGTTTCTAGGAACCTGCGTACCAGAATTGGTGTTCCTAAGTGCCATGGTTACGGAGATATTCGCAGAAAACATCGATTTTTTCCGAGGTGTGTCTAGTTTTTTGCTTATTGCGGGGGCGGTGGGGTGCGTGGCCCTGATGTGAAATAAACTTGATCTGCGTACATCATAGATGGACTTTCATTTACAAATTTGGTGTCTCTAGCTCTTGTAGTTTAAAAGATCCAGGTGTTCATACAGACGGACAGACAGACGGACAGACGGACATTGCTATATCGACTCGGCTGTTGATGCTGATCAAGAATATATATACTTTATAGGATCGGAAAAGCTTCTTTCTGCCTGTTACGCACATTTCGCTTCTGACAAACCTAATAGACCCCTATACTCTTTTTTAAAGAGTACGGGGTCTAAAAACACAGAATCTTGTAAATATATAGCTTTACGCTTTGCATAAAAATAGTTATCAAGTATAATAAAAAGATATTCACATGCATCCTTAACCTTGCCGACGCACTAGATTCCCACATAATAATTTTTTCACAAGCGCATTCATTGGCCAGGCTAAAAAAGCGCTTAACGCAATCGCACATGCGTGTCAGCCGTCTTACGTGGGCAGTAAATGGCAGCAAAAACGTCAAAAATAAGAAGCGGGCATAAAAAGCCGATTGCATTAGTAGGGTCATTGTTTAAGCCTACTCTTTTTGTTTTGGCGTGCAAAATAAAAAGTTAAAAGGCGGAAATCTAGATGACCAGAGATTAAATGAGACTTTTGTTTCGACTTGGTGATCATTAATGGATCAACCCAGGTGAATGCCTGGGAAACGCATAAGAAACGACTTTTTGACACGGCATTGACCAAGACCCAAGACAACTGTTGTTTACCTAAAATAATTTAACAAAATCAACAATGAATACAATTTGTCTATTGAACAATGCAAATAGTTGAGTAATTGGCAAATGCTGGTTGCTGATGGCATACGAATTACTGACGGTGCTACATGACGTATAGATAATGGTGTTCAATCGCATCTTTATTTTTATTTCGTTTTTTTTTTTTTTTTTATATATTTTTAATTTGGTATGGCGTTGCCAATCAACGTCCGAAAATTATAGGCAATTGTTTAATTATATGAGGCAGCAACACCCTCTGTAAAGCAGATGTTTCGGTAACTGATTCATGGACAATTGAATGATTCATATAATCACGACGATTATTCAGCAATGGAACCTTGAGTTTTGTGGTTACTTTGGCTATTGAATCACTTCTTCATTCCAATGTTTTTTTTTATTTTTCTTCTGCTTAACTAGTAGTTCATTAGCAACTTATGTTTCTTTTCTCCCTAAATTCTTTTTTCTCTCTTTATCTCTTCTCATACACTTAATTGTTTATATGCTTTAAAAATTTAATTATTGCTTTTGATTGCCTGGGGTCTTAGTTGCTGATGAGCCAGCTATAATCACATTTACCGTCACAGTCACAGTTATGCGTAATTCGGAAATGAGTATTCAACAGTGAATGACGAAACTTGGCCATCGGAAGATTTACGTATTTATATCTAACTGGAAGAAAAAGCATAAGTTCTGTTGTTTTGAACTATAAATGACTTGGCAAACTGATTTGATTTATTTGTGGCTTATGTTGGTCGTATATGTATAATTATCAACGATACTTTATAGAGTCGCATTATACCGAGTCTTAATTTTATAATGTATTTTTATACTCTCTGCAAGAGTATATTGGGTTTGTGCAAATGTATGTAACAGACAGAAGGAGACGTGGCAGACCCCATAAAGTATATATATTCTTGATCAGCATCACAAGCCGAGTCGATATAGCCATGTCCGTCTGTCTGTCCGTCCCATGCAATAATATCCGGATACTGATTTTAACATTATAATTGGGAATACAAAGAGAGAGTATTATACGGTCGGGCTCGTTCGACTGTACTTTTCTTACTTGTTTTTTACTACTGCCTTTGACTAAAATCAATTGTCGTAACTGTACAAGTGTTATGATTAAAAACAATACTTTCAGTTAAATTTAGATTTTTTAAGTAGATGTACGGATTAAATTAATAATTACCCAAAACATTATTAAATAGTGTTTTAAATTATTTTTGTTTTCCAGGACTTCTCCTACTGACATATTTCTGCCAAACGAGCGCTGAAAATAAGGTAAGCTCTAATAATTTTTATCCCACTGGAATTATCTGAAAAATATTCCTAAACTTATATATACACGCACTTGTCGTCTATTAGTATCGCACACCGGCTCGTATCCTGGCAAAGCAGACAGGTGCCACACAATTCGAGGAGGAGCGTTATGAGGCACACACAAACTGCAATGAGCACAAACATCACTTGAAGAAGCGCGCCTCTGACGAGGATGTGGACTACGAGGTTTACCAGGGTGTTGTGGGTCGACCGGGCATTGATTTCCCCATTTATCCCAGAATTCCAAAGACCACTTTCAGTTGCCGCTCTTATGGAAATGGATACTTTGCCGATATGGAAACCGATTGCCAGGTGCGTTTTCCCCATTTCACATAGTATAGGCTGTCAACAATATCGGTTAATCCACAGGTCTTTCATATTTGCGAAGAGGGTCGCAAGATATCGTTCCTTTGTCCCAATGGAACAATTTTCCAGCAAAGTGAGCTCACCTGCGACTGGTGGTTTAAGGTGAACTGCCTGGGATCTTCGGGTTACTACGCCGAGAGCGCTGAGATCCTAAATAAGCAACGTGTTCATCGTGTTCGTCCTTCGGTGCCAGTGCAAGGCTTTAATATCGTTGGTGGGGGCCTCAACATCAAACCGAATGTTACACCTGTCATGGGTCAAGCTCGTGCTGCTTCACGTCTTGGCAGCAAATCAGATAGACGCATTGACTCTACGGAGGACATCCACGCATCAGTGGAGATCGTGGACTTCGATGACGTTTCCGGGGAGAAACATCGCAAGGTTCTGCCCATCATTGACAACAACAGCAATGAACAGCATGAATCGCAAATAACAGCCGAGAGTTCGTCCTTTGTCAGCGGCTCCGGAAAACCCCCAGACGGCAACAGCAACATCAACAAAAACGATGATACTTCTATATTGAAGCCCACTCGCAGTCGCGTATCCCAAGAACGAAGTTCTCCTCCAAGGGGTGGTGTTAGTCACAATGAATCTCGGGAGCGGGCTCGGAACGGGCAGCGCGGACAGCAGCGATTCAAGGATATTGAAAGCGGGGAGCAGCAGAGTAGAGAGAGAAACAAAGACAAGCTGGCCCCGTCATCGGCGACCAAGGAGAAACCCGAGTTCTTCGAGGCACATACGACTCGACCAGTGCAACATACGACGCCCTACTACATGCCCAGCAGCTATTCCACGGCACGGCGTTTGGAGCACAGCAAGTCGACTCCATTTTACACACCAACTGTTCCAAGCGTAGCAAAGATCAAGAGCACAGAGGGTAAGCTGAACTACATTAAGGGCGGACATGCAGCGTCCACGCCCAATCCAAATCGATTTGGAGCTCCAGCCATCTCAGGACCCTTCCTGGAATCCTCAGTCGCACCCAAAAGCATTAAGCCCACTGCAAGCGTAAGTCTGGAGCTGGACAGCACCTACAGGCCAGTGGTCATTGGCATGCGTCATCCCTACGACATAGCTGGCTCCGGAGAACTTAAAAAGATTCCAAATTTCAGTGTAGACCTTGTTTCAAAGAAGACAAGCGAGAGCCGTGATTTTTTGGCCACAACATCACCGCCATCGGCAATCAGTAGTGGACCCACCTATCTGCCCAAGAGCAACGCCACTCCCAGATTCAATGCCGCAGCAGCTGGAGGAGAAGATCTGCTCTTTGCACCGAGCCCGTTAAAAGAAGAGTCGGTTTACCGAAATGTTCAAGATATGCTGAAGACCGTCAATCTACTAAAGGATAAGTTTGACGACGTCGAGCTGAATGGACAGTCTTCTACATCCGCCCGAGCTGGCCTCGAGATTCCCCCCTCTTCCGGCCCAGATGCACTTGTTTCTTTGGCCAAATACTTTGCCCAGGAACACAATGAGTCTGGTAACGCACTGGCGAAGCCCGAGAAGCATGGAATCCACACGAAGATTTCAATGAAAGCATCTGCGCCCATTTTGCCCACTCCCAAGCCCTCGGACACCACCGTCACGATAACCACGTCCGAGATACCTCCGAGCATCAGCGAGCAGGCAGATGACATAAAGCAGAGTCTGCTGAGCGACAAAACTGTGCAGAAGTACAGCAATTTGTTTGGACTAAAGGCTTCCAAGGGACGAGGACATTCTGAGATGGATGAAGAGACGAGACCGTCCTCCGCTCAGCTGAACGAGACTCAATCGCCGGCAATGGATGCGGAGCACCAACCGTTCCCACAAATTGGAAGTACGGGAACATCGATCGGCGCTTTGGCGGAGAAGCCAGAGTCTCGCAAGATTGCCCAAATCTTCTCGAATGCTCTGTCCAGCTATTTGGACAATCCCAATATCTTTCGAGCCGAGCTAGCAGCCCGGGCAAGACCCACCGAGCCACCAAACTTTAAGACGGTGACAACCACAGACACCTCGTTGTTCAGTGACGGCACCGCCAAGTATTATTTACCCACAAAATCCCTGCCAGATTCAACTACTCCCCATAGCATTGCCGCTGAGATTAATCACAAGTTTGACTCCACGCTTCCTCCAATGACCACGGAATTATACGAGCAGATCACCAGTCAAGCACATGACTCAGACCTGGAGCTCTCAGCGGAGTTGGCTCCACCCAGTCCCGACTCAGGAGAAGGTGAGTTCCTTCAGCAACAGCAGACACAGTCTTTTGTCAAGTCTCGCAACGATCTACTGAAGAATTCACGACCACAGAAGCTGATCACGACTCACAAGCCCACGGAGCATCCATGGGCACTAAAGTCCCAAACCGATTTCCTGGATCCGCTAACCATCAACGATGCTTTAATGAAGGAGCACTCGACCACGACCACCGTATCTCCATTCACTTACCTGCCCAAGCTGGTCTCTGGCACACCCACCCCGTCTCCAGGGCGATACGAGTGGGACGACATATTCAAGAGCTACGACATTCCACGTGACGCACTTCCTTCCAGCAGTGGATTACAGCGAATTGCTAATAAGTTATTTGGCGGACTCAATGAGCAGGAGGCACTTCATCTGAGGAATGTCATGGCTAAGGCGGAACACGATCGACAAGTGCTCAGTCTGTTGCTGCTGCTAATCCAAACATGCGATGATAACAATGGAAAGGCCCTCGAACGCTCCCGCAAGCATCTTCTCAACGCGCTGATTAACATCGACAGCAAATTACCTAGCAAATCAACCGCCCGCCAGAAACTGGACGTCGCCCTGCAGACGACAACAGCGAGAGTGCCGGTGACCACATTCCGGCGGATCGGTGATTACTACACCAGCACCACGTCGGGCTATACGTCAACAACAGAATTGCCTTTATCTACCAGCACGACGGCGCCGGGCAGCAGTGAGGAGACAACCAAGTTTGAGATTCATGTCGAGGACGTCGACGACCTGGACTTGTCAGCGTCAACATTAGCGACGCCGTCGCATCATGGGGAGAACTCAGATCGGCGGGCATTGGAGCTGCTCAAGTCATTATATTCGCTGGCGTCGAAGTTTACCAGCAGGCGGTAGGGTTGCAAATGCCAAAGGTTGCCGATTCCTAATGGCAGCGCTTGGAAAGGGTTGCCAGCGCCACGGAAGTAATGCTTAACTTTTAGTCAACTCAACTCTGTTGCCCTAATTCCTTTTAGCTACAAATTGTTAATTGAAAATCTATTTTTTTAAATACCGTATTTAAATTTACCCTCTTTTTATTTGTTTATTATTATGTTTTTTTTTTTGGTTTAGCCAATTCACTGTTCGCAATTAGTGTGTAAATATGTAAAAGCTCGAAATGAATTACTCAATGATACCGATTCTGACTGGTCCTGAAATACTTCCAGCTGTATGTCAGGAACACTCAAAATACTTTTACAATCTATAGTATAATACCGTCGAGTTGTATTCAAATAGTATCTAAGTTTTAACTACAAAAGTATTCTCGTACTTTGACTCTTAACTGCGAACAATCCACATGTGAGCTTGTACATGCATGTACGAGCATGTCTTTATGCTTTGCTATTTTTGTAAATATTTATTTAAAGTTAATAAAGTACCTTTAACAATAAAATAGTTTCGATTTTGTGTATTCGGACAGTTGCTTAGGAATTTAATTTGAAATTGTCAAACTTTCTTTTAAATTATTTTTAGACCCCGTACTCTTTAAAAAAGAGTATAGGGGTCTATTAGGTTTGTCAGAAGCGAAATGTGCGTAACAGGCAGAAGGAAGCTTTTCCGACCCTATAAAGTATATATATTCTTGATCAGCATCAACAGCCGAGTCGATATAGCAATGTCCGTCTGTCCGTCTGTATGAACACCTGGATCTTTTAAACTACAAGAGCTAGAGACACCAAATTTGTAAATGAAAGTCCATCTATGATGTACGCAGATCAAGTTTATTTCAAATCAGGGCCACGCCCCCTACCGCCCCCGCAATAAGCAAAAAACTAGACACACCTCGGAAAAAATCGATGTTTTCTGCGAATATCTCCGTAACCATGGCACTTAGGAACACCAATTCTGATACGCAGGTTCCTAGAAACAGCACAAATGCAACGTCATTAAAAGTTTTGGCCTGCCACGCCCCCTTTTCCCACAAGAACTAAAAAACTTTTTAAAATTTACATGCCGTTTTAAAAGCATTTGCTAATATATTACAGTATTATAATTAAAAAATTTGTTTAAAGACTAATTATATCAAACTACCCTGAAAGTTGCATAAAAATCCAACTATAAACAACTGAGCAATTAGGTAACAAATTAACGATTGAAGCGCGTTGTGAATGCACGTGGTTGAAAGAAAAGAGATAACACTATGTTTATCTATACATTAGCCGCAGAAGTTTGCAAAGGAAGCGTGTCCCAGGTAGTAGCGACTCCTTGTATGTAAACACAAGACCTGCGGTTCGAACACCGGCACAGACTCGGAAATTAAGTTTTTTTTTTTTTTATTTGTTATTAACAACATTATTATATGTAAATGAAAATAATCTGACATGTATCAAATGTGGGGCGTGGTGCTACTGATAGGGTTGAGACGTGATCTGCAAGTTGCGTATAAGTTCGCAGGTTCAATTCCCGAAAGTGGAATTTGTTAATGTACTTTTTTAAATTTTAAAAAATGTAAATATACAATATTAACTGGTGCAACAGTGTAGCGTTACAGTTAGTCGTTTGGCGTTTACTTTGTAAAATTGAATAAATGTAATTTATGTGCACGTGGTTGAAAGTAAAGAGATAACTCTATGTTCACTTATATTAGTCAAGAGAGTTACCAAACGGAGTGTGGCCTAGGTGAAGGTGGTATTTCTTTCTAAACCAATGGTCTGCGGTTCAAACCCGGAACTAACCCATTTATTTATTTTATTTTTTTTTTTTTTATACTCTCTGTAAGAGTATATTGGGTTTGTGCAAATGTATGTAACAGGCAGAAGGAGGCGTGGCAGACCCCATAAAGTATATATATTCTTGATCAGCATCACAAGCCGAGTCGATATAGCCATGTCCGTCTGTCCGTCTGTCTGTCTGTCTGTCTGTCCGTATGAACACACAGGTTTCAGAGATGGTAAGAGCTACAAGTTCGAGTTTGGTCTCAATCGACTCGATATTTAGTCAGTCAATACAAGAATCTTTTTTTTTTCGATGCCACGCCCCATTCGCCCACAATGAGCAAAAAACTAGACATACCTCGGAAAAAATCTATGTTTTCGGCTAATATCTCAGTAACTATGGCACTTAGGAATACCAATTTTGGTTCACGTGTTCCTAGAGACCGCATAAATGAAATGACATCAAAAGTTTTGGGCTGCCACGCCCCCTTTTTCCGCAAGGAATAAAAGAAAATTTCAAATTTGCATGCCGTTTTTAAAGCATTTATTCTTATTGTACAGTGTTGTTATTAATGATTCCTTTGAAGACGTATCATGTCAAACTCTCCTAAAAGTTTCATAAGAATCCGACTATAAATAAGAAAAAAATGAAGCAACAAAGATTTTATTCAAAAGCAATGAGTGCGAGAGAGACAACGCTAGTCATGCCGACCAATAGTATTCATACGCACATATGTATGTGCATACATTTAACGTCAAACAAATTTGTATGTACATACAGACAAACACATGTATGTTCGATTATGCTTAGCTTTTTTTTTTGTTTTAACGTGATCTAATACAAGAACTATCTATTGTAATATCTGGATACCGATTTAAGCATTATAATTGGGAATAAAAGCAGAGAGTATTATACGGTCGGGCGTGTTCGACTGTACTTTCCTTTCTTGTTTTATATATAACTACATTAAAATATATAAATGGAAATAATCGTATTTGTGCAAAATGAATGGTGTGTTGCAATTAGTAGGGTTGCAGCGTGTAATGGAACTTGCGTCAGTTAGCGCGGGTTCGAGTCCCATCATTGACTTGACTTAAAATTTTTTTTTTATACCCTTGCAGAGGGTATATTGTTTTTGTCACGATGTTTGTAACGCATTGAAGGAGGCGTGGCAGACCCCATAAAGTATATATATTCTTGATCAGCATCAACAGCCGAGTTGATATAGCCATGTCCGTCTGTCCGTCCGTCTGTATGAACACCTGGATCTTTTAAACTACAAGAGCTAGAACCACCAAATTTGTAATAAAAATTCAGTAACTTTCGCGAGCAGATCAAGTTTATTTCAAATCAGTGCCACGCCCCTACCGCCCCCGCAATAAGCAAAAAACCAAAGACACCTCGAAAAAAATTGATGTTTTCCGCGAATATCTCCGTAACTATGGCACTTACGACCACCAATTTGGATACGAAGGTTCCTAGGGACAGCATAAATGCAGTGCCATTAAAATTTTTTTGCTGCCACGCCCCCTTTTTCCACAAGAAAAAAAAAATAAAATTTTCAATTTCGATGCCGTTTTTAAGGCATCGTACAGTGTTGTAATTTAAGATTCGTTTAAAGACAAATTATATCAAACTACCCAGAAAGTTGCATAAAAATCCAACTATAAACAACTGAGCAATTAGGTAACAAAGTGTCCCTTGAAGCGCATTGTCAATGCACGTGGTTGAAAGAAAAGAGATAACTATATGTTTATATATACATTATCCGCAGTAGTTTGCAAAGAGAGCGTCGTCCGGGTGGGCCACGCACTTGTATGTAAACACAAGACCTGCGATTCGAACCCCAGCACAGACTCAGAAATTACAAATTTTGTTTTATATTTTATATACATTTTTTTTTTTTATATGTAAATGAAAATAATTGGACTGATGTCAATTTAATGGAGTTGCGCAACTAGTAGGGTTGCTGCATGTTCTGGAACCTGGGTCTGATAGCGCGGGTTCGATTCCCATCAGTGACTTGATATAAAATTTTTTTTTAAATTTAATTTTAAAACTTAAATTTTAAATTACAGTCGTATTCAAATATTAATTTCGAATACAAGGAGAGTACGGGGTCTTTTACAGTCGGCGCGCTCGAGTGTAGCCTTACTTACTTGTTTATTTTATTATCGGCAATGTAAATATGCCTTGAGTTCGCCGGAGAGCCAGCTCGATCCGCCGCCTGCATGGCTGCTTCTTTGATTATGGATGTCAGCTTTTAAATTTCTGTGTCTATTTTCTCTGTGGTTAGCGATGCAGTATTAACTTGGACTTGTGTAGATATGTAATTTTTAAATGCACTAATATCAGCTTTGCCCGATAGTAGTAGTCTTCTTATACTTCTTTCACAAACTCCTTGGCCTAAAGTTATGATAAGAGGGATGTTGGCAGAGCTCAGATCACAACGACCAACAATGCCAACCGCCGAAGAAGGAATTCCCGCATATATCCCAAAATCCAAAGCATTGCGAACACGGAGTCTATCATAAGGAAAGTATGTGGGAGAGCCTGTAGCACAAATATTGCATGCTGATGACACTATGAAATCCCTGATAATACGACCACGACGACAAGAACGGGAGCATCCCCATAATTGGTGCTTTGCACTCCAGTCTCCTGCTATCAATAATCTGGGTCCCAGCAATGTAAGAATTCTATTTAGCTCAAGAGATGATAGAGGATCCGGATGTGAGGCAGGCCGTAGATAAATGGCACCAGCTACAAAGTCGCCAAAATCGCTTTTAATTTTGACGCCTACTATTTGGCCAATATTTAAACTTATATTAATAAAAGGGTAATGTGATATTTTTGAATTGATTATGATACATGCTCCATCAAAACTGCAATAGCCAGGCTGATTAGCGGCATAAATGGAGAAAACAGGAATTCTTAAATAAGATCTATTGTTAAAATGAGATTCAGAGATTACCATTACATCAATATTCTCTTCATTCATCCACGAAACGAGCTCTAGTTGGTGCCGGATCAGCCCGTTCGCATTCCACACTCCGATCTTAATGTCAGTCATCAGAGTTCATTGGCACTTGAAATGATGATAAAAGATTAATAATCTTCGACATACTCTCCTTTAGCGAAGCGATCGCAATTCCAATAGTATGTCGCCAGTTCATTAAATCGTCCAGCTGTTTTTGAAACTCATCAATTCTGTTAATGATGTGTACAGGATCAGAAGTTCAATTAATATAGGAGAAGTATCCATATTTGAAGGTTTAGGAATTACAAAGTCTTAAGAGACTTGTTCGCAGATCTTTGAATATTTTTTATAGGAGTAAGTGAATTAGAACGAGTTTAATGGGATCAGATGGACAGGACTTTTTAGCAACATCAGCATAAGAGAGATATTCTGCTATATTAGTAGATAAGACAGATTGAAGACACAACCGGAGACTTAGCACGATTTGCTGAAAATCGGGCTTCAGCCTTTTTATAAACTATACATCCTTTGCAATTAGCAGTGTGGTCGTCACCACAGAGAGCACATCTTGTCGGCACATCTTTAGACTTAGTACATTCAATTGTACTATGATTTTGACCACATTTTACACATCTCGGCTGACGAAAACACTTGGCTTGAGTGTGACCTAAATTAAGACACCTGAAGCACTGTGGTAGGACTGGCTTAGCATAAGGGACCTCTATTTTAACAACTTCGTGGCAAAGGCGATTTATATTAAATGCTGCCTTATTATTACTGTTTGGCTCCAACTCAACGAAAAACAGGTTCATCGGCTTCTTCGAAACTCGATCAAGGACGACAGTGGATGAACGCACCATGAACGGCAAAAGCTTCAACGATCTCCTCCTTGTCAGTTTCGTGGTACCTTTAACTGCCATGAGTGCCACGAATGGTTTGACTTGGAGCTTAGCCATTTTGAAAGAGCACGATAGGCGTCCGAGTTTAAATGGTTAACTCGAACAGAGTTATTCGGGAGGTTTCTGATATTAAAATTGTTACCACAAATCCTAATTATCACCTTCTTAAGCCACATAAAGTCCGAAATTTCACTTATTATAATCGGAGGAGGTTTAAAAGTTCTAGGTTGAGGGTCGACGACTAAGTGCTGCATTTTATCATTGCAAATATATTTGAAGAATGGCCAGTGTGAAACGGCGGTTTTGAAATAGGATCCTCAACATCCATAACGGGTGAAATGTTACAAAACCTCTCTCGTAGAGATTCAGAATTGGACTTTGGCAATACAGAAAAATCCCGATCCATACTAAAAGGTAATGAGGCAGAGTCAAGCTGCGATGAATTCAAAATGCTACCTTCGGGTCCATGAACAGATTCAAACAAATAAGATGATACAGAACGTTGACAGCTCGACTTTGCCATATATGACTGGGAGAGTTTAATCCACGTTTCCAAGCTTTAGCCTTGTTAATCACAGCGGAAGATTTTGAAGATACACGTTGGTTATATGGACGCTGAGAGACGATCTTCGCCATTAACACATCATTACAATCATCATCACTTATATCCTCACTTGAAATATCACTTGGGACATAATTAGCAGATTGCATCATTTAATTCTTGAGGCGACGGCTCTGCTCATGAATTGGTTTTTTTGGTAATTGTCTAATATAAGAGCCTCAACCCCAACAAGTAAGAAAAGTACAGTGGAACACGCCCGACCGTGTAATACTCTCTGCATTTGTTCCCAACTATAAGGTTAAAATCGGTAACGTTAAAACAAAAAAAACTAAGTATAATCGAAAATACATATGTTTGTCTGTATGCACATACAAATTTGTTTGACGTATATGTATGCACATATGTATGTGGGCATAAATACTTTTGGTCGACACTGCCAGCGCTGTCTCTCTCTAAAGAATTTGTTGCGTGTTTTCTTTATTGTTTATGGTCGGATTCTTATGAAACTTTTAGGGTAGTTTGATATAATAATTCTTCAAACAAATTTCAAATAACAATACTGTACAATAAGAAAAAATGCCTTTAAAATGGCGTGCAAATTTGAAAAGTTGTTTTATTTCTAACGGAAAAAGGGGGCGTGGCAGTCCAAAATTTTAAATGCCAGTGCATTAATGCTGTCTTTGGGAACCGGCGTGCCAAAATTGGTATTCCTAAGTTCCATAGTTACTGAGATATTTGCTTTAAACGTCTATTTTTTCCGAGGTATGTCTAGTTTTTTGCTGATTGTGGGCGATTGGGTCGTGGCATCAAAAAAAAAAAGATTCTTGTATTGACTGACTAAATATCGAGTCGATAGAGACCAAATTCGAACTTGTAGCTCTTACCATCTCTGAAATCTGTTTGTTCATACGTTCAGACAGACAGACAGACGGACGGACAGACAGACAGACGGACATGGCTATATCGACTCGGCTTGTGACGCTGGTAAAGAATATATATACTTTATGGGGTCTGCCACGCCTCCTTCTGCCTTTTACATACATTTGCATAAATCCAATATACTCTTGCAGAGTAAAAATAAAAATTCTCCATGGACCGCGATTTTTGCAGACGAACGTCATTAAAAACGTTTGGAGGTCTCTTATGGTTTCCTTAAAAACGCGGTTTAAAAGTTCTTGAAAAAAACATTTTTTATACTCTCTGCAAGAGTATATTGGGTTTGTGCAAATGTATGTAACAGGCAGAAGGAGGCGTGGCAGACCCCATAAAGTATATATATTCTTGATCAGCATCACAAGCTGAGTCGATATAGCCATGTCCGTCTGTCCGTCTGTCCGTCTGTCTGTCTGTCCGTCCGTATGAAGAAACAGATTTCAGAGATGGTAAGAGCTACAAGTTCGAGTTTGGTCTCAATCGACTCGATATTTAGTCAGTCAATACAAGAATCTTTTTTTTTTTCGATGCCACGCCCCATTCGCCCACAATGACCAAAAAACTAGACATACCTCGAAAGAAATCTATGTTTTCGGCTAATATCTCAGTAACTATGGCACTTAGGAATACCAATTTTGGTACACGTGTTCCTAGAAACCGCATAAATGAAATGGCATCAAAAGTTTTGGGCTGCCACGCCCCTTTTTCCGCAAGGAATAAAAGAAAATTTCAAACTTGCATGCCGTTTTTAAAGTATTTATTCTTATTGTACAGTGTTGTTATTTATGATTCGTTTGAAGACGTATCATGTCAAACTCTTCTGAAAGTTTCATAAGAATCCGACCATAAACAAGGAAGAAATGAAGCAACAAAGATTTTATTCGAGAGCAATGAGTGCGAGAGAGACAGCGCTAGTCATGCCGACCAATAGTATTCATACACACATATGTATGTGCATACATTAACATCAAACGAATTTGTATGTACATACAGACAAACACATGTATGCTCGATTATGCTTAGCTTTTTTTTTTGTTTTAACGTGTTCTAATACAAGAACTATCTATTGTAATATCTGGATACCGATTTTAACATTATAATTGGGAATAAAAGCAGAGAGTATTATACGGTCGGGCTCGTTCGACTGTACTTTTCTTACTTGTTTTATCTAGTTACCTTTTAAAATTATGAGAAAACGCTTTGAATCTAGTAAGCTTTTGAAAAAACATGCACCAGCAATAACGCTCTTGTCAAAATGTACGATTTCATTTGTCTAAAAAAAGCATAATTGATCAGATAAAAATGAACTGTGAGTCGTGCAAACCGAAATTGTGTGAAATTTTAAACGTCAGTGGGAGTGATTTAATCGGTTTTCTTCAAAACCAAGGAGTTCTGTTAAATGCAACAATAAGTGCTCAATTCACTACGATAATGACAAAACAACATTTCGATGCCGATCATATTTAAATGAGGAGAAGTGCATTTTAAAGAGGATTGTGAACATGCAATTCAGCCGAAGCAAAATTTTTTTTTTTTTTTTTCAGAGCTCCAAAATCAGGTGTGTTCTCAATGCAAACACGAACGAATTAAGATTTCAATAAAAGAATATCATATCAGTCTTCTTTTTATTTCAACCTCAGAACAGAGACTGAGTTGGAAAAATTGAACTTCAAATAGCGCCCATCTACGTGCTAAGAAATTTTTTCATAGTTTAATTAAGAATACCTCTATAATACGCAAAACTTCAGAATGACAAATGTTTACAACTTGTGTCTTCTTTATTTTCAGCCAACGATTTTTGGAGCATAATTACAATAAATCAATAACTATTAAATAACTCAACATGGATAATCGAAATATACACAGAGTTAGAGTTAATACAAGCCGGAAAGGTCAAATAGTGTAATCAGATAAGATTTAAATATTTTAGCCATATTCTGTTGCATTCAGAAAATTGTCAATTCGAAAATGTCAAGGGCAGAACAGAATTAGATTTGAATTGTATTGTACTTGAAATGCAATACATTTTTAAGTAAATTACATTTACGTAACGACGCCAAATATTACGATGGGGCTTAGAATAAGCACAAGCCTAGGATCGTCGTTCAGATACATGTCTTCTGAAAACTGGCCTGATCCAACAACAATGGAAACTTAACAGTCATAAATAAAACTAAAGCGCAATCACAAAGCCAATTGACGAACCGTCGAATTGTCTGGACAGCTGCCGTATAAACATAAATTTCACAAAGATACAGCGTCGTCATGTTTAGAACATCATCTATAAATGCTTCTCACAGGTTTCAAATCGGTTGCAGTTTATTTTGAAGTCTTAAGCGGCTCACTTGCTAACACTAAGGATCAGAAGGATTTGTATACTGAGACCCGAAAGAAAAAGTCAAATTGTTATGCTGCTAGAACGCAACACTGTTGCCTTGGCAGGTGAGTTAATCAGCCCATTCAGTTACTCAGGGTCAAATCACTCACAGAGCCAACATAAGCTGCACGACAGCGCGTAACTCAAGAGTGACCGACGGACGGACGGACCGCCCAACTGCCTCATCATCATAAGCACTTCCTTTGGAGCGAATGCTACTGATTCTATTACTGTGGGCGTCTGTCTGCCTAAGTTTTTGCTGCCTTGCAAATTTACAAGGCATGCGTCTTCTTTTTGGCCACAAGCAACATTCAATTGATGTTGCAGTGCGTTCTGCACAGTGGCTTATAAACAATAATTTGCATTAAGTTATGTGTACTAATTTAAGACTTACTTTCATTTCCACTTTTAAATTTGTTCCAATTAACAAAATGCATTTATACATTAAATTTTTTTTTGTGAATCATGTCTCTTCTTCTTTTTTTTTGTAGACCCCGTTATCAAACCAAACTCACATATTATGTTTATATTATTACTGGACTAATTCTCATAAATTCTCATGACCCGTACCCGAAAACTTTATTTTATAGCTCCCATAGACAAAATCAGTCGAAAATTGTTTACTTGTATGTAACAATTTACACTAGAATGAGAACGGGGCTCGGTCGACTGTAGCCTTTTTACCTGTTATAACAAAAGTGTAGTTATTTTTAAAAATTTCCGTTCAATTAGTATACAAATAGCTCACTGAATAGAAAACCACTACTTTTTAAATCAAAAATTGAACTCAACGTCCTGAAGAATAGTATCAGCACTGAACTTGATTTAAGGGCATACGACAAGTTTAAAAATGACAGCCATGTACCTCTTGCTTTTTGGTCGGCTCTTAGGTAATTTTAAAAAATAAAGTTTTTATACGTTCGGCAAGAGTATAATAAGTCTGTCTGTCTGTCCGCCCGTGTATACCAACAGAGTTCAGAAATGGTAAGGGCTACAAGTTTGAATTTAGTCAGTATAGACTCCATCAGTCAATACAAGAATCGTTTTTTTTACAATGCCACGCACCATTTGCTCAGTATGCACTCCAGAAAAAAATCGGGAAAAATCGATGTTTTTGGCAAATATTTCATTAACTAAGGCACTGAGGAACACAAATTTTTGTACATAGTTCTCTGAGACAGTTGGTCGTGCTCTTTCTTGTTTTAAATCTTTTTGTAATAGGTTTTACTGTTTTAAGCCACTGTGCCAGACTCGTGAGTAGGAAACTGTTAAATAAAGATCGCAATGTAGAGCCGTCCGCATTTGCTATCAGCGTAAAGAATCGGATTGCGAACTGCCAACGTACTTGGCCCTAAAATGGACATAGTTCACCCGCAGTCTATGCTGCATCTCAGCTCAACTCAGTTCACTTCAACTAGTTGTGTGGACCGGATCAAAGCACGGAGCGAACGATAGATTAATAAATTTTTGACAAATTTTCAGAATTAGAAATGTTGACTCACTTATTTGTTGCAGTTCTGTTGCTGTTGTGGAACGAAAGCAGCGCCCAATTACAGGTATATGTACAGCCAGGTATTCTTAATCCAATGAAACTAATATTTCGTTCTTCAACAGGCTCAAAGCGGTTATAACTATGTGCGTCCAGAATTGGCAACCACAGCAGGAGGAGGAGCAGTGGGAAGTCGCTTGTCGCCAGGTGGTTATCCCACGGGAACTGCTCTGCCCTTGACGCCTGCTCCTGCCACAGCCTATGGGGCAGGATTGTTTCCGTCATCAGCTATTGGGTACACACCAAGTGGACAGGCAACGACTGCGTTTGGAGCACCTGCAGCCGCCATGGGTAGCAGCTCAAATCTGCCCAGACGCCCAACAGGATCAGCATTACAGCCGGCATCTACGGCATCCCGCAGCGGTCCCTACGGACTGCAAACGCAGTACGGCAATGCAGCTGTGTCCACGGTAGGAACACGATCTAACACCAGGGATGACTACAATGATAATGCAGACGGAGACTATTCGGCTATTCCCGGTGTACATGGTGTGGATTATCCCGTGTATTCACAGGTACCGCGGACCAATTTCGATTGCGCTCTGCAGCCTCTTCCAGGATATTATGCTGATACTGAGGCGCAGTGCCAGGTGTTCCATATATGTGCCCTGAATCGCACTTATTCATTCCTCTGCCCCAATGGTACAGTGTTCAGTCAGGAGACACTGGTTTGCGTATGGTGGAATCAGTACGATTGTGTCTCGGCACCAAGTTTATATGCCAACAATGCCTACATATATGACTACAGCGGTGACAGCTCCAGCTCAAGCCCCAGCAACGCTAACATTAATCCTAATGTCTATCGTGGAGGTCCACAGGTTGTCAATACAGCTTATGGCGCAGTTGCCCCATCTTCATCACCCGGTGGTCTGCGATCTACTGCAACTCCCCAAGCCGCAAGATTCAATGTGGGACGTGGGTCATATTCTCCTACTGCAACAACACCAGCAACAGCACAATCGCAGTCATTGTATGGAGGTAGTGCGCTCATCCGCCCAGGCAGCGCCTCAGGCAATGTTGGTGAACCAGGTGGGAATCGTATTATTCCAGCCACAGCTGCTGCTGGTCTGGCAGCTACAGCTGCTGGCATATTGCCCGAGAATGCTGTTGGCAGCTTCGCTCAACCTGTTGTAGTCGGCAACCGGGAGTATTTGCCACCAACTAGCGTCGGGCAGCATCAACGAGGGCCTCCAGCATAGTTAAGTAGACGAATCTACTTGCACCCGGTTATATGGCAACAGAATCGACGTCTTTAGGCATAGAATAGTTACTAACATTCATATTGATACACATTTAGGAGCTCCTTTTTATAATGGACAGCATTCCTCATAATTATATTTCAATTCATATGTATTCAGTACTATTATATAAATTGCATTTGCTTAAAAGGTTTACTCTTCCATCTTCAGCTCTTGATGAAAATCAAATTTAAGTTCATTCTTTGAGCTCGACCGTGTAGTTTTGGCATTCTTTAACAATTTTCCATATTCTTGTTTAAAATCAGACTGTAAAAACAATTCTTTGCCCTTTTTAAGCCTAGGTTCGCCTTGCTTGGGTAAGGGAATCGTCGGATTAAATGACATTTGCGTGCTGTCGTACTGGGCAAATAGTTCGTGGGCATTTCTGTGGATTATTTGTAGAATGAAAAAAGTTTGATTCATTAATTGAATATATGATGACTTACAATTTTCCTATGTCTGTGGGAAGCGCCCCTTCTCCCGAAGCTGGAACTCCATTAGCTATATGTACAGCCATACGACGCACTGTGGGATGGTAGTGACGTCCCAAAAGGGTGAGTTCATAAAGCGCGGTGCTTGCCGCATTGCAGTATTCGGGATCGTCCAACTCTGGATCATAACGACCAGAGCCAATTGTTGAGTCCGTGTCAAGCAACGCATCCAGCACTGAAGTCAACTGGAATGTCTGCTTAACTGTGCCTAAGGTGGCCAGAGTGCCGTTGTGCAACAGGTGAAGGCTGCCTGTTAGCAGACGCTTCACAAATGCCATAAGGCGCTGTTGGCTCATGTTTCGCCGTCGCTTGACTAGCACCTCATCCAGAGTACGCAATATGATGGAAAAGTCATCGTGATTCTTTCCAGCCTGCACAACCAACATGTTTCTATAAAAGTGTTGGTAAAAGCGTATGGGATCTATATTAAGAACCTCGCCCTGGCCAGACAATATTACAAAAATTGTCTGGATGCAATGCAGTTGCTCACGATAGCCCAACTCCTGCTCCTCAAGAATGCGATTAAGCACATCGATAAGATCGGCAAAGAATTCCAAGTTGATCACATGGGCAAATCTTAAAATAAAATACTCAATTAGGAGTATTACACTTGATGAAATTATGAGGTTATAATTACTCTGCTAAACCCTCTAGGATTGCGCTAAGAACACGGGATGTCGGATCATTTTTTAGCACACGGAAATAAATGGTGAACACCATTTTGATAATTTCCGTTAACTTTTGATGTTTGGTCTGCTTGTTCTCCTCTGCTCGAGTCTCTTCAAGCTCCTTGGTAACCTCAGTGAGCTTCTTTCGTCGTTTTCGCTCCTTTTTAGACAAACTCAACAGTCGCTGTCGATGCGATTCCAGTTTCTTTTGTTTCAGTTCATTCTCCTTTTCAGCATCCAGATTAACATGCTTGATCTTAAGACCCATTAGACAAGAAATGCACTCCAAATGGACATTGTTTTGCTTGGTTTTAATTAGATTATTAATCCGCCTCACCACAAAAAGCGTCATATCCAGACGTTTGTCACTACTAAATAATGATCGGAAACATTGATTGACTGTTATTCGCATTATTCCGTAGTTGCAGTTTAACATGTACACCAACAATTGGGCAATATTTTGCACGTAGTTGAAGTACGGGTGAGCAATCAAAAGATCACACATGCACTGCACTGCCACGGTAGCCATTTTTATGGATTGGGGAGTCTTGTGGCCCCCACGCTTGTTCACCTGAGCTGTCAGATGTTCTAGCTTCTGAAGAAACTTCTTGAACTGCTGCAGCAGTGTATTTTCAAAGGTGACACGATCCAATGTGGCTTTACGCACCGTTTGCATCTTGGTGTCAACCTGACCAACACGATATTCAGGCAGAATATCCTTGAAAATTTCTGTAACGGAAACTATCGCCAGCTTGCGAACTGCGAGCAAATTGGGGACGCCACTTTCCCGATTAACTTCGTCCATCAGCACGTAGAGTGCATTAAAATTGCGCATTTTATCGTCTGGTTTTTCTAGAATTCCCGAACAAATGATTCCTATGCGATACTTTTGCCGTTCAATTTCCTGTTGGCGTGCTATTAACAAGTCTGCTGTTGATATTAGTTTTTGCTTTGGCTCAGGCGCTGCATCATTAACCACATCATCGTCACTGTCTTCAAAAACATCCTCACTATCCTCGTTTTCATCTTCTTCAGCTTCGTAATCTTCCTCAACTACAATACGCTTTGGTTTTGGAATATAATCCACCTCTGTAGTCCGTGTGATAATCTCTCCATCGCGCGATTTTATAGGCAACAAGTTGACCTTTATTTTTTGTGCTGACTGCTCCTTTTTGGTGGCGGTTGCATAAGCCATTTCAAGGCCCACAGACTGCTGCTGATCCACTACTTGTGCCGCCTTGGCCTTTCGCTTGCGCTTGTTTGCCTCCAGGAGCGCCAGATCATCACCGTCCAACATGTCTGCCACATTGCCCAGCAGAATGTCACCCGCGGCGTCCCCTTCATCGTCGTCGTCATCCACATTCTGGCCGCGAAACAGGCCAAGGGATGCCTGCTTGTTGAACTTTTTGCGTTGAGCTAGATTATCACGCTTGTGGGCCTTTTGTGAGAAGATATTTTGGCCTCTTTCCCGCTTCGATGATAGCTGCTCGCGTTTTTGTTTAATTTTTTGTTGTTGTTGTTTGCTTAGTGGCGTTTTTTTTGACTTCAAGTGTGCGGCTCGTTTTACCGAACTGATTTTTACCTTTTTCTGCAATTGTTATGGAAGTTAGGTAATTGGTTTACATATTAGTAATATATCTAATACTTACTGTTCCCATGCTGAATTTTTTTTAATTCAAATATACTCTGTATATATTTTAACGAATTCGCTTACAATTTAAACACACGCACGCGAGCACATGTCCTACAAGGTTGCCACTTGATGACATTATTTAGGGATGACACAACACAACGTTCTATTAACATTGTTATGTTTTTTATGTTAATCCAAATTATTACTGTTAATTTATTAAATTTATTATGAATACACAATTACATTAAAAAAAATGTTATTACAAATTTAATATTTGGTTTCTTCTTGATAATAGAATGCAGCTATCGCAACTATCGATATTTTCTGTTTTTTTTTTCAGTTTTCAGTTCAGTGTCAAGTAACTGTTCCACGGATTTATTATTTTTGTTTTGCAATGACAGACGAAGAGGAAGATTACATGTCCGACAAACTTTTGCCTGGGTAAGGAAAAGTTAATTTGCTACCTGCTGTATTTCAAATACAAATATATCTTTGACTAGACTACATGAGGTACGTACTAGCTTAATTAACAGCCGCACCAAGAAGCGTCAAATACAAATGCATGAAAAGCAGGAGGAACACAAAAAGCGACAACGAGAGGCATCAAAAGCATCAACCGGTGAAAATGCTCGACTCCAGGACATACTTAGTCAGCCATTGGCTGCAGATAACAAGGGTTTCCTACTGATGACCAAAATGGGCTATAAGGCAGGAAGTGGACTAGGTAAAAACCAGGACGCGCGCACTGAACCGATTGGTATAAGTATTAAAAATGATCGCAGTGGACTGGGACGGGAAGCTGTCATTGCCGAGTTGACAGCTAAAAGAGAGGAGCTTCGTCGAGCGCACTTGCTTCGTAAAACTGGAATTAAATCAAGCGAGATTAGCATTGAAGCCTACAGGCGACGGGCAACACAGAAAGCAGAGGATCGTAGGCTCTATTACGACATCAAACGTTGTCAACAAGCGTGCGCATCGCTAGATTTAGAAGCAGGAGTTAAAGAGCCCGAACTATTCTTTTTTTGGCCACCCAAACCAGTTGAGCCAAACGATGAGACAGAAGCTGAAGTGGGAACTCAAGAAACATTAGAAATTGAAGAAAAAAAGGAACAGTACAGTGTTGAGGAACAGTTGGATATTCTTGTTAGCTATCTACGCACATTATATCAGTTTTGTTATTGGTGCGGCACCCACTATACAAATAAAGAGGACTTGGATAGCAATTGCCCTGGCTTGACACGCGATGAGCATTAAGACACGAAGAAAGATTCGTTGTTTAGGTATGAGTTTCACAAAATAAGTGCATGTTTATATATTACAATAAAATGTAGTCAAAAAACAGTTATGTATATAGCGGTGTACAAGAATTGAGTCAAATTGCGGCAGACATGGTGTAGGTAGCTACACGCGGTCCTCCAATTTCGTTATGAGATCGTGGGTCTGCTCGATAATGCTGTATATGAAGGGTCGCTCCATGGGATCGATACGTAGCATGTACCTTATCAGATCAAGAATATCCTTTGCAAAATAAAATCAAAACATCGTTTAAACAATCACGCTAGTAAAAACACGAGACCAAGGTTACCTCTGTGTAAATGGAATCCTCGGGAATGTTTATATTGCCGCTAAGTACGGCCAAAGCGACACTGTCACCTCGCTCATAGACGGGATCAAACGGACTGTTGAAGTAGCACATGGCGTATAGCACACAGCCGAGACTCTGAAAAAAAAAAAGATCAAATATAACAAAACAGGACACAGGAAATATAATTACTTACCCATATATCTGTACGCTCGTCAATAGTGCAGTATGTTTTCACTGTGAACAGTTCTGGAGCACGATAGACAATTGAGCTGCGCTCTTCAGCCTCATCCTGCAGCCGTTGCGCATCCGACTGTTCACAGATTTGCAGACGCGCCTCTGTCATGGAACCGAGGTCCACAATGATGGGTTCAAAGGAATCCGATAAACATATGTTGGCAGTTTTTAAATCTCGATGAGCCAGTGGAACCGGCTTTGTTTCATGTATAGCTTTGAGGCCTTCGCAAACTCCAACAAAGATTTGCAATATCTGGGCCTCTGGCATGTAATCCTGCTTGCGTGCTCTAATCTGTAAATGGTCCGAGAGCGAGCCATGCTTGTAGTAGGGTAACACTATAAAAAGCGTGCTTGTTGTGTTTATCACAATATCCGCTTGGCCATCAAGTTCGTAGTCCACCACACGAATCACATTCTCTGAATCAATTTTACGGCAATTTTCGATTTCACGCAACGCAATGTTCTGATCCTCAATGCTGTGGCAGGTAATTCGCTTGATCGCATAGCACCGACCAGTTGCCGCATTCTCCGCAAGGTCAATCAAACTGAAACCCCTAAAAATATAAACAAACGCACGCACAATTTTGTAGTTGTAAAGTTGTTGGAAAATGTCAAATTAATTGTACTCTAATGAGAGACATGTTTGCAATAGAAAATTGTCTTTTTGATATATATATATATATATATATATATATATATATATATATATATATATATATATATATTATATGTATATATATGTTGATGGCATTTATACGCTGTGTATGTGCTAATTACTGAGATCATAACACAATGTATGTTGTATTAAGAAAATTAACTAATTGTATAGCCCCGATGAAAGTGTTTGTTGTAGAATCCATATTTATTTAGTTAAGTTTACCCTTGTGCGAGACGTTCCCGCACCCTGTAGCGGGAACCATTTATCTTAAGCGTTTCTTTGCTGCAAAAGCAGCCACGTTTCACAATCAGTGTCCATCCCATGCTGTGCATTTTACTTT
This sequence comes from Drosophila parthenogenetica, assembly GCA_035047505.1. Classification (NCBI taxonomy): domain Eukaryota; kingdom Metazoa; phylum Arthropoda; class Insecta; order Diptera; family Drosophilidae; genus Drosophila; species Drosophila parthenogenetica. The sequence goes on along the minus strand of JAWNPM010000187.1, from coordinate 3,072,000 downwards.
CTTTAATTTATAATTTAAAAATCGCACAATTGCAGGCTTAATAAACTAACTAAACAACAACTAATTGATATTGCGCTCACAGCTGTTGGCAAAGACAGGCCTGTTATTATGAACACATGCAGCATGCTCTTGCAGTGTTGCCAGAAAGTTGCAAATATCCATTTGGTAAAAATTTTGTCGACTCAAGTATAAACGTTTTTTTAATTTAATAAATGACTACTGACGATGCTTGGCACGATTTAATTGGCATCAGTGCCGATCCACCGCAAATGCGAGACAAATGCGAAAAATGCAAGTAAGTAACAAAAGATACCACACGAAATATCTTCAATGCAAACATGTACTTTCTTAGAAGGCCCATTGTTGTTTGCTGGTGCTCGGCCCTACCTCACCCTCCGCTTGCGGTGGCCTCTCAAATTGTGATACTACAACATCCAGCCGAGGAAAAGCGATCGCTGCGAACAGCCTTAATGTTACAGTTGGGTCTTGAACCTGGAAAATGTGTTGTCTACAAGGGCAAGCGATTTCCAAACGCTCGTCACTGCGCGGATCTGCAGTGGATTTTGGAGTCTCCTCAAACACTACTCTTGTATCCCAGTAAGGATTCAGTGCCTTTGGAGCAAATCGATCGTAGCGCTGGACCCTACAATCTAGTGCTTATTGATGGCACCTGGCCACAAGCGAAGGCAATCTATGCCAGCAGTCCGGCACTGCATCGCTTGCGCCAGGTCAAACTTATTTCTGTGGGAATAAGCGATTATATTATACGTACACAGCCAACTGAAGGCTGTCTTAGCACATTGGAGACTGCAGCACAGTGTCTGTCTGTGTTGGAGTCGCAGCCGGAACTGCGACAGTCTTTGGTGCGTCCTTTGCACGCGCTGTGCAAATACCAGCTAGATAACGGAGCCGTAGAACATCAATCCAAGGAATTCTTGATGAAAACCAATCAATATCCCAAACTCATAGGCAAGAGGCTAAGTCGTCTGTTAAACTTAAGCAATACGGTTTGCGTCAATGTCAGCTCCTTGGAGCAGCAAGTAGTTACAGAAGATTCCTGATTAAAAAGCCAATTCATAGTTAATGCTCTGTCTCTGTGGCCGGCCGTGACTCCATAAGTATATATATTTAGTACATAAAGTATTTTTAACTTTTTAAACAAGGCTGCTATCTGTTTGTCCTAACGCATTTAGACCATGGGTTTGTTCCTGGCATCGGTCAAAGCTCGCATCATAATGCACTGGGATATGGCATAGGCTCGGACGCAGGCATTGGCTTCGTCCTCTGCAATTATAGCTAAGAATTTCCTATTCCACCTGTTGGACATTTCTCTACTCACTGCGTTCTGATTCACAATACTCAATGGAGTCTCCGGTTGCTGGCCATAAATATTTCCGCACCAACCCCGCATTCAACTTAAAATTTTCCATCAACCCGGACTTTTCGAAAAAGCACCGGAAATAGCACTAAAGGGCGAAGGATTATTTTAAATACTTCTGTTTTCGAGTTAAGAAAGTGGATCACATTTTTACCATGCTTGTTTTGTCATTTTCATCCATTAGTTTCCCCGTGTTATTAAAAAGGAGGGTATTAGCTGCAAGAATACATGTATTATTAATTGCAATTGGTCCTGCCGAACTCACATAAGGATGTGATGAAGCTCTCATTGCAGGTACGCGAAACCTTATCAAAATCAATATAGTCGGGATCTCTCGGTGCCTGTGTAGTGGTCGATGTGTCATCCACATCGCCATCAAAACTATCGTAGTTTATAATGTATATGTCACCATTGTCCCTTGTTCGATCCTCTAACGCTCTAACAGAGCAGGAAGAAAGGCTTAAAACCGTTATGAAGCCAACACAAATTTGTAGCTTTAAAATCATTTTGTCAGCTGTAAACTTATTTTTATAACCTCCCGAATATGTTGATCTCTTTATATAGAAACCATTCAATCCGAATTAATAAAGTAAATACACGCAATATACAGTTAAATATCTCGTGCTAATGTGAATTGTATTAAACCTAATAGCGTGCCAAAAATTGGTCCATATTGAAATAATTTGGCAATATAAGCCAAGATACAGTTTCAATTCACCTGAAACGAGTTTTCCAAGCCAATGAATTTCAAATTTTTTATCGTTAAACAAATGAATGACAATTTTTATGAACTGTTCGTTGCAAATCATACCGAACGGGTGCAATAATAATTCTACTAATATTTACGATTTTCTGTTTAACAATTTCAAATAAAACATTTTGAACAGTAAGACTTGATTCACACTTACCATAAGGGACGAGAAATTCCATGGCACAGTTTTTTCTTGCAGTAAAAAACAGTGCATGTTTTTCCCGTTGTACTTGAGGATCATCTGGTGTTTCATCCGCGTCTGACCCTTCCCAGAGCAAATGGCTCATCATTACCAGAAAAATTAAAAAATTTAGTCGTGTCATTTTTCAGAAACCCAAAGATCAAACTGTTGGACTACAATATGATTTGATTGGCTTATATAGAGCCAGTTAACAAGGCATTAATTCTAAAAATTTTTTATCGAAATAGTTTAAACTAAATAGTTTCACTTTAATCGAACAATAAATACATGATACAGCAATATTTTCATTGATAAGTATAATACAAAATTATTATTATTTAAATGAATGATAAACGAAGTTTAAAAAAATCATTAGTGTTTTTTTTTTGATTTCACAAAAACGTTTATGAAAATTAACACAATTTAAAAGTAGTGTAAAATTAACTTAATGTGTGTGTGTGTGAGAGAGTGTGAATAGATCGCGCAACGAGGTCGGTGCTTAGAGTAAAGATTCTATTATAAAAATAGTAAATATATTTAGAAGCATAGCCAATAGATTATTTAGAAAAGTATAAAATAGTTTTGTCCTGGAAACATTTTATTAATTTTGCTTTAATTTGCAATTCCTTGTGGTTTTAGTAATTTTCGATGCAAAATTTTATTAAATTACTCTATGCAGTGTCCACGTTGCATCAACACGTCAGACCTTGGCCCCCCAAGCTCGCTTCAGGAGATAGGCGCCCTTTTCTGCAATCATCACAGCTGGAGCGTGGGTGTTGCCCGAGGTCACCTTGGGCATAATGCTCGTGTCCATCACTCTCAACCCCCGAATGCCATGCACCCTCAGCTCATGATTGACAACGGCGAGGCGATCTTGTATTGGACCCATTTTACAGGAGCCAGCCTGATGGTTCTCCGGGCCAGTATTTTGGCGTACCGCACACTCCCAGTAGGCATCGCTGCCAAAGGTGTGCGACTCGCAGCCTTTGATGACGGTTTTGTCCAGCCGCATGCCGTACTGCTTGAGAGGAGAGCTTTGCGAGAGTCTGATGGCAATCTTGATGCCCTCCACCAACGTCTTTACGTCATGTTCATCCGTCAGGTAGTTAGCAAAGATTCGAGGGGAGTCGAGCGGATCGGCTGAACGCAGACTGATGTAACCTCGCGACCTAGGATTCAGGACAGCGGGGAAGATTTGAATGGATCTTGAGTTGTTGGACAGAAGTTCACCCACTTGACCCGTGCGTGCACAACTAGCCAAGTAGCCGCCAAAGTACAGCTGCAGGTCGGGTACATTCGGTCGCTGGGCCCAACGGGAGGAGATCTTGGCGGTGACATCGGAAATGCCAGTGCCAGACATTAAGCCATCGCGGAATAGCAAATACTCCATGGCAGTGGCCCAGTTAAGGGGCGCCGTGTCTGCGTCGTCAATAAAGAAATTGGTGAAAAAAGCCACGTGATTCTGTAGGTTCTTTCCCACGCCAGGCAAATTGTGAATTGGCCTGACATTAACTTGCTTCAGCTCGTCCTTGGGACCCACTCCGCTGAGCAGTAGAATCTGAGGTGAGTTGACAGCGCCAGCACTTAAGATGACCTCCTTTTTGACCATAATCTTGCGTGTGCTGCCAAACAGATCGGTGACCTCCACACCGAGCACGTTTTTCGTATGTGGATGAATCAGCACTTTTGTCACCGTCGTGTTAAGTAAAATGTGTAGATTGTTACGCATTCGTGCAGGTCTTAAGAACGCCCGAGCGGAGCTGTATCGAATTCCATTGCGAGCAGTCATTTGGGCAATCATGAATCCAGTGGAATTTTGGCCGTTGAGATCCTGCACAGAGTAGCCCATCTCCTCCCCGGCTTTGAGGATGGCGTACGACAAAGGAGGATTGTAGGGGAACTTGCCAACGGGCAGAAGACCGCCCTTAGCGTGATACTCTGTACCCACAGCATCAAGCTCCAGATTATCCTCGGATTTCAAGAAGAATGGCAGCACTTCATTGTATGACCAGCCGGGATTACCAAGTGCCGCCCAGTCATCGTAATCCTCACGATTTCCACGAATGTACATCATGCCATTCATCACCGATGTGCCGCCGAGGACCTTGCCACGTGGCCAATAGCATCGCTGCTCCATGGAGGATAAGCAAGCCATGCTCTCCGGTTCCGTATTATATCGATAGTCGATATCACTGCCAATGAAGTTCAAAAACATAGATGGGATTTGGGCGCCAACTGGTTCGTCACCACCTGCAAGGGATTAAGGTTCATATAGGGAATCATTTGCGTAAATGATTTTGTGATCAAACAATTTACAATTGAATATCGTTTTGGTTATTTCTTCAAAATGTGAGACATAATCGCCTTGGTAAGAATTCTAAAGCTGTTTGTTATTTCTGTTTCATTGAAAAATGGTGACTAAAAAGTGATTCACAAGTCATTCTAATGAATTTAATTCATCGAATTTGGTGAAATACCATAAACGTAATAACAAGTTTTTTACCCGTTACTTGTAGAGTGAAAGGGTATACTGTTTTTGTTGGAATGTACGCAAATGGGAGAAAGAGGTGTGCCAGACCGCATAAAGTATATATATTATTGATCAGTATCAATAGACGAATTGATATAGCCATGTCTGTCTGTCCTTATGTTTCTCCGTCTGTATGAATAAAAGAATTTCAGAGACTAAAGATAAAAACCCCAAGCAGAACAACTTTGTTTTTTCACAAGCCTACTTTAGTGCGTTATATGTTAACTGAAAGGTGACAACAGGTAAAAGTTTTAGTACAGAAAACTTTATTTGTAATTTAGTTTTCAAGGATCGTCCAAGAATATGTTAAAAATATATAAAAACTTTTCTGTTTGCCAAGCTATCTTAATTAGACACACTAGTGCCTGTCACCTTAATGATTCCGCTAATATTATTATCACAACCTTTATTAGAATTGAGTAAGTGGTATCCTAAAGTCGCGACTCGACTTGCTTTATATTGAATCAGGGGTTGAGAAAATTCAAATTGAACATTTGAATTCTCATCAACTAATTGAATTTAAAGAAAAAGAAAATAAATTGATTTCCAGTTTAAACGTGAGAGCTTCAAATTAATTAATAATGTATGTCTATTAAATTTAAAGGAATTTAAAAAAGACAATTGCAACAATAATTTAACAGTCAGTTATTTCTGTTGATAATCCATTGAGTGCTTAAACAAGTATTTATAAGCCAGTCTAAGTATACAAATTTTAGAATTGGTTAACGCCAAATATTTCACAAAAAAAAAAAAAAAATTATTCATTTTAATTTCTATATCTTATGTAGTAACATCGGCTACGTAAAAAATAAATCAATGTTCTTGCCAATAATAGAAATGCTAAGTGCTTAAACAGGACACAGTAAACATAAGTTATTAATTTGGATTAAAATATGTTTGTATACGTACAGTAAAATGAAAACCAGAAATAAAAGGTTAATCACCTTAAAAAAATATTTCTTTATGCTTGCAAAAATAATTATAACCCCTCAAAACAAATATGAGTCTTGTTTTTTCCAGTCTCGGACAAAAACAGACCAGACAGACTTAAAACTCAAACTTGCGTTGAATCTAATTATTGCGATAAAAGATGATTCAAGCATTAACAATCATCTTGGAATTTAATTAATACATTCTAATTATTATACATTATATATGTAAAAGCAAAATTAATTTCTATTTTGCTAAATACATCTGGTTCCAAACATCTTTTAGACCGTTGGCATTGAAAATAAATAATAAAGCAAACAAAAAAAGTAGCTTTTAAAAGTGACAACCAGATAATTATTAATGCTGTGTGCATCTATGTCGAACTAAAAAAATCGAATTTAGCTAGAACATTTAATACAATACCCATTTGATAAGTCGGTAGTAGTCATAATTGCCACTTTAAGTTTAGAATTCTATTATAATACCGACGCAGTAAGTTCCACTTCTATCTCTTATTTTTTATCACATAGCATTTCTGTGAGCAATTAAAGTAATTAATGACCATGCAGAATAATTGTTGCACAGAAACAATTATTCAAAAGGGCTACAAAGCGAAACTAACCCCAAAAGCAAACCATGCAGTACCAAGCACGCTGATAACGCCAAGTTGATGGCCACTTTGAAGGTTAAAACATTAAGATTTCTCACTTACAATGCGATAACCTGCAGTCGGGCTGTATGACTTAATTAATATTTTGTTTCTAAGTGAACTTCTTGTGAACTAATTTTACTAACGCTTGTCACAAAATCCTTGCTGTAATTCTTAATTTTTTTTTGTTTACTTAAATCACTTTGTTTGAAACTTACTACTTCTTTGATTTATGAAAGTATAAATTCACTTGTATGGCACTTATACAGTGAAATTCACTTACGAATGCACGTTAAATAAAAGCTGTGTTCAAAATGTATTTAAACAAAAAGGGCGAGCTTTAATAATCAGTTTGTATGAGAGTCAATCAAATGAATTATTTAACAAGAAAGAAAAGTTCAGTCGAACACGCCCGACATTATAATACTCCCTGCTTTTATTCCCAATTATAATGCTTAAATCGGTATCCAGATATTACAATAGATAGTTCTTGTATTAGAACACGTTAAAACAAAACAAGTAAGAAAAGTACAGTCGAACGAGTCCGACCGTATAATACTCTCTGCTTTTATTCCCAATTAGATAGTTTTTCTATTAGAACACCTTACAACAAAAAAGACAATTTATAATCGAACATTCATATGTTTGTCTGTATGTACATACAAAATGACGTTATATGTATGCACATATATATGTGTATGTATACTATTGTCGCCACACATGCATCAAAAGAGTTCAAATATATGCTTGTATGTTTCGGTCGCGCTCGCACTCATGCATTGACTTAAATATTAACTTTATAATCGGTAGCTCTGTTGTTTATTGTTGGATTTTAATGCAACTTTCAGGATAGTTTGATATGATCTGTCTTCAAACGAATCATAAATAACAATACTGTACGATCAGAACAAATGCCCTTAAAACGGCATGCAAGTTTAAAAAAGTTTTTTTTTCTCACGGAAAAAGGGGGCATGACAGCCAAAAATTTTAAATGGTAATGCATTTATACTGTCTCAAGGAACCTGCATACCAAAATTGGTATTCCTAAGTGCCGTAGTTACTGAGATATTCGCTTTAAACATCTATTTTTTCCGAGGTATGTATAGATTTTTGCTCATTGTGGGCAAATGGGGCGTGGCATCGAAAAAAAAAAGATTCTTGTATTGACTGACTAAATATCGAGTCGATAGAGACCAAACTCGAATTTGTAGCTTTTACCGTCTCTGAAATCTGTGTGTTCATACGGACAGACAGACAGACAGACAGACAGACGGACAGACGGACAGACGGACAGACGGACATGGCTATATCGACTCGGCTTGTGATGCTGATCAAGAATATATATACTTTATGGGGTCTGCCACGCCTCCTTCTGCCTGTTACATACATTTGCACAAACCCAATATACTCTTGCAGAGAGTATAAAAAAAGCTAAGCATAATCGAGCATACATGTGTTTGTCTGTATGTACATACAAATTCGTTTGACATTAAATGTATGCACATACATATTTGTGTATTAATACTATTGGTCGGCACGACTAGCGCTGTCTCTCTCGCACTAATTGCTCTTGAATAAAATCTTTGTTGCTTCATTTCTTTCTTGTTTATGGTCGGATTCTTATGAAACTGTCAGGAGAGTTTGACATGATACGTCTTCAAACGAATCATAAATAACAACACTGTACTAGATATTAGTTACTGAGATATTCCCCGAAAACATAGATTTTTTCCGAGGTGTGACAGGTTTTTACTCATTGTGGCCGAATGCGGCGTGGCATCGAAAAAAAAAAGATTCTTGTATTGACTGACTAAATATCGAGTCGATTGAGACCAAACTAGAACTTGTAGCTCTTACCATCTCTGAAATCTGTGCGTTCACACGGACAGACAGACAGACGGACAGATGGACAGACGCACATGGCTATATCGACTCGGCTTGTGATGCTGATCAAGAATATGTATACTTTATGGGGTCTGCCACGCCTCCATCTGCCTGTTACATACATTTGCACAAACCCAATATACTCTTGCAGAGAGTATAAAAATTAAATATAATGAATTAACGGTACTGCATGGGAAGTGACTGCTGTTAAATGCATGCCTTAGAAAAGTTTTTTTTATTTTAGAAAAATTAGAAAAGTGTATTCCTAAAGCTTATAAGATTTATATTATTTCGGACTGGGATAAAAACCATTTATAATATTTTTTACCCCCAGCTAACAAGTTCAACCCAATAAGTTCAACATCATTTAAAGCTGATAAATAAATTTGAAATACAGAAAGCTTTAACTTGACTTCAGCTGAACTTAAGTGAATGCCCTGCATTGAAAAATTCATCATTAATCTTACCCTCACCACCAAAACACTTAAAATATGTACATATGAATAAATTAATAAAAAAGGTTGTACAATTTAAAGTAAAAGTGGTAATTGTTTATTACTTTAACGCCGTCAAGCGAAAAGTTAATAACATTGAATCTGGATTTAAAAAAAAAGGGGCATTTAATCCAATAAATAATGCACGTGTGTATAGGCTTTGCACAAACTCTTATTTGCATAGAAACACAAGTTACCAGAGCTCATCTAGACAGGGGGATTCGGGTTATGTAGTGGGAGGGAAAATTGTTGGTAAGCCCGTTTAATTTACATAATGCTCAAGGCAACTGCGGTTGCTTCTTTGCCTCATTGTTGCTATTGTTGGACGTTGTTTCTATTGTTGCTATTGTTTAGTGTTGCTCAAGTTTCATTAGTTTGTTGTTGTTTTTTGCTGTTTTCGTATTTTATGTTTTTTGTTTTACTTGTTGTTGGTATGCTTCAATTGCTTCTAAATAAACGCCATGCGACATGCGCCTAATTGCTCCCGGCGCTTAACAATCAACATGCTGTCAGCAACATGTTGGAAACTTAAGCTTATGACAGCCCAACAGCTATCAATATCAATATAAATCCACTTACCAGCTTCAATTAGCAACACCTTCCATTGCAACACCTCGGAGAGTCGCGATGCCACCACAGAGCCTGCTGAACCACCGCCAATGACAATGAAATCATACTCGTAGTCTGGTTCCGAACGAAACTGTAAACGAATGGAGGAAGTGATTTCAAAACGACGCTCGCAATTTATTAGTTCAGCTTACCCGTGAGCTGGCGCGTCCACAGGGATCCTCCAGATCACACTGGGATCTTATGAATACTTCGAGTAGACCCATGAACAACATAAACGCACTTCCGCCGCATGTGGAGGCGAGGGTTGGTCCGGTTGGCACGCCCACCAAACAGTCACACGCTGATGTGCTTGTGGACATGTTCCTGGGAGGTCTACAATTGTGTGGAAAACACAAAAGACTTAAGCAACGAACTTGAGTTTCAGTATGTCTTAATATTGCTAGCCAAATTGATGACAATTATGAATAGCAATTAAATACAGATTTTATACTTTTTTTATATTTTACAACTATGCCCGACCTTGCAATTGCTATTTACAGCAGCAGTGCCGAAATTTATTTAAATTCTGTGAAAACAATGACTTGAACGCCGGTGTTAGGAAGGCGATGCGACACCTCTGTCTTTCCATGCCCGCGAATAATCCATAAAGCAAACAACAATTTTTTGTTTCTTTGACTTAATTTCTGCTAGCGTTGGTTATAACAAATGGCCAAGATAGGCAGAAGCGACTGGAGACGAGCTCATCATCAGTGTGGTCCAAAATCTATTACCCCATGGCTTGTCAGAGCCGTATATTTGTTGGCTTCATTCAGTTTGCATAGTTTCACATGACCTTAGCCGAATCATGGTAAAGTGCTGGCTTTTTTTTTTTCAAAAATTTCAAAACTACTCGTCGAGTTCATGGCACTGTTTTTTGATGCCTGCCCGAATCAGAAGCACTGCAATTGTTAAACTTGATTTGCAGTACCTAAAGTGATTGTACAATAACTATGCCATTTGTTGGTTCAATTGCCGGGCGGCAGTAGTAACGATAAGCTCTGCACTCAAAGTTCAAACTGGGGTTGATCCCTGTCAGAACTGAGCAGATCGTTTTACTTTACTATAAGACAAGGGTTATTTAATGTTTATTTTTTAAACTGCCTGTAAAAAATAAAATTAATTTATTATCTATTCTCTTGTTTCAGAAAGCTCCTCAAACAATTACCAATGCGTCTACTCGTCAACAGCAATAGTTAATTTTTACTGTACTTTTAATTTTTTTTTTTTTTTTTAATTTTTGGAGATGATTACAGCGGTTTTGACCTCAATTAAACTGAACAATTTTGCCAAATTGGATGCAGCAATCATTTGGCAATTTGTAAGCGCCAAAATCTAGCTAATGCCGAAACCAAACACATACAGTCCAACAACAGAATCAAATGTGAGAAAACACCTCAAACGAAAATTGTACAAAATTCGAAGCACAGCTATAGTAATTCCTACAGTTTGAGATCGAGAGACTGATTAACTAGGAACAATGATGGTGCACTCATTTGACATTTGGAACACGATTTTTCTTGAATTGGCATTAAGTTTTGGCATCAGCATTAGACTCAGTTTCAGTCTCTATCTCTATATCTGTTTTAGTGAAAGTCAGCAACGACAAAGTTAAAGGATGCATCGAAAGTGAGGCAAAGCATACGCAGTGTTTTTGAACAAGTTGACCTCGCAACAAGTTATTCCAACAAGTCTAAAAAAAACCAAAAGTTTAAATCAGCTGCAACAACGGTTATAAAAACAACCAAGCAAATTTCAAAGCTCAGAAATGAGTGCAGAAAACGTGCATGATAACTTATTCCCATAAGTACATAAAATATTAAAAGTGGTCATAAATAGCTTTTTATGGTTGTAGAATACTATTTACTATGGTTATAAAAAGAATATATCTTAAACTTCAATTCAACAGACTAATAATTGAGGTTTAAAGATAGTCAATAATGTGTTGGGTGTTTGAAACTGTATGTTGTTCCTATTTATTTAAGTAAGTTGTTTCAAAAGATGCGTTGAAGAGAATTAACTACAAGATGTATCTGATAATAAAAATTTAAATCTTAATAGTTAACACTTCCTTTTATGTGTTGGCTTTGCTGTCGTTTGATATCCTGTTTCTATCTAATTACCTATTGTCTGTATATTTACAACTATATCACTAGGGCGTCTAATGACTTGTGCCCTTATGCGATGCAAGTGTCGATTGCACGAATGTTTTGCGGTGGGTATATTGTACTGCTCGTCTATGATATCTTCATTGATATCATTGGCATTGTCTGCATTTGTGTTGCTTTTGAAGGTTTCTTTCAGTTGATTGTTAGTCAGTCAGTCAGTTATCGTCAGTCAGTCGGTATCGTGCTCATTGGTGTGAACACGATAGTTATAAAACAAAAATTGACACACACTCTGGCATAGTTGAGTATTTATGCTTCCCTTTCGGCCCCTAGTTGATAACATGATTACTGATTTTGGGGGATTTTCTGTATTGTCTGGGTCTTATAAATGTGGGAATCATGCAGTTTTAGAATAATAATAACAAACTAACTAAATAATTTATGCATATCATGGCAAAGATTTTAGATTAAAGCGTGCGATTTTGAGTTGATTGAGAAATACCGTTTGAGTTTCTAGACGATTTTAGTTTGGTTTGGCTGAAAGTAGTTTAGCCCAGTTGTTAGTAATCCAATTCACTTCGCATGGGCCTATCTTCCTTCTCTAAGTTTGTACTAATATATCTAAGTTCATCAAAATCAAATATAATAATGTGTGGCTAAAAGCCGTAACTAATTTAATGTTCACACTATATGTATAAATTAATAAAATATCACCAATATGACTCAGTTTAGTTTTGTTATTGGGACTTCCACTTGGAACAGGTTTTTCGAATCAAAACCAACTTTTAACGAACAATAAACACACAAGAAAAGACATTATAAAAGAAAACTGTATAATTTAATAAGAAAATAAAATATCATAAAACAGATAATTTAGTTTTCCACATTTGGTCTGCAAAATACACGGATAATATTCGAAAAAAATCAAAACAAAACAAATAAGAAACAAAGTACATGGCAAAGCATGTGGCTCTAGCTTTGTTTCTGCTGCTGCTGCTGTGCAGGCGATAAAGCGGATCTATAAATTAACAGCAACATCCATTAAGTAGCACTCAACAAGCTGTGAAGCGGTTAAGTTGTTATCCGTAATGCAATGTTTCATCTATATTGATAACTGAGCCACACTCTGGTTATTATGCGGTGGCAGCGCCGGCGGTTGGTTATTAGAAATTGGCCAAGAAATCAACAATGTGGCAGCAACAACATGAACACAGACAGACTCTGAGACAAACAGTGAAGCAGTCACATCAGCAGCAGCTACAAATGCACTCGCAATTTAAAGGAAGCAGCGGCGCAATATCTGACTATACTTGGCCAATGTATCTCGCCGTTTGCATCTGCATCTGTTTCTGTATTCGTTGCGAGTGTACAAACAATGTATGTGTCTCCCTAACTCGGATACCAGTGCCGGTCTCATGGCTTAACTTCCTATTTTCACTTTCATTCGTCATGCGCCTGTGTCGTTGAGAGAAATGCAACAAAAACAACAACACCAACAATAGAAACAACAACTATAACAACAGAAATGTGGTAAAGTGCTGCTTAACTACAAGCAAGTTATTTGGTGTTTTTTTGTTAATTTTTTGTTTATTATACTCTCTGCATGAGTATATTGGTTTTGTGTAAAGTATGTAACAGGCGGAAAGAGGCGTGGCAGAGCCCATAAAGTATAAATATTCTGTATCAGCATCACAAGCCGAGTCGATATAGACTTGTCCGTTTATTCGGAAGTGTGAGGTAAGTAAGAGTAAGGTAAGAGCTACAATTTCGCATTTGGTCAGTATCGACTCCATATTTACACAGTATACACAAGAATCTTTTTTATTTTTGATGCCTATAACCAAACACACCTCGGAAAAAATCGATGCTGTTTGCGAATATCTCACTAACTATTGCACTTAGGAATACCAATTTTGGCACTTAGGAATACCTCGAGACAGCATAAATGCAATGTTATTAAAAATGTACGGCTGCAACTCCTCTGTATGTGCATACATTCATTTATGTATGTATGTATGTACATACATATCTTTGTGCATATATACACTGTCAAACATATATGAATGTGCATACAGACAAACAGTTGTATGTTCGATTACGCTTTATTTTGTTCAACGTGTTGTTATGCAAGTACTATCCATTGTAATACCTGGATGCCGATTTTAATAAGATAATCCAATAATCGGGAACAAAATGCAGAGAGTATTTTACGGCCGGGAGTGCTCGACTGTACTTTTCTTTCTTGTTTTTTTTATACTCTCTGCAAGAGTATATTGGGTTTGTGCAAATGTATGTAACAGGCAGAAGGAGGCGTTGCATTTGTTGTTATCGTAGAGTATTGTTATTTATGATTCCTTTGAAGACAAATCATATCAAACTATCCTGAAAGTTGCATAAAAATCCAACAACAAACAACAGAGCTACCGATTATGAAGTTAATATTTAGGTCAATGCATGAGTGCGAGCGCGACAGAAACATACAAGCATATATTCGAACTCTTTTGATGCATGTGTGGCGGCAATAGTATACATACACACATATATGTACATATATGTACATGTGCATACATATAACGTCAAACGAGTTTGTATGTGCATAAACACAAACATATATATGTTCGATTATAAATTGTCGTTTTTGTTGTAACGTGTTCTAATACAAGAACTATCTATTGTAATATCCGGATACTGATTTTAACATTATAATTGGGAATAGAAGCAGAGAGTATTATACGGTCGGGCCCGTTCGACTGTACTTTTCTTACTTGTTTTTTTTTTGTTTTCGTATTTCGCATTGTCAACGAGTTTTCTACATTGAGCGAATATTTGGTGTGAGAATTTGGAAATTTTTTTGAGTTGTTTTGCTGTTGTCATGTCCATCACGTAATTGTTAAAAATGGTATGTAATATTTTAAAAACTTCTAAAAAAAAAAACAACATTAAAAACCAAATTATTACGTTCATATTTTTTTAAGGAAAAAAACACAAATTTTGCCTTTAATAAAAACTGCAGTGATATCTGATTTTATTAACCGATTAATTTTGTTATTACCTTTTGTTGTGTAATGATTATAGGCAAATTCCATAATAGAGAATCTTAGCAAAAAAAAAAAAAAAAAAAACGGAAGACAATTAATTCGAGATAAGTACAAATAAACAATATACTGTGACTTCTATGATTGTACATTTTCAATATTTCCAGGTAATAACAACCTTTAATTAACAATACTCATTTCATTTATTTTATTTTTATCGCAAAATCAAGTCTTTTCAGGAAAACCGAACTAAAAACTTGAAAAGTGAATAGCTAAATTTCAGTTTTACATAATTTATTCAAATTTTGCTATGTTGTTGCACGAAGTACGTGATTGAATATTTGCAACATTTCGCTACTTTTTGCATTTTCTCGAAATTTTCGGTTGCATTTTTCAGTTGCAGCAACAGTAATTGCAATTGCCACTCCGGCAACATGTAATACCCTTGGCTGCTCATTGCACGGCCGCTGGGCTGATGTTGCCAATTACGTTGCTGCTACAATCAACAACTAAAAAACAACAACGAATAACAACAATGTGACCACATTTAAGTTTAAAGCGAAATTCTGCAATTGCCGGCGTATCATCTGGGCGACACTAGGCTGAGATGAGCTTTGTGCCAATGATTGATTGCTGGTTACGTGCTGAAAATGAACAAAACAAAACCACAATTTAACTAAACAGCAACTGAATTATGTTGTTGAGTTGTCCGCCAGGCGGATGCAAATGTGGCCAGCCCGATGACGTTGACATCAACTGAGCACTCAGGAGCTCCCTCAAAAGCCTCAAATATCAAGCATCAACTGTGGCCCGTCTTGGCTTTGGTTCCATGACTTCTGCCAATGACCAGACACTACCAACACTTGAAGTTTCACTCCTAAATGACTGAATTTGTTAACTGAGTTGTTTTTGCTGTTGATTTCGATGATGCTGCTTGTGGAGCCACTGTAATTGTTGGGCTTGCTATTTTTCTCACGCCCGTTGCGAGAATAATTTTTTATACTTTGTAATGAGTCAGCGATGTCAGTCAGTCACTTGGAGGTTAAAAATTGTTGTTAACTGTTACAAATTTAACAGTTATCGTTAATGGTAAATGGATGATAATAATTCTTTCTTTCTTTCGTATTATTTAAAAAAGCTAAAGTTTTATTTTAGAAACGTGACTCAGTTTACGTTTTTCGCAAATCAGAAAAGCTACAAGTCATGATTTTTCTTAACAAAATCCCATTGACCCCTCTGAGAGTGGGGGAAAGTGCCGTGAATGATGCTCTTATCATTAAGCCGTTCATATGTATGTTGATAAAGTGCTAATCAAATTTAAAATGTTCTTAAATGGCAGTTTGAAGCTAAGCGATTGATTTGCCATTCTCACATGACCCAGTTAAGGTATGAGCACCATACAACACATTGTGTGGTTAATGACACGAGATTTCCATTTTTATTACCGTAAGTGCCACAAAAGTGTGCCACTTCTACAGTGAATTGTAAGCAAATAAAGCGAATATAAAGATCATTTGGCATTTGCCATTGCCAAATGCAAAAAGAAACAGCAGTATAAACAGAAACAGCGATTCAACATAAGGAGTTAAGTAAAAGGCAACAACCAATCGGGAGATTGTAGATCGCAGTGAATGAGTAAATGAAAAAATGAATGAATGAGTGAATAAAAGTCAACCAAAAAAGAAGCAATAACAAAGCAAACTAAAAATACAGCTAATGCCAAGAAAGTCAATCGATCCGTTCAAAAGAAGTGACAATGGCGAAAATCCTCTAACAACAGAGGCTCCCAAAACATGATGCGGTACAAATTCAATATATCGTTGACATTTGGACATGATTCCAGCTGTGAATACGGTTATGGCTTGAGTCTCTGTATATGTGTGGTTGGCAATACATAGTCTTTTGAAGTTTCAGCTATCTACGTGCCAATTCGTTCAAGGTGAGGCACAAAAGAAAGCTGAATCGGTTTTGTGTCGTGGGTGTCTGGCGGTCAAAGCACTCTGCAGTTCGAAATACAAAGTTCGACTCTTAAAATGCGTTGCCCGCAGGTAAGCAAATGTACAGATACT
This sequence comes from Drosophila parthenogenetica, assembly GCA_035047505.1. NCBI lineage: Eukaryota > Metazoa > Arthropoda > Insecta > Diptera > Drosophilidae > Drosophila > Drosophila parthenogenetica. The sequence goes on along the minus strand of JAWNPM010000187.1, from coordinate 3,055,385 downwards.
GTTGATAATCGGGAACAAATATGGGCAATTGTTTTAGTTTTGTCTACTATTCGCCCTCAATAATATAAAATGATAAATAATCTTCACGCTTCGATCTGTTAGGTGACTCTTAAAAATGTACAATCAAAATTAGAGAGTTTGAAATGCAAATAAAAAAAATTGCTTTTGAAATTCTTCAAAATGATTTGAGGTCATGTCAAATTTGGTACGTATTAAATTTTATTTATTGGCTTACTGTTTTTGCTTTCTTAACATTCCACTTAAGGTTGGCTCTACTTATTGATTCTTAAAAAAAAAAAAAAAATCCATGATGTGCTAATATTAAAGAGGCAATATATTTAAAATCTTGCTAAGTTATCGGTTGAGGTTTAACGAATATTCACATGCATTTAAATGACAGCTCTTTAAGCGAACTGTACTTACGTTAAAAAAGCTTGTGATTGTCTCACAATGCCGCATGTTTCCGTTGGAAGCCTAGAAAAAAAGAAAACCGGGCTAATTTCCTACTACTGTAATAAATTGCAATAGCCCAACACATTAATACAACTACCTATACAATATCATGATAAATTTTCCTATTTTTATACTCTCTGCAAGATTATACTATTATATTATAATATCCGGATACTGATTTTGACATTATAATTGGGAATAAAAGCAGAGAGTATTATACGGTCGGGCTCGTTCGACTGTACTTTTCTTACTTGTTTAATGTTGTTTATTTATTTTTTTTTTCATTTTCGAATTTACCACACGTAAGTATAAGTGAGCAGATTAGTGGACTTTCAGATCATATTCGTTTAAAGAAAACCTGTACAATGGGCAAAATATTCGAGAGACCCGCAAATAAACTAAGTTTGAAAACATGTCTTGAACTAAAATCGTGATACATACACAAATCCGTAATACTTGTAAATGTGGCAGAAATTTATCAAGTTCCATCAACAATAGCATTTTAGAATGGTACTTTAAACGCCTAACTCGAATAGGATTTGAGATCCGTTTACTCAGTCCACGCGCTGAGTTTATGTGGAAACTTATTGAAAGTAAACTTACATTTTCTATGTTTGTCTTTACCAGTGGAGTTGTGGACAGTTTCCTTTACTGACACCAAATAAACAACGAGTTGTCCAACTGTTTGTTAACGAACTGTTCAACTTCTTATGGCAATTGCCTTTTTGGCTGAATTGCAAAATTTTACGAAGATGATTGTACGTCCGCAATAAATTGAAGAAAATTAAATTTAAATATTTTTTTCTCTCTTGTTTTTCCAATTTTATTTTATTTGCAAATACACAGTTTAACACAGGCACTCTGTTTAGTTTAACTTTATTTGTGGCTCTAAACACCTCACTTGATGAATTACTGGGTCTCAGGTCTGGTTAAGATTTTCGAATCTCTGTGCAACTTGTTTAGCACTGCGCGCAATCGCAGACCTTCGCCGACTCGTAGTCCGACCGGCAAGCGCGGGTCGTTTTAAACGCCCGATGATCAATTCGGAGTTTAAACTCTCTCGACTGGTTCATCGTTAACTTGGCTTACGAGCTACTAGTTCAAGTTCTGATTCAACTAACAAGCTTAAAGCTCTTCCGTCACTCTCTACCTGTGTTGTTTTACGATGAGCTTTGAGTTTTGTGCTCAGAAAGGTGCAAGTTTTGTAAATGTAAAATAAAAGCTTTGTTGTGAGTCAATAAAGTATAGTTATTTTTTATACCTTGGCAGAGATGATATTGTTTTTGTCACGATGTTTGTAAAGCATTGAAGGAGGCGTTTCCGACCCCATAAAGTATATATATTCTTGATCAGCATCAACAGCCGAGTCGATATAGCAATGTCCGTCTGTCTGTCTATCCGTCCGTCCGTATGAACACCTGGATCTCAGAGACTATAAGAGCTAGAGACACCAAATTTGTAATAAAAATTCCGTAACTTTCTCGAGCAGATCAAGTTTATTTCAAATCTGTGCCACGCCCCTCACCGACCCGCAATAAGCAAAAAACTAGACACACCTCGGAAAAAATTGATGTTTTCGGCGAATATCTCCGTAACTATAGCACTTAGAAACACCAATTTTGGTCTGCCACGCCCCCTTTTCCCACAAGAACTAAAAAACTTTTCAAAACTTACATTTCGTTTTCAAAGCATTTGCTCATATAGTACAGTATTGTTTGTATTGAAAATTTGTTTAAAGACAAATCATATTAAACCACCCTGAAAGTTGCATAAAAATCCAACTATAAACAACTGAGCAATTAGGTAACAAAGTGTCCCTTGAATCGTGCATTGACACATACACGTGGTTGAATGAAATGAGATAACTCTATGTTTATACATTAGCCGCAGCAATTTGTAAAGTGAGCGTGGTGCGACTGATAGAGTTGCGGCGTGTTATGCAACTTGCGTATAAGTTAGCAGGTTCAATTCGCGACAGTGGAATTTATTAATATACTTTTTTAAATTTCAAACAAAAATTTAAATAAAGAATTTTAACTGGTGCAACAGCCAATGGTCTACGGTTCGAGCCCGACACATACCCAGAAATTTATTTTTTTTTTTATTTTTTAAATAACTACATTATTATATATAAATGAAAATAATCAGATTTTTGCCAAATGAATGGTGTGGTGTAACTAGTAGGGTTGCAGCATGATATGGAACTTGCGTCAGTAAGAGCGGGTTCGAATCCCATCAGTGACAGATGTACAAATTTTTTTAAAATTTAATTTTAAAACTTAAATTTAAAATTAATTTGTTTTTAAATTTAATTTTAAAACGTATTCAAATATTAATTTCGAATACAAGGAGAGTACGGGGTCTTTTACAGTCGGCGCGCTCGACTGTAGCCTTTTTTACTTGTTTGTTTTAACGTTACCGATTTTAATAGTTGGGAACAAAAGCAGATAGTGTTATACGGTCGGGCGTGTTCGACTGTACTTTTCTTACATGTTTTATTTCAACGTGTTTTAAAAACTATTTGTTGTAATATCCGGATACCGATTTTAACATTATAATTGGGAATAAAAGCAGAGAGTATTGTACGGTCGGGCTCGTCGACTGTACTTTTTAGACCTCGTACTCTAAAAAAGAGTAGAGGGGTCTATTAGGTTTGTCAGGAGCGAAATGTGCGTAACAGGTAGAAGGAGGCGTTTCCGACCCCATAAAGTATTTTTGATCAGCATCAATAGCCGAGTCGATATAGCCATGTCCGTCTGTCCGTTCGTCTGTATGAACACCTGGATCTTTTAAACTACAAGAGCTAGAACCACCAAATTTGTTATAAAAATTCCGTAACTTTCGCGAGCAGATCAAGTTTATTTCAAATCAGTGCAACGCCCCCTACCGCCCCCGCAATAAGCAAAAAACTAGACACACCTCGAAAAAAATTGATGTTTTCTGCGAATATCTCCGTAACTATAGCACTTAGGAACACCAATTCTGGTCTTTGGTCTGCCAAGCCCCCTTTTCCCACAAAAACTAAAAAACTTTTTAAATTTACATGCCGTTTTTAAGGCATTTGCTAATATAGTACAGTATTGTAATTAAACAAGTAAGAAAAGTACAGTCGAACACGCCCAACCGTATAATACTCTCTGCTTTTGTTCCAAACTATATTGTTAAAATCGGTAACATAAAAACAAAAAAATAAAAACTAAGTATAATCGAAAATACATGTGTTTGTGTGTATGCACATACAAATTCGTTTAACGTTAAATGTATGCACATACATATGTGCGTATGTATACTTTTGTTCGGCACTGCCAGCGCTGTCTCTCTCGCACTCATGCATTGGTGTTGGCCGCAAATATATAAAATTTGTTGCGTGTTTTCTTTGTTGTTTATGGTCGGATTGTTATGAAACTTTCAGGGAAGTTTGATATAATTACTCTTTAAACACATTTTAAATAACAATACTGTACGATAAGAAAAAATGCCCTTAAAATGGCATGCAAATTTGAAAAGTTGTTTTATTTCTAACGGAAAAGGGGAGCGTGGCAATCCAAAATTTGATGTCATTGCATTTATGCGGTCTCTTGGAACACGTGTACCAAAATTGGTATTCCTAAGTGCCGTAGTTACTGAGATATTCGCTTCAAACATCTATTTTTTCCGAGGTGTGTCTAGTTTTTTGCTCATTGTGGGCAAATGGGGCGTGGCATAAAAAAAAAAAAATTCTTGTATTGACTGACTAAATATCGAGTCGATAGAGACCAAATTCGAACTTGTAGCCCTTACCATCTCTGAAATCTGTGTGTTCATACGGACGGACAGACGGTCAGACAGACATGGCTATATCGACTCGGCTTGTGATGCTGATCAAGAATATATATACTTTATGGGGTCTGCCACGCCTCCTTCTGCCTGTTGCATACATTTGCACAAACCCAATATACTCTTGCAGAGAGTATAAAAATGTTTAAAGCATATTATATCAAACTATCCTGAAGGTTGCATAAAAATCCAATTATAAACAAAAGAACTAGGTAACAAAGTTTACGGTTAAGCGGAACGCGAATTCATGAATACGAGAGAGACAGGAACATACGCTGCGCGTGTTTGGCAGACGTGAAAAGCAATAGTATACATACGTACACACATATATTCACATATATATATATGTATGTATGTGCATACATATAATGACAAACGAATAAAAGCAAAGTGTATTATATGAAAATTTTAAAATTCTATAAATGTAATTTATGTACAAGTGGTTGAAAGAAAAGAGATAAGTCTATGTTTGCTTATATTAGGCACTACAATCATCGAACGAAGTGTGGCACAAGTGGTAAATATGCCTGTTATTATTTTTCGCACTTGTATGTAAAGGGTCTGTGGTTCAAACCCGGCACAGACAAGCATTTACTTTTTTTGATAAACCACAAAATATTATTATATATAAATGAAAATAATAACACTGCTAAGGTTGCAGCATGTTCTGGAACACGCGCAGGTTTGAATCCTATAAGTGACTTGATTTAAATGTTTTTTTTTTTTTTTAAATTTCATTTTAATATTTATTTTATTTATTTATTATTTTATTTAAATTTTATATTAAATACAGTGAGATTCAAATATTAATTTTGAATTGGAATACAAGGAGAGTACGGGGTCTCTAAAACAAGTAAGAAAGGCTACAGTCGAGCGTGCCGACTGTAAAAGACTCCGTTCTCTCCTTGTAATCAAAATTAATATTTGAATATGACTGTAATTTAAAATCAAGTCACTGATGGGATTCGAGCCCGCGCTCTGACGCAGGTTCAAGAACATGCTGCGACCCTACTAGTTGCACCACGCCATACATTTGACACAAACCTGTTTATTTTCATTTACATATAATAATGTTGTTATATAAAAAATACAAAAAAAAAAATTTATTTCTGAGTCTGACCCGGGTTCGAACCGCAGACCATTGGTTTAGAAACAAACACACTCCGATTGATATTTGTCGTGACTAATATAAGTAAACATATAGTTATCTCTTTTCTTTCAACCACGTGCATTGACAATGCGCTTCAAGGGAGACTTTGTTACTTAATTGCTCAGTTGCTTATAGTTGGATTTTTATGCAACTTTCAGGATAGTTTCATATGATTTGACTTTAAACGAATCTTAAATTACAACACTGTACGATTAGGACAAATGCCTTAAAAACGGCATAGAAATGGAAAATTATTTTGTTAGTTTTGTGGAAAAAGGGGGTGTGGCAGCCCTAGCTGTCCCTAGGAACCTGCGTACCCAAATTGGTGTTCCTAAGTGTTATAGTTACGGAGATATTCGCCGAAAACATCAATTTTTCCCGAGGTGTGTCTAGTTTTTTGCTTATTGCGGGGGCGGTGGGGTACGTGGCACAGATTTGAAAAAAACTTGATCTGCTCGAGAAAGTTTCGGAATTTTTATGACATATTTGGTGTTTCTGGCTCTTATAGTCTTTGAGGTCCAGGTGTTCATACGGACGGACGGACAGACAGACAGACGGACATTGCTATATCGACTCGGCTGTTGATGCTGATCAAGAATATATATATACTTTATGGGGTCGGAAAAGCTTCCCTCTGCCTGATACGCACATTTCGCTTCTGACAAACCTAATAGACCGTTATACTATTTTTAAGAGTCCGGAATCTAAAAAGCAAAACACAATAGTTTAGTTCTGTTTAAGGTCAAGCCCCGAGACACCTTTTTTATAGAGGTTTGCGGTGATCATTCTCCATGGCGAACCACTTGAATTAATTTAAAATAGTAAAAAAATAATTTAAGATAAATGGTCTCTGGTGTACTCGAACAAAGCCGATTAAAAAAAAATTGTTTATTAAAAAAAAAATGGTTCAAATGAAAAATCGATTTTTTTGGTGTCAAATTAAGAAAAATTAAGTAAGAAAGGCTACAGTCGAGCGCGCCGACTGTAAAAGACCCCGTATTCTCCTTGTATTCGAAATTAATATTTGAATACGACTGTAATTTAAAATTTAAGTTTTAAAATTAAATTAAAAAAAAATTTTAAATCAAGCCACTGACGGGAGTTGAACCCGCTCTAACTGACGCAAATTCTACAACATTCTGCAACCTTACTATTTGCACCACACCATTCATTTTGCATAAACCCGATTATTATCATTTATATATAATAATGTAGTTATATAAAAAAAACTTAAAATAAATTCCTGGGTCTGTGCCGGGTTCGCAGACCATTGGTTTAGAAACAAATAGAAAAAAAGATTGCTGGCACCACTACCAACTAGGCCATACTCTGTTTGGTATTTCTCGTGACTAATATAAGTAATCATAGAGTTATTCTTTCAACCAGGTGCACATAAATTACATTTATACAATTTTACAATTTATACGCCAAACGACTAGCCGCAACCCTACCCTGTTGCACCAGTTAATATTGTATATTTACATTTTTCACTGTCGGGAAATGAACCTGTGAACTTATACACAAGTAGCATAACACGTCGCAACCCTATCAGTAGCACCACGCCCCACATTTGACACTCATCCGATTATTTTAATTTACATATAATAATGTTGTTATATAACAGGTACAATAAAAACAAGTAAGAAAAGAACAGTCGAACAAGTCCGACCGTATAATACTCTGTGCTTTTATTCCCAATCATAAATAACAATAATCTACGATAAGACCAAATGCCTTTAAAACGGCATGCAAATTTGAAAAATTTTTTTTTTCTTAAGGCATAAGGTGGCGTGGCAGCCAACAATTTTAAATGTCAATGCATTTATACTGTCTCTAGGAACCTGCATACCAAAATTGGTATTCCTAAGTGCCGTAGTTGGGAGGGAGGGAGAGTGAACACAAGGTAAAACTTCTGATTGCGTTCAACTTGGTGGGCGCCAGAGTGATCCTTGTCGCTTCACTCTTCAAGTCGACACACTACCTCCACGTGGTCCCTCCTGGATTGTAACTCAGCACCCGCTTAGTTATAAACCAAAGTGCGCGACGGGATCCTAATCCTTAAATTAGGTTTTGGCGTAGGACTTGATATTCACCCATAGAAAAATCAACATCAGTGAAGGATGCAAGAGGAGCCTCGGATAAGAACCCAAACAACGTTGACGACCAATGCAAACGTAAAAAGGACAATGATTTGAGAGTATGCATCACGCTCCAACGGAGGACAAGGACGATGCTACCAAGGATGCCTTCTATGCAGAACTCGATCGAGTGTATAGCCGATGCCCGTCACACGACGTTAAAATTCTCTTGGGAGATTTTAATGCCAAAATCGGACGGGAGGGTGTCTTTGGAACAACCGTTGGGAGGCATAGTCTGCACGAGTCTACCTCGCCCAACGGGCTTAGACTAATAGGATTTGCTGCTGCACACAACATGATAGTACGTAGTACTGCATTTCGTCATCTCGACATCCATAAGGCATCCTGGCTCTCCCCTGATCGTCTGACTAGCAATCAGATTGATCATGTTGTGATCGATGCAAGGCACGCGTCTAGCATCCTTGATGTGAGATCCTGTCGGGGCCCCAATATCGACTCCGACCACTACCTTGTTGCAGCTAAGGTTCGCGCACGGCTATGTGTCGCGAAAGTCTCACATCGTGGAATGCCAAGGAAGCTTGACATCGGAAAGCTGCAGTCACACCAACATAAGGATGCCTTCTCCACTCGACTCTCATGCCGACTGGCGGAACTCTCTCCAACACCTATAAATTCTGCGGATACGTGGTCGTACTTATCCAACGCCATAACCACTTCTGCTGTGGAAACTCTGGGATTCCAGCACCCACCGAAGAGGAATCCATGGTATGACCAGGAGTGTCGAGAAGCGACTGCTGCAAAGGACGCCGCCTACAGAAGAACGCTGCACGCAGGAGCCACTCGAGCGGTGGTGGACATTTATAGGTCGCGGAGGCGAGATGAGAAGCGCCTTTTCAAGAAAAAGAAGCGAGAGATGGAAAGGCTTGAGTGTGAGATGATGGAGAGTAGCAGGGACAGAAATGATGCCCGTGACTTCTACCGGAGAGTCAAACGTATGACCCAAGGTTATAAGTCTGGATCACTAGCCTGCAGGAGCAATGACGGAAACCTTGTCACAGATGCGGAGATGGTACTGAGGTTATGGCGGGATCACTTTGAGAGTCTTTTAGCTGGAAACAGTGAAAATGAACCTGAAGAAGTTGATCCACTAACCCCAATCAGAGATGATGGTGTTGATGTTCCCATCCCTAGCCATACGGAGGTCGAAGTCGCAATACGCCGACTTAAAAACAATAAAGCCGCGGGAGCCGATGGATTGCCGGCTGAATTGTTTAAGGCTGGAGGCGATGAGTTGGTAGGGCGCATGCACCAGCTCATTAGCAGCGTATGGCTAACGGAAAGCATGCCCGTTGATTGGAACCTCAGTATTATCTGCCCCATACTGAAGAAGGGAGATGCCACACAGCGCACCAATTACCGTGGCATCAGCCTTCTTCCCGTCGCATACAAGGTTCTCACGAGCGTAATGTGTGAGAGGCTTAAGCTATGAAGCATTGATCGGACCGTATCAATGCGGCTTTCGTCCTGGGAGGTCCACAGTCGACCAGATATTCACATTGCGCCAGATCCTGGAGAAAGCGCATGAGAACCAAATCGACACTTACCATCTGTTTGTCGATTATAAAGCCGCTATATGCTACCATGTCTGAGCTTGGTATACCTGCAAAGCTAGTACGGCTTTGTAGGATGACATTGAGCAACACCATCAGCTCTGTCAAGGTAGGAAATGACCATTCCGAAACCTTTGTTACCAAGCGAGGTCTCAGACAGGGCGACTAGCTATCTTGTTTGCTTTTCAATCTGCTAATGGAGGGCATAATAAGCAAAGCTGGAGTACATCGGATGGGCACAATACTGGGAAACAAATGTGTCCAGCTCCTTGGTTACGCCGATAATATTGATATTATTGGGCGTACCAAGCGTGATGTCACTGCAGATTTGGAGCTATCGAGAAGGAATCGGCGAGAGTTGGACTGGCAGTGAACGTGGGCAAAACGAAGTTTATGGTGTGCAGTAGCAGAGAGTCGCGGCGTCTTGACTCTTACCTTACTGCTGGTGACTTCAACTTCGAGTCTGTCAAGGACTTTGTCTACTTAGGAACTGCAGTGACCAGCAACAACGATGTCAGCCTGGAGATCAAGCGTAGAATCACACTTGCCAACAGGTGTTACTTCGGGCCCGGTAGGCAGTTTAGTAGTAGAGCCCTCTCTCGGATGACGAAGGTCGCACTTTACAAGACGCTCATCACTCCAGTGTTGCTGTATGGTGCGGAAGCCTGGACAATGACGCAGTCAGATGCTGCTGCTCTTGGTGTCTTCGAGAGGAAGATTCTACGCAAGATCTTCGGACCAATTTGCGATGGCGATATATATCGCATCAGGTGGAACGACGAGCTGTATGAGCTATACGGGGATGTGGACATAGTCAAGCGAGTGAACATTCAGCGCCTTCGCTGGCTAGGTCACATTGCCCGTATGGAGGAAACAACTCCAGCTCGCTCTGTTTTTGATGCGGTAGTTGGCGGACAACGAAGGAGAGGGAGACCACGCGCACGTTGGAAGGACCAGATGGATGCTATCCTAGCAGCACTTGGTGTTACCAACTGGCGAAGTCGCGCACAGGACAGAGAAGCGTGGAGGCAAATTGTGCATCAGGCTGTGCCCCGTTAGGGGTGTTATGGCCAATTATTGTTATTATTAAGTACCGCTTTAAACATCTATTTTTTCCGAGGTATGTATAGTTTTTTGCTCATTGTGGGCGAATGGGGCGTGGCATCAAAAAAAAAAGATTCTTGTGTTAACTGACTAAATATCGAGTCGATAGAGACCAAACTCGAATTTGTAGCTTTTACCATCTCTGGAATCTGTGTGTTCATACGGACAGACAGACAGACAGACAGACGGACGGACGCACAGACGGACATGGCTATATCGACTCGGCTTGTGATGCTGATTAAGAATATATATACTTTATGGCGTCTGCCACGCCTCCTTCTGCCTGTTACATACATTTGCACAAACCAAATATACTCTTGCAGAGAGTATAAAAATCATATTGAAACTTCTGAGTCTGTGCCGCGGTTCGAACCGCAGGCCTTGTGTTTACATACCAGTGCGGAAAAGAATGACAAGCATCTGTACTACCTGGGCCACGCTTTCTTCGGAAACTACTGCGGCTAATGCATATATAAACATAGTGTTATCTCTTTTCTTTCTACCACGTGCATTGACAATGCGCTTCAGGGGAGACTTTGTTACTTAATTGCTCAGTTTTTTATAGTTGGATTTTTAAGCAACTTTCAGGATAGTTTCGTATGATTTGTCTTTAAACGAATCTTAAATTACAACACTGTATGACAAGGAGAAATGTTTTAAAAGCGGCATCGAAAATTTTAAATTTTATTGCTTCTTGTGGAAAAAGCGCGCGTGGCAGCCACAAAGTTTTAATGAAATTGCATTTGTGCTGTCCTTAGGAACCTGCGTATCCAAATTCGTGGTCCTAAGTGACATAGTTACGGAGATATTTGCGGAAAACATCAATTTTTCCGAGGTGTCTTTGGTTTTTGGCTCATTGCGGGGGTGGTAGGGGGCGTTTCCAAAATTTGAAATAAACGTGATCTGCGTACATCATAGCTTTGTAGTTTAAAAAATCCAGGTGGACATTGCTATGTCGACTCGACTGTTGACGCTGATCGAACCCCGTCTGTCTGTCCGTATGAAAACACAGATTTCAGAGATGGTAAGAGCTACATGTTCTAATTTGGTCTCTATCGACTCGATATTTAGTCAGTCAATACAAGAATCTTTTTTTTTTCGATGCCACACTCCAATCGCCCACAATGAGTCAAAAACCCGACACACCTCGGAAAAAATCTATGTTTTAAGCGAATATCTCAGTAACTATGGAATACCAATTTGGGTATGCAGGCTCCTAGAGACAGCATAAATGTACTGTCATTTAAAATTTTAGGATGCCACAGTCCCTAAGAAATAAAAAACTTTTTAAACTTACATTTGTTTTGCATTTGTTCTTATCGTACAGTATTGTTATTTATGATTGATTTATGATTTATGAATCATGTCAAAATCTCCTAAAAGTTTCATAGGAATCCGACCATAAACAAAAAGAAAACAAGCAACAAAGTTTATATCGAGCACAATGCCATGAGTGCGAGAGAGACAGCGCTAGCCGTGCCGACCAATAGTATACATACACACATATGTACATATGTGCAACATTTAACGTCAATTTGTATGTGCATGCAGACAAACATATGAATGTTCGATTATGCTTAGTATTTTTTTATTTTTTTTTATTTTAACCTGTTTTTATATAAGAACTATTTGTTGTAATATCCGGAGCAGAGAGTATTATACGGCCGCCTCGTTCGATTCGTTAGGATTCTAAAATTCTCTCATATTGCGATAACTTATCATTGGGGAAGTTCTTATAAATTTTTACACGTTGGGGGCCCCTTAGCACAAGGACCTCGTATAATTTATACAGCGGTGGCTAAGCCCATGGTACAGGGTCAAAAGAATCAGGGTCGATGTTAAAATTGTTCCTCACTAAGGCAAACCATTAAATCAGATTTAGAAAATAAAAATTTCTATTCGAATAAAAACCCATGTTTAACGACCTCTAATTTACCTTTGACTATCAAAAATGAGTCGCTCATTTAAGGGGTTACATACCTTGAGGGCCCATCAAAGTGCATGATTTTCATTTTTTTTTAAATCATGTTTCATTGATTCTATTGATATGAGGGGTATACAAAATTATAGGGTAACTCTTGAAGAATATATTCCAATATTTTGGAATAAAAAATTTGTGTTATTTGTTGTTGTTATCGGTCCTCGCCCGGAATACCTTTTTTTGGAAGAGCCTTGTGGTGATCACGATGGCATGTGAACAGCTCAACCGAGTTGAAAAAAGTCGAATGATTATTGAAGGAAAATCTATTTTAGTGGTACTGAACGGTTCATCTGCCCAAAAAAAAATTTTTACTCGATACGGACACCCGATGAGCAAAAAAAATCGGTTTTTGAGGTTAACAAATATTACAAAAACAATTTTTGTAGCCCTCAGTGCAATTATTTTTAAAAAGTTATCCGTTCAGTACCTCGAGAATTTTAATACGAACATTTAAAAAAAAAATTTTTGAAAATCGGCTGGCAACTTTTTGAGTTATCGTGATCACCGGACGCGTACTTTTGATAAAAACACATTTCGAGATAATCACTTTTAAAGTTTTGCGCTAAGCCTTGTTCCGATGGAAGTTGCGTACTAAAAATGGTTGTAACGTTTGTTCTAGTGATCCGATCTTTATGAAATTTGAAATGTATACTCTCAAGATAATGTACTTTGATAATATGCAATAAAAAAATTTTCCATTTTTCAATCCCGCTCAAGGTATGTAAGACCTTAAGGCCAGTGCTGGTAAATTTTAGGGCTGTACTTACATCGAACCCATTCAAAAGACGTGACAGGCTTGTTTAACTTCCCTCAAAAGCAACCCTGCCTCACAAAAATAGCGAGTGTGATTACTGCGTCTGCGCAGGATTAACGATTTGGACCTCACGACGAGTTCAGTACACTCGAGAGCCAAAATAAAGTGCAGCTGCGTTGTAGCAACTTTTCAATCAAAGCAAAATATTTCTACTTTTGCAAACATTTGAAATATACCTAAAATATACTTTCGAAGTTTAAAGTAAAAGTGTAAGTACAACATTTGGTTGTATATATTAATCATTATTTCATTTTGAACGTAGTTCAATCTGTAACTTGTAAAATAAAAGAAAAACTTATATAGCCCCTTAGAGAAATAGAGTGAACCTAATTAGAAATAATTTTACGCTACTTATAAATGACTTAAAAGCGTTTTTATATAGTGTACATTAGGCGCTGAGAAATTTTTAGAAAGACGAGCTTCACACTATATGTGTGTAGATTGATGATTCATACGCCTTAAGCATACATATGTGTATGTGTAGGTCTTAGAGCTAAGCCTATGTATATTAAGTGTATATTCGCTATTGTGTGTGTGTGTAGAACAAGAAAAGAAAATATCAACAAGAGTGTAGCCAGCTGGCAAACCAAAGAAAACTTTGAGTAATACCTTTGTGGTAAAATCGATGTGCTGCTAATGACAAAAAATCTAACAAAAAAAAAAAAAAAACTAAAGAAGAAATTATGAATTGACTTTACAAGAACTATCTATTATTTTCTTGTTGTTTCTTATTGTGACTACTTGTTATTCCGTTTAGCAACTTACAACTTCACTCCAGCAAGACAACACTAGAACGGCTCAAGCCACAAGGCATTAATAATGGCTGATGAGTATATGCCAGATGTCAGCATTATGGACACCAGTAAGTAAAATATTGTGGAAAAATGTATTAGTTAATTTTTAGATCTCGTACTCAAAAAAGAGTGACGGGTCTATTAGGTTTGTTAAAAGCGAAGAACGTGGAGCATGCAGATACAAAAAGTTTGTATAATTTTGACCAGTATAAATATCCTAGTCAATATAGCGATATTTATCCAAATGTTCGCTTTACTGTCCGTATAACACATTAGACTATAACATTTAAAAACACAATATTTGCAATAAAAAATAAAAAAAAAGTCGGTCTGTACGCAGATCAAGTTTATTTCACACATTATATGATAATTATTAATATAATGATCCTTAATAAATTCTGTTCGGATCGATCGACTACTACTACTACTTTGAAGAATAGTATTTGATATTCGGCATGCCGAAGACAACCTTCCTGACATGTGTAACTCTCCCATCTATGTTTGATTCATTGTCTTCCCTACAGTTGTACCCGCGATACTCGGACTTACCGCAGCCGCAGTGCTGTCCACTGTGGCATGCATTTGTGCAAAGCAGATGCGAATACGGAACAAGAAGCAAAATCAGCACGACGCCTCTTACCCATTTCAACCGACACGCCGTCCGACTGCAGTTCGGTCGCCAAGCGGGCAGCCCCCGCATTACCTGAAGAAGTCACCGTCGCCAACTGGAGTTAAACAGATGGGATTACTCTCGCCCATGCAGGATCAGTCAACGTCTCCGATAGCACCGCAGAATATGAAGTACTCTGAGGAGGATGAGGCTCCCCTACCACAGCAAGCCCAGAAGCAGCAGTTCTCGAGCAAACTGAACGTGGTGGACAATGTGAAACAGTCGAATCATCATCATTCACCGGTTGAAACAATTGCCAATGGAAATGTTACCATAACATTGGACGAATCGCTGACCAACAACAAGGAGTTGACAATTACTGATCAATACGGCAAACTGGGCACAATTTACTTCAAGCTTCGTTATTTGGCCGAGCGCAATGCCCTCATGGTGTCCATCATACGTTGTCGAGGATTACCCTGCAAGGGCGTAGTAAGTGGCACAGGGGACATTCCAACGGGTATGAATGGACGCACACAGGCTGCCACCGATCCGTATGTTAAGTTGCAGCTTTTGCCGGACAAGCAACACAAGGTGAAAACACGTGTGGTTCGAAACACACGTAATCCCGTCTACGATGAGGACTTTACCTTCTATGGGCTGAACATGAATGATCTGCAGAACATGAGTTTACATTTTGTTATCCTCAGCTTTGATAGGTATTCGCGAGATGACGTTATCGGAGAGGTGGTCTGTCCTCTTTCCTCCATTGAGATTGGTGACATTTCCAAGGAAGCCCTTTCCATTAGCAAGGAGATTCAGCCACGCAGCCTTAAGATTCGCGCTCAAGGACGTGGTGAACTGCTCATCTCCCTCTGCTGGCAGCCGGCAGCTGGACGTCTAACAGTTGTTTTGCTAAAGGCGCGAAATCTTCCACGAATGGATGTCACCGGTCTAGCCGATCCCTATGTCAAGATTTACTTGCTTTACAATGGCCAACGCATTGCCAAGAAGAAGACGCATGTCAAGAAGCGAACTCTCAGTCCCGTATTCAATGAAAGTTTTGCCTTTGACATTCCCGCTGCTGAGGTTTGCTTCCCTTGAATCGTCTTCAATAATACTTGTCCTATTCAATTATAAATTAATTTTTTTTAGGGCACTGGAGCTAGCTTGGAGGGCGTTTCACTGGAACTGATGCTTCTTGACTGGGATCGCGTAACCAAGAATGAGGTAAGTAGCACAGAACTTTCGACTTTAACATGTCAATTATATCGCGTAACAACTAAGGTTATTGGACGTTTGGAGCTGGGAGGACCGACTTCGAGCAGCACCGCTTTGAACCATTGGAACGAGGTCTGTAATTCGCCGCGACGACAAATCGCTGAATGGCACAAGCTGAATGAGTAATCGTCTAGTCGGTTTATGGCAAATTATCAATTTTGGACAGCGACCGGGCGCAGACGCCGCAAGCCCAGCAACAAAAGGCCCCAAAAAAATTTGTTTTTAGGTATTTTACCTTCTTTTTACGTTGTGAATTTACATTGTGGATACATCAAATATGTTAAACAAAATTCCTCTATTGCTGTGGTTTGCAAATATATTTATTTTTTTAATTTTTAATTTCACTAGAATTGCTTGCAATTCTGTTCATTTATGTAAAACGAAAAGAAAAACATAAAATATGCGAATAATTGAACAAGAAAATATATATATTATGAAAATCAAGTTAATAAAATGTATTAGAAAATGTTTAGCAAGTAATTATGCATATAAATGTAAGTGAGTTAATTAATAATTAATCGCATTCAAATATAGCATTCACATATACAGAATGTTTAAACAGGTACACATACGTAATCCATACGAGCACGTTCCTTTGGTTTTCTTTATTGAAGTTAAAGTGCGGATCAAGAGAAAGGTGCCGTACGGTGGCGAGAAAGGATTTTATTGATTTATTCTTCATTTAATTATTTTTTACATTTCTACCTGAAGACAAACATGTTTTAGTCCTGTCGTCATTACACTACCCACCATTAAAACACTTACACATACGGTATTTGTTCAATTGAAATAACAACTCACTTATTGTGTATACTTGTATAATTGAAATACAAAACATTGTTTTACTTTTTAGCTTAAATGTTTATAGTTTTGCTACTACAAGTTTGAAACATAGAAAGATACTATATTAATATATATATCACAAAATCCCTTTGAAAAGTGCACTGCAGTTAATTAAAAAATCCGTTGTAACCCTATAAAAAAAATTCTTAAGTAGTTATAACATCAAATAATTCAAATGGAAAACTTAAGAAAACACGCAGCAAATTGCTTAGTCACCAAAAAGCTATAAAATCAAACACAAGAGAACGAACAAGTCAAAACCCTTTAACTAAACAATACAATAGAATATCTATGTTGCACACACATATATGTATAATTAGGATTTATTTGTGTTATGCAGAGATATGGAACTCGTGTTACGAATAGATGGAATGCTCAACACGGACACAGAGCCAAAAGCTACAAAAAAATTTCACAAGTAATTACTTTTAGCGGCACTAACTACAAGTACTTTTTAAAAATTTCAAAGAATTACTGAGCAAAGCTTACACGCAAATCCGAAAACATTTGATCATTCTCTGAATGTACTGAATCATTGAATAACAGAAACTCCAGTAAACTCTGCTCCTATATGCTATATTTTATAAAATGTTAAAATAAATTCTTTAAAAGAGTATGAAACCGAAATGAAAAAAAGTCAGAACAAACAAAGCTAAAAGTATAGATGCGAGCACAAAAAATTAATATAAATATAACAATAATATCCAATATACTCTTGCAGAGAGTACAGAAATCATAACCAGTAAATAATAATAATTTCAATGTCTGTCCACAATCAAACTTCAATTCGTCTAAAGTGCATTCAATAAATTAAACAGTCACATTTTCATATGCAAAAATATATATAAATATTTATCAAAGCTACACACTTCATAAACATAATATTAATTGCATACATATGTATAAGTCAAATATGAATATATATAGAAGAAACGTATAATTCTACATATATGTGTAAATGCATAAGAATGTATAAAGAGCGATGAGAGCTTTGAATGGTTAATTTCAGTAATAAAAACGTATATGTATTAATTACAAAATTTCAGCTTTTATGAATCAGATTCTTCCTACTTGTGAACCTCAGAAGCATTCACAAAGTCCTTGTAGGCACTAAAACAGATTAATGCGAATTTAGTTTATTTGAAAACAGTAGTATATAATTGGGGGTGCAAAAAGAGTGAGCAAGTGCGTAAATGCGTTTTTTCCACTCGCAAGTGAGTAAGTGAGCAAGTGAGCAAGTGAGCAAGTGCGTAAGTGAGTAAGTGAGCAAGTGAGCAAGTGAGCAAGTGAGCAAGTGAGCAAGTGCGTAAATGCGTTTTTTCCACTCGCAAGTGAGCAGAGGGTGGGGGAGGAGGAGTAAAAATATATTGGGTGAAGTGGAGGAGGAGGAGGAGTAATAATCCGATTTTGATATTCTCTCTCTTTTCCCCTCTCCATTTTTCTTTCCTTATTTTTCCCTCTCTCTTTTCAAATCTTTCTCTTTTCCCCACACTTTTTCACCAACTCTCTTTTTCACCATCTCTCTTTTCCCCATATCTCTTTTCGCCTCTTTATTTTCTCTCTTTTCTCCCTCTTTCTTTTTACTCTCCTTTTTTCATCTCTTATTTTTCCCTCTCTCTTTTCCCCTCTCTTTTTCACCATCTCTCTTTTCCCCATATCTCTTTTCGCCTCTTTATTTTCTCTCTTTTCTCCCTCTTTCTTTTCACTCACCATTTTTACTCTCTTTTCTCCTCACCATTTTTCTTCACTTATTTTTCCTCTCTCTTTTCAAATCTTTCTCTTTTCCACATCTCTCTTTTCTCCTCTCTTTTCTCCTCTCTTTTTCCCTCTTTCTTTTCACTCTCCATTTTTCCTCTCTTATTTTTCCCTCTCTCTTTTCCCCTCTCTCATGTACAACAACCGCATTTTCAACTACCGTACACAAGATCACTTGTTTTACATGTTCTGGGGTTGATTTTCTCTCCATGTATAGCTAACAATGTGGTTTAAGGGGGCGAGTTTTTTTTTCACTTCAAACAGGCTTTATTTTTATGTTTATATTCTTATGAGGAGCGATATTTTTTGGCTTGTTAGGTATGTAGGTAGATTTTCCTGTTCACCTGCTAGGACACATTTTGGCTCGCGCTCAAACATCTCCAACAGAGTTACCCATGCATACCTCCTAGGGAAAATTGTCAACATGTTGATACCCTAATAACATAGGTACCAATGGTCGGTAAGATGAAACACATCGATTGAAATTATCAATGTATATGTTGGGAAAGAAAATTTTACTTTTGCAAAGTTGACAGCATATTGGTTATGCTACCACATACTTAGCAAGTTAGGCAGCATATATGCAGAATGCTCAAACATATATCTTCTATATTTTTCAGCTTTTCTTATATAGAATCAACATAAAAACTAAAAATAATCAATAAAACCTACATTTTAATTTTTTTTTCTTATTTTCACTTTATTTTGACAATGAAATTATTTTTATAAAAAAGGTATAAATAAATTATAAATTAAATTTTAAAATTGTGTATTACATATTCGCTTATTTAAAAGTTTATAGCGTCGCATGATCTTCGAGCATTCTTGTAGGCGATTTACGTGATAGAAGCAAGCACAGGTATCCACTCCACAAATTGTTTAACCCTTCGACTATGTGCAGTGAGATAAATGCACTCCATATTGGGAATTGGTCAGCATATTCTTCTCATATTTCTCAACATAAGGAATGACAATATTTTAATTATTCATTTTTCAGTCTCAATTTGAATTTATATATCGATAGAACCAGTTTTAACCATTTCATTTTGATATAAAAGGTCTACAACAACAATTGAGGCATTATCCTTAAACTGTGGCATTGAGAGAAGTGGCTCTGAAGTCTCTTTCATATAATAGCTAGATTGGAAATTGCTATACATATCATAGAGAGTTGCAATTCGGCCATGATCAAATTTCAAGTTCATATCTCCATAAGGAAAGGATTCTGAATTTAAAAATACTTTCAAATTCCTCAAATTAGAATGAATAATTTTATCTTTCTCTTGTATAATGATCTGTTGAAATCCTTATTCATAATCAAAATCAACTCATGCTTGCAATTAAAACTCATTTTCTTAAAGTCTTCAGTGAAACCAAGCACTTTTCTCAAAGGTAAAGAAAAGTTGAAATACTCAGCATCCACTTGATCATTAAAAAACCACCCAGTATTTACAAGCATATCACTTTCTCCTTTATTCAATGACACCAAATTTTTCAATGTTGTAGTAGTACCAACATAGCGAGAATTAAATGAAAATTAAAAAGTAGAATTAAATAAACATAAATAATTATATCCAATTGAAAACTTAAAAACAATTGTCTTTTTCTTCCCCGTATATGCACACGATGGTTGTCCCTTTAGAAAAATAATTATCAGGTAGAGGTAGCAGTGAGTAGCAGCGGGTGCGTCCTTTTACGCACCCACAACTTTGCCTGTTCATTATATACACTCCATGGTTGTCCCTTTAGAAAGATAATTATCATGAGTAGGTGTAATATTTACAAAACCTAGTAGATATTATAAAAATTGTGGTAGTCGTGAGAGTGACCTTTTTCGCAGTCACAACTTTCCTAGAAAAAAGTACACATCATAAATTTCATTAACAACCCTTTTGATATCCTTAATTATCGCTGAGTACTCATCATGTTTAATACAGAAATAAAATAAATTGTGACAAATAAACCTCTAAAGGTGCAACATTTTGGTTGGAATAGGTGCATATAAAAGTGGGTCCAAGTTCAATAAGAGTTTTCAAGTCAAAAGTGAAACTAGCATATTCACTTTCCCCGAGAAAAAAATTAACACGTTTGTTTATTAACCAAAAAATTAAACAAAAGATTTTACATTTTGAAGTAAAAATTAAAACAAAACAAAAAAAAAAAAAAAAAATAAATAAATAAAATTAGCTAAAATGGAGCCCTCAACATCTTCATCTTTAAAAATTGTTAAGAAAGGAGACTTTAAGTGTTCACCTTGTGATTACGTAACCCGGAGATTATATAACCTTTAACGCCACGAAATGTCTCATAGATAAATTTTATGATGATAGTTCAAACGATTTTTTGTTTATCGAAAATACTAATGTGTTTACCAAAAATAATAATAATACTTATACTGGGAAGAAAATTTCAAAGCTGAATATTATGATAATAACGATTGTATATTTATCGATTTTATTTAGATAATAATATTAACCTGTGTTATGAATTTTTTAATCAATGTTTAATTGTATAAAACTGAATTGTATATATATTGTCTCTTATTTACTTTAGAAAAACCTTTTAAAATAAATTGTAGACACAAATGTCCACAATTTACAGAGTTAAATTTTGGAACTTGATTATAGTTATATTCAATGTCTGTGGTTGCTCATTTCCAAAACTATCAAAGTAATAGTCTTTTCCATAATGCCTACAATAGGCTACCCAATGTGTACACCTTGTATAGAATTCAATTTGATAATACCATATTCTGTTGACCAAGGGTGATTTGGACGAGAGTCTCTCATAACACCTCTAAAATAAATTTAATGATGAACAGGTAGATGTTATACCACCAACTGCACTTAAATCCGCTAAGATTGGTAACAATGTTAAGGCTCATCCGGTTTTTAGGAAGCTAATGATTCAATGGATAATGTCTTGCTTTTGCTTTCTTCTCAAAGAATTATTTATATGATTATGAGCTATTTGTATCGATTTTCCGAAATGAATTGGGTTTGTGAATTTCGAGTGATTGCCATCTTTATAGTATTGGGAAATATATAAATATATTTTTTTTTTTTCACTTCAACTTTTTTACAGCACTTTTCACTCTTTTCACTTATTTAACTCTTAGATTTTTTTTTTGTTGTATTATCACTGGTCTCATATCAAATTTTACTTTGGCTTTCATTGCATTTGTTACTACTATCTGCTGCTCTTACTCTTGTCCAAGTCGTTTCAGCTAAATTTTTAGCAGCATTACTCTAAACTGTATTTAACAGACTGCACTCGTTTGACTTGCTGACTTAAACAGGGCTCATTTTAATAGTCCTATGAATTGAATTATTATATTTGTCAACCAACTATCCACACAATTCAATCCACTTGTAAGAACCGTTAATGCTAAACTCCTTCCACATCATGTTTTTAAGAGTTCGATTGAAACGCTCAACAATTGATGCCTTCAATACACTATACGTTGAATAATGGTTAATATTTTTTAATTTCATCAGGGCTTGAAATTGTGACTTTTTGGTATATATCCCAATTTAAAAACTCCTTCCATTACAGATGTTACTTCTACTCCACTTTTATATTTTGTAGTGACAGCCCAAGCAAATTTTGAAAATGTATCAATGATTGTGAGTAGAAATTTCCCCCATTTCAACCAAATCTGCTTGCCATAGATCATCTATACCTTCATAACAACATGACGTCGTCTAAAGTTTTACGCGCTTGTTGATGTATCTCATTAAGAATATCTCTCTTACTCATTGTTTGCAATATTTTTAATATTTTATAACCATTTTTTTATCATTAAGTAATTTAAATTTAAGTTGTTCATAATGTGTTTCACTATTTCGGAGTCTTGTCTCAAAAATTCCATTAATGACCTTAAATTGTTTAATAGCACTTTTCAATTCATTTTCAAAATGTAGTTTAAAGAGAACTTCTTGTTTTGCTAATAGATTTTTTTATATTTACTAGTTAAAATATTAAACATGTTCTCAAATACATTTCTTTCACGTACCATGCGCGGTTCAACATTAGTTTGCAACTCTTTAAATGAAAGCATTAGTTTGATTACTTTTGTAAGAAGATCCCCTAACAGAGTTTGAAGATCATGAAAATTTATCCATGATTAGTATTTACATTCATATGTTGTAGTTCTGAAACGTATGATTTTATCCTTGATTAGAATTTTGGTCGAAGTATACTTTTTAATAAACAAGATTCGAGTTATTTTAACCAGTTTTTTCCATATAATGCTGCCAAAACGAGCACTCATAATTTATAATATTAAAAAATTATAACGACTTTGCTCATTGAATGATGGTGAATGAATAACAACAATTTAGTATAGAATATGATTTAAATATATATATATATATATATATATATATATATATATATATATATATATATATATATATATATATATATAATTTTTTATTAAAAGCTATTTTCTTAATATATGATATTGGCCTCCCTTAACTCTTCTATAATAGAAATAATCTCATTGCTATGATTATTATGTCCGGCTGATTGTGATGATATTAAAAGTCTCAGACGTTCAACTAGCTCGTTAGGATCATCCCAATAGATATAATTACTCTTTGTATTATTCAACTGCATGAGTCCACTTCCTTTAACTTTTATTGGAGTAGAGGTGCTCTTCGATTTATTTTTTCTTATAAACGGCTTTTCTTCTTCTATAAATTTTTTTGATTAAATGTGTATATCTTTTAGCTTTAGAGCTCCGAATATGATTAGTGGGATCATAATTTTTTCTAAAAACATTTGTTGACAATATCATATTTTTAGACCCCGTACTCTTAAAAAGTGCGTAACAGGCAGAAGGAAGCTTTTCCGACCCCATAAAGTATATATATTCTTGATCAGCATCAAAAGCCGAGTCGATATAGCAATGTCCGTCTGTCCGTCTGTCTGTCCGTCTGTATGAACACCTGGATCTTTTAAACTACAAGAGCTAGAGACACCAAATTTTTAAATGAAAGTCCGTCTATGATGTACGCAGATCAAGTTTATTTCAAATCGGCGCCACGCCCCCCACCGCCCCCGCAATAAGCAAAAAACTAGACACACCTCGGAAAAAATTGATGTTTTCTGCAAATATCTTTGTAACTATAGCACTTAGGAACAACAATTCTGGTACGCAAGTTCCTAGAGACAACACAAATGCGACGTCATTCAAAATTTTGGTCTGCCACGCACCCTCTTCCCACAAGAACTAAGCAAATTTTTCAAACTTACATGTCGTTTTTAAAGCATTTGGTAATGTAGTACGGTATTGTACTTCAAAATTTGTTTAAAGACAATTTATATCAAACTAACCTGAAAGTTGCATAAAAATCCAACTATAAACAACTGAGCAATTAGACAACAAAGATTTAAAATTTTTTTTAAAATTTAATTTTAAAACTTAAATTTTAAATTACAGTCGTATTCAAATATTAATTTCGAATACAAGGAGAGTACGGGGTCTTTTACAGTCGGCGCGCTCGACTGTAGCCTTTCTTACTTGTTATAATTGAATTTGTCACTTTCGGTGAACCCCATAGGCGCCTTCGAAAATATCAAAGAAATTAATCCTGGTGTTACTATAAATTTTTCATCTCCCAATATGAAGTATATATTATCAAATTGCAATGGCAAGTTTCCCCAACTCCATTCTCCAGAGGGTTGTTTATGTGGACCATAATTGCTGTCAACTAATTTTTCATTCTCAAAATCAGTGATGTGGGCGTTAATAAAATCGATGGGAGGTAGCTCAGCAGCGATAGAGCTATCTTGTTCTATTTCATCGTCAAACGAATGGAAGTCAGATCCATGTAAACCAGCAGGAGTGTCATCGATGTTCTCATTAAAGCTGAGTGGTTTTTGTTTTTTAATCTTAGTGGACGTATGTGCAAATTCATGATACTTTTATTCAGACGGCTCTTGTTTTTCTTTCAATTTAGATGTTATAGATGTAGCTTTGTTATTGAAATCATTAAGCGGACGTGTAATTGGCTTGAATGTTTCTTCAAGTCTGAGTTCTCTTTCAATTTCACCATGTTTTAGACTTTGAAATTTCCTTTTCAACTCCTTTATTGTCTTGATCAGTTCTTTTAAAATTTCTTCATTCATTTTAAGAAAATTAGGGTCTATTTGAAATGAAGGTCTATTTGAAATTAGGGTCTATTTGAAATGAGGGTCTATTTGAAATGAAGGTCTATTTGAAATTAGGGTCTATTTGAAATTAGGGTCTATTTGAAATGAAGGTCTATTTGAAATTAGGGTCTATTTGAAATGAGGGTCTATTTGAAATGAAGGTCTATTTGAAATTAGGGTCTATTTGAAATTAGGGTCTATTTGAAATGATTGTCTATTTGAAATGAAGGTCTATTTGAAATTAAGGTCTATTTGAAATGAGGGTCTATTTGAAATGAAGGTCTATTTGAAATTAGGGTCTATTTGAAATGAGGGTCTATTTGAAATTAGGGTCTATTTGAAATGATTGTCTATTTGAAATGAAGGTCTATTTGAAATAAGGGTCTATTTGAAATGAGGGTCTATTTGAAATGAAGGTCTATTTGAAATTAGGGTCTATTTGAAATGAGGGTCTATTTGAAATGAAGGTCTATTTGAAATTAGGGTCTATTTGAAATTAGGGTCTATTTGAAATGATTGTCTATTTGAAATGAAGGTCTATTTGAAATAAGGGTCTATTTGAAATGAGGGTCTATTTGAAATGAAGGTCTATTTGAAATTAGGGTCTATTTGAAATGAGGGTCTATTTGAAATGAAGGTCTATTTGAAATTAGGGTCTATTTGAAATTAGGGTCTATTTGAAATGAAGGTCTATTTGAAATAAGTGTCTATTTGAAATTAGGGTCTATTTGAAATGAAGGTCTATTTGAAATTAGGGTCTATTTGAAATGAAGGTTTTTTTGAAATGAGGGTCTATTTGAAATTAGAGTCTATTTGAAAATAGGGTCTATATGAAATTACTTAATGATACATTTTCAAAATTTGCTTGGGCTGTCACTACAAAATATAAAAGTGGAGTAGAAGTAACATCTGTAATGGAAGGAGTTTTTAAATTGGGACGTATACCGAAAAGTCACAATTTCAAGCCCTGATGAAATTAAAAATTTGGTGTCTCTAGCTCTTGTAGTTTAAAAGATCCAGGTGTTCATACAGACGGACAGACAGACGGACAGACGGACATTGCTATATCGACTCGGCTTTTGATGCTGATCAAGAATATATATACTTTATGGGGTCGGAAAAGCTTCCTTCTGCCTGTTACGCACTTTTTAAGAGTACGGGGTCTAAAAATATGATATTGTCAACAAATGTTTTTAGAAAAAATTATGATCCCACTAATCATATTCGGAGCTCTAAAGCTAAAAGATATACACATTTAATCAAAAAAATTTATAGAAGAAGAAAAGCCGTTTATAAGAAAAAATAAATCGAAGAGCACCTCTACTCCAATAAAAGTTAAAGGAAGTGGACTCATGCAGTTGAATAATACAAAGAGTAATTATATCTATTGGGATGATCCTAACGAGCTAGTTGAACGTCTGAGACTTTTAATATCATCACAATCAGCCGGACATAATAATCATAGCAATGAGATTATTTCTATTATAGAAGAGTTAAGGGAGGCCAATATCATATATTAAGAAAATAGCTTTTAATAAAAAATTATATATATATATATATATATATATATATATATATATATATATATATATATATATATATATATATATATATTTAAATCATATTCTATACTAAATTGTTGTTATTCATTCACCATCATTCAATGAGCAAAGTCGTTATAATTTTTTAATATTATAAATTATGAGTGCTCGTTTTGGCAGCATTATATGGAAAAAACTGGTTAAAATAACTCGAATCTTGTTTATTAAAAAGTATACTTCGACCAAAATTCTAATCAAGGATAAAATCATACGTTTCAGAACTACAACATATGAATGTAAATACTAATCATGGATAAATTTTCATGATCTTCAAACTCTGTTAGGGGATCTTCTTACAAAAGTAATCAAACTAATGCTTTCATTTAAAGAGTTGCAAACTAATGTTGAACCGCGCATGGTACGTGAAAGAAATGTATTTGAGAACATGTTTAATATTTTAACTAGTAAATATAAAAAAATCTATTAGCAAAACAAGAAGTTCTCTTTAAACTACATTTTGAAAATGAATTGAAAAGTGCTATTAAACAATTTAAGGTCATTAATGGAATTTTTGAGACAAGACTCCGAAATAGTGAAACACATTATGAACAACTTAAATTTAAATTACTTAATGATAAAAAAATGGTTATAAAATATTAAAAATATTGCAAACAATGAGTAAGAGAGATATTCTTAATGAGATACATCAACAAGCGCGTAAAACTTTAGACGACGTCATGTTGTTATGAAGGTATAGATGATCTATGGCAAGCAGATTTGGTTGAAATGGGGGAAATTTCTACTCACAATCATTGATACATTTTCAAAATTTGCTTGGGCTGTCACTACAAAATATAAAAGTGGAGTAGAAGTAACATCTGTAATGGAAGGAGTTTTTAAATTGGGATATATACCAAAAAGTCACAATTTCAAGCCCTGATGAAATTAAAAAATATTAACCATTATTCAACGTATAGTGTATTGAAGGCATCAATTGTTGAGCGTTTCAATCGAACTCTTAAAAACATGATGTGGAAGGAGTTTAGCATTAACGGTTCTTACAAGTGGATTGAATTGTGTGGATAGTTGGTTGACAAATATAATAATTCAATTCATAGGACTATTAAAATGAGCCCTGTTTAAGTCAGCAAGTCAAACGAGTGCAGTCTGTTAAATACAGTTTAGAGTAATGCTGCTAAAAATTTAGCTGAAACGACTTGGACAAGAGTAAGAGCAGCAGATAGTAGTAACAAATGCAATGAAAGCCAAAGTAAAATTTGATATGAGACCAGTGATAATACAACAAAAAAAAAATCTAAGAGTTAAATAAGTGAAAAGAGTGAAAAGTGCTGTAAAAAAGTTGAAGTGAAAAAAAAAAAATATATTTATATATTTCCCAATACTATAAAGATGGCAATCACTCGAAATTCACAAACCCAATTCATTTCGGAAAATCGATACAAATAGCTCATAATCATATAAATAATTCTTTGAGAAGAAAGCAAAAGCAAGACATTATCCATTGAATCATTAGCTTCCTAAAAACCGGATGAGCCTTAACATTGTTACCAATCTTAGCGGATTTAAGTGCAGTTGGTGGTATAACATCTACCTGTTCATCATTAAATTTATTTTAGAGGTGTTATGAGAGACTCTCGTCCAAATCACCCTTGGTCAACAGAATATGGTATTATCAAATTGAATTCTATACAAGGTGTACACATTGGGTAGCCTATTGTAGGCATTATGGAAAAGACTATTACTTTGATAGTTTTGGAAATCAGCAACCACAGACATTGAATATAACTATAATCAAGTTCCAAAATTTAACTCTGTAAATTGTGGACATTTGTGTCTACAATTTATTTTAAAAGGTTTTTCTAAAGTAAATAAGAGACAATATATATACAATTCAGTTTTATGCAATTAAACATTGATTAAAAAATTCATAACACAGGTTAATATTATTATCTAAATAAAATCGATAAATATACAATCGTTATTATCATAATATTCAGCTTTGAAATTTTCTTCCCAGTATAAGTATTATTATTATTTTTGGTAAACACATTAGTATTTTCGATAAACAAAAAATCGTTTGAACTATCATCATAAAATTTATCTATGAGACATTTCGTGGCGTTAAAGGTTATATAATCTCCGGGTTACGTAATCACAAGGTGAACACTTAAAGTCTCCTTTCTTAACAATTTTTAAAGATGAAGATGTTGAGGGCTCCATTTTAGCTAATTTTATTTATTTATTTTTTTTTTTTTTGTTTTGTTTTAATTTTTACTTCAAAATGTAAAATCTTTTGTTTAATTTTTTGGTTAATAAACAAACGTGTTAATTTTTTTCTCGGGGAAAGTGAATATGCTAGTTTCACTTTTGACTTGAAAACTCTTATTGAACTTGGACCCACTTTTATATGCACCTATTCCAACCAAAATGTTGCACCTTTAGAGGTTTATTTGTCACAATTTATTTTATTTCTGTATTAAACATGATGAGTACTCAGCGATAATTAAGGATATCAAAAGGGTTGTTAATGAAATTTATGATGTGTACTTTTTTCTAGGAAAGTTGTGACTGCGAAAAAGGTCACTCTCACGACTACCACAATTTTTATAATATCTACTAGGTTTTGTAAATATTACACCTACTCATGATAATTATCTTTCTAAAGGGACAACCATGGAGTGTATATAATGAACAGGCAAAGTTGTGGGTGCGTAAAAGGACGCACCCGCTGCTACTCACTGCTACCTCTACCTGATAATTATTTTTCTAAAGGGACAACCATCGTGTGCATATACGGGGAAGAAAAAGACAATTGTTTTTAAGTTTTCAATTGGATATAATTATTTATGTTTATTTAATTCTACTTTTTAATTTTCATTTAATTCTCGCTATGTTGGTACTACTACAACATTGAAAAATTTGGTGTCATTGAATAAAGGAGAAAGTGATATGCTTGTAAATACTGGGTGGTTTCTTAATGATCAAGTGGATGCTGAGTATTTCAACTTTTCTTTACCTTTGAGAAAAGTGCTTGGTTTCACTGAAGACTTTAAGAAAATGAGTTTTAATTGCAAGCATGAGTTGATTTTGATTATGAATAAGGATTTCAACAGATCATTATACAAGAGAAAGATAAAATTATTCATTCTAATTTGAGGAATTTGAAAGTATTTTTAAATTCAGAATCCTTTCCTTATGGAGATATGAACTTGAAATTTGATCATGGCCGAATTGCAACTCTCTATGATATGTATAGCAATTTCCAATCTAGCTATTATATGAAAGAGACTTCAGAGCCACTTCTCTCAATGCCACAGTTTAAGGATAATGCCTCAATTGTTGTTGTAGACCTTTTATATCAAAATGAAATGGTTAAAACTGGTTCTATCGATATATAAATTCAAATTGAGACTGAAAAATGAATAATTAAAATATTGTCATTCCTTATGTTGAGAAATATGAGAAGAATATGCTGACCAATTCCCAATATGGAGTGCATTTATCTCACTGCACATAGTCGAAGGGTTAAACAATTTGTGGAGTGGATACCTGTGCTTGCTTCTATCACGTAAATCGCCTACAAGAATGCTCGAAGATCATGCGACGCTATAAACTTTTAAATAAGCGAATATGTAATACACAATTTTAAAATTTAATTTATAATTTATTTATACCTTTTTTATAAAAATAATTTCATTGTCAAAATAAAGTGAAAATAAGAAAAAAAATTAAAATGTAGGTTTTAAGAAAAGCTGAAAAATATAGAAGATATATGTTTGAGCATTCTGCATATATGCTGCCTAACTTGCTAAGTATGTGGTAGCATAACCAATATGCTGTCAACTTTGCAAAAGTAAAATTTTCTTTCCCAACATATACATTGATAATTTCAATCGATGTGTTTCATCTTACCGACCATTGGTACCTATGTTATTAGGGTATCAACATGTTGACAATTTTCCCTAGGAGGTATGCATGGGTAACTCTGTTGGAGATGTTTGAGCGCGAGCCAAAATGTGTCCTAGCAGGTGAACAGGAAAATCTACCTACATACCTAACAAGCCAAAAAATATCGCTCCTCATAAGAATATAAACATAAAAATAAAGCCTGTTTGAAGTGAAAAAAAAAACTCGCCCCCTTAAACCACATTGTTAGCTATACATGGAGAGAAAATCAACCCCAGAACATGTAAAACAAGTGATCTTGTGTACGGTAGTTGAAAATGCGGTTGTTGTACATGAGAGAGGGGAAAAGAGAGAGGGAAAAATAAGAGAGGAAAAATGGAGAGTGAAAAGAAAGAGGGAAAAAGAGAGGAGAAAAGAGAGGAGAAAAGAGAGATGTGGAAAAGAGAAAGATTTGAAAAGAGAGAGGAAAAATAAGTGAAGAAAAATGGTGAGGAGAAAAGAGAGTAAAAATGGTGAGTGAAAAGAAAGAGGGAGAAAAGAGAGAAAATAAAGAGGCGAAAAGAGATATGGGGAAAAGAGATATGGGGAAAAGAGAGATGGTGAAAAAGAGAGTTGGTGAAAAAGTGTGGGGAAAAGAGAAAGATTTGAAAAGAGAGAGGGAAAAATAAGGAAAGAAAAATGGAGAGGGGAAAAGAGAGAGAATATCAAAATCGGATTATTACTCCTCCTCCTCCTCCACTTCACCCAATATATTTTTACTCCTCCTCCCCCACCCTCTGCTCACTTGCGAGTGGAAAAAACGCATTTACGCACTTGCTCACTTGCTCACTTGCTCACTTGCTCACTTGCTCACTTACTCACTTACGCACTTGCTCACTTGCTCACTTGCTCACTTACTCACTTGCGAGTGGAAAAAACGCATTTACGCACTTGCTCACTCTTTTTGCACCCCCAATTATATACTACTGAAAACTAAACAAAACAAAACTATTGACTCTGACAATATGACAACCTGTGAGATCACACGCAGGTGAATAGTTCAGCGAAAGATTTTTTATCTATTTAAAAAAATTTTGTTTGAATAATGGAGATTTAGGATCTTTCACTCAAATAAAAAGTTAAAGGACACTCTTTTCTCCTAGTTTAATCCATTTCATAGTCATGAGTGTAGCAGAACACATACTTTTTAGAACCCTTACTCTAAACAAGAAAGAAAAGTACAGTCGAACACGCCCGACCGTATAATACGCTCTGCTTTTATTCTCAATTACAATGCTTAAATCGGTATCCAGATATTACAATAGATAGTTCTTGTATTAGAACACGTTAAAACAAAAAAAAAAAGCTAAGCATAATCGGGTATACATGTGTTTGTCTGTATGTACGTACAAATTCGTTTGACGTTAAATGCATGCACATACATATGTGTGTATTAATACTATTGGTCGGCACGACTAGCGCTGTCTCTCTCGCACTCATTGCTCTCAAATAAAATCTTTGTTGCTTCATTTCTTTCTTGTATATGGTCGGATTCTTATGAATCTTTTAGGAAAGTTTGACATGATACGTATTAAAACGATTCATAAATAACAACAGGTTTAATATAATCTGAGCATGTTGTCATGCTTCTCCTTATAGAGCAGTGCCCATATTCGAGTAGCGCCATAATATCCAGTGCGGTGAGGCGTTGGGTCGACTTTGCTGCTACTAGTTTTGCTTGCAGATCCAGGGGAGGTAATCCCGTCAGGATCTCCAGTGCCTTCGTTGAAGTGGTTCTGAAAGCGTCTGTTTAGGGCGAGGTATGTCTTCTTCTCCATAGCCGCACAAGAGCCCCGTAGAACAGTGTCGGGCGAACGTCTTAAATGTATATCCAGTGCATAAGTCTGGGATGTGTAGAGCGCCATGGTGACCTTCTTCACCCTCTCTTCTATATTGGCTGTTTACTGTCCAACACTGTTTACTTGAGTTGTTTACCATTTAAAATCGGTCGGCTCCAGTACGGTAAATTCTTCTTCTTGGTAAAGAGAATGATGTTTCTAATTGTAGTAACTTAAGTAGAGCAATCTGCAAGCAGCCGTACATTGGGTGCGAAAAGTGTTATGGGGCAACCGGGTCGCTCTTGACTCGCATTGGTCGCCAAAAATGTTATGTCTTTCTACATGAGATTTCAAATGATCCAATTTGGACATTCTGCGTACAAAAACAATCGTACCAACTCAGTAAGCAACAATTAAATACGGAGATGATCGTACTTGGCTTTCAGGCTATTGAGAGACAGGCGGGGCGGAATCCTCTGGTATCCTTAGCTCAGTTCGGGATGAGGGGGTTTGTGGCAATTACCCAATAGCGCTGCTATAAACTTTAATTTTTAGGATTCCTAAACTAATTCACATTAAAAATATCTCAAATGACTAATCAAAACAAGTAAGAAAAGTACAGTCGAACGCGCCCGACCGTATAATACTCTCTGCTTCTATTCCCAATTATAATGCTAAAATCAGTATCCGGATATTACAATAGATAGTTCTTGTATTAGAACACGTTACAACAAACAAGTAAAAAAAAGTACAGTCGAACGAGCCCGACCGTATAATACTCTCTGCTTTTATTCCCAATTATAATCTAAAAATCAGTATCCGAATATTACAATAGATAGTTCTTGTATTAGAACACGTTAAAACATACATATGTTTGTCTGTATGCACATACCAATTCGTTTGACGTTAAATGTATGCACATACATATGTATGTGTGTATGTATACTATTGGTCGGCACGGCTAGCGCTGTCTCTCTCGCACTCATGGCATTGCGCTCGAATATACACTTTATTGCTTGTTTTCTTTTTTTTTATGGTCGGATTCTTATGAAACTTTCAGGAGAGTTTGACATGATTCGTCTTCAAACGAATCATAAATAACAATACTGTACGATAAGAACAAATGCCTTAAAAACCGCATGTAAGTTTTAAAAAGTTTTTTATTTCTTACGGAAAAAGTGGGCGTGGCAGCCCAAAATTTTCGATGTCATTGCATTTATGCTGTCTCTAGGAACACGTGTACCAAAATTGGTATTCCTAAGTGTCATAGTTACGGAGATATTCGCCGAAAACATAGATTTTTTCCGAGGTGTGTCCGGTTTTTGACTCATTGTGGGCGAATGGGGCGTGGCATCGAAAAAAAAAAGATTCTTGTATTGACTGACTAAGTATCGAGTCGATTGAGACCAAACTCGAACTTGTAGCTCTTACCATCTCTGAAATCTGTGTGTTCATACGGACAGACAGACAGACAGACGGACAGACAGACGGACAGACAGACGGACAGACAGACAGACGGACAGACGGACATGGCTATATCGACTCGTCTTGTGACGCTGATCAAGAATATATATACTTTATGGGGTCTGCCACGCCTCCTTCTGCCTGTTACATACATTTGCACAAACCCAATATACTCTTGCAGAGAGTATAAAAAGACAATTTATAATCGAAAGTACATATGTTTCTCTGTATGCACATAAAAATTCGTTTGACGTTATACGTATGCATATGTACATATATGTATATGTGTGTATGTATACTATTGCCGCCACACATGCATCAAAAGAGTTCGAATATATGCTTGTATGTTTCTGTCGCGCTCGCACTCATGCATTGATTTAAATATTCACTTTATAATCGGTAGCTCTGTTGTTTATTGTTGGATTTTTATGCAACTTTCAGAATAGTTTGATATAATTTGTCTTCAAAGGAATCATAAATAACAATACTCTACGATAACAACAAATGCCTTTAAAACGGCATGCAAGTTTAAAAAGTTTTTTTTTTCTTACGGAAAAAGGGGGCGTGGCATTCCAAAATTTTAAGTGGCAATGTATTTATGCTGTCTTTAGGACAATGCGTACCAAAATTGGTATTCCTAAGTGCCATAGTTACTGAGATATTCGCTTTAAACATCTATTTTTTCCCAGGTGTGCCCAGTTTTTTGCATATTGTGGACGAATGGGGCGTGGCATCAAAAAACAAGAAAGAAAAGTACAGTCGAACACGCCCGACCGTATAATACTCTCTGCGTTTATTCCCAATTATAATACTTAAATCGGTATTCAGACATTACAATAGATAGTTCTTGTATTAGAATACGTTAAAACAAAAAAAAGATAAGCATAATCAAGCATACATGTGTTTGTCTGCATGTACATACAAATTCGTTTGACGTTAAATGTATGCACATACATATGTGTGTATGAATACTATTGGTCGGCACGACTAGCGCTGTCTCTCTCGCGCTCATTGCTTTAGAATAAAATCTTTGTTGCTGCATTGCTTTCTTGTTTATGGTCGGATTCTTATGAAACTTTCTGGAGAGTTTGACATGATACGTCTTCAAACGAATCATAAATAACAACACTGTACGATAAGAATAAATGCTTTAAAAACGGCATGCAAGTTTGAAATTTACTTTTATTTCTTGCGGAAAAAGGGGGCGTGGCAGCCCAAAACTTTTGATGTCATTGGATTTATGCTGCCTCTAAGAACCTGTGTGCCAAAATTGGTATTCCTAAGTGCCATAGTTACGGAGATATTCGCTTAAAACATAGATTTTTTCCGAGGTATGTCTAGCTTTTTGTTCATTGTGGGCGAATAGGGCGTGGCATCGAAAAAAAAAAAGATTCTTGTATTGACTGACTAAATATCGAGTCGATAGAGACCAAATTCGAACTTGTAGCTCTTACCATCTCCGAAATCTGTTTGTTCATACGGACAGACAGACGGACAGACAGACAGACAGACAGACGGACAGACGGACAGACGGACAGACGGACATGGCTATATCGACTCGGCTTGTGACGCTGATCAAGAATATATATACTTTATGGGGTCTGCCACGCCTCCTTCTGCCTGTTACATACATTTGCACAAACCCAATATACTCTTGCAGAGAGTATAAAAAAAAGATTCTTGTATTGACTGACTAAATATCGAGTCGATAGAGACCAAACTCGAATTTGTAGCTCTTACCATCTCTGAAATCTGTTTGTTCATACGGACGGACAGACGGACAGACAGACGGACAGACGGACATGGCTATATCGACTCGGCTTGTGATGCTGATCAAGAATATATATACTTTATGGGGTCTGCCACGCCTCCTTCTGCCTGTTACATACATTTGCACAAACCCAATATACTCTTGCAGAGAGTATAAAAAAATAAGCAAAACTTGTCATAAGTCGCACCAATGCATCCTGAAAAGAAGCGAGGTCGATGTTTTTACTGATACCGATGTTGAGCGATGCATCAATGTTTCGTAAAACATCGAATATGCATATTGCAAACATTTGTCGTCTGTAAACAGCAAACTCTGTAAAAGACTACTATGAAAGCTCAAATTTAATTTTTCTTATGTTGAATACTGTTAAGATTTGTTATCTTTAATAATTACGCTATAAAAGTATTAGGAATCAAGCTAAAATATCATAAATTATTCGTTTCTTAAACAAACGGGAAAATTTTGAAACATCGGTGATCCATCGACGCATCGAAGTTTGAATCCGATGCATCAATGCAACATGGATGTTTGATTTTGAAATCATCGATGGACCTCGACATCGATGTTTTTATTCAAATTTACATGAGTACTGGTAATCGACACACGCGTTCTTCACCCTTCCCGACCACAATCTTTTATGTTAAATGTTTGTAAAGATTCCCATGTGCTTGTGTGTGGATGTGCAAAAAGAAAAAAAAATAAACTAATCAATTATTTATGTATAACCTCAAATGTTTTTAGTAATATTTCATTTTTTCTACTAGAGTGCGTCTATGTTTAGGTCCCTAAGTGCACGATAGCGATAAGCCAAACGTTTGATTATTTCCTCATTTCCCTCTTTCGCTTTGTGCGTGCATCTAGGAGCTGATCACGTCGACACCACGAGTCAGTTGTTTTTGTTGTTGTTTGTTTTGCTTTTGCCTTTGCTTTTAATTTACAGATAACTATTGATAATAATCTGCAAGGTGTTTATGCATTTTGAAAATAAAAACACATGTTTATCAAACAAAATAAAAAGATCTATCCAAAGCTTGTATGTAGATTGAAGATACATACAAGGGGGTAATTTAATGATATTAATAATGGTTACATTAATATAATATATACATTAACATTTAAATATAATTATATTTATATAGTAATATTTTGCTGATCGTCTTTGTAGGGGGCGGTTGCACACAGTTACTGCTATGCACTGGCAACAACGACCAAAGTATACCCCAACCTCCGCACAGCACAGCAGAATTAATTTTTTTGGAACTGGTTTGTGGGGGGTTAGGTTGCAGATGACGGAGATACTTCCTCCCAAATTGGCTTTGGTAATTTCGGGTACAATACTGGATTACGGCACTGGGAAATTACCAAAAAAATCAGATGATGGCTACCAAAATGCTTAGGTTAGACACTTTTTGTGTAATATTTAGTTAATGGACTTTTTAAAACTTTGCAAACTATCTGTTCCTCCGCGGCACTTTTCTATAGTTTTTAGCATAAACGAAGTGAGACTTATTGGTCTATAATCCAATGGGCTGTTATGACTGCATTTACCGGCTTTGGGAAGAAAGAAAGAAACCCTTGCAGTTCGCCATCGTGTTAGTATATAGCCAGTTTTAAGGCAGGCTTAGTATATCTTAGCCAACCATAGAGTGACCGCATCCTTCTTGGTTTGTAGCATGGCTGGTATGATGCCATCGATACCCGGGGTCTTTATTCTTGAGAAAGAATTGATAGTCCATTGTATCTTCGTTGTGGTGAATCATCCTCCGGAAAGTTTGTATGCTTGTTCCGTGTACTATGTAGTTCATCTGACACAGGTGGGGTTGATCATCCTGGGAAGTGTGGTCAAGAGTGCATCTAAAGTTTCCTCGGTACTCTCCGTCCATGTACCGTCTCCAAGTTTTGTTATACTCTCTGCAAGAGTATATTAGGTTTGTGCAAATGTATGTAACAGGCGGAAGAAGGCGTGGCAGACCACTTAAAGTATATATATTCTTGATCACCGTCACAAGCCGAGTCGATATAGCCATGTCCGTCTTTCCATCTGTCTGTCCATGTGAGCACACAGATTTCAGAGATGAAAAAAGCTACAAGTTCGAATTTGGTCTCTATCGACTCGATATTTAGTCAGTCAATACAAGAATCTTTTTTTTTCGATGCCACGCCCCATTCGCCTACAGTAAACAAGAAACTAGACATACCTTTGAAAAAATAGATGTTTAAAGCGAATGTCTCAGTGGCTGCCCTATGTGGCGGCAATAGTATACATACACGCATATATACATATATATGTGAATACATATAACGTCAAACGAATTTGTATTTGCATACAGACAAACATGTGTATGTTCGATTATAAATAGTCTTTTTTGTTGTAACGTGTTCTAATACAAGAACTATCTATTGTACTATCCCGATAATGATTTTAACATTATAATTGGGAATAAAAGCAGAGAGTATTATACGGTCGGGCTCGTTCGATGTACTTTTCTTACTTGTTTGGCTTTAGATAGGTCGCTGTTTTCACAGGAGCTTCCTAAGTCTTGCGGTTTCATCCACTAATTCCAGATTGGAACAGAAGTTCCTCTAGCAGTTCCTGTTGGCCTTTCTGATTTTGGACTTATACGTCCTGGGCGCGACCTTGTATTCGTCGTAGATTATTTCGGTACCGGTCTGTTTTGCAAGTTTGAACAGATCATTAGATGTTGCTCTCTGTATTGAGAGTTCTGAGTTCCACCATAGTGATTTCCGTCTGGATGGCCGACATGTGCTGTTGGAGGCGTCACGCAGCATTGATCAGCATTGATTTCTCAGTGTCTTTTGCAAACCTAATTTTGCCTGGTAAGCTGAGTTTTTCTGCCACAAGACTCTTGACTTTGGACCAGTCAGTGTTCTTGGGGTTCTTAAACTCAGTTAGTTTGGGGTTATAGTCAAAGTTACAGTGTTAAGTAAAGTATGTGTCACCCCGTGTTGGCGATATTTAGTTTTGTGCGTAGGCGTCTGTGCCGACTACAAGTTGCGAGTTGTTGCGTGTGGAATCAGTCACTAGTCTCACGAGTTCGTCTGGTGCTGCTGGCTGGTCATGGGCCATATAACAGGATGCTATTGTGAGGCGCATCTTCCCGTTCTCCATTATTACCGCCGTTGTGTCATCATAGCTGTAATTAGACATGAGATAAGCATGGAGACCTTTCCATACGAGTACGACGGTTCTTGTTCTGCTTACCGTTGCGATATTGAACGCATTGTAGTTGGTCGACCTTGGTCACGCAACCATGTTACCAGAGGCAATCCATGGTTCTTGGACACCGGGCCCTTGCACAAAGGTCAAAGGGAGCTCCGTCGATGCCAACTCACTTTTATGTAGGTTTATTTGCAGTACCCTCATGCGTGTGGATTACTACATCACCTGCTGCGGTCGGGTTGACTATTACCGTCAGGTCTTCGTCCTCGTCGTCTGCATCGTCGTCGGATGCTATCTCCATAGATTGAGTAGCTTTGCGGACCGATTCGAGTCCCAGATCCATCTTCACTTCCCCAGCCTTGAGTTTGTGCGGACATTTCCCTGTCGACCGCCTCCAGCAAAGCTCCCTCCCAAACCGCTCCAAAAGTTGGAACTACCTTCTTTAGCCAACTGAATGTTGGTTCGTCGTTGCACTTAAGGATCTTTGCGCCGTTCAGCCACCCAGCACCATCGAAGGTGGGCATGGGGGCCTCCGGATCTTTCTCCATCTGTTCCAGCAATGACCCGACCAGTTTCTCGTGGACGATTTTCTATCGCTCCTCCGAGATCATGCCGTTTTCCTCGCTGCGGTCGATCAGCGCCACGATCAGATGCCGTTGCCCGACATCTCTTATCGATACCTTCTTGCGACTTGGGACCACACTTCACTATGGGTCAAACGCCCGATTTTGAGGAATTACTTAATAACTGTTGAAGTAGTGAAGATATTCTAGTTCAGGTTTTAGCAATTGACTTTTGACCCCAATACGCGCTTGTGGTGAAAAAAATGGGCGTGGAACCGCCCCTACTTCATTTAATTAGCTGCCATAACTTTTTTGCTCTTTAAGTTAATTGCACAAAATTTACATATTAGGTGAGTTTACATGTTCTGAAAACCGTGTGAAAAAATGGTCGGTTGACTTTATCATTAAGATTTCATAGAAGAATTTCTCAAAATCAATTTTTGGCCTTACCAATCCAAAATAAATTTGTTGTTTTTTAATATAATTATGCCATAAAACTTTATATTTTTCCAATGCAAGCTTTGAAACCATTGAAACGGTGAAAACGGCTCACGTGTCGCAGCCAAACTTCAAAGAAAACTGCATTGCATACGACCAGGTTAGTTGCTGAGAATCGAAATTGCGTGAAAAGTGCTCAAAAGTGCACTTTGAGCTTATAGGTTTGAATTCATAATAAAACACACTACAAAATGTGTATAGTTGCAATGCTACAAAATGCAACAAACTTAACTTTTCTCTTATCAAAGACAAAATTTTTAAAAAAAA
Source organism: Drosophila parthenogenetica (assembly GCA_035047505.1). NCBI lineage: Eukaryota > Metazoa > Arthropoda > Insecta > Diptera > Drosophilidae > Drosophila > Drosophila parthenogenetica. The sequence goes on along the minus strand of JAWNPM010000187.1, from coordinate 3,015,887 downwards.
AATGATCTCAGAGGCAACTTTTTGAATTACACAAAAGAACAAATAACACAAAGATTTTGGACAACACAAACACATAAACACGAAGTTAAAACCGCGTTCCATTATTTCCATTACAAATTTTAATCCAATTGCATTTATTTTTATTACGATTGGTGATTCAAATTCACATAAACTATGTTTACCAAATTAAACATGTGCTCGTTCTGTATAACAACGCTGTTTACAGAGGGCGCCTCTGTTAAAATTCTGGATATGTTACATATACATTTGGAGTATTCCTAACGGATTGTCATCAAAATTATCGAAATTTAATCCACTTAAAAATAAGACTTTTTTCCTAAAAATCCGGCGTTTGACCCATAGTGCACTGCCGTTTGCATTTCGTAGCTTATTCGGCCATCATCTCCTTGACCTTGTTGGCGTATGTTATGTTATGTTATGGACGTTGATGTACTAACGAGACAGTACACTCAAGTGGTCCAAGCAACGTGCTTGTTAGCGCGCGGAACCCTGCAGACAATGCAGCCACCTCCCGCCCAACCGGCCGAGGGCACACCGCATAACGTACGGCTACGAAAAACGCGAAACGAGTTTATTTGTTAAAAACGAATTACAATATATAAAAATACAATACAATACATATAATATAATAGTTTAAACTATATTAATTAAGATCTAGATAGGTGACAGAGAAGAGAAGTTCTAATTAAAGGATTGAAGTAGAACTACCTACAACTCGAGATAGTTTGTTGTAGTTACTACACAATACCCGGAAAGGGTTATGTAAAGCAAAATTAGTAGTACAAGGTTGAAGAGAGAGTGGAAGAAAGTTTCTAGTGGGTCTGATCGGAACAGCGAACCTAATCTGGCTAATTTATTCAGAAGAATCAATTTCACCGTTGATTAGTTTGTGTAAGAAAATTACACCGAGCACTGTCCTACGATCAGATCAGATCTCTTTGCTCGCATTTGCGGCAGCTGATCGAAGTTACTACCGCTTTCTTCGATACTTTGATCGGAATAGGCCAGCTTGGCTTTGTCCGCAGGGGACAAGTCTGCTTCGCCTTGAAGCCAAACCTGGATCTTCAAAGCCGCCTTGTACTGCTCCTTTGCCTTCTGCCCTTCTCTGGTTCGAGAGGATTTCTCCCCCCCGTGCCGGCGGGTGGTAGCGGTCACGCCTTACACCGACGTTTGGGCTGACATCCCAGCCCGAGCTACTTCCTCTTTGCGACTTTCTATAATCCATTGGACTGGCTATTTTGCTTCAGGTGGCCACCCCTAGTGTTTTACGCCTACCGCCAGGCACCTCTGGCCATGACATGTGTTCGGCATTCTTGGCATGCCAAGGCATGCAAAGATACCGGAGCGCGAACTTAAAAAAAAAATATATTTATTTTCTGTAATTTTTACAAAATTTTACATTTGAAGCCGATTTTTATGCAATTGTGAAAAGCAAACGGTACCAGGTAAAAGTTTGGGATTTTCCAAAATAGATAAAAAAAAAATTGAACAATATCGTTTTAAAAAACCATTGGGAAGCCAAATAGGATTGCTCGATATCCAAAACGACGCTCGTCAGATTGATGATCAATTAACTTAATAATATACTTGAAAGAAGTATAATAAACAACATTAGTACAATGTTTTAGGTGACGGATAAGATAGCATGGTAATCGAAGAAAATTTTCATACAAAATCATATTTATAGGATATTTTTGATGGATTGTTCCTAATCTAATCCTATATATCATTTGAATATAATATCTTTATAAACTCAAAAGTTTTTCATACTAATTTAAAATGGAGCGTATTTTTGACCAAGCGTCCCTATGGAATATATACGATATAGTGTTCTGATTTGGATCAAACTTTGTAAGAACATGGACATCCTAGACAAGTACTATATATATAAGTTGGGTTCAGATAGCACAGATAAAACAAGAAAGAAAAGTACAGTCAAACACGCCCGACCGTATAGTACTCTCTGCTTTTATTCCCAATTATAATGTTAAAATCGGTATCCGGATATTACACTAGATAGTTCTTGTATTAGAACACGTTAAAACAAAAAAAAAAAAAACAAGTAAGAAAGGCTACAGTCGAGCGCGCCTTGTATTCGAAATTAATATTTGAATACGACTGTAATTTAAAATTTAAGTTTTAAAATTAAATTTTAAAAAAATTTTAAATCAGTCACTGATGGGATTGGAACCCGCGCTTACTGACGCAAGTTCCATATCATGCTGACCTACTAGTTGCACCACTACATTCATTACGCGCTTCATGGGCTACTTTGTTGCCTAATTGCTCAGTTGTTTATAGTTGGATTTTTATGCAACTTTCAGGTTGGTTTAATATAATTTGTCTTTAAACAAATTTTGAACTACAATACCGTACTATATTACCAAATGCTTTAAAAACGGCATGTAAGTTTGAAAAATTGGCTTAGTTCTTGTGGGAAGAGGGGGCGTGGCAGACCAAAATTTTGAATGACGTTGCATTTGTGTTGTCTCTAGGAACCTGCGTACCAGAATTGGTGTTCCTAAGTGCTATAGTTACAAAGATATTCGCAGAAAACATCAATTTTTTCCGAGGTGTGTCTAGTTTTTTGCTTATTGCGGGGGCGGTGGGGGGCGTGGCGCCGATTTGAAATAAACTTGATCTGCGTACATCACAGACGGACTTTCATTAAAAAATTTGGTGTCTCTAGCTCTTGTAGTTTAAAAGATCCAGGTGTTCATACAGACGGACGGACAGACAGACAGACGGACATTGCTATATCGACTCGGCTGTTGATGCTGATCAAGAATATATATACTTTATAGGGTCGGAAAAGCTTCCTTCTGCCTGTTACGCACATTTGGCTTCTGACAAACCTAATAGACCCCTATACTCTTTTTAAGAGTACGGGGTCTAAAAAACTAAGCATAATCGAACATTCATGTGTTTGTCTGTTTGTACATACAAATTCGTTTGACGTTAAATGTATGCACATACATATGTGTGCATGAATACTATTGGTCCGCACGACTAGCGCTGTCTCTCTCGCACTCATGGCATTGCGGTCGAATATACATGCGAAGCAGTTGAGTTCAGACAATTGTATGCGCCGTCTGGAATTCACTTCACTCTCAAAGTTTGTGAGTCAATATGGCAGACCAGCAACCAGAAATAAACGACTCTGCTACATATACTTTATGTGGTCTGCCACGCCCCCATCTCCCTGTTACATGAATTTGCACAAACTCAATATATGTACTCTTGCAGAGAGTATAATAATTGATAGAAATGAGGAAATTATTAATAATAATTGGCCATAACACCCCTAACGGGGCACAGCCTGCTGCACAATTTGCCTCCACGCTTCTCTGTCCTGTGCGCGACTTCGCCAGTTGGTAACACCAAGTGTTGCTGGGACATCATCCATTTGGTCCTTCCAATGTCCGCGTTATCTCCCTCTCCTCCGTTGTCCGCCAAATACCGCATCAAGTACATGCCAGCGATCGAGACCTTGGGTCATATGTTTGACTCTCCGGTAGAAGTCACGGGCATCATTCCTGTCCCTGCTACTCACCATCTTCTCACACTGAAGCCTTTCCATCTCCCGCTTCTTTTTCCTGAAAAGACGCTTCACATATCGCCTCCACGACCTATAAATGTCTACCATTGCTCGAGTGGCTCTTGCGTGCAGTGTTCTTCTGTAGGCGGCGTTGTTTGCAGCAGTCGCTTATCGACACTCCTGGTCATACCATGGATTCCTCTTCGGTGGGTGCTGGAATCCAAGAGTTTCCACAGCGTTGGCGTTGGATAAGTACGACCACATATCCGGAGGATTTATCGGTGTTGGAGAGAGTTCCGCCAGTTGGCATGAGAGTCGAGTGGAGAAGGCATCCTTATGTTGCTTTGACTGCAGCTTTCCGATGTCAAGCTTCCTTGGCATACCATCATGGCAGCTGTAGTATATGTCACAGCCTTTCTTCCTCATGCAACCTTGTCCAGTCCATCGCCTTTCCTGAAGAGCTGTGATATCAGCCTTCAACTTATTGAGGGTATCTTCTAGTTGTTGAGCAGCACCAGGTCTGTACATTCCAAGTGCATACTCTCAAATCATTGTCCTTTTTACGTTTGCATTGGTCGTCAAAACCTAATTTAAGGATTAGGATCCCGCCGCGCACTTTGGTTTATAACTCAGCGGGTGCTGAGTTACAATCCAGGAGGTACCACGTGGAGGTAGTGTGTCGACTTGAAGCGTGAAGGGACAAAGATTACACTGACGCCCACCAAGTTGGACGCAATCAGTAATTTTACCTTGTGTTCACCCTTCCAAATAACATACATATCGATATAAATAAGCGAGTCGTATCGATTTTGTCTATCGCTAATACTCACTTGAATATAGACGCGCAACAAGAAAAGAATGTTAAAAAGTTAAATCAAGCGAAATGCCATAAATAAACTAAAAAGAATGCCATAGTCGCCTCGCGAAAACACAGAAAATTTTCATACAAATTTATTGGTCAGTATGTTTATATTATTAAATATGTTCTGTGTCAGTTTCATTAAGATAGCTTGATAAATACAAAAAAAATGTTCATACAAATGCATACTAAGAGCGTACTTTTGACCGATTGTCCCTATGGAAGCTATACGATATAGTAGTCCGATTTGGATCAAACTTGGTCAGTATATTTATGTTATTGATAAATTTATTCTAACTACAAAAATTTTTCATACAAGTTCGTACTAAAAGCAAATTTTTCACCGATCGTCGCTATGGGTGCTACACGATATAGTAGTCCGATTTGAATCAAACTTGGTCAGTATATTTATGTCATTAATAAATATATTCTCTGTCAAATTTATTAAGATAGTTTGGTAAATACAACAATTTTTCATACAAATTCATACTAGGAGCGAATTTTTGACCGATTGTCCCTATAGGAGCTATACGATATAGTAGTCCGCTTTGGATCAAACTTGGTCAGCTTATGTACGCCATAGATATGAACATCCCATGTGAATTTGGTTCGGATAACGTAACTAACAAAAAACTTTTCTATACTAAAACATGCTATTTTTACCTGCTTTTATCTTTATATGAACATAGAACGTCCTAAAGTGGGCGTGTCCAAAAACACAAACAAACTTGTACTGAGTGCAAATTTTATCTTTCATATGCCACCTCTTGGGTCTATCTAGCACTTATAGTTCCTGAGATCCTTTTGTTCATACAGACGGACGGAAATGGCTATATCGACTCTGCTGTTGATGCTGATCAAGAATATATATACTTTATGGGGTCGGAAACGCCTCCTTCAATGCGTTACAAACATCGTGACAAAAACAATTTACCCTCTGAAAGGGTATAACAAGTAAGATAAGTACAGTCGAGCATGCCCGACCGTACAGTACTCTCTGCATTTATTCCCAATTATAATGTTAAAATCGGTATCCGGTATCGGTATCGGTTAAAACAGCATGCAAATTTGAAAAGTTTTTTTATTTCTTGCGGAAAAAGGGGCCGTGGCAGCCAAAAACTTTTGATGTCATTACATTTATGCGGTCTCCAGGAACACGTGTACCAAAAGTAAGTGCCATAGCTACTGAGATATTTGCCGAAAACATAGGTTTTTTCCGAGGTGTGACGGGTGTTTTTGCTCATTATGGGCGAATATGGCGTGGCATCGAAATAAAAAAGATTCTTGTATTGACTGACTAAATATCGAGTCGATTGAGACCAAATTCGTACTTGTAGCTCTTACCATCTCTGAAATCTGTGTGTTCATACGGACGGACAGACAGACAGACGGGCATGGCTATATCGACTCGGCTTGTGACGCTGATCAAGAATATATATACTTTATTGGGTCTGCCACGCCTCCTGCCTGTTACATACATTTTTACAAACCCAATATACTCTTGCAGAGAGCATAACGAGATGGCTTAACAACCGATACGTGGGGCTGAACATTCAAGAAAAGCGCAAGCGATTTCACAATATCGTGAAATCAAGCCCAAGATTTCAAATGAATTGCAATACTTGGAGGATTTTGAGACACTTTATGTCACTCGGAAGCAGGTTGCTGACCTGTAGGCTGCCCTTGAGCATTGCGAAAGATTCACTAAGTCGGAACAAAAAGATTTCTTGGATGTGAAAAATACAGTGTTAGTTATCATCATTCTTTCTTCATACTAGCTTCGTAAAGCAAAATTTGAGGACTGCAAGTGTGCGTACGCCAGAAGGACACAAAAAAGAAGAGAATGTACATATTCTCTTAATTAAAAGAAACGAAATATGTGCATGCGCATGTGCGACAATTTGATGTTTAATACCTTTTAAGTAATTGGGCGCCAAATATTATTAAGACCATTATTCTTATTATGTTATTTGCTAAACTTACAGTATTTTAAAATGTTAATTTTAAAATGTTTAATTTTCAATCCACAGATGAAAGCACTTCCACTGGGTTCCGCTGCAAATTGATTTTAACCAGATAAAACAAGTAAGAATGGCTGCATTCGAGCGCGCCGCCTTTAATAGGCCCCGTACTCTCCTTGTATTTTAATTCGAAATTAATATTTCAATTTAAAATTTATGTTTAAAAATGAAATTTAAAATAAGAATGAAAAGTACAGTCGAGCGCGCCCAACCATATAATACTCTCTGAATTTATTTCCGACTATAATGTTAAAATCGGTATCCGGGTATTATAATGGATAGTACTTTCATTAAAACTAGTTGAAATACAAAGCATAAGTTTGAAAAGGTTTTTTATTTCTTACGGAAAAAGCGTGCGTGGCAACCCCAAATTTTTGATGTCATTGCTTCAATGCTGGCTCTAGGAACCAAAATTGGTATTCCTAAGTGACATAGTTAATGAGATATTCGCCGAAAACATCTAGGTATGTCTAGTTAGACCCCGTACTCTTAAAAAGAGTATAGGGGTCTATTAGGTTTGTCAGAAGCCCAATGTGCGTAACAGGCAGAAGGAAGCTTTTCCGACCCCATAAAGTATATATATTCTTGATCAGCATCAACAGTCGAGTCGATATAGCAATGTCCGTCTGTCCGTCCGTCCGTCCGTCTGTATGAACACCTGCATCTTTTAAACTACAAAAGCTAGAGACACCAAATTTTTTAATGATGTACGCAGATCAAGTTTAATTCAAATCGGCACCACGCCCCCCACCGCCCCCACAATAAGCAAAAAACTAGACACACCTCGGAAAAAATTGATGTTTTCTGCGAATATCTTTGTAACTATAGCACTTAGGAACACCAGTTCTGGTACGCAGGTTCATAGAGACAACACAAATGCAACGTCATTCAAAATTTTGGTCTGCCACGCCCCCTTTTCCCACAAGAACAAAGCAAATTTTTCAAACTTACATGCCGTTTTTAAAGCATTTGGTAATATAGTACGGTATTGTAGTTCAAAATTTGTTTAAAGACAAATTATATCAAACTAACCTGAAAGTTGCATAAAAATCCAACTATAAACAACTGAGCAATTAGACAACAAATTAGCCCATGAAGCGCGTTGTGAATGCACGTGGTTACAAGAAAAGAGATAACTATATGTTTATATATACATTAGCCGCAGTAGTTTGCGAAGAGAGCGTGGTGCGACTGATAGGGTTGCGTCGTGTTCTGCAACTTTCGTATTAGTTCGGAGGTTCAATTCCCGACAGTGGAATTTATTAATATACTTTTTTAAATTTCAAACAAAAATATAAATAAAGAATTTGAACTGGTGCAACAGCCAATGGTCTGAGGTTCGAACCCGGCACAGACCCAGATATTTAATTTATTTTTTAAATAACTACATAATTATATATAAATGAAAATAATGAATGTAGTGGTGCAACTAGTAGGGCAGCATGATACGGAACTTGCGTCAGTAAGCGCGGGTTCAAATCCCATCAGTGATTGATTTTAAATTTTTTTTTTAAATTTAATTTTAAAACTTAAATTTTAAATTACAGTCGTATTCAAATATTAATTTCGAATACAAGGAGAGTACGGGGTCTTTTACAGTCGGCGCGCTCGACCGTAGCCTTTCTTACTTGTGTTATATGTAAATGAAAATAATTAGGTTGATGTCAAATGTATGGAGCGGCGCAACTAGTAGGTTTACATCATGTTCTCGAACCTGAGTCTGATAGCGCGGGTTCGATTCCCATCAGTGACTTAATATACATTTTTTTTTTAAATTTAATTTTAACACTTAAATTTTAAATTACATTCGTATTCAAATATTAATTTCGAATACAAGGAGAGTACGGGGTCTTATACAGTCAGCGCGCTTGACTGTAGCTTTTCTTACTTGTTTTATTTGTATGTAAACAATGGTCTGCGGATCATTTTCGTCACAGACAGGCATTTACTTTTCTTTTTGTTATATAACATAATAAAATTATATTTAAATGAAAAAAGTCGGGTCTTTATCAAATATAAGGCGTGATGCAACTAATTAATATTTGAATACGACTGTAATTTAAAATTTATGTTTTAAAATTAAACTTAAAAAAAAATATTATATCAAGTCACTGATGGGAATCGAACCCGCGCTTCCAGACTCAGTTGCGCCACTCCATACATTTGACATCAACCCGATTATTTTCATTAACATACAAAAACAAGAAAGAAAAGTACAGTCGAACACATCAGTATCCAGAAATTAAAATAGATAGTTCTTGTATTAGAACACGTTAATACAAACAAGTAAGAAAAGTACTGTCGAACGAACCCGACCGTATAATACTCTCTGCTTTTATTCCCAATTATAATGTCAAAATCAGTATCCGGATATTACAATAGATGATTCTTGTGGTAGAACGTGTTCTACAACCAAAAAGACAATTTATAATCGAACATACATATATTTGTCTGTATGCACATACAAATTCGTTTGATGTATGTACATATATATGTATATATGTGTGTGTGTATACTATTGCCGCCACACATGCATCAAAAGAGTTCGAGTATATTAGGGTTGTTGATAATATATCAAAATAAAAATATATCGATATTTTTACAAAAAAAAATAAATATTTATATCGAAATATTTTTTTTCCCTGATATATCGCATATCGATATTATTTGGAAATATATTTTTTGATATTATGGCTGGTCACACTTCACTTAGAAATCTTAAAGAAAGATGAGCGCGGCAAAAAACTTTTATATAAAAATAAACGCACAAAATGCCACCTGCGGCCTTTGTTCAAAAGTTAAATTAAGTTGTTCAAATCAAGTGATAACACTAGTAATCTCCTGTCACACTTGAGGAACAAGCACCCGGAAGCGCATTCAACATGTGTTAAGGTAAGAAATATGTAATGCCAGAAAAGTCTCAGGAATTTTGCCGCGCAATTTTTTGACAGTGTGTGTGTGCGCGCGTCACTAGGCCTCTATATTCTTATGTATGTGTGTACACGTGTATGTGTATGTTTCGCCAAATACAAACTTTTCGCTTAAAAATTAATTATATTCAAAAACCAACAACAAGCTTTGGATTAATATTTGTACATATAAATTTTCTAATTTTCTTATTCAGAAACCGAATAAACTAGATGAGAATGCATTTAAAGTTAATGTTATTTTGGGGGGGTTAAGATTTTTATAGAGAAATAGAAAAAAATCAGAAATATCCGATATATCGATATATTTTGGTGATAAATATCGCAAAAGACCTGATGATATTTTTAAACAATGATAATCATCGATACCATATTTTTTACACATTTTCACAACCCTAGAGTATATGCTTGTATGTTTCTGTCGCGCTCGCACTCATGCATTGACTTAAATATTAACTTTATAATCGGTAGCTCTGTTGTTTGTTGCTGGATTTATATGTAACTTTCAGCATACTTTGATATGATTTGTCTTCAGAGGAATCATAAATGTGAATACTGTACGATAAGAACAAATGCCTTTAAAATGGCATGCAAATTTAAAAAGTTTTTTATTCTTACGGAAAAATGATGCGTGGCAGCCAACAATTGTAAATGGTAATGTATTTGTGCTGTCTTTAGGAACATTCGTACCAAAATTGGTATTCCTAAGTTCCGTAGTTACTGAGATATTCGCTTTAAACATCTATTTTTTCCGAGGTATGGCTAGTTTTTTGCTCATAGTGGGCGAATGGGGCGTGGCATCAAAAAAAAAAGATTCTTGTATTGACTGACTAAATATCGAGTCGATAGAGACCAAACTCGAATTTATAGCTTTTACCATCTCTAAAATCTGTTTGTTCATACGGACAGACAGACAGACGGACATGGCTATATCGACTCGGCTTGTGATGCTGATCAAGAATATATATACTTTATGGGGTCTGCCACGCCTCCTTCTGCCTGTTACATACATTTGCACAAACCCAATATACTCTTGCAGAGAGTATAAAAATTTGCTAGCAGAAGTCGACGCATTTTCGAAATTTGTCAAATAAGAAGCGAGTCGTATCGATTTTGTCTGTCTTTAATAGTAATTTTTTTTTTCTTATACCCTTGCAAAGGGTATATTGTTTTTGTCACGATGTTTGTAAAGCATTGAAGGAGGCGTTTCGGACCCCATAAAGTATATATATTCTTGATCAGCATCAACAGCCGAGTCGATATAGCCATGTCCGTCTGTTTCTATGCGAACTAATCTCTCAGTTTTAAAGCTATCGTAATGAAACTTGGTACACATGTGTATTCTCTGCTAAAATCGCCTAGATCGAATCACTATATCATACTGCTCCCACAATCGGTTGAAAAAAAAAATTTTTTTTGAGCTAGCTCCACCAAACTCAGCCTATATGTATTAAGTACTAAATCCCACGTGCAAACCAAATTTCATCCACTCTATCATGTAGCTGTCATAGGAACAATCGGTTAAAAATGCTGAAAATGCTTAGTATGAAAATTTTCAGTGTCTCTTGAACGATTTGAACCAAATTCTTGCAATATGCATTCTTTACCATTTTCCATCAGCTGACCAAATTTTATCCAGATCGGACCACTATATCATATAGCTGCCATAGGAACAATCGGTTGAAATGCTTAGTATGAAAAATAACCAAATTCACAAAATATGCATTTATTATCATTTCATATATGCTCACAAAATTTCATTCACATCGGACTACTATATCATATAGCTACTGTTGGAACAATTACCGATATAAATGAAATTAACGCAATATGCGTGTCTGCAAGGGTATTTAATATTTGGCTAGCCGAAGATAACCTTTTTTATCTTGTTAACATTACAATAGTAAAGTATCGGATTTATCTCAATAAACCAAATCCCACATTGATTTTGAGTTATTTGAAAAATTATAATTATACTTATTTAAATATATTTATTTATATTAAATGAGGTCTAGATAGGTGACAGAGGAAAGTTCTAATTAAACAAATTGAAGTGGAACTTTCTACAAGTCGAGAAATTTTTTGTTGTAGTTACTACACAATACTCGTTAGTATTACAAGTTGAAAGAAAGAGGGAAAGAAAGTTTCTAGTGGTTCTGATCGAAACAGCGAAACTAATCTGGCTAAATAATTCGGAAGAATCAATTCCGCCGTCAATTAGTTTGTGTAAGAAAATTACACCGAGCACTGTCCTACGATCAGACAATGAAGAAAGATTTATTAGTAAAAGTCTACTACATTAGGACGGCAAGCGTATATTAGGGTTCCAATTGAGGGCCCTTAGGGCAGTTCAGTTGAGTTGGTAAAAATCAGACAGTAGCAAAGTGAAGAGGACGTGTTTCTGTTGCCGTCCTGCGCTTTCCTTCTTTTTAACTGATACTACGCCTGCAAAGTGCAAAAGTTAAGATGAACTGTGTTTCGAAGACCGAGCTCTACAAACCAATCTGCGTCTTCAGGTCCAATCCGGCTGCCAACCCTGCATTTATCCCTTTTTGGCTATAGATCAAGCTGTTGAAGGTGAGACGACGGAGGAGAGTGAGGAGCCCGCTGGTAAGTGCTTTTCGCCATCTTCCTGAGCGTTTTCTCACTCAGGTTTTCGCTTTTGCCGCTTTTTTTTCGCACTCTGTGAGGGAGTATTTCTGCAAAGTGCATCTGTCATCTAACAGTGTTGGAAAGTACTGCACAGCACGATCAGCTGACCGCGCCAATACAGCCCTGATCGCTGGTACCACGGAACAGGTGATAGGTCACCGAGCTTTTTGTCAGCGAGCAACCTATTTTTCCCGCCTTGCTAGCCGTTAAGCCAATTTCGAATTTAAATTTAAATTTTAATTTTAAATATAAATTTTTCGAAATTTAAACGGGAGTACTCCATTCGTCATCAAAGTCAGCACGCAAAAAGGGCAAAGGTCACGGATCCGACTACTTCCAAACCCCCGCCCCGCGCGGGTGGTGCCAAAGAAAAAAGGGGGCTCTGGAGACCGAGTCAGGGCGGTATAACCCGTAAAAGCACATCAGAAGCCCAGGGAAATCTCTGGCCAGCGTCAAACTTGAGCCATCTTTTCAATTCCAATGTGGAAGACTTCTACAATAGTATGGAAAAGTTGGAGCAGACCGAACCGGAACTCCTCTCCAAGTTCCACCTCCGCCCGAGGATGGCTAGGACCCCTTCAGGTGGTGGCCCTGCCTCGGCTCCGCCAAAGATCGTTGGTCCAACCTTCCATTTTGAGGCTACCGCGGAGAGCGAAACTCCCAAGAACGGCAGGGAATCGTGCAGCCCTGGAGGCTCTCCCAAAGTAGAGCGGAAAAAGCAAAAGACGCAAAAAAGTCTACTTAAGCTGTCGATGGAGCTTGGATGCATTATTGAGGAGATGATCCATCTATTCAGGCCTAAAGCTGTTAGGCACATCACGAAGGCGAACAGAGACTCATTTATCCAAATAAAAAAGCTGCAAGCCGAGATTAGCGCTAGGCGGCAAGAAAAGGGAGTGCCTGAGCTCGAGTCCAGCATGGCTCCACATTTGGAGGGTTCACCATCAACCGGAAACGGAGTATCTCGTCAAGACTCGGCTACTCAGACCTCGCCGCCTATAATGATATCGAAGCACGCTCATCCGACGAAACGCCCAGTGCCATGTCCGCAGTACGAGTCGTTGACCGCTCCACCACCAACTGCAGCAGATACACCTCCCAAAGAAGCCGCCTGGGAAATAGTCCTTCGGTTAGTCACCAGGCGAGTTGACAATAAACTCAGTGGTGTGAGCGAGCACGTTACTCGGGTTCGAAAAACGGCAGGAAATGGCCTACTGTTGGAGTTAGATGGGAAGTGCAGAGAATCACTACAGCGGATGAAATCCGCTATTGGTGATGCGCTCGGGGATCAGTCCAAGGTCAGGGCAGTCTCGCAGGAAACTACAACAGAGATACGTGACATTGACTGTCTAGCCACCAAAGAGGACATTCTGGAAGCCTTTACACCCTTTCTGAAGGCATCGTCTGATGCGGTCTCGATCAAGGCGCTGCGACCTGGATACGAAGGCATGCAACTGGCAATTGCAAGCCTTCCGTTAGATGCAGCGAACAGTGTGCTCAAGGAAGGGAAATTAAAAATCGGCTGGACCAACTGCAGAGTACGAGAGAGTTCCCAACGCAAACGATGCTACAGGTGCCTGGAATTCGGACACATCGCAAATGTTTGTAAAAACAGCATCGACCGTACGGGATGCTGCCTTAGATGCGGCCAACAAGGGCACAAAGCAGCGGACTGCTCAAATAAGGCTAACTGCTTTATATGCGCATCGGCTAACATGCGCCAAATAAAGCACCACGCTGGTAGCAGACGGTGCCCCCTGTCTGAGAGCAACGATGTTCCTCCCCAGAAGTCATGTTGAAGATCTTACAGCTCAACCTGAACCACTGCGCGGCCGCACACAACCTTTTGTCGCAAACAGTACGCGAGCAGACTGTAGATGTGGCACTACTGAGCGAGCATTATAAACCCATGTACGGCTAAAACTTTGCGGCCGAATCACTCGGCAAGGCAGCGATATGGGTGTGCGGGACCCAGCAGCACACGCTGGACCATGTGTGCTCAGCGAGAGGGTTTGTACGGGCCAGGCTTGGACATCTTTGGCTCTACAGCTGCTATCTGGCACCTAGCCTCCAACTTCGGGATTATGTAAATATCCTGGACGAGCTAGTGGACGATGCCAGAGGCAAGTCCAATGTAGTTATTATTAGCTGCAAGCTCTGGAACCATGCTGCCTGGAAAATAAGCTGCATAGTCCTCCCTTCGTACTCAACGAAAAAGTGTATAAGGTGAACATTTTCTCGGCCTTATTGTCCTTATTGATACACGCCTTAGATACAGAGAGCACTTGGAGTATGTCGGCAAGAAAGTGGCAGCAGTAACGCAGGCGTTGAGCCGAATTATGCTCAATACACGAGGGCCAAGACAGGGACGCAGAGTACTCCTCCAAAATGTGGTCAAAGCGGCGATGCTGTATGGAGCACCAATTTGGTCAAAAGCCATGCAAGTATTAAGCTATAAAGGGGGACTCTTCTCTACATACAGGCTTGGTGCCCTGAGGGTGTGTTGCGGCTTTCGGACTATTTCAGAAGACGCGGCCCTGGTAATCGCAGGTATGGGGCCTCTCGACTTGCAGCCGAGAGAGCGAAAGTCTATGAAGAGCTCCACTCCGTTGTTCCACCAAATAGACGACAGACGATACAAACATCTAAAGACGACAGCCTGCAGCAGTGGCAGAGTAAATGGGACGCATTAGCAAAAGGCCGATGGACGCATAGACTCATCCCGGACGTTATCAAATGGACGAACAGGAAATTCGGTTTTGTCAATTTCCACCTGACGCAACTCTTTAGCGGACATGGTTGCTTTCAGAGTTATCTTCACAGATTTGGACACGACAGCGACCTCCATTGCCCGCAGTGTTTCCCAGAGGCTGAGGAAACGGCGAAGCACATTATGTTCCACTGCGTCAGATTTGCATCGGAAAAATCTGAACTGGAGACAGTACTCGGCGCCGACACAGGACACTTTCTTCAACGTCCATCTATTTCTTCCATAGTCCATTTTGTGTCTATGCTCTATTCTACTCTTTCCTATCTTATTTACATGATTAAAAAAAAAAAAAAATATGTGTGAATTTAATCCGGTAAATGTCTAATATAAGGGCCTCAACCCCAAAAATTATGAAAAAAAAATCCTCCATGGACCGCGACTTTTGCAGACGAACGTCATTAAAAACTTTTGGCGGTCTCTTATGGTTTTTTTTAAACGCGGTTTAAAAGTTCTTGAAAAAAAACATTTTTTTTATCTAGTTATCTTTTAAAATCCTAACCCGACCTAAGAAGATCTAACAGAGGAAAACTGTTGACAGGTATAATTTATGTTTTTATCCATTAAATAAATGTATTTTCTAAAGGGGGCTATCCACATACGAATTTGTTACACGAACATGTTGTGTTCGTCAAATATTCTAATGTGGATAGAGGTGTTTGTACGAACATTTTGTTCGCCGACCTTGTTCGTCGAAAAATAAAAACGTTTCTATCTTACGAGTGTTCGTGCGAACATGTTCGACAATGGATTCTAGTGTTCGCACGAACATCATTTCTATAAAAATTTCGAAATGTCAACATCTTCCAAAATAAATAAAAAATTTCCGGAAAAATTAATTCATTGGTTGCAAGATGAGCCCGATTTGTGTCAGAAAAGCTAAAACTATAAAAATAAACATTAGCGCAACGAATCTTGGGAGAATTTGCTAATTAAATATAAGGAAATCGACGAGAACGCCACAATTGAGGCGGTAAAAACAAAGAAAATTCTCTGCACGCTTCTTGCAGGCGCGAACTGTCCACAACTAATTAAATTAAACAAAATTAAAAATATATTAAGCGTTTTAATTTATTTATTTATATTTATTTTATCTATTATTTATTTATATTAATTTGTAATTCAATTCGTATTAAAACATATCATTTTGCAAACAGACTACTATACTCCTATTAAAATATTCGCAATATTTATTACAAATTTTGGCATTCGTTGAATTTCCTCTTGCAGGCTCCAGATCGTAAATACCCTGTTCAGGCAGAGAAGCATGTTGACAATACGAAATTTTTTTTTTAAAATGATGTTCGATAAAATGTTCGCATAGTTAGTAGGCAAACTTATTTGTGTTCGGCGAACATGTTCGTGTAACAAATTCGTATGTGGATACCCCGCTTAAGGCTATTTTACAGTCAAATCAAAATTGAATACATACAAATATTTATCATTAGTATTTGCGTATCGAACACAGAATTTCTCTGATCAATCTAAAAATCACCAACAATTATTGTAAATGCGTATTCTTTGGATCGCGGAAATTTATCTCTGGCGCAGTACTGTTAATTGCGACGACCAACCGACAGCTATGTCTTGACTTCATATTGGGCTTCATCCTCCGATGTTGAAAGCAGCAGCTCTCGACGGCATTCCTTCTGATGGAGGGGATAACGCTTAGACGAGTCTAGCGAAACTTTATCCAACGGACTCGAATCCTCTGGGCTCAGCATATTCTCGTTGGAAGAGTTCTTGTGCCGTCGACGACGTTGTTGAATGTTACTAAAGCTCTCATCCTTGATTACAAGTGTGCCTGCTTTACTGCTACGCAAAAAGTATCGTGGAGCCCGTTCCGGCGTATCCTCCTGTACGTACTCTGGCGAGGATAGGCGTCCACGTGACATGCTGAACCGTTCCAGTATAGAACGGTGGCCAGAACTGTGTGCACGTCGATATCGTCTCTTCTCCTGTATTCCTGTTGTCGACGAGGTGTCAGTTATGGTCAGCGTCGGAGTTATTTGGGATGTGGAACTGGACTGCCGATGGCTCTGATTAATACCACCTCTCAGTGAACTGGAGCGACTCGTGTTGCTCTCCTGGCAAATCCGGGAATCGGCCAGCTCATGAGAGCAAAAATTAATGTATCTACCAGAAAGCTGCCTCCTAACTGGACTAAGTGACAGCGTTGAACATTTAATGGAATTTGGTTCTCCAATACGAAGGTTGCCCTTAAATTCACTGGGAGTTGGGTTGCCGCCTTGGTCCGTGGATATACGATAAGTTTGTTCATCACGTCCGTCTGCGTCTAGTAGAAGCACTCCCATTTGGTCGTAGAGCAATATTCGAGGAAGTGCAATGTTGCTGCAGCTGCGTGTGGTGCTTAGCTCCAAATTCCATTTGGCTGGCTTGTTCAGCTGTAGACTGAGGAGATTGTCTAGCGGATCGTACTCTTCGTGTTGCCCACTTTCATCCTCAGATGCGAAATCGGAAAACTGATGCTGTGGGTGCTGCCGCTGCCGCTGTCGATGCTGTTGTGGCCGTTGGCGATGCATTGACATTGCTCTTGGCTGAATTCGCGTTAATAGTTTTTGCTCACAAAACGCAGCTGCAATAGCTTCCACCTGTTTTGAGTTTCTTGAATCACAGCAAAGCAGCAGCAGCACGAGCAATATCACTAGCAACAACACCAGAAGTGGCTGCCTTGCCTCCTATTCCTCGTAGTACTGGCCCCTTGCCAACTTTTTGTTTGTTTTAAATATGTACAGTGGCAGTGTGCCATATGTACACTTGTACCCATGTACATATAGTTTATCTATATTTGAATATGTATGTATACACTGTATTTGGTGCGTTCTTCTTTGCGCATTTTACTCGTTGTCTTAGTCTCAGTGTCTATTTATAGATATTTCTCACTGCCTCTTCCGCTGCCTTCCCTCGTTTTAAAGTCCACCACTGTGATTCTTTTAACATTTATTAATAATACAATTAGAACAATACCAAGATCGACAAAGTAAAAGAACGGGCAAAAATAAATTTTTGTTAGTTTAAAAAATTCAAATTTTAAATCGACAGTGAAATACTTTCCTTCTTATACTAAATCACATTCCGTTGTTATCTTTGTTGTCTTTTTCGGTTGTGTTTAATCAGCTGATCCGATTTAATTTTTTCTTTAGTAACGCCGCCCACTTTTATACTGGGATTTTAAATTGGGTCACAAAACCTGCGCATTCGTCGTAATTGTTTCTATTACAAAAATGGTCAGTTATTATACGTTTGGTATAGAATCTTTTCGATTACAATTTCATCACAGCAAGTGCTGCTTAAGTATTTTTCCAAAAAATTCATTTTCCGACTGGCGAAACATTTTATATTTGTCTTACCTTAACCGTGAAAAGTCTTAGTTAAATTGAACGTTGTTTTTTTTTAAATCCTTTTTTTATTTTTTATATTTCTTCTGCTTGTGCTGCCTTGTGTACATTTTTTGGTGTGTTTAAAAAGGTATACTAATTTAAAAATATTAATAATAAAAGACTCAAAATAAAAGACACTAAATTATACCAAATATACCTAAAATACTCGAAAAATACTATATCGTGTTTTTCAACCGTTAATACTTAAGTTTAGGTTTTGCTTAAATTTTTAGTCTGAGGGCAGAGTGACCTCTGCCAGGCCACAAATATTTGTTATTTTTTGCCTTTAAAATTCTGTTAAAACAGTAGAGAAAATTACAGATTACATAAAGTGCCTTGAAACGATTCGATCCAATTCTGCAATGTCTGACTACAGTATTGTTTTTGATTTCGATTACTCTGGGACGACTTCAAGCAATGGTTGAAAATACATATAATTCAGTCGCAGAGAGACACTGTAGAGATAAGTTCGTTTTTGGTAGACTGTCAATAGCACTTCGATGAAAACAATGTTATCAGCTCTACTAACGACTTGGCTGGCCGCAAGTCTACTGGGTAAGCGCATCATAGATTTTAAATTAAAATTGTTTAAGTTTAAGGAACAGAATTGTCAAATTGCTTTTAGAAATGTGTAGGTACATAGGATCATGTCACATAGCATATATAACACATGTGCGGTTCATGACCTCTACAAAAGATAGCACAAGAATCATATACTATGCATTGACTTTGAACGTACTTCCATCTTTATCTGTATCTTTGTCTGTCCATACTGTTCTCTCATTTATATATCTTCAAATGCAGTTACGACTGGAGCCTGGAAATGTCCCGATAATCATTTTGTTTGCTCTAATGGCAACTGTATAAAGGCTGAACTCAAGTGCAACGGGTTTCCGGATTGTGGAGATAAAAGCGACGAAATCTTCGAGTCTTGTTTTAATAATACCTGCGATGAGAACCACTATCGGTGTAATTATGGAGCCTGTGTGCACGAAAGTCTTACATGTAATCAGAATAGTGATTGCTTGGATCAGAGCGATGAAAGCCATTTTCTTTGTGGGAATGAGGAAGAGATAGATAAGTTTTACACAAACTTGCTGGGCTCCTGCGGGTAAGCAGCATTTAACGGATCGATCCTAAGTATGCTGATATCTTGTAATATTTCTAACTTTACTGTAGTGAGGAATACGCAGTGGAATGCAGTGAGAAAGCCGCTATGAAATGCTTGAAGCCGAGTCAAATTTGCGACGGTAATTTTGATTGCTCAACTGGAATCGATGAGTCTGCGGAGCTGTGTTCATTCAGCTCCTGTCCACCCTACTCATTTCGCTGTAAGAACGGAGCCTGCATAAGCATAAACAGTTTTTGCAATCGCCAAGTCGATTGTGCCGATGGAAGCGATGAAATTTACGAATTGTGTTACCTACCAGAAGTACATATTAATCGAGGAGTTAATAAATCGTTGGATCCAATACCTGTAGAGCCTCGACCCATAGCGACTTGTCGTTTGCCCTCCATTCCTGGTATGCGCGTTACAGATTATTTTTCTGAATTCAGCTACCGGCCAAACGCCGAATTGCCTTTAAAAACGGTTGTATATATTGGTTGTGAGCCAGGTTACAGTAATGTTGAATCGGGATTCAGTAAATGTGGAGAAAATGGTTGGTCAACTAACTTTAGTTGTAATCGTGTGTGCAACCAAAGTATCGATGAACTCAATGTTCGCTACACTACACAATGCATCTCTCAGGGAGAACTGACCGACTGTTCAGATGATATACATTTATTAGATACCACTATGCTGGCCACCTGTGCTCCTGGCTATAAATCCACGAATGATCCCAGTCGGGTGGGTCGACATGTGTGCAATGAGACTGGCTTGTGGTTCAATATAGATGAAAATCCTAAATGTGAGGCCGTATGTGGAATCAAGTCTTCACATCACCCACACATCACGCCCTGGACTGTAAGCATATTTCAACGTATGTCAGCGATCGAAGACAGCTATGAATTCAAGTGCTCAGGCACAATTCTTTCGCCCTATATTGTTCTTTCTGCTGCAAGCTGCTTCTCGGAACCTCTTAGGGACAGTCATCTGTACTTTTCCGTGGTAGAAGGCGATCACAGAGTCAGCTACAGGCCATTAGATGAGCACGGATACAAACTGCACAACATTTCAGATATACACCCAGTCTCCTAGTAAGTAGTACAATCCAACCAGGTTATTACTTGCTAATCTCTGCTTTTTTTTGTAGCCAAAAAAAACAGACAGTGGCATTACTTAATCTGGTAAAGCCATTTATTTTTGGGGCCAAAGTCAGACCTATTTGCTTGGACACAAATCAATATGCTAGCGGTGTCGTGGTCGAGTCCGAAGGTGACTTTAGCAACTATACCACAGGACAGGGTGTCATAGTAATAAATGATGAGAAATACACTTTAACCCACCTTGTGATAAGCAGTGAGATGAGTTTCTGTATCAAGGCAGTTTTGAAAGCAATTGGCAATGATATTGCGAAAAGTGAACGTTTATTTAATTAAAATGGCTTGATATGGCTATACAAAATGTTGATTTTCCCCAATAAGCATAAATACAATTTTTTGTCAATTAAATAAATAGCTAGAAGAAACAAGTAAGACGGGTTACAATCGATAGAGCCGACTGTAAACATATTTGAATAAATTTACTGAAAGTGTATAAAAAAGATACTCGATTTATACTAAATCTTTCGAGGATATCCCAATGGTATCTATATACACAATGTGTATTTGAATGAGGAATTTTCAGTTTATCACACTTTACACCGATTTTTATGGAATAAAAACTTACAAAACAGCTGAAAGCGGGAAATCTACCTTTTCTTTAATTCATACAGATTACAGGTCAACTTCCAAATATACATAATAATTAAGTCGTTTTTCACTAAAAAATTGAAAATTAAAAGGAGTATCAATTAACCCTCTAATGCCCAAGAGTGCCTGAAGGACCTGATAACATTTTTTACTGTAGCAGAAAAACTAAAACCTTTTTTTATTTTAACGATTTGTGGGGGTTCCTAATTATCGCCAAAATAATAGTTGTAGTGTTTGAAAGCGCCCAAATTCTTTAAAATGGTTGTATTGGATAACTTTGTACGGAAGATATGATTTTACCCACCAAAAATTTTATCAGCAGCAAGTTGATTTTGCAGGTGTAAATTTTAAAAATAATAAACATCCAATAAAGCTTGTAATTTTTTTCCTTAAAGGTTGACTAATATACTATGTATTTGAAAAAAATTTTGAATTATAAAAATTGTTTTATTTTTTGACCTATTTAGAAATATCGATATTTGCGATATTCTGAGAGCAAAATATCGATATTATAGATATATCGACCAATTTTATAATTTATTGTTTTTTTAGATAATGGATTTTTTTTTAAATCTTTTTTCTAAATGGATAAAACAATTTGTTGCAGGAGTAAAAAATAAAAATAAAAGCTCATCAAAGATCAAACAAAATCCTATTTATTTCATTGAAGTTCAGTGGCGTTTGTCCATTTGAACTTTTTTTAACGTCGTTCTAGACGGCAGTTCTTAGTGTGGATCAAGCACACCACACAACTTTGCTCGTCTACCAGGCTAAACGGCTGCATGCTAGAGGCAACAAACTCGGACAATGCGTTGTCTATCTTACTTTTGCGTTGCGAATTGGCGTCATATTTTTTATTTGTAAACTGAAGAATGCTCCCGGACTTCGGAGGCTGCTCTGCCTCTCGCAGCGTTGGATGCATGCGTTGGTTTTCCAGATTTCTGGTATTTCCACTTGTCTTGCACACCTTGCCGCACTTTCGGCACACTGCATTGACCCCATCCTTCGCCTTATCAAAAAAATCCAAACTTTGCATTTTTTGCAGCGCTATTTTACCCCTTTTAGAGTGCATATTTGAGATTAGAAGCCCCAAATTACCCTAGAAAAAATTATTTGAGGTATATTCTTCCAAAACTTTAGAAACTGGGCAAAATTTTCACAATCAGAACGTAAAACAAGAATAAAAGTTCATTCGGGCTCTCCCGAGCGTAAGACAAGATGAGAAGGTCGGTCCTGACTTGAGATTATAGAAATCTTCACTTTGTGTGTTAAATTGTATCAGAAATCCAATTAATTTTAGCAAACGCATCTCGAACGATACAGCTGAACAGCTGATAATATTCGCTAATCGATTACTTAATATCGTAGGTTTAGCTCATAAATATATCTTTTTATACTCTCTGCAAGAGTATATTGGGTTTGTGCAAATGTATGTAACAGACAGAAGGAGGCGTGGCAGACCCCATAATGTATATATTTCCTTGATCAGCGTCACAAGACGAGTCGATATAGCCATGTCCGTCTGTCTGGAAGAAAGTTTCTAGTGGGTCTGATCGGAACAGCGAACCTAATCTGGCTAATTAATTCAGAAGAATCAATTTCACCGTTGATTAGTTTGTGTAAGAAAATTACACCGAGCACTGTCCTACGATCAGACAAAGAAGGAAGATTTATTAGTAAAAGTCTACTATGGTAGGATGGCAAGCGTATATTAGGGTTCCAGTTAAGGGCCCTTAGGGCAAAAAGAAGGAATTGTTTTTGTACAGATTCTATTCTATCTTGATGAATCCTATATTGGGGAGACCAAATAAAAGATCCATATTCAAGAATAGGACGTATGTACAAAGGAAGTATAGAGTGTTTTTGTTAAATAGGGATCGTTAAATTCTTTCAACCAGCGCTTTATAAAGCCCAGGACGTCAAAAGCACGATTAGTAATTGATAAAACATGCTTATCAAACTTAAGCTTTGGATCCATAAGGATACCCAAATCAGTGACCGACTCAATTCTTTGAAGAGAATTGCCAATCAAAATGTAATTGTTTAAAAAGGGGAGTCGCCTACTGAAGGACATTACGTTACACTTACTATAGTTAAGATTTAATAAATTGGTCTTACACCAGGTTTGAAAACTGTAAAGATCAGATTGTAATCTGGTTCCAAGAAGAGACTCATTAGCCGAGACACAAAGTTTAACGTCGTCGGCATACATTAGCACCCGAGAGTGACTGACTGCAGATGGCAGATCATTAATGAACAATATAAATAGCAAAGGACCGTCTGTCCGTCTGACCGTCTGTCCGTATGAACACACAGATTTCAGAGATGGTAAGAGCTACAAGTTCGAATTTGGTCTCTATCGACTCGATATTTAGTCAGTCAATACAAGAATCTTTTTTTTTTTTTGATGCCACGCCCCATTCGCCCACAATAAGCAAAAAACTAGACATACTTCGGAAAAAAACGATGTTTTCGGCGAATATCTCAGTAACTATGGCACTTAGGAATACCAATTTTGGTACACACGTTCCTAGAGACAGCATAAATGCATTGCCATTTACAATTTTGGACTGCCACGCCCCCTTTTTCCGTAAGAAATAAAAAACTTTTCAAACTTGCAAGCCGCTTTAAAGGCAATTGTATGTTCGCTTATGCTTAGTTTTTAGACCCCGTACTCTTAAAAAGAGTATAGGGGTCTATTAGGTTTGTCAGAAGCCAAATGTGCGTAACAGGCAGAAGGAAGCTTTTCCGACCCCATAAAGTATATATATTCTTGATCAGCATCAACAGCCGAGTCGATATAGCAATGTCCGTCTGTCCGTCCGTCCGTCCATCCGTCCGTCCGTCTGTATGAACACCCGGATTTTTTAAACTACAAGAGCTAGAACCACCAAATTTGTAATAAAAATTCAGTAACTTTTGCAAGCAGATCAAGTTTATTTCAATTCAGTGCCACGCCCCCTACCGCCCCCGCAATAAACAGAAAACCAAAGACACCTCGAAAAAAATTTATGTTTTCCGCGAATATCTCCGTAAATATGGCACTTACGACCACCAATTTGGGTACGCAGGTTCCTAGGGACAGCATAAATGCAGTGCCATTAAAAATTTTTTGCTGCCACGCCCCCTTTTTTCACAAAAAAAAAAAATAAAATTTTCATTTTCGATGCCGTTTTTAAGGCATTTGTCCTCATCGTACAGTGTTGTAATTTAAGATTCGTTTAAAGACAAATCATATCAAACTACCCTGAAAGTTGCATAAAAATCCAACCATAAACAACTGAGCAATTAGGTAACAAAGTGTCCCTTTGACGCGCATTGTCAATGCACGTGGTTGAAAGAAAAGAGATAACTGGGCCACGCACTTGTATGTAAACACAAGACCTGCGGTTCGAACCCCGGCACAGACTCAGAAATTAAAGCTTTTTTTTTTTCTTTTTTTTAATTTTTAATTTAGCACTATTATATCTTAATGAAAATAATCGGAGCCGTCTCACAAGGAGGTGGTGGTGCAATTAGTAGTGCTGCGGCGTGTTTTGCAAGTTGAGTATAAGTTCGTAGGTTGAATTCCCGACAGTGAAATTTTCTAATAAACTTTTTTCAATTAAAAAACAAATGTAAATATAAAATATTAACTAGTGCAACAGGGTTGGGTTGTAGTTGATGTCGAGTGTATGGAGTGGCGCAACTAGTAGGTTTGCTGCATGTTCTGGAACCTGAGTCTGATAGCGCGGGTTCGATTCCCATCAGTGCTTGATATACATTTTTTTTTTAAATTTAATTTTAAAACATAAATTTGAAATTACAGTCGTATTCAAATATTAATTTCGAATACAAGGAGAGTACGGGGTCTTTTACTGTCGGCGCGCTCGACTGTAGTCTTTCTTACTTGTTTTTGTTTTAACGTGTTCTAATACAAGAACTATCTAATGTTATATCCGGATACCGATTTTAACATTATAATTGGGAATAAAAGCAGAGAGTATTATACGGTCGGGCGTGTTCGACTGTACTTTTCTTGCTTGTTATTTTTAATTTTTATACTCTCTGCAAGAGTATATTGGGTTTGTGCAAATGTATGTAACAGGCAGAAGGAGGCGTGGCAGACCCCATAAAGTATATATATTCTTGATCAGCATCACAAACCGAGTCTATATAGCCATGTCCGTCTGTCTGTCTGTCTGTCTGTCCGTATGAACACACAGATTTCAGAGATGGTAAGAGCTACAAATTCGAGTTTGGTCTCTATCGACTCGATATTTAGTCAGTCAATACAAGAATATTTTTTTTTTCGATGCCACGCCCCATTCGCCCACAATGAGCAAAAAACTAGACATGCCTCGAAAAAAATCTGTGTTTTCGGCGAATATCTCAGTAACTATGGCACCTAGGAATACCAATTTTGGTACACGTGTTCCAAGGGACCGCATAAATGCAATGACATCAAAAATTTTGGGCTGCCACGCCCCCTTTTTCCGCAAGGAATAAAAGAAAATTTCAAACTTGCATGCCGTTTTTAAAGCATTTATTCTTATCGTATAGTGTTGCTATTTATGATTCGTTTGAAGACGTATCATGTCAAACTCTCCTGAAAGTTTCATAAGAATCCGACTATAAACAAGAAAGAAATGAAGCAACAAAGATTTTATTCGAGAGCAATGAGTGCGAGAGAGACAGCGCTAGTCGTGCCGACCAATAGTATTCATACACACATATGTATGTGCATACATTTAATGTCAAACGAATTTGTATGTACATACAGACAAACAGATGTATGTTTGATTATGCTTAGCTATATTTTTTGTTTTAACGTGTTCTAATACAAGAACTATCTATTGTAATATCTGGATTCCGATTTAAGCATTATAATTGGGAATAAAAGCAGAGAGTATTATACGGTCGGGCGTGTTCGACTGTACTTTTCTTTCTTGTTATTTTGTAGTTTTAATAAAAAAAGCTTGTAACAATCACAATTTTTTAAATTTACTACTGGAAACAGACTGACCTTCAATATTTGTGACCACAGGTTCTAGAGACAGCATAAATGCATTGGCATTTATAATTTTGGACTGCCACGCCCCCTTTTTCCGTAAGAAATAAAAAACTTTTCAAACTTGCATGCCGCTTTAAAGGCAATTGTATGTTCGATTATGCTTAGTTTTTTTTTGTTTTAACGTGTTCTAATACAAGAATTATCTATTGTAATATCCGGATACCGATTTAAGCATTATAATTGGGAATAAAAGCAGAGGGTATTATACGGTCGGGCGTGTTCGACTGATCTTTTCTTTCTTGTTTTATACTCTCTGCAAGAGTATATTGGGTTTGTGCAAATGTATGTAACAGGCAGAAGGAGGCGTGGCAGACCCCATAAAGTATATATATTCTTGATCAGCGTCACAATCCGAGTCGATATAGGCATGTCCGTCTGTCCGTCTGTCTGTCTGTCTGTCCGTCTGTCTGTCTGTCTGTCCGTCTGTCCGTATGAACACACAGATTTCAGAGATGGTAAGAGCTACAAGTTCGAATTTGGTCTCTATCGACTCGATATTTAGTCCGTCAATACAAGAATCTTTTTTTTTTTCGATGCCACGCCACATTCGACCACAATGAGCAAAAAAATAGACATACCTCGGAAAAAATAGATTTTTAAGCGAATATCTCAGTAACTATGGCACTTAGGAATACCAATGTTTTGGACCAAATTTTGGACTGCAACGCCCTCTTTTTCCGTAAGAAACAAACAAAACTTTTCAAACTTGCATGCTGTTTTAACCGTTAACGATACCGGATACCGATTTTAACATTATAATTGGGAATAAATGCAGAGAGTACTATACGGTCGGACGCGCTCGACTGTACTTTTCTTTCTTGTTTTTTATATGTAAATGAAAATAATCGGGTTGATGTCAAATGTATGGAGTGGCGCAACTAGTAGGGTTGCAGCATGTTCTAGAACCTGAGTCTGATAGCACGGGTTCGATTCCAATCAGTGACTTGATACAAAATTTTTTTTTTAAATTTAATTTTAAAACATAAATTTTAAATTACAGTCGTATTTAAATATTAATTTCGAATACAAGGAGAGTATGGAGTCTTTTACAGTCGACGCGCTCGACTTTAGCCTTTCTTACTTGTTTTTTTTTTTAATTTTTAAACAAGTAAATAAAATTATTAAAACAATAAATTTGTACATTAACTACTTTTGTTAAGAAGTCTTATTATAATGGAAAATCATAAGTTTTGATAGTTTCGTTGTTGGATTTAGAATCTTCTCTTGGTTGATTCAATTATTATATCTAGTCAATTACAGTATTTTAAATAAGCTCTGCCGCTAACAGCGTCGGCAGAGAGAGAGAGAGAGAGAGAGAGAGATGCAGTACAAATGTGCCATGGTATTTATGTGTATATGTATGTACATATGGCACATACTCAAGAAGTGCTTACGCTAGCTATCCCACGCTGCGGCCATCCTATCCTATTACTGCACTTATGTACATATGTATATATTTATTTTTGTATAAACATAGCAACAAAGTGTCACTATGGTATGAGTTGTTACTCTTACTTTAAGTTGGGCATATGACCACTTGGTATATTGTATACTCTACAATGCTATGGGTATATGCTCATATGACATACAACATACTACAATACTTCATTGACATATTAAAAAGAAAATTACATTATTCGAATCATTTGTACATACTAATATATGTTATAATCATTTTATACAAGTTTTTATTAAAATACTTTAGTTGGTTGTCAGAAGGCTCTGAGTTTTTTCTTTTAATCCACTTTTGGTGTGGAGTAAACCTCTCAAAGTATCCGTTTCTAGTTTGTTTCTATTATTAGTTTTAATTTAATTAATTTCTGAAATTAGTCGCTTCACATTAGCACTGCTATGTGGCACAATAAGTAAATTTTTAGTAAACTCCGTCAAGATGGGAAACATCTGAGTTGACTTTCCCTTTTTAATGTTCAAAACATAAACCCAAAAATCTTCAGTAGGTACCGCTGTCTCGTCTTTAAAGCAAAACTCATGTTTCGAAGAAGTCGCCATTCCATCCATTTATATAATTCATTTAGCCATAAATGTTAGGGTATTTTGAATTTTTTTTTTATAAAGTACGTAGTTTTAGTCTCTTAACACGTAGACACGTAGATCTCCTTTAAAATACGGAGATATAGGTAAAAAGACGGAGGGTTGGCATCCCTGGTTGTATTATTGATTTATTTCCATTTCAAATGCGATAAATTAATCATTTGATTAATCTATCGATAAATAAATTTTTTCTGCCATCACTAGCTACGAACTAAGCACGGCAATCATTCCGGAAACTTTTTGATCAAGTTGTGTCGCAGAAAGCTCCTTCTGCCCACATCTCTTTTTAAGTACGTTGTCTAAAAAGCCGTTACCGAAAAATTTTTAAATTCTTTGTTTAAAATTAGCATGCAATAAGAAATTAAAGACATCTGATTAAATGCAAGCTTCAGCTATCGATTAGAGTTGCTCATCATATTGCAATTGAAGGAAGTAGTTCAGAAGTTCAATTTTTAAACGAACAAACTAATCGATCAATGGGTTCGCTGGCCTAACCAAAAAAAAAAAATCAATACCAAATTCAATAATAATTTAATTAAGAATTGTACAAAATTAAAAAGCTCTATGTTTAAAGTTAGATTTTAAGATAAAAACAAGAAAAAATGCTATAGTCGCCTCGCGACTTTAGGATACCCGTTACTCAGTTTTAATATGTAATTAAAAATGGTTAATGATAATAATATTAGTGCAATAGTTTTGGGGGATGGCTAAGATAGCTTGGAAAACACAGAAAATTTTCACACAAATTTATGATCAGAGCATATTTTTGACCGATTGTTCCTATGGGGACTATACGATATAGTAGTTCGATTCGATTGGAATGTATTGTATGTAACAAGCAGAAGGAGGCGTGGCAGACCCCATAAAGTATATAAGTTCTTGATCAGCGTCACAAGCCGAATCGATATAGCCATGTCCATCTGTCTGTCTGTCTGTCCGTATGAACACACAGATTTCAGAGATGGTAAGAGCAACAAGTTCGAATTTGGTCTCTATCAATTTGATAGTTATTCAGTCAATACAAAAATCTATTTTTTTTTTTGATGCCACGCCCCATTCGCCCACAATAAGTCAAAAACCCAACACACCTCGGAAAAAATCGATGTTTTCGGCGAGTTCTCAGTAACTATGGCACTCAGGAGTACCAATTTTGGTACGCAGGGTTTTAGAGACAGCATAAATGCATTGCCATTTTAAATTTTGGACTGCCTCAGCTGTTAGAAATAAAAAAACTTTTCAAACTTGAATGCATTTGTTCTTATCGTACAGTATTGTTATTTGAAATTTGTTTGATGACTATTATATCAACCTATCCTTAAAGTTACATAAGAATCCGACCATAAAAAAAAAGAAAACAAGCAACAAAGTTTATTGAGCGTAATGCCTATGCATGAGTGCGAGAGAGACATCGTTGGCCGTGCCGACCAATAGTATGCATACACAAATGTATGTGCATACAGACATATGTATGTTCGATTATGCTTAGTTTTTTTTTTATTATTTAACGTGTTCTAATACATGAACTATCTATTGTTATATCCGGATATCCATTTCAACATTATAATTGGGAATAAAAGCAGAGAGTATTATACGGTCGGGCATGTTCGACTGTACTTTACTGAATTGTTCAGTTTACATCGATTAAACAAATTCTGAGTGAATCGTCTGAGAAGTATATGAAATGTATAGAATTTTGAAAGTACGTGAAAAGAATGGAAACTATATTGACAACTATTTATACCTGATTAAAATTCAAAAATTCACTCTTTTATTATTTTCTATTAAACAAGAGCAACTGATATTGTATTTGGCTACTTTCATTTAATTTTCCATAAATGCTCCGAATCTCAAAATGTTTAAAATGAATATAACTCATATTATTTTTTTTACCCTTCATGATATTTCAAAAATACCGCAATCACTAAAATAATATTTTTTAAACATAAAATAGATAATTAAGAAAATATATGTTTAAAGCAAAGCTGAAGAAACTTTTTAGGTAAGTAGTTCACGAATAAGTTCATTCGTTCTTTTTCCTGACCAATCAATTGAACTTATTTAAAAGAAAACATCTCAAATCTAGTTTCTGGTTGCTACACGAAGAGATCGGTTGGGATTTGTAGCGCTGTCAATTCTATCGACGAGTACAATTAAAACAATGTTATCAGTTTTAATTTTGACGATACTTGCTGTCAGTGAACTAGGTATGAAAACGAGCAGTTGAATTCTCTTTCATATTCAAATGTGTTTTAAAATATTGTGAAAGATAAACATGGTTGGAACGAGAGTAATGTAATTAAAAACAAGAAAGAAAAGTACAGTCGAGCATGCTCGACCGCATAATACTTACTGAATTTTATTCCAGATTATATGATTATATTTTTTTTTTAATGGGTATTCGTGTATTACAATGTTACTTGCAGCACAACACGTTGAAAAAAAAAAAACAGTATAATCGAACATACATCTGTTTGTCTTTATGTACATACATAAGTGTTTGCCTCCTTCTGCCTGTAACATACTTTGCACAAACCCAATAGACTCTCGCAGAGAGTATAAAAATATCTGGGTTCTATACAACAACAATAAAATGTGTACAAATATGCATAGCTATAGTTCATGATCCCATTAGGTTCAATACTGATAGTAGATTTCTGTTGCCTTTTCCATCCCTCTCGATCTCTTTTCTGTTCTCACCTTATTTATCTTCTCTCTCAATACAGCTGAGGCTGACTGGTGCGTGAATCAGTTTGGCTGCTTGAATGGTAAATGTATTGAAACAGGTCTAAAGTGTGATGGCGTTGATGACTGTGGCGATAATAGTGATGAAACGTTTAAAGTGTGCTATAACAATACCTGCGGTGAGAAATATCATAGGTGCAACTATGGAGGTTGTGTGCCCATGGATCTTATATGTAATGGCGCCAATAATTGCTGGGATAAAAGCGATGAAAACATATTTCTTTGTGCAAATGACACAGATATTGATGGCTTGTACACAAACCTGCTCGCTTCGTGCAGGTAAGAAACTAATATTAAGTTTGACCCTCTGTTGGCCTATACTTATTGTACTTATTTATACTTTTGAGTAGTTCGGAGTATACTCTAGACTGCCGTCAGACGGAATTGACTTGTCTGTGGTCGCATCAACTTTGCGACGGAAATTATGACTGCTCATCTGGCTATGATGAGTCGCCTGAGTTATGCTCTTACAGAACCTGCCAATCCGGCTACTTACGCTGTGAAACCGGAGCCTGCGTAAGTTCCGACAAATTCTGCAATTACCAAGTCGATTGTGCCGATGGCAGCGATGAGATTTCCGATATTTGCAATCCACATACTAACATGTCTGCTGTAAAAGACTCAAAGACAACGTCAAAAGATGGGCAGCCGTGGCAACTTGCTTGTCCATTAACATCCAGAACTGGTATGCAGGTTAGAGACTACTTCTCCAATTTTATATACAAGCGAGACACCAAAATCCCATTAAAAACTGTTGTGGCCATCGACTGTAAAGAAGGTTACAGTAACATCGACAGTATCAGTAAATGCGATGAAAATGGTTGGTCGAGTGACGTCAACTGCTTACGAGAGTGTAAACAAAGCAAAGATGAACGCAATATTCGATTCAGAACACAGTGCATCCGTCAAGGGAATTTGACCAACTGCAAAGAAGATATACAATTGTTGAATAGCACTTTGTTGGTCACCTGTGCTTCTGGCTATAAATCCACGAACGATCCCAGCCAAGTGGGTCGACATGTGTGCAATGAAACTGGTTTGTGGTATCCAATAGATGACAATCCGAAATGTGAGGCAGTATG
This sequence comes from Drosophila parthenogenetica, assembly GCA_035047505.1. NCBI lineage: Eukaryota > Metazoa > Arthropoda > Insecta > Diptera > Drosophilidae > Drosophila > Drosophila parthenogenetica. Next base: position 2,983,919 of record JAWNPM010000187.1, on the reverse strand, counting down.
TGGAATCAAGTCTATACATCACCCACACATCACGCCCTGGACTGTAAGCATATTTCAACGTATGTCAGCGATCGAAGACAGCTATGAATTCAAGTGCTCAGGCACAATCCTCTCGCCCTATATTGTTCTTTCTGCTGCAAGCTGCTTCTCGGAACCTCTTAGGGACAGTCATCTGTACTTTTCCGTGGTAGAAGGCGATCACAGAGTCAGCTACAGGCCATTAGATGAGCACGGATACAAACTGCACAACATTTCAGATATACACCCAGTCTCCTAGTAAGTAGCACAATACAACCAGGTTATTACTTGCTAATCTCTGCTTTTTTTTGTAGCCAAAAAAAACAGACAGTGGCATTACTTTTTCTGGTAAAGCCATTTATTTTTTCGGCCAAAGTCAGACCAATTTGCTTGGACACAAATCAATATGCCGGCGGTGTCATGGTCGAGTCCGAAGGTGACTTTAGGAACTATACCACAGGACAGGGTGTAATAGTAATAAATGATGAGAAATACACTTTAACCCACCTTGTGATAAGCAGTGAGATGAGTTATGATATCAAGGCAGTTTTGAAAGCAATTGGCAATGATATTGCAAACAGCGAGTGTATACCTTGAACATTTATTTCTTTATTTTATAGTAGTTTGATTTTTAATGCTAAAAATAAATGTCGATTTAAATTAAGTTAAGTACACACATTTACTATTGACAATTATAGAAATATGGATGTAAGGACGAGAAATATTTATTAAGTTATTTCGGTAAATATTTTGCATTTATCAATTTAAGTTTCATTCCTGTAGCTGACTTCCATTTGCTTTGCTTATTGTTTGCCACATACAATCGGTCCATTTTATTTATCATTTCTTTGTGGATTTCCGTTTAGATTAGTAGTTGTCTTGCTTATTTTTGCATTAACATGTTACATTGAGAATGCTGAATTAAAGTCTAACTATTTTAATTATTAATAGTGTACGATTTAAATTTTATTTTGTCATACAATACATACAGTTGAATATCATTTAACTTATAATAACCTATACTAACATTTAGTTTGAAGCTTAGGACACATACAGATGAGTTATCTTAGTTAATGCTTAATTTTCTCTGCCCCACAGTTTAGTAAAAACTTGTAATGTGCATATAAATTTTGTTTTGGTTTAAATTTTGATCATTTCAGTCTTACCAAAAATATTTTTATAATTTTATCGTTTTTATTTACTTTGCTTTAACTCGGGATATTTGTCGATTTTGAACATTGAAAATTAAGTATATTTCTTACGGCTATTCCAAAGTAGACTAAAGTTTTTAATCTACTGAATAACTTTATTTTTACCATACTTAATAAAAATCTTAAGACTGAAGTTTTCCAAAAAGCTTTTCTCTGTTGTGTCATTTTAATTTTTATTGTAAATTTCTTGAGAAATTTCTTTAGTGCATGCAAGACAAGTGAACGAATGTTAGTTATCCTGTGATTACACTTAAAATTGTAGTAGTTTTATATGTACATATCATTTGCAGTTTGCAGTATATTTTTCTATTTGATTTTCAACTTTACTGCGAGATCTGTTCTTAGAGATAAGTATATACATTTCAAATTTAAATATTCATATGTCCTGTCGACTTCTTTAAAACATAAGTTGTAAAATTTAAAGCTGTTGAAAGTTATTTAATGCAAATATGAGCTACGATAAATAATTCAAAGTTTTCAAAAGCAATTAATAAAATTGGGCAACATCATTGTGAATTTTTAGTTATACATTCCAAATTGCTGATTTTGTGATGGACTGGTTTATCACAATATGGAACTTTCGCTTTCAGAAAGTTAACAAGTAAGAAAAGTACAGTCGATAACGCCCGACCGTATAATTACAATAGATAGTTCTTGCATTAGAACACGTTAAAACATAAAAAAAAGCATATTCGAACATTCATATGTTTGTCTGTATGAACATACAAATTCTTTTGACGTTAAATTTATGCACATACATATTTGGCTATGTATATTATCTCTCGCATCTCTGGCATTGCATTCGAATATAAACTTTGTGGCTTGATTTCTTTTTTTTTTTATGGTCGGATTCTTATGAAACTTTCAGGAGAGTTTGACATGATTCGTCTTCAAACGAATTATAAATAACAATACTGTACGATGAGAACAAATGGCTTTAAAACGGCATGCAAGCGTGGGCGTGGCAGCCCAAAATTTTTGATGTCATTGCATTTATGCTGCTTCTAGGAACACCAAAACTGGTATTACCAAGTGCCATAGTTACTGAAATATGCCTCGAAAACATAGATTTTTTCTGAAGTGTGTCGGGTTTTTGACTCATTGTGGGCGAATCTGTGTGTTCATACGGACATGGTTATATCGACTCGGCTTGTGACGCTGATCAAGAATATATGTATATACTTCATGGTACCTGCCACGAGCCCTTCTGCCTGTTACATACATTTGGATTGTGCATCCAATATATTCTTGCAGAGAGTATAAAAATTAAATAAAACGTGACCATGTGACACTACTGATCATATATGCCCATTGTGAAGAGTATAGATTGCAGTTTTTGTTTTTATTAGTTTTGTCCAATATATATACATATCGGTAAAAGAGAATTATTGCAGATTATTTAACCCGTCATTCAATGATTTTTTTAGACCCCGTACTCTTTAAAAAAGGGTAGAGGGGTCTATTAGGTTTGTCAGAAGCGAAATGTGCGTAACAGGCAGAAGGAGGCGTGGCCGAGCCCATAAAGTGTATATATTCTTGATCAGCATCAACAGCCGAGTCGATATAGCAATGTCCGCCGGTCCGTCTGTCTGACCGTCCGTCTGTATGAACAACTGGATCTTTTAAACTTCAAGAGCTAGAGACACCAAATTTGGAATGAAAGTCCGTCTATGATGTACGCAGATCAAGTTTATTTCAAATTGTTGCCACGCCCCCTATCGCCCCCGCAAATGGTAAAAAACTATTTTCATTGCACTACAACTTGGAAACCAAATTTACACAGTACGTGTATGGTATCATTATAATTATCTTCATCAAGTTTGGTCCAGATCGGACAACTATAGCCTATAGCTTCTATAGGACAAATCGGTCGAAAACGGGACATAAGTATGGAAAAATTCTACCTAGAAGGAGTACGGAGTCTTTTACAGTCGGCTCGCTCGACTGTAGCCTTTCTTACTTGTTATTTTTAATAAAGTCATTTAATAGGAAAACAAGAATCAAAGTATAGTCGGACTCTCCTGACCGTAAGATACCCTGTGAGAAGTCAGGACCCGACTGGAGATTATTGAAATCAGACTGATTTTAGTAAACGCAACTCGAACGATTAAGCTGCACAATTGAAAAAAGTCACTTATCGATAATTGTATTATGTATTATGTATACATATGTCGTAGTATTGTGCCTTTAGCTCATTGTAAATTTATCGATAATGAATCACTCAAATGAACTATTAAGAACTGGTAATTATAGAATCAAAACAAAAAGCTGCAAAGCAAAAAGAAGTAGCGCGACCAGTCGCTTGCTTGCATATGCTGCTTAGAAATACTATTTTCGTCGATTTGGCCTACATATGTCAGCTATTGGATATAGTTGTCCGATCCAGATCAAACACTGGATAGTTGTAATGGTATGTATCAAATTTGGTTTTTCAAGCTTTTGTCATCTATGAAATCTCTGCGTTCATACGGACGGCCAGACTGTCAAGGCTTGTTTGATCAAACGCGCTATACCTTCGCAGGATATACAAATTAAAAAGTGTGGTACGGAATGAAATTAAAGTAAAAGTGGACGGTATAGTTAACTAGAATATTTAATACGTATAATTGGCAACAAATGATGTTGCTTAACGTAATGTCGATTAAATAATTGTAGAAGGATGAAACTTAAGTTAACTATGTATTTAAGCACTAGGACTAACTAAAAATTAATACTGTACAGGATAAGTGATAATCGACACAGGAATTTAAAAGAATCAACATTTTCATTAAAGTATGTCTATATGTAACTAGAAGTGAAGTTGATGCTTGAGGCGGAGGCATTGGGCAACTTAAAAGAACGACGTTAGCTATCCTTTATCCTTGCCAGGCCCGACGCTGACGCCCAAGAGGTGCTCTCCGGTCATCAGTCCTGCTGGTTGATGCGCATAATTGCGAATCTGATGGAGTGAGATCAACTGGTTGGGAAAGGCATTGGCATTATTCTGGTTAACATTCTTGTTGGGGAAACTGATGGCATCGTACAGATAGGGGCGCTGTGTCATCGGGTGATGACTAAGCGAGTTCAGATGCGGTGGCATAGAGTTGATCGGGGTAAACGCCGAATTGCTGGTACTCTTCGTTATGGATGATGCATCGTAGGGACCAATGGCGGTGGGCGTGGACACTGTAAAGCAAACAAAGAAGCATGAGTTGCTCACGCTCTCTAAACCATAAATGATGTATTCTCTCTTACCAATATCTTCCCGCACAGGATCGGGCATAATACGATGATGCGGCGGCAGTTGCTCCGGCGCATGTCCATTGCTTTGGCTGCTGTTTGGGGCCGTAGGTTGGGCGTAGTGAGCCTCCATGCTGTGTTGGGGTGGTGCCTGTTGTTGTTGTTGCTGTGTGTGGAGTTGGTGTTGCGGCTGCTGTTGTTGCTGGGGCGGTCCATGTTGGTGCGGTGGCACGCCCAATTGTGTGTGATGGTGATGGGATTGTTGTTGTTGCTGCTGCTGTTGTTGTTGCTGCTGCTGCTGATGCATGACCTCCATTGTATTAGCTGCTGCCGCTGAATCTGGACTTACTTTTGGCCAGTAAGTGTTGTCGCTGGGAGCAATGGAAACCGGTGGCAGCACCATATTATTGCGCTGATGCTGAGCGTTAGCAGCGGCTGCTGTTGCAGCATTGGCTGCATTACCACCTCCAACACCACCACCAGCAGCCGCCGCAAGTGCAGCAGCACTTCCAGGAACAATCGGTGGTCGCTTGTCCGTCCGCTCGGCGTGCTTCTGCATATGCTTGGTAAGATAGGTCTCCTGGGTGTAGGACTTGCCGCAGTACTGACATATGTGCGTCTTGAGGTGCTTGGACTCCTTGTGTTTCGGTATATGCTCCAGCAGGGAGGGTTCGTCCGAAAAGCACTTGTAGCAGGAGTTGCACTTAAAGGGTTTGTCTGTCTGGTGGCATCGCGAGTGCGACTGCAGATTAGAAAGCTGGGAGAAAGCCTTTTGGCAACCAGGATGCCTGCACTTGTACGGCTTGTCGCCCGTGTGGGTCCGTATGTGCTGCTGTAGGTGCGAGAGCTGCGTAAACTTGCGCTGGCAGATCTCGCAGCGGTACGGCTTGATACCAAGATGGATGCGGGTGTGCTGCGACAGATAAGACGAGTTGGCAAAGGCCTTCGAGCACTGCGTGCATTTGTATGGCTTCGCTTCCCTCATGTGAATTTGTGTGTGAAGCTGCAGATCCGCCTTTGAGCTAAAGATCTGCAACATAGAGACGGGCATGTGAATAAAGATTATAATATAAATATTATTTCTAAATTATATTCAATTATTTTTGATTGCTGATGCTACTGTTTGCATTGTTCTAAACTCCTAACCATCACCTTGGAGTCCTTCACATCATGCGTCATGTGATGCGGAGAACTTGTAGATGATGAAATGACATTGGCATTGGACACAGTCGAAACAGGAATTGTCGCCGTATTTGGGTTAGCGCTGCCATTCGCAGTGGAATTCGTGGTATTACGTTCATTTAGCGTTGCATTCTGCATTCGAATCCCGCCGTTGTCCACACTGTTGCTCGTTACCACAATGTGCTGATTAGGATTCGGGTAGATGCGGGACTTGCGACCCCGTGTAGACCCTGTAGTTGTTGTGATGCCACCACTGCTGCCGTTTGCCACGCTGCTACTGCTGACGACAGCATCGTTCGGGTGTTTGGAGCTGCTGCTGATGTTGCCGTCGGCAACTGGGATGGCGGAGCTGGTTTCAAGACTGGGTTTTGCCTGATGCACTGACTCTCCACCGCCACTCAAATGATATTGGTGTTGTTGTTGTTGTGGCTGGGGCTGCTGTTGCTGTTGCTGCTGTGAATGCGGATGAGTGTGTGGATGGGAATGTGGTTGAGGCTGTTGGCTGTAGCTAAGCACGGAGCTGCGGAGATCAGGCGCATTGGAGAAAACGCTAAGCGGTCCGAGAGCAACTCTCTCATTCAAACTGTTGCGCAGATGATCAATAGAGCGATGTACCGCATGGCTGTAATCCCCCCCGGCAGGTGGAATCTCGCCAATCAGAGGTGAGTTGTGATGGTAGTCAAGGCCACCGCCAATCGGACGGTATTCAATCAGGCGACCTTCCATTCGTCAAGTTTATTTGTTAATAACTATTTAATTGATTTTATTTTTCGCTGTCTTTAAGATTATAGTCGATATCTGGGCATCAATATTTTATAGTTAATTAACCAAAAAGTACTATAAACTTTTATTTCAATTGATTTAAATAATTATTGTTTGATACATTTTTTGTGAAATTTTTTATATGAAATTGGACACATTTGCAGTTAAGGTGGTAGATAAATTTATTTTGCTTAAGGGGTTATATACAAAGTTGGGCGTCCTAAAATGCACTTTTTTTACTTATTCTGAAAGAAGATTATGTTGAGAGTATAAATTCCAAATTTCATAAAGATCGGACCTCTAGAACGAAAGTTACTGCCATTTTTAGTACGCAATCTCCTTCGGATCGAGGCTTCGCGCAAAACTTTAAAAGCGATTATCTTGGAAAGTGTTTTATTCAAACGTACTGTTGCGGTGATCACGATAACTCAAAAACTTGTCAACCGATTTTAAAAAGTTTTGTTTTCTATTATTTGTATTGAAAATCTCGTGTACTTGAACGATCGGCTTTTTTCGAAAAATGTTAGAATTTTTTTCATTTTATTTTTTAATCGGCTTCGTTCAAGTACACCAGAGTACATTTATCTTAAATATTTTTTTTACTTTGTTAATTTCAGTTAAGCGGTTCGCCTTAGAGAATGATCACCGCAAACCTCTATAAAAAAGGGTGTCTCGGGGCGTGACCTTTAACTCCGTCAAAATTTTTTTGAAGTTTAAATTTGTTTTTAGACCCCGTACTCTTAAAAAGAGTATAGGGGGCTATTAGTTTTGTCAGAAGCCAAATGTGCGTAACAGGCAGAAGGAAGCTTTTCCGACCCCATAAAGTATATATATTCTTGATCAGCATCAACAGCCGAGTCGATATAGCCATGTCCGTCTGTCCGTCCGTCTGTATGAAAACTACAAGAGCTAGAACCACCAAATTTGTAATAAAAATTCAGTAACTTTCGCGAGCAGATCAAGTTTATTTCAAATCTGCGCCACGCCCCCCACCGCCCCCGCAATAAGCAAAAAACTAGACACACCTCGGAAAAAATTTATGTTTTCGGCGAATATCTCCGTAACTATATAGCACTTAGGAACACAAATTCTGGTACGCAGGTTCCTAGAAATAGCAGAAATGCAACGTCATTAAAAATCTTGGTCTGCCACGCCCCCTTTTCCCACACCAACTAAAAAACTTTTCAAAACTTTCATGTCGTTTTTAAAGCATTTACTAATATAGTATAGTATTGTAATTCAAAATTTGTTTAAAGACAAATCATATTAAACTACCCTGAAAGTTGCATAAAAATCCAACTATAAAGAACTGAGCAATTAGGTAACGAAGTGTCCCTTGAAGCGCATTGTCAATGCATGTGGTTGAAAGAAAAGAGATAAGTGTATGTTTATATAACAGGTGGGCTGAAAAGTCCGTATCGTTTCTATGAGATGGCGCCACCAGAATAAAATTCATACCCTTCTTAGGTAGTACCAACCTTCAAAAGATACCTGTCAAAATTTCACAGCAGTCGGATCATTAGTTTGTGAGTTATCGTATCGAGAGTGACGCTACTTTTGTTATTTTTGAAACCATGGAAAGTCAAGAGTTTCGTGTGTTAATGAAACATTATTTTTTGATGAAAAAAAGTGCCGTCGAATGCAAGAAATGGCTTGATGAGTGTTATCCGGACTCTGCCCCGGGCGAAGCAACCATTCGCAAGTGGTTTGCTAAATTTCGTACCGGTCATATGTCAACCGAAGACGATGAACGCAGTGGACGCCCAAAAGAGGCAGTTACGGACGAAAACGTGAAAAAAATCCACAAAATAATTTTGGGAAACCGCCAAATACGGTTGATCGACATAGCCGAGGCCTTAAAGATATCAAAGGAACGCGTCGGTCACATCATTCACGAATTTTTGGATATGCGAAAGCTCTGCGCGAAATGGGTGCCCCGCAATCTCACATTTGACCAAAAGCAACAACGCATCGACGACTCCGAGGCCTGTTTGGAGGTGATTTTGCACAATAAAACCGATTTTTTTCGCCGATACGTCACCATGGATGAAACATGGCTCCACCACTACACACCGGAGTCAAATCGCCAGTCGGCCGAGTGGACGGCTGCATCCGAACCACCTCCGAAGCGTGGAAAGACGCAACGGTCAGCAGGCAGGTTTTCTGGGACGCGCGAGGAATTATTTTTATCGACTATCTCCAAAAGGGCCAGACCATCAACAGCGACTATTATATAGTGTTACTGGAGCGTTTGAAGGCCGAAATCGCCAAAAAACGACCACAAATGCAGAAGAAAAAAATCTTGTTTCACCAGGACAATGCGCCGTGCCACAAGTCCATGAAAACGATGTCGAAATTGCATGAATTGGGCTTCGATTTGCTCCCCCATCCACCGTATTCTCCGGACCTTGCCCCAAGCGAATTTTTCCTTTTCTCGGACTTTAAGAGAATGCTCGCCGGAAAAAAATTTCACACCAACGAAGAAATCATCGCCGAAACTGAAGCCTATTTTGAGGACAAGCCGAAGGATTACTACCGGAAGGGTATCGAAAAACTTGAAGACCGTTATAATCGCTGTATCGCTCTTGAAGGCAACTATGTTGAATAATAAAAGCGAATTTTGACAAAAAAAATATTTTTTCATTGAAACGATACGGAATTTTCAGCCCACCTGTTATATGTACATTGGCCGCAGTAGTTTGCAAAAAGAGCGTGGTACGGGTATGTAAACACAAGACCTGCGGTTCGAACCCCGGCACAGACTCAAAAATTATAGTTTATTTTTTTTTTTAATTTTTTTTTTTTTATTTAGTAATTTACCACTATTGTATCTTAATGAAAATAATCGGAGCCGTCTCACAAGGAGGTGGTGGTGCAATTAGTAGTGATGCGGCGTGATCTGCAAGTTGAGTATAAGTTCGCAGGTTCAATTCCCGACATTGAAATTTTCTAATATACTTTTTTAAATTTCAAAAAAAAAAAAATGTAAATATACAATATTAACTGGTGCAAAAGGGTTGGGTTGTAGTTAGTCGTTTATTTCTAAACCAATGGTCTGCGGTTCGAACCCGCCACAGGCTCAGAAAATAAATTTTTTTTGTTGTGCTTCTTATATAATAACATTAGTATATGTAAATGAAAATAATCGGATCTCTGTTTAATGTGGGGCGTGGTGCGACTGATAGGGTTGCGGCGCGTTATGCATCCCGACAGTGGAGTTTATTAATATACTTTTTTAAATTTCAAACAAAATTGTAAATGAAGAATTTTAACTGGTGCAACAGCCAATGGTCTGAGGTTCGAACCCGGCACAGACCCAGAAATTTAGTTATTTTTTAAATAACTACATTATTATATATAAATGAAAATAATATAATTTCTGCCAAATGAATGGTGTGGTGTAACTAGTAGGGTTGCAGCATGGTATGGAACTAGCGTCAGTATGCGCGGGTTCGAATCCCATCAGTGACTGATTTGAATTTTTTTTTAAAATTTAATTTTATAACTTAAATTTTAAATTACAGCCGTATTCAAATATTAATTTCCTTCACAGTCGGCGCGCTCGACTGTAGCCTTTCTTACTTGTTGTTTCTCTAATTGTGTAATTAAAATATTGTGTCTTGCTTTTTTTAATAAAGATTGCATGAACTATTTTAAAAAATCTACAAAGGTTACTTACTTTACTGCCTCAACCCCTTAAGTCCGTTGTTTTACTTTAACCGTTGGATTTCCTAACATACCCGCCAGTAACCTGCTAGAGTTTCGCGAGTAGATCAAGTTTACTATTAGAGCTATCTTGATCAAATTTACAAATTATGTGTACGATACCATTGTAAATATCCTCACTAAGTTTAATGTAGATAGCCTATAGCCCATATGACAAATAGGTCCTAAATGGGACATTTATATGTACTGTTAGTTTAGCTATCGTAACCAAACTAACGTATTTTGTGAATGGTACTATTATAACTTTGTTCACTAAGTTTGATCCGGATCGGACAACTATAGCCTATAGCTCCCATAGGACCAATCCGTCGAAAATGGGACATTTTTTAAAGGCATGTGCTGTTAATTGAGTAATGGTAACCAAACTCACATATTATGCTCACCAAGTCTGATCGGGTTAGGCAACTATAGGCTATAGCTCATGACTTGTACTGTTAGTTGAGCTATCGAAAGCATACTATTTTGTGGATGGTACCATTATAACTTTGTTCACCAAGTTTGATCCGGATCAGACAACTACAGCTTATTGCTCATGACTTGTACTGTTAGTTGAGCTATCGTAACCAAACTCACGTATTTTGTGAATGGTACCATAATAACTTTGTTCACATTTTCGACAAATACATTGGGCTTTCGAAGTTTTGCAGTGCTTGCAACATCTGTCATCAACGCTGTCTTGATCCAACCATGGTGGAAAATGGTTAAGCTGGTCAAACCGCAATTCCGATAATGGAGGTTCGACTTAAGGCATTAATCGAGCGATAAGGCATTAAGAACGTGTAAGAAAGGCTACAGTCGAGCGCTCCGACAGTAAAAGACTCCGTACTCTCCTTGTATTCCAGTTCGAAACTAATATTTGAATACGACTGTAATTTAAAATTTAAGTTTTAAAATGAAATTAAAATCAAGTTACTGATAGGATTCGAACCTGCGCTCTCAGACGCAGGTTTCAGAATGTGCTGCAACCCTACCCTGTTGCACCAGTTAAAATAATATATTTACATTTTTGTTTGAAATTTAAAAAAGTATATTAATAAATTTCATTTTCGGGAATTGAATCTGCGAGAACTTATACACAAGTTTCATAACACGCCGAAACCCTACCAGCTGCACCACGCTCTGCATTTTAGATTATTTTGATTCACATATAATAATGTTATGTTAAATAAAAAATACACACAAAAAAAATTTAATTTCTGTGTCTGTGCAGGGTTTACACCGCAGGTCTTAGGTTTACATACAAGTGCGAAAAATAATAACAGACATCTCTACTACTTACGCCACACTTTATTTGCAAACTTGGGCGGCTAATGTATGTATAAACATAGAGTTATCTCTTTTCTTTCAACTACGTGTATTGACACTGTGCTTAAACTTGAACTGTGTTACCTGGTAGCTCAGTTGTTCATAGTTGGATTTTTAAGCAACTTTCAAGATAGTTTGATATGATTTGTCTTTAAAAGAATTTTAAATTACAACACTGTACGATCAGAAAAAATGCCTTGAAAGTGGCATCGAAATTGAAAATTATTTTGTTTCTTGTGGAAAAAGGGGGCATAGTAGAACAAAAGTTTTAAGGGCACTGCATTTATGGTGTTTTTTGGGAACCTGCGTACCCAATTAGTGGTCCTAAGTGCCATAGTTACAGAGATATCGGCGAATAACGTAAATTTTTCCGAGGTATCTCTGGTTTTTTGGTTATTTCGGGGGCGGTGGGGGGCGTGGCACCGACTTGAAATAAACTTGATCTGCTCGCGAAAGTTGCGGAATTTTTATTACAAATTTGGTGTCTCTAGCTCTTATAGTCTCTGAGATCCAGGTGTTCATACAGACGGACAAACAGACGGGCCGATGGGCAGACGGACATTGCTATGTCGACACGGATGTTGATTCTGATCAAGAATATATATACTTTATGGGGTCGGAAAAGCTACCTTCTGCCTGTTATGCACATTTGGCTTCTGACAAATCTAAAAGACCCCTCTACTCTTTTTAAGAGTACGGGGTCTAAAAAGAGATTCTTGTATTGACTGACTAAATATCGAGTCGATAGAGACCAAGTTCGAGCTTACTGCTTTTATTATCAGACAGACAGACACTCGGACATGGCTATATCGACTCGGCTTGTGACGCTGATCAAGAATATATATACTTTATGGGGTCTTCCACGCCTACTTCTGCCTGTTACATACTTTTCACAAATCCAATATACTCTTGCAGAGAGTATAAAAACGGGAAACATATTCGAACCTTCCGAACCTCGGACTTCTTGTTGACCATAATTAAGTACTACTTTAGTAACATTGTAGTACGAAAAGGGATCGGCGAGCGAAAATGTAACGTGACTGGACGAGTTCTACAAGGTCTTGTACGACGGCGTATTAAGATTGTCACTTCCCACAGCGCAGACAATGTCGTCATGGTGGTAACTGCCAATCATCTGAGCGAGGTTGAGGCCATATGCACCCCATCAGTTGAGCATATTGTAGACTTCCTCCAGAAGACCGATAACGTATAAAGAAGGACTGCTTGATAAGCGCCTCAGTTACAAGAAAATCGTGAGGACTCTTCTAAAAAAGCCAAGGCGATTGGCCAAGCGTAAAAAAGTAGTCAAAGCCCTAATGCTGCAAACGGCCTAGGAGGAAAGCAGTCCGCAGAGCACTTCTTAAGTCGAATGCTTGAAATCAGCAGCAGCGAGAGCAAGTGTGCTACGCCAACTCGTGAGGCAAAGGCGGAAGCATTGCAATGTAGCGGGCACAATATTATGCCCAGCACAGACGCTTGCGATGCAATTTTTCACGGTAGTAACGAAAGGCCTGGACCAAAATAAAATTTTATGATCACCATCAACAACCTAGTTAATATAGAAATATCCGTCCGTCTGTATAATATCAGAGACTATAAGAGCTAGACTCACCAAATTTGGTATCTATTCGTCGAGCAGATTATGTTCAAATTTTCAACACCATAATTTACATATTATGATATATTATAAAAATCCATATTAAGTTTCATCAGGATCAGACTTTAGATAATTATTCAAATCTTTCGAAAATTGGTAATTTGAAATAAAAAAATTTAGCGATCTTAGCCAAACTTTCGATGTATGTTTATATCATGATTTTAGTCCAGTCGGATTGTCTGTAAGCTCTAAAAGATCGGTAAAAATTTACAAAATTGGGAAAGAATATTAGAACCAGACATTGGCACAAAAAGTTTCTTTTAAATTCTATAAAACGTCAATATTGATTGTCACTTTATGATGAATATTTTAGATTTAAAAAATTTAAATTGATCTCATGTCTTTTGCATATGTATGTTAAATTTCCTTTTATTTTGATATCACAATTTTTACGGTAAAATTAAGCGGCAATAAACCACAAAAACGAGTTTGCTGTCTACCAACTAGATAGGATTCATTTTTTCCAGTTGTTTTTTTCGTTTGTCCTAAATCTAACAGTGTTTTTACTGCCTGCTTTTTATTTTGCACTTTCAATTGCTTCGTTGCGCTGCGCGTCGACAGTTTTTTTATACTCTCTGCAAGAGTATATTGGGTTTGTGCAAATGTATGTAACAGGCAGAAGGAGGCGTGGCAGACCCCATAAAGTATATATATTCTTGATCAGCATCACAAGCCGAGTCGATATAGCCATGTCCGTCTGTCTGTCTGTCTGTCCGTATGAACAAACAGATTTCAGAGATGGTAAGAGCTACAAATTCGAGTTTGGTCTCTATCGACTCGATATTTAGTCAGTCAATACAAGAATCTTTTTTTTTTTTGATGTCACGCCCCATTCGCCCACAATGAGCAAAAAACTGGGCACACCTCGGAAAAAATAGATGTTTAAAGCGAATATCTCAGTAACTACGGCACTTAGGAATACTAATTTTGGTACGCATATTCCTAAAGACAGCATAAATACATTGCCATTTAAAATTTTGGACTGCCACGCCCCCTTTTTTTTCGAAAAAAAAAATTGTTATTTATGATTCCTTTGAAGACAAATAATATCAAACTATGCTGAAAGTTGCATAAAAATCCAGCAACAAACAAAAGAGCTACCGATTATAAAGTTAATATTTAGGTCAATGCATGAGTGCAAGCGCGACAGAAACATACAAGCATATATTCGAACTCTTTCAATGCATGTGTGGCGGCAACAGTATACATACACACATATATACATATATATGTGCATACATATAACGTCAAACGAATTTGTATGTGCATAAACTCAAACATATGTATGTTCGATTATGAATTGTCATTTTTTTGTAACGTGTTCTAATACAAGAACTATCTATTGTAATATCAGGATACTGATTTTAACATTATAATTGGGAATCGAAGCAGAGAGTATTATACGGTCGGGCGCGTTCGACTGTACTTTTCTTACTTGTTGTTTTTCCAAGCAGCGGAAATATTTTTTTTCGCCACGAATTTGACTTTTCTGATTTTATGCTGCCCCTCTATTTTCTCTGCGGTCTGGAGAGAGTTTTTTTCAATTTCACTATATTTCTATTTTGAGTTTTCTTTGCTTGTTTTTGCTCGTTTCGATTAGATTTTTTTTCTATATAGACTCCTTTATTTGTGTAAATGTTTGCCTGTCCCTGACTGTCTGCGATTTTATAGGGCGCTTATTTTTTACTTGCTTTTTTTTTGTTTAGATGGCAAGTCATTGAAGCGCAGACAAGCAGTAGACATCCTGTGTATGTCAGGTGAAAGTACTCTCTCTTTTTATTTGAATTGGTCTACATATATACATATTTTTTGTTTGGACTTGTTGGTTTTTCTATTCCTAAACGACACAAATAATTCATTCATTTTTTTTTTCATATTTTATAGTGTGTAAGTGATACACATAACGATTTGTTTATTTTTCGTATAGATAGAAATTCTAGTTCGGTCGCTAGTCACGACATTGACCTTGACTGTACATTTTTGCAGGGAAGATTTGTATATGACAACAAAGATTATAACATTGAAGTTTGTTGAAAATTTGATTGCTTTAAAACAGTATTATAATTATTGTAATGTATGAAGAGAGGTGTAGCAGATCCCTGAAGCTATATATATTCAAAGTCTATATAGCTGTGTCTTTTTTTTCGTCTGTCTGTCACTGCCTATGTAAATATATATCACCATTTTAGATCATACAATATAAATTCAATGCACAACTAGTGCACCACTTGTACCTAAATTTTTCTAAATGCCAGTTTATGACATTTAACAAGGTCACTCCGTACATAGCCAACTACTATATTGACAATATACCTTTTCTTTTTCATAATAAATTAAGTTTTACACATCATATCTCCACAATTGTTAATAAAGCCAAGGGCACTCTTGGATTTATTATTATGATCTAAGGAATTTTATGATCTATTTCTCACAACATTTTTTTTCACATCGCTAGTCCGCCCCATCCTTGAATATTGTTCATGTTTTAATTGAGTCAGTCAAGGACTTGGAACCCTAACCTTCGCCATCCATTTTACACCAATAAACTCTTGCTTCTGAATCTTCAGTCCTTTATTAATCGCAGGAGAGTTCTTGGAGTTATTTTCTTCCATAAAGTATTAATCGGGAATATCTGCTCCCAATCTCTTTTAGATCGCCTTAAATTTAAAATTTCTGTCAGGACAACCAGGAGCATGCAAGTATCTCTCTCCCTGCCTTCGTAAAGCTTCTCTTTTCAGCCAACTCTGTGATATCTCTGATTTTTAAGGGCACTAAGAATGTCGTTTTTTTCCCCGATTTTTATATCCGTTATTCGAGTAAAACGATATAGTCTGTCCGTCTGTATAAACAAAAGGATCTCTGAGACAAAAAGAGCTAGAAAGGCCCCAGAGTTCACAAATGAAATGAAAGTATAAGTTTACTTGCTTTGTTTTGACACGCCCACTTTAGGGCGATAAAGGATGAACATGTACTGACCAAGTTGAATCCAATTTGGACAGCTATATCGTATAGGTCCCATAGGGACGATCGGTCACAAATATGCTTTAAATATGAATTTGTATGAAAAACTAATGCGTTGACTAAGCTATATAAATCATACTCAAACATAATTTCTATCATTATTATAACAGCCCTAATCCCAATCGGTCGAATATTACTTATTAATAGGGTATAATGTGCAGCAGAATAAGTACACGGTCTTTTGCAGCAGGCACGTTTGAAAGTACCATTTCTCAATTGTTTTATTTTGATTTTTATACCCGGTATCCGTAAAGTACAAGGGTATATTGTAGTCGTTGGAATGTATGTAACAGGCAGAAGGAGGCGTGGCGGATCCCACAAAGTATATATATTCTTGATCAGCTTCAACAGCCGAGTCGATATAGCCATGTCCGTCTGTCCTTCCGTGCGTCCATCTGTATGAACAAAAGGATCTCAGAGACTATAAGAGCTAGAAAGACCCGAGGGGTTGCAAATGAAAGGTACAATACCCAAGCAGTACAAGTTTGTGTTTGTTTTTTGTAAGGTATAGGCAATGGTAAATGTACAGGTAAAACTAGAATGTTTTAGTTATCTGTGCTATCTAAACCAAACTTACAAAAGAATTTACATATCTAGTGGGTACATCTACTGACCAAGTTTGATCCAAATCGGACCACTAAATCGTATAGCTCCCCTTGGAACAATCGGTCGAAAAACTGCTCTTGGTATGAATTTGTATGAACATTTTCTGTATTTACCAAGCTATCTTAATGAAACTCATAATTACCAGGTTTCATTGAAATCGAACTACTATATCGTATAGCTCCGATAGGAACAGTTGGTCAAAAACATGCTCTGATCATAAATTTGTATGAAAATTTTCTGTGTTTTCCAAGCTATCTTATCCATCCCATAAACTATTGCACTAATATTATTATCATTACACATTGCTAATAACATATTGAAACTGAGTAACGCAGCAAGGAGACTATAGCATTCTTTCTTGTTTTATTTGTTGATTTTGTTTATACAAATACAGGGGCGTGTCAAAAATTAAAATGAAATAAACTTGTTTTTCCTGACCGACTTTCATTCCAAATATTTTGACTAGGAAGTAAACGAATATAATTCACATGTTGAATTTTTTTATGATATGTCGATAAGAAAACAATTTTTAGACCCCGAACTTTAAAAAAGAATAGAGGGGTCTATTAGGTTTGTCAGAAGCGAAATGTGCGTAACAGGTGGAAGGCGTTTCCGTTTCCGTTTCCATGTCCGTTTGTCTGTCTGACCGACTGTCTGATAATAAGAGCTATAGGCTCAAACTTTGACTCTGTCGACTTGATATTTAGTCAGTCAATTCAAGAATCTTTTCTTTTTTTTTTCGATGCCACGCCCCACTCGCCCACAATGAGTCAAAAACCCGACAAACCTCGCAAAAAATCTATGTTTTCGGCAAATATCTGAATAACTACGACACTTAGGAATACCAAGTACGCAGGTTCCTAGAGACAGCATAAATGCATTGCACCTAATATTCCGGGCTGATATGCCCGCTTTTTCCGTAAGAAGTAAAAAACTTTTCAAACTTGCATGCTGTTGTAAAGCCTTCTTCTTAGCGTACAGTATTGTTATTTATATTCGTTTGATGACAAATCATATCAAACCATCCTGCCTAAAAATCCAACAATAAACAACAGAGCTATCAGGTTATAAAGTTTATGTTTAAGCGCAATTTCAATGCATGAGTGCGAGCCCGACAGAAACATACAAGCATATATTCAAACTCTTTTGATTCATGTGTGGCGGCAATAGTATACATACACACATATATACATTTGTATGTGCATACATGTAACGTCCAACGCATTTGTATGTGCATACAGACAAACATATGTATGTTCGATTATATGTATTTTTTTGTTTTAACGTGTTCTAATACAAGAACAATATATTGTAATATCCGAATACCGATTTTTACATTATAATTGGGAATAAAAGCAGAGAGAATTATACGGTCGGGGGCGTTCGACTGTAGTTTTATTATTTGTTATATAACTTATAGTTATTAACTATTTCATAGTAACATAATATTATTTAACTGGATAATAAAATGACTAATTTTGGATTAATTTCAATTTTATATCAATGTGTCTATACAACCAGTCAATTGTTGAGCTTTGCAGTAATGTACAAGCTAAATATATATTTCTGAAAAATTATGATAAATATTTCATAATATATGCTATAATTAAAATGAGACATTTACTCCTATGTTGGTAAACTAATGAATCCTATATATAATAATTTGAACTCATATCGGGGTGTGGTACAAACTCAATATAAAAATTATATACTAGTGTAAAAAAATTCTTATATAATCTGTACACAATGAAACCCAATCCTAAAACAAAAATAATAAAAAATGTGAAAAATAAATAGAAAAACTGGGGATTGAATTTTTTTTGTAAATGCGTGACTGCATACGAAAAGGGGTGATGTGAATTTGCGTGAGCTGAGTGTTTGTTTGATAGTTTTGCTAGCAGGTTCAGTAGGGAAAAGGCATAGGACGACCATTTAACTAATTAACATTTGTCGGTTTGGTCACATTTTGTCTGTCTCCTAAAACTCAAACCCGTCTTCTTATTAATTACTGAAAAATGTGTTAAAAAAAATGAAAATATGCGTGCTCTTTTATTATTCATAACTTTTTTATTATTATTGTTGCCTGATTAATGCATTTCCACACTACTTTCAAACGCTTTTTATTAAGTTTACAAAATCACAAAATGTTTCCGTTGTGTTTTCGGTTTTTTTTTTAAATTCCATTTTAAACTTATTTGTCACTTATTGTCAGTTGATGAAATATTCATATGCCTGGGCTCCACACGATACACATTTTTTGTTAATATTAATTTAGTTATTTAAATATTTTGTTACGCGTTTTAATGATTTTTAATGTCACATTTGATGTGGCTTCATCGGCCTATGCTTGCTTGAACTAATCATTAATTATTATCAACTATAAAAACGTAACCATTAACTTGTGCTCCGCCTTCGTTAAATGTATTTTTCATTTTACTGTGCTAATTTTTTCAATTGCAAACGTTGTGAACAGAGCAAATGTCTTTCATTAACTGATCGCCTAAAAAACTTCAATCTGCACGAACGTCGTCAAAAGCTCCCAAAATCTGCTGCGGCTGTTGTCTGCTTTAAACAGCTGCCTATTAACGAGTTGAGGCATCTGTGTGGCGCTTGCTGGGCATTTTCTCAGCATATCGAATTTCGCAAACCTGGACCCAAGTATCATGACGAATCTACCTAAGTCATGAACTCGGTCTCAGTCACAATTTTAAATTTAAACTCAGGTGTTTATGCTGCCTAATTTTCTTAAGCTTCAATGATTTTGAAAACTCACAGTTGCTACTCCCCAAGTAAGCTTTAAAAGGATGCTCAGATCTAAAGTTATGTAACTGATCTGAAGATCATTATGTGAATTATGTTACTTATGTTCGATAAGGAGTATGTAAAATGCATATCAGCTTGCTTTTAAATGTTTAGTTTATTTAAAAATAATAACGACTTAATGATCAAGTCAATAAATTTAGCTAGGAAAGATTAAAAGAGAATTAATAACATAAATATTTTGAATTCAACATTGTCAAGAAGACATTTAGATCTAACGTAGTCAATAAAAGAATGCAATGTTAACTTTAGACTTATTTTAATTAAGCCTTCTATAAAATTTGAAAACCAGCTAAATTAGATTAATTTACTTAATTGTTTTCGGTACACGTGTGTCTTGGCAGAAAAATTTTGAAACTATTGAATTTTTACAATGGAAAACGATGCTTTTATTTGAAATTATTTTATGGCAAGCCATTTTACGAATTTTTGTATATTTTTTTTATTTTTTTTTTTAGCACATTTGAGGGGTATTCACAAAATATTGGTAATTATTTGGATTTTTTTTTACTGTTCCGTCAAAAGAGTTCGTAATCAAAAGATTACAGTTGGGGAAAAGAAACAGCTGATATGACGGCCACTCACACATTTATAAATATAATCAAAAACAGCGTAGTAAGAAACATGTATCTTATAAATCCATAAACACACGCTTAAGCAGTCACAGACACATATGTAGAAGAAAAGAAAACAAAGCCAGCTGTATCTCGACGCGCCTTTTTTTTCAACGCTCCTGAGCGAGTTGGCGTCGATGTTCGTGTATCTTTAAGATATATAAGCAAACACACACACTAAATCTCACAAATACACCGGCACACTCTCTCACGTACGATTCTATTTGTGATTGCCCGTTTTTTCCGTTACAAAAGTAAATAAACACAGCAGATGGAAAAGCTAAAGGCGCGCACACTTTTTTTACCGGAACCGGAAACCGAACCCGACTCAAGTGCAAGTTCAAGCTTTGCCTCTTTTTTAGATTTTTTTTTTAATTTTTTGATTTTTTTGTATGCGTTACTGTTGCTACTTTTCTTAGTCTTGGCGCGAGGACATCGACAACAACGATGGCAGCCGAAGACGTTGCACGTTGTTTGTAATGTTTGCGATTGCAAGTGCGACTGTCTTTGTGGTTGTTGTTATTTTTATTGGCGATGACTCAAGGAACATGTTGCGCACACACAAAAACACACGGCTGAACTAAAATCGCGCGCTTTGCCTGTCGAGCATTGAGCGTGAAGCTGTCGAGCGTTGAATCGTGGAGCGAAACGCTTGCCGAGCCGAGAGCACGATCCGTCACCAATGTAAAAACTCAACTAAAGCGATGATGAAAAAATCTGAAACAATATATTTTTGGGGGGTCTTACACACACATACACACTCAAACGAGCAGGGATGCAGAGCATCGCACACAACTGCAGAAGTAGCGGCGGCATCGACAGGCACGAGAGAAGGCAGCCAGACAGACAAAACGCGGACTAACACAAGCGAAGCGGCATTTCAAAACGCAGCGAAATCTACCAATGTGTGTGTATATTTGTATGTATGTGTGTGTAGGTGTTGGTGGGTGGCGGCCTGGCTTACTGAAGGCCGCCGCCGGCCGACCCGCCAACAACACCAACATCATCAACACACGGGGGCGAACGCTAACACACACACAGTCGCTTACACTCACTCTCTCTCACACACACACACACACACACACACGGGAAAGGCGAGTTCGAAAAAAAAACCAGTGACAGCAACAAAAACCAACTAAACGGGCAAAAAAATGGCACGCACACAAACAGAAAAGCAGAAAAAAAGGTTTGGTTGCATAGGCGGCGTCGCTGTTGGCGCTATTCAAATGCTTCGCGGTCCATAGTAACTGCGCTGCCAACGTCGCAGCCACCTGACAGAGCAGCGCCAAAACAACGACAAAAACATCACCAACAACAAAGCAGCAGTCGCCGTCAACATTGACCCAAACTCAATTTGGAATGGGGGAAGTTTGGAACCGACGGTGGGCTCTAAAAAACGCGCAAAAAATTGTGTAAAAATTTTAAAAAAGGGGAAATTTTTCCGACACACACACATACACGTATAGTAGTTGCTATAACCATCGCACACACATACACACACACACACACACACACACACACACACACACAAACAAAAACACATATACACAAACATATTCGCATACAAACGCACACAATTTTTTCGCTGCCGACGTCGTGTTAGCCTTTGCCGCCCCCAAACGTTCCAGCTGCTTTTCCCCACCACTGCGCCAACCCTATGGTCTGGCCCTTTTTTCAGCATTTTGTTTTGTTCGACTTTGATGCTCAATGGTTTTTTGCATTTCAATTTTTTGTTTGCTATTTTTTCATTTCTCATTGACTTTGCATGTTGCATTTGGTTTGGAATTGACTTTGCATGGGCATTGCATATGGTATGCAATGTCGCTTTTGGTGTCGCGGTGGTGACACAAACAAAGCAACTAACACCTCCTGTTATTGATATTCAAAATCTTTTGGATATTAAAGTATATTATGCTTTAAAATATGAATAGTACACACAAAAGTAGGCAATTTTTTTGTCAGTGAAATATATGCGCTTTCTCACAGTGGGCGCCTTTTTGGAGCTCTCTATCAGTCTGGCGCCAAAGAGAATATTAAATAAAGGACTTGCGTTTAAAAAAAATTCTGCAAATATGCACACATAGACATAGGCAGACGTAATGCATCTCGGCAGCCTCTGCCCTGACCTGAGCCACCGCGTTCCTTAACTGCCAGCAGCAAGTCTTACTATTTCACACACTCACCCCCATACACGAAAATACATATACACATGCTCACTCACATACACACACTTAAATATGGCCACAAGTGCACTGCTTCCGCTGCGATGTAGTCGTCGTCGTATGTCTGGTGCTCGTCGACACCGACATCGTCGATGTCGCTGCTATTTCTAAGTTCATTTTTTTTATCCATTTTGCAACCTTGCCTCGACTTCTACTCTGTTTGCCCCTCTCTGTTTTTTCATCTAATTTTTTTGCATTTTTCCCGTTTCCATTTACTCTGCATTTATTCCACGCAGCCTCCCCTTCCGTTGGTTTTTTTTCAGAGTGTCTGTCACAGGAAAAAATTTTTCATTAAATCGTGCTGTCTCGCTCGCACGCCGCATTTCTGACCCGCTCAAAACAGTTTTTCTCCTTTTTTCAAAATTTTTTTGATTTGTTTTTGTTTTGCTTTTGTGCTGCTTTTAGCATTCAAACTCCCCTCCACGTGCGAATCAACCCGATTGTTATTGTATTTGCCTTTTCTTCTGCTTTTGCGCTTGTGTTTGTTTTTGTATTTACTTTAATATTTTGTTTTTTTTTTTTTTAGCTTATTATGGTGCATGAGGATGTGATGCCATAGAGTTGTCAATTAACAATTAAATTGCCTTTTTTGGCAAACGCCTAACTCAATCAAGGTTTTATATTAATTCAAAAATCTTTTCAAATAATAATTAATATTCTATTAATTGAATATTCAGCTTAGTTCTAAGTTTGTATGTATCTATATGGTTTTGGGTGATTTTGTTTGTTTTTTATTTAGTTTGTATTTTGTGTGTGTTTGTACGTTTTATTTGATTTGATTTCTGCTTTTATCTTTTATAAGTTTTTTTATTTGCTTAGTGTTTTTTTTGTGTGTTTGTATTTTAACACAGTGGACACTGGCAAAACACAAAAACACAATGACAATAGCAAGGATGAGTGGTACATGGGGTAGTTAAGGGTTGAGTGTGAGCGGTGGGTTATCGGAGCAAAACCCCTACATTTCGTACATATATTGTATGGTTACTTGCTTGGGTTTATTCGATGCGTGACTGGCGTTTGTGGACATTGAATACAAACAAAACAGTTGCACTCACACTCACACTTGGTCACTTACACACATACTCATTCACATACACATACGCAAACACACATTGACTTATGTAGATACATGCACATGAGAATTTCACTACGCATTAATAACTACACGAATTCCATGCCAATCACACACATACGCATACATTTGTAGGTGTACCCCCTTCACACATTCATACTCATACACAGGCACTCATATGCTGGGTGCAGTTGCAGTCGCTGCCGCTTTCGCTTCTGCAATTGACGCCTAAAAAAACGCAACAAAATATAAAAATCAAATTCTTTTTTGCCGCTTGTTCTTCTCGTCCGTTAATTTTGCTTGTTGTTGCGCTTCATTCGCACCCATCCTGTTATGGCAAGAGCAACACAACATGCTCTCAACTCTGTTGCCGCCGTTCATTACAAGATTGATGCTAAAATTCTGCGCCGGCAAGTCAGATCCAAAAAAAATAAAATTTTTTAAAAATAATTTTGCTTTTACATTTTGTTTGTTGGCGCGTTTAGCCTAACATTTTCACTTTTTGATGTCCGCTCTGATTTAAAAAATAATTTTTTTTGTTGGTTACGAATTTTTTGACGTTTTTTGATTGCCAGCCGCAAAGCTCTTTTCTATGAATTTTTCATCCATTTATCGCGGTCATTCAGCCATTTTCATCGCGTTTAGAATTCCTTGATACTTTGGCAAATTGTTTTCAACTCGGTCTGGATATCAATCACTATAGCATTGAATTTCGAGAAATGTTTTTATTTGCATACAATACTTAATTGAAACCAAAAACAAGTAAGAAAGGCTACAGTCGAGCGCGCCGACTATAAAAGACCCCGTACTCTCCTTGTATTCAAAATTAATATTTGAATGCGACTGTAATTTAAAACTTAAGTTTTAAAATAAAATTTAAAAAAAAAATCAAGTTAGTGATGGGATTCGTACCCGCGCTAACTGAAGCAGCATAACATCTTTCAACCCTACTAGTTGCACCACACCATTCATTTTGTACAAATACGATTATTATATATACGATTATATTATTTTCATTTATATATAATAATGCAGTTACATAAAAAAAAAAGAAAAATTAAATTACTTGGTCTGTGCCGGATTTGAACCGCAGACCATTCGTTTAGGGACAAATACCACCACCACCTAGGCCACACTCTGTTTGGTAACTGTCGTGACTAATATAAGTAAACATAGAGTTATCTCTTTTCTTTCAACCACGTGCACATAAATTACATTTATACAATTTTACAATTTATACGCCAAACGACTAACCGCAACCCTACACTGTTCCACCAGTTAATATTGTATATTTACATTTTTTTTTTTAATTTAAAAAAGTATATTAGAAAATTTCACTGTCGGGAATTGAACCTGCGAACTTATACTCAACTTATGCAGAACACGCCGCACTACTAATTGCACCACCACCTTGTGAGACGGCTCCGATTATTTTCATTAAGATATAATAGTGCTAATTTTAAATTAAAAAAAAAAAAACTTTAATTTCTGAGTCTGTGCCGGGGTTCGAACCGCAGGTCTTGTGTTTACAAACAATTGCGTGTCCCACCCGGGCCACGCTCTCTGTACTATATTAGCAAATGCTTTAAAAACGACATGTAAGTTTTGAAAAGTTTTTTAGTTCGTGTGGGAAAAGGGTGCGTGGCAGAAAAAAATTTTTAATGACGTTCCATTTGTGGTGTTTCTCTTAAAAAGAGTATAGGGGTCTATTAGGTTTGTCATAAGCCAAATGTGCGTAACAGGCAGAAGGAAGCTTTTCCGACCCCATAAAGTATATATATTCTTGATCAACATCAACAGCCGAGTCGATATATCAATGTCCGTCTGTCCATCCGTCCGTATGAACACCTGGATCTTTTAAACTACAAGTGCTAGAACCACCAAATTTGTAAAAAAAAAATTCAGTAACTTTCGCAAGCAAATCAAGTTTATTTCAAATCAGTTCCACGCCCCCTACCGCCCCCGCAATAAGCAAAAAACCAAAGACACCTCGAAAAAATTGATGTTTTCCGCGAATATCTCCGTAACTATGACACTTACGACCACCAATTTGGGTACGCAGGTTCCTAGGGACAGCATAAATGCAGTGCCATTAAAACTTTTGAGCTGCCACGCCCCCTTTTTCTACAAGAAAAAAAATAAAATTTTCATTTTCGATGCCGTTTTTAAGGCATTTGTCCTCATCGTACAGTGTTGTAATTTAAGATTCGTTTAAAGACAAATCATATCAAACTACCCTGAAAGTTGCATAAAAATCCAACTATAAACAAGAGAGCAATTACAGCTGCGAAAAATAGAATAGCACCACTTTTCTAAGCGAAGTTGTTGCTGTCGCCCTATATGTTTCTATAAGTCAATTGACTTCGTAATAACGTTTTTAACTTCAGAAAACCTAAAACTATATAAACAAAAAACACATTAGACAGAGATCCGATTATTTTCATTTACATATAATAATGTTATTATATAACAATCACAAAAAAAAACAAGAAAGAAAAGTACAGTCGAACACGCCCAACCGTATAATACTCTCTGCTTTTATTCCCAATTATAATGCTTAAATCGGTATCCAGATATTACAATAGATAGTTCTTGTATTAGAACACTTTAAAACAAAAAAAAAGCAAAGCATAATCGAGCATACATGTGTTTGTCTGTATGTACATACAAATTCGTTTGACGTTAAATGTATGCACATACATATGTGTCTATGAATACTATTGGTCGGCACGACTAGCGCTGTCTCTCTCGCACTCATTGCTCTCGAACAAAATCTTTGTTGCTTAATTTCTTTCTTGTTTATAGTCGGATTCTAATGAAACTTTCAGGAGAGTTTGACATAATACGTCTTCAAACGAATCATAAATAACAACACTGTACGATAAGAATAAATGCTTTAAAAACGGCATGCAAATTTGAAATTTTCTTTTATTTCTTGCGGATAAAGGGGTCGTGGCAGCCCAAAACTTTTGATGTCATTGGATTTATGCGGTCTCTAGGAACACGTGTACCAAAATTGGAATTCCTAAGTGCCATAGTTACTGAGATATTCGTCGAAAACATAGATTTTTTCCGAGGTGTGACGGGTTTTTTACTCATTGTGGGCGAATGGGGCGTGGCATCGAAAAAAAAAAAGATTCTTGTATTGACTGACTAAATATCGAGTCGATAGAGACCAAATTCGAACTTGTAGCTCTTACCATCTCTGAAATCTGTTTGTTCATACGGACAGACAGACAGACAGACAGACAGACAGACAGACAGACAGACAGACGGACGGACAGACGGACATGGCTATATCGACTCGGCTTGTGATGCTGATCCAGAATATATATACTTTATGGGGTCTGCCACGCCTCCTTCTGCCTGTTACATACATTTGCACAAACCCAATATACTCTTGCAGAGAGTATAAAAAATTAATTTTTAGAAACAAACGACTAACCGCAACCCAACCTTGTTGCACCAGCTAATATTGTATACTTACATTTTTTTTTTTATCTCTCTGCAAGAGTATATTGGGTTTGTGCAAATGTATGTAACAGACAGAAGGAGGCGTGGCAGACCCCATAAAGTATATATATTCTTGATCAGCATCACAAGCCGAGTCGATATAGCCATGTCCGTCTGTCCGGCTGACCGTCTGACCGTCTGTCTGTCCGTATGAACACACAGATTTCAGAGATGGTAAGAGCTACAAGTTCGAATTTGGTCTCTTTCGACTCGATATTTAGTCAGTCAATACAAGAATCTTTTTTTTTTTTGATGCCACGCCCCATTCGCCCACAATAAGCAAAAAACTAGACATACTTCGGAAAAAAAAGATGTTTTCGGCGAATATCTCAGTAACTATGGCACTTAGGAATACCAATTTTGGTACACAGGTTCTAGAGACAGCATAAATGCATTGGCATTTATAATTTTGGACTGCCACGCCCCCTTTTTCCGTAAGAAATAAAAAACTTTTCAAACTTGCATGCCGCTTTAAAGGCAATTGTATGTTCGATTATGCTTAGTTTTTTTTTGTTTTAACGTGTTCTAATACAAGAACTATCTAATGTTATATCCGGATACCGATTTTAACATTATAATTGGGAATAAAAGCAGAGAGTATTATACGGTCGGGCGTGTTCGACTGTACTTATCTTGCTTGTTAAATTTAAAAAAGTAAATTAGAAAATTTCAATGTCGGGAATTGAACCTCCGAACTTATACTCAACTTATGCAGAACACGCCGCAACACTACTAATTGCACCACCACTTTGTGAGACGGCTCCGATTATTTTCATCAAGATATAATAGTGCTAATTTAAAATTAAAAAAAAAAAAAAAAAAAAAACTTTAATTTCTGAGTCTGTGCCGGGGTTCGAACCGCAGGTCTTGTGTTTACAAACAATTGCGTGGCCCACCCGGACCACGCCCTTTTTGCAAAGCACTGCGGCTAATGTATATATAAGCATAGTGTTATTCCTTTTCTTTCAACCACGTGCAATCACAACGCGCTTCAATTGATAATTTGTTGCCTAATTGCTCAGTTGTTTATAGTTGGATTTTTATGCAACAAACAGACGGGCCGATGTGCAGACGCACATTGCTATGTCGACACGGATGTTGATTCTGATCAAGAATATATATACTTTATGGGGTCGGAAAAACTACCTTCTGCCTGTTATGCACATTTGGCTTCTGACAAACCTAATAGACCCCTATACTCTTTTTAAGAGTACGGGGTCTAATAAAGTCTGCACCAAAAGACCCCTACGCATTCTAATGCCCATCTTTCCCACAAATTAAGATTGTTTTTTGATACATCTGAAAAATTTGCTCCAATATGCGCTGTATGCTAAAGTTGTCCGAACAAAAATTGGTAAGGGTATAAGAATCATAATAATTTTAACCGATTTGACTGAGTTTATAATCCAGATCGAACTTTGTGGGGGTAATAACAATTGTGATATGCATTTTTATCTGATTTTGGTTGCAATAGCTCAATAATCACCATATGTCTTCACACAAATTACGTATTTTCGAGCTATGACATAGTAGTCCGAAACGAAGCCGATCCATAAAAAGGAGTGGGGATAGTTATAAAGTCATGGTAGCTTTTTTTATTTTCCCAGGTTCTGCATTATGAAACTGGTTTATTACAATTTGTGGAGTTGGTCGGGGGCGTGGCGTTCATTCCAAATTTGGTGACTCTAGCTCATAGTCTCTGGGATTTGGTTACTCTTATATAGAACCAAGTAGCTACAAAGTGGTTTGGTTTAACTGTCACGTCTGAAGAGCTTATTTTTCAGTTTTCAGAAGAAACTGATCTGAATGTTTCAGCTCTAATTCGTGAACAATCGCTTGAAAATTATTGAAACAACAACTTCATCAGCAGTTGCAACTCAGAAACTACATGTAGGTGTAGTAAAGTTTAGCTTGAAAAATATTGTCCATGCAGCTGAGTCAATGAATAAAAGATTTAGTTATTAAATACTTGCAGTGGTATATGTTAAAACTATATGTATATATTCGTATCACAACTTGGCGATAACTAAAAAAAAACAGACATTGTTGTTCTCGTCGTGGCAAGTGAGCTTTCATTAACTATTTGCCGACAAAACGCTCTGAGATGCAGAACAGGGATAGAGCTCGACGTGAATACAATTCCTACAATGACTTGAGCAGACAGTTTTGCTGGTATGATGAGCAGTCAATAGATTCACTGGAGGATCGCATTGAAATGAATCCGAATGGCTGTGAAGATAATGATTGCTTCACGCCCTGTCCCTGCCCTGGTCCAAGTTTCTGCCCCAGCCCGCTGGGGCGACTTCGTCACCACAATTTTAAGCTAAAGGTTTACTACTCCAATGTGGGAAACTGCGTGTGCTGTAATAAACGGTGAGTAATAGTCATTCCGCAGTTGGTAACAAGTAGACAATTAATTGAGAAATTTGCAGCATTCGATTCGCAGTGGCCAGCTTGAGGTGTCGGGACTGTCCCCTGCGCTGCCACACGGAATGCTTCGATCTACTGTCAATGAACTGCATCCCACAGCCTTTGGTCAGCCCGAAGCGTGGTCACTTGAGTGACTTTGCACCCAGAGTGTCACCAATGGTGCCAGCGTTGATTGTTCACTGTGTGACGGAAATCGAGGCACGTGGGTTAGAGCAGGAGGGTCTATACAGGGTCTCCTCCACGCGGGAGAAGGTGAAGCGGTTGCGACACAAATTGCTGCGTGGCAAGTCCACACCGCACTTGGGCAACAAGGACACACATACTCTTTGCTGCTGTGTGAAGGAGTTTCTGCGCACCTTGCAGCGTCCTCTGATCCCCATGCACCACAGACCGGACTTTATTCTCGCCACACAGCTCAGCGATCCCATTGCTGCCGAAGAACAGCTCTATCTGGCCGTGGTGGACCTGCAGCAGGCAAATCGCGACACCTTGGCTTTCCTTATGCTGCACTGGCAGCGTGTGGCCCAGAGTCCGTCTGTCAAAATGTCCATCAACAATATCGCCGTCATCTTTGCTCCCACACTCTTCGACGATGTCGATCTCAACTTGAGCAACATTGTTCTCTGGCAAAAGATTCTTCGAGTGCTCCTGTTACAGTCACCCGGCTTCTGGGCCCAGTTTCTGGATGTTGAGCCCTTGATGCCAGCATGTTCCATGGACGATGATGAATGGAAACGCCAGGGAAATCATTCGCCAATTCTACATTGGCAGTCAGTGAAAGCATACTTTAGATCTATGGTGAGATAGTGATCCTCAAAGAAGCTTCAGTAGTCATAAATGATCGTCTTTTGTTTGCAGGTTAATCTGGCTGACTAAATTTCAATTGTAATTTGACTTGATTTATTAAAATCTCCTCCGCTTCGAGCTGAAAAAAATTATGCTAGACCAAAACTGATTTCGATCAGATACACATCGCAACTTTCTTTTACTATTTATCTCCATTAAAGAATAAGTCGGAAATGTTATTTAAGTTATATTAATAAAAAAAAAACAGTTTGGGAATAAACTATTTGTATGAAGTGTTGATGGAAGAACGGAAGAGGAAAGATGTTTTTTAGTATAGTTTATGATTTATATTATTTTAAGTAGAAATAAAAACAAATTGTAAACAATTTTAACGTAAATAAATATGTTGCTTAAACCGTTTATACAATAAAAGTAAATAAAAAACAATATAAACTGGTTGAGCTGGTACAGCGAAAAAAATCTATCATTTAATGCAAAATGGAATATATAAAATGCAAAATACAAGCAAAACAAAACAAAACACCTGAATGCAACGGGCGAGTGCATAGATATACACTCCCACACACACTCCTACATACACAAACACACACATTCACACACACCAACACTTATATACTCTCTAGTCAATGCATTGGAAAAATAATAATGTACATATAATGAAATTAAAAATAAACAAGCTGCAGCCGTTGACAGAAAGAGATGGCCAGCAATTGCGAAAGCAAGACGGCAATAGAAGCACGCAACTTGTGCGTCTGTTGCTAACCGCACTAAAAATTTGGTGCCTATGGATGAGTAGGTTTTTTTTTGCGGTCGCCAGAAAGCGACACGTTAGCATTAACCAAATGCTAATGCCAAAGGCCTCTGACCAATTCACGCATACAACCAATTCATGCACGCGCACACAAATACGCAGGGGCAATGACTAAGTGTTAGAGCCACCAATACCGTCACAGAAAAATGAAACGAGCAAAAGAAGAAAAACAAAATACAAAACAACTATGAACGCTTCAATAAGGTATCGACTTTGTGATACCTTTTGCTGTTAATTATTGTACGATTTTTTCTGTTCACCCAGACGTCTACTGGATATAGAAAAATTAGGTGCCGGGAGGCCGAGGCACCTTAAAAGATGTCACTCAATTGAACCACTCGGTTCAAAAATGGTAAGAGCTACAAGTTCGAATTTGGTCTCTATCGACTCGATATTTAGTCAGTCAATACAAGAATCTTTTTTTTTCGATGCCACGCCCCGTTCGCCCACAATGAGCAAAAAACTAGACATACCTCGGAAAAAATAGATGTTTAAAGCAAATATCTCAGTAAGTATGCCACTTAGGAATACCAATTTTGGTACGCCGGTTCCCAGAGACAGCATAAATGCATTGCCATTTAAAATTTTGGACTGCCACGCCCCTTTTTCCGTAAAAAATAAAACAACTTTTCAAATTTGCATGTCATTTTAAGGGCATTTTTTCTTATCGTACAGTATTGTTATTTGAAATGTGTTTGAAGAATAATTATATCAAACTACCCTGAAAGTTCCATAAGAATCCGACCATAAACAATAAAGAATACACGAAACAAATTCTATATATTTGCGGCCAATACCAATGCATGAGTGCGAGAGAGACAGCGCTGGCGGTGCCGACCATAAGTATACATACTCACATATGTATGTGCATACATATAACGTCAAACGAATGTATTTTCGATTATACTTAGTTTTTTTTTTGTTTTAGCGTTACCGATTTTAACATTATAGTTGGGAACAAAAGCAGAGAGTATTATACGGTCGGGCGTGTTCGACTGTACTTTTCTTACTTGTTTTTTGAACTTTACTTTCAAACTGCGACTTCCGGACTTTCCGGACTTTTCCGTCAGATTTTACTGTTTACTGTCTGAACTTTTAATGAATTAAATATACGATCAACTTAAATGTGTCTTGTTATACTCGTTACTCGTAGAGTACAATGGTATATTGTAGTCTTTGGAATGTATGTAACAGGCAGAAGGAAGCGTGGCAGACCCCATAAAGTACATATATTCTTGATCAGCATCTACAGCCGAGTCAATATAGCCGTGTCCGTCTGTCCGTCTGTATGAACAAAATGATCTCAGCAACTATAAGAGCTAGAAAGACCCGAGAGGTCGCAAATGAAAGATACAATTTGCAAGCAGTACAAGTTTGTTTTTGTTTTTGGACACGCCCACTTTACGGCGTTCTATGTTCATATAAAGGTAAAAGCAGGTAAAAATAGCATGTTTTAGTATAGTTACGTTATCCGAACCAAATTCACATAGGATGTACATATCTATGGCATAAATAAGCTGACCAAGTTTCATCTAAATCGGACTACTATATCGTATAGCTCCCATAGGAACAATCGGTTAAAAATTCGCTCTTAGAATGAATTTGTATGAACATTTTTTGTATTTACCAAGCTATCTTAATGAAACTGACACAGAATATATTTATCAATAACATAAATATACTGACCATGTTTGATCCAAATCGGACTACTATATCGTATAGCTCCCATAGAAACAATTTGTCAAAAATATGCCCTGATCATAAAATTGTGTGAAAATTTTCTGTGTTTTCCAAGCTATCTTAGTCATCCCCTAAACTATTGCACTAATATTATTATCAATGCCCATTCTTAATTATATATTGAACCTGAGTAACGGGAATCCTAAAGCTGCGGGGCGACTATAGCATTGTTTCTTGTTTTAAATATGTTTATATTTATTGCTTTGAAATTAAAAATCAGCTGAAATAGTATTAATTAAGCTTAATATAGTTATTTTCGCTAAAATATGTTGTGCCGGTACTAAAGCGGACCAGCGGAGCATACTCTATTTTGAATATATTTATTGGTCACAGGGTATAGAAAAATAAAATAGAAAAATAACAAAAACGGCAACAATATAAATAAAAATAAAAATAGTTTACATAATTCATACATTATATCGGATAAAATTTTAATGCTCCTCTGCTCGGCGTGTGTATATGTGAACTGCGCAGTTTGACAAAAAAAAGTTGCGTACTTGGGGGCGCGTGTTAAAATTATTTAACAAATGGCACGTTTGCAATGTATGTAAGTGTGTCGCTCTCGTGTGTGTGTGTCCGTGAGTGTTAGTCTTTGTATATGGGCGGCATATATGAATAATCGCTTTCAGTTTTTAGACTTTTTAGCCTATTTTTATTGTTAATTAAATGAGGGGAATTACATATATACACACAACTTGTGCACACGCACACATACTTTTGTATGCAAACACATACACATGTGTGAGTACACATGCGAGCGTTTGTTTTCAACACTTTTTTCCATTTTCTATTCTTTCCTAACGTGGTTAAACATTTTTCGCTCGTTTTTCGCATGTAATTTCACTAATTGATAGTGTGAGCTATTTGATATGCCACACCTCCTCGCCAACTCTCTATCCCGCAGCGTCCTCGCACTTTGCCGCACAGTTTCATGCTGCACATGCGATGTCCAGTGGCTCGCTTTGGCGTGCGTGTGTAATTGTGTTAGTGCATTTACGAAGTTGGCCGGTAAACGAAGATGTGTTCCTAAAAAACGTAACTAAAAAATTGCTGTTAAAAATAATAAAGGGGCATTACGACAGTGTGTCTGTGTCAGCGAAGGCGTGGCAGCGCTTAAAAGGCAGCAGCAATTTAATGCCGCAATAGCGTTTAAGTACACAGCAGACAAGGCAAACAAGAAAGAAAAGTACAGTCGAACACGCCCGACCGTATAATACTCTCTGCTTTTATTCCCAATTATAATGCTTAAATCGGAATCCAGATATTACAATAGATAGTTCTTGTATTAGAACACGTTAAAACAAAAAAATATATACAAATTCGTTTGACGTTAAATGTATGCACATAAATATGTGTGTATGAATACTATTGATCGGCACGACTAGCGCTGTCTCTCTCGCACTCATTGCTCTCGAATAAAATCTTTGTTGCTTCATTTCTTTCTTGTTTATGGTCGGATTCTTACAAAACTTTCAGGTGAGTTTGACATGATATGTCTTCAAACGAATAGGATAAATAAGGATGAATGCTTTAAAAACGGCATGCAAGTTTAAAAATTTCCTATTATTTCTTGCAGAAAAAGGGGGCGTGGCAGACCAAAACTTTTGATATCATTGCATTTATGCGATCTCTAGGAACACGTGTACCAAAATTGGTATTCCTAGGTGCCATAGTTACTGAGATATTCGCCGAAAACACAGATTTTTTCTGAGGTGTGACGGGTTTTTTACTTATTGTGGGCGAATGAGGCGTGACATCGAAAAAAAAAAGATTCTTGTATTGACTGACTAAATATTGAGTCGATTGAGACCAAACTCGAACTTGTAGCTCTTACCATCTCTGAAATCTGTTTGTTCATACGGACGGACAGACAGACAGACAGACAGACGGACAGACGGACATGGCTATATCGACTCGGCTTGTGATGCTGATCAAGAATATATATACTTTATGGGGTCTGCCACGCCTCCTTCTGCCTGTTAAATACATTTGCACAAACCCAATATACTCTTGCAGAGAGTATAAAATCACTACGTTAATAATAACAAAATGCAAATAGTGTTAAAACTAATTTTTTTCTATTTTTGTTAATTTTTATGACAAATTTTTTTACAAACATGCCATAATTGGTTTTTATTCAATATTAATTAATAATTATGTTGTTCATAAATGCTGATTAATATTACATTGCATTTTACAGAGAATCCTTCTGTCGAGCAAGCTCTATTTAAAATTTGTTGCTTGTTTTGTTGAATTATTTTTATTTTGATATTGTTAACTAAGCATATTAACATGTTTTTAGTAAAATTAGGGGAATATTGCCCATTGAGGGCATATTTTCAAATTCGGATCTTTTATTAATTTTTCTTTAAAGCGATCAAATTATTTTACAATAAATTTCAGTCGATGAAATGCCTTGACTCAAATAAAATGCAAGTTAGGGTCGTTACACTCATTGCCTCCACCCCTTTTAAAAAAACACACATAATTTGTTGGCCAAAAAGTAGTCAAAAAATAAACAAAATAAAATTTGCCCCTCCTTTTCAGCTGAACTGAAAAGAGCCTTAAAAAAAAGAATGGGACAGAACTGCATCGCACACTAACACGATAGGCTGGCTCTAGCTGTTCCTCACACACACACACACACACACACACACACACACACACACACACACACACACACACACACACACACACACACACACACACACACACACACACACACACACATACACACACACATGTATAGACACAACCCACAAGTAGACTTGCAGCTGTACTGTATATGCTGTATGGACATGGAAATGTGGCCAGTTAAAGGCATTGAAAAAAAGTGGCTCATGCTGCTGTTGGTCTACAACGCAGATGCGAGTGCCAAGTGAAGTAATTCCAATTGAAGCTGCTGCTGTAGATGTAGTTGTAGTTGGATTGGCAACAGCATGGCACTAGCCTGCAGGACTAACAGCAACAACAACAGTAACAACAAAGCGACTGCCAAAGCAGTTCGGAGCATAGCACAAAAAATGCAAAGTGTGGGTAATTAAAAACCTAGCAGCCCAGCAGACGCTTTTGAGTGAAGAACGCACTAATTTTCAGTAGAGCAACACATACAAACTTACTCATAAATTCGTTTGCCTGTGTGCGAGTACATGTGTACAAATGTGTGTGTGAGTGTGTGTGTGTGTGCTTAACAAAAAGGAAATACGAAATTGACATACACACTTTTGACAACTGCGAATTCACTCGCACGCAGCTGCAGCTGCAAAATTGTGAAGGCGGAAAAAAGAATGTAGCATACTTTTAGGCATGCTGCTATTTCACTTTGCCTCGCACAAATGAACACCTCGCCGCCTGCAAATGCAACTGTTGTTGTTGGAATTGTTTTTGGCTTTTCAGCAGCGTCATCAACATCAACAGTCGTCCCACTGTGCGTGCAATGAGTGTGTCTGTGAGTGTGTGCCCGAGGGTGTGTGAGTGTAGATGAGAATGCGCCTACCGCTCGCTCATCAGTGCTGCAGAAGCTGTTAGCTTCGCACCACAATTGTGGGCAATTGGGGTGTGGCACACCTGACCAACATAGATATTCGTTTAATATCTAACAAATTTTCGGAGTTTTCGCTTTTCTTTTCCAAAAAATAAACGCAAAAATAAAAGAAAGTCCGACAAAAACAAATAAAAAATTAAACATAAACAATGCTTTACATATCTTCGATTTTCTAAATATGAACATACTTTTAAAAGAAACCACAAAAAAAAGTCAAGGAAAGGCTTAATATAAAAACAAAAAAACAAAATTATTTTTGAAACATGAATTAATCCTTAATTTCTCACTGCTATTAATGTAATTAAATATAACTTTACAATTCCTGTTTTTATCACAGCTCTTTACTTAAAGGAATACAGGTCTCAATTATGTTTTTCAAAACAAAGTATGCATTACAGCAAAAGGATACCGGATTTCAGAGAATATTTATGTATGTGTATGCAGACAAATAGAAGTAAATTCGATTACTTTTGTTTTCATTTTGTTTCAACGTGTTCTACTACATGAACTATCCATTGTTATAGGCGTAAATAAGTATTATACGGTAGGGAGTGCTCGATTGTACTTTTTAGACCCCGTACTCTTAAAAAGAGTATAGGGGTCTATTAGGTTTGTCAGAAGCCAAATGTGCGTAACAGGCAGAAGGAAGCTTATCCGACCCCATAAAGTATATATATTCTTGATCAGCATCAACAGCCGAGTCGATATAGCAATGTCCGTCTGTCCGTCTGTCTGTCCGTCCGTCCGTCCGTCCGTCTGTATGAACACCTGGATCTTTAAAACTACAAGAGCTAGAACCACCAAATTTGTAATAAAAATTCAGTAACTTTTGCAAGCAGATCAAGTTTATTTCAAATCAGCATAAATGCAGTCCCATTAACATTTTTTTGCTGCCACGCCCCCTTTTTTCACAAAAAAAAAAAAAAATTTCATTTTCGATGCCGTTTTTAAGGCATTTGTCCTCATCGTACAGTGTTGTAATTTAAGATTCGTTTAAAGACAAATCATATCAAACTACCCACAAAGTTGCATAAAAATTAAACTGTAAACAACTGAGCAATTAGGTAACAAAGTGTCCCTTGAATCGCAGTGTCAATGTACGTGGTTGAAAGAAAAGAGATAACTGTATGTTTATATGTATGGTCCGGGTGGGCCACGCACTTGCATGTAAACACAAGACCTGCGGTTTGAACCCCGGCACAGACTCAGAAATTAAATTTTTTTTTTTCTTTTTTTTAATTTTTAATTTAACACTATTATATTTTAATGAAAATAATCGGAGCCGTCTCACAAGGAGGTGGTGGTGCAATTAGTAGTGTTGCGGCGTGTTCTGCAAGTTGTGTTCGCAGGTTCAATTCCCGTCAGTGAAATTTTCTAATATACTTTTTTAAATTTAAAAAAAAAATGTAAATATAAAATATTAACTAGTGCAACAGGGTTGGGTTGTGGTTGATGTCGAGTGTATGGAGTGGCGCAACTAGTAGGGTTTCTGCATGTTCTGGAACCTGAGTCTGATAGCGCGGGTTCGATTGAAATTACAGTCGTATTCAAATATTAATTTTGAATACAAGGAGAGTACGGGGTCTTTTACAATCGGCGCGCTCGACTGTAGCCTTTCTTACTTGTTTTTCTTGTTTTTTGTACAATATATAAAGGATCGGACCACCCACGAATATCACATGCTCAACACTCTACAAATCTAGACTGCCAGCTGCTCTGCTAACAAATGAACATCGTCGAGAAACCCTTTAGCTGCAATTAACTCAGTTAGCTGCAATTAACATGCTAACGAATACAGACACAATTACAAAAAAATCCACATACACACTCATTCTCGCATACTGCTCAAAATATGAAATAATATAAATATAGGCACATATTCATGTGAATACATAATTGGTACTATATGACTGGCTGCAGCATCTGTTGACCTCAGCTTGAGTGTCATTAATGCAATGCCACCAACTAATATCTGGATAAAATGTGGGAAAAAACGCTCAGGCGAGAAGACAGGTAACGGGGAAATGAACCAAATGACTCTACGTTTGATATTCGAAACTTTGTCCCAAGCAAATCAAGTGGAAAATTGTAAACAAAAAGCTGATGTCGTTGGGCAATGCGTTCTCATGATCCGCTGTCAATTTTCTCCGGGCGAAGTGGAAATAATTTGTGTAAGGCCGTAGGCCAAAAAATGTCAACGTTGCGAACCATTGACATTATCTTACATTTAAGAGCAGTGCAAACAGTGGCAATAACTGCATTTACTAGTCAGTTTTTAATATCGTTCGACTCACCTGCGGACACATTTTGCATTGATACTTGCGTCCACTGCTGCCAGCCGGTGCATGTCCTCCGGATCCGCTCCCACCTGGTCCGCACAATTTGCTAGCATTTATGGGTTGTGGCACAACAAGCAGGGCTGCTGCAGAAGCCGCTGCAACGGCGTTGTTATGATGATGAGCAGCTGCCGTGGCAGCAGCGGTCACATGATTGCTATGATGTTCACCAACACCCAGGCCAGAGTTGCCACCGGCACTTCCCGTCCCGGCTCCAGATCCAGTACCAATGGCTGAACCTTCGTTTCCCAAGCCGCCTGTTGAGTAAAGTGTGCATTATAGTTAACAAATTTCACTCCAAGAGGAAGTCAGTAAAAATTTTGTAGTCGACATACATCAACTTACTTTAAAATTAGTTTATAAGCACATAATACATATAAATATATAATAACAAGAAAGAAAAGTACAGTCGAGCGCGCCCGGCCGTATAGTACTCTCTGCATTTATTCCTGACTGATTAAATATCGAATCGATAGAGACTAAATTCGAACTTGTAGCTCTTACCATCTCTGAAATCTGTGTGTTCATACGGACAGACGGATAGACAGAAAGACGGACAGACGGACATGGCTATGTCGACTCGGCTTGTGACGCTGATCAAGAATATATTTTTTATGGGGTGTGCCATGCCTCATTCTGCTCAAACCCAATATAATATTTCAGATGGTATATAACAATTATAGGTGTATTGCTGCATTAGTAAACTAATAAACAAGTGAGAAAATTACAGTCGAACGAGCCCGACAGTATAATACTCTCTGCTTTTATTCCCAATTATAATGTTAAAATCAGTATCCGGATATTACAATAGATAGTTCTTGTATTAGAACACGTTACAACAAAAAAGACAATTTATAATCGAACATACATATGTTTGTCTGTATGCACATACAAATTCGTTTGACGTTTTATGTATGCACATATATATGTATATGCGCGTGTATGTATACTATTGCCGCCACACATGCATCAAAAGAGTTCGAATATATGCTTGTATGTTTCTGTCGCGCTCGCACTCATGCATTGACTTAAATATTAACTTTATAATCGGTAGCTCTGTTGTTTGTTGTTGGATTTTTATGCAACTTTCAGGATAGTTTGAAATGATTTGTCATAAAAAACAATACTCAACGATAAGAACAAATGCCTTTAAAACGACAAAGTATATATATATATATATATATATATATATATACTTTATATATATATATACATATATACTTTATATATATATATATATATATATATATATATATATATATATATATACTTTGTGGGGTCTGCCACGCCTCCTTCTGCCGGTTACATACATTTGCATAAACCCAATATACTCTTGCAGAGAATATAAACAAGTAAGAAAGGCTACAGTCGAGCGAGCCGACTGTAAAAGACCCCGTACTCCTTCTAGTGGGAATTTTTCCATACAAATG
Source organism: Drosophila parthenogenetica (assembly GCA_035047505.1). NCBI lineage: Eukaryota > Metazoa > Arthropoda > Insecta > Diptera > Drosophilidae > Drosophila > Drosophila parthenogenetica. The sequence goes on along the minus strand of JAWNPM010000187.1, from coordinate 2,943,873 downwards.
TTCCGTTTTCGATCGATTTGTCCCATGGGAGCTATAGGCTATAGTTGTCCGATCCGTATCAAACTTGGTGAGAATAGTTACCATACATGTAATGTGTAAATTTCGTCACGATAGCTCAACTAATACTACATGTCGCCATACAAATGTCGCATTTTCCACCGAATTGTCCTATGGGAGCTATAGGCTATAGTTGTCCGATCCGGATCAAACTTGGTGAGAATAGTTACCATACATGTACTGTGTAAATTTGGTCACGATAGCTCCGATAACTTGCAAGTTGTAGTATAATGAAAATAGTTTTTTACAATTTTCGGGGGCGATAGGGGGCGTGGCAAAAATTTGAAATAAACTTAACTTGCCTGACATATAGATGTTCGATGAAATACTCTAATTCTAACGAAATTTGGTCAGTTGTTGAATAACGATAATTTAAGTGTTTCCTGTGAACTTGGCTAAGATAGCTTCAAAAACAAAAAACCTTTCTTATACTAATTAAATTTCTAATCAAAATTTCGCAAAACTCCCAATTATTGCATGATGCAATTGTTAGAACTGTAAAAGACCCGGTGTTTTTAATAAGCAATTTTCGATTAGTTTTTCTTACAGCAATAATGGATCTTATTCTAAGTTGTGTGGTTCTAGCTTTAATAGCTCGATCAAGAATATACCTAAATATACTTTACGGTGTCGGATACGAATTCATCTCCCCATTACGCAATGTATGTAACAGGGTGAAGGAGGCGTGGCAGACCCCATAAAGTATATATATTCTTGATCAGCGTCACAAGCCGAGTCGATATAGCCATGTCCGTCTTTCCATCTGTCTGTCCGTGTCAGCACACAGATTTCAGAGATGATAAGAGCTACAAGTTCGAATTTGGTCTCAATCGACTCGATATTTAGTCAGTCAATACAAGAATCTTTTTTTTTATGCCACGTCCCATTCGCCCACTATGAGCAAACAACTAGACATACCTCGTAAGAAATAGATATTTTCGGCGAATATCTCAGTAACTACGGTACTTAGGAATACCAATTTTGGTATGCAGGTTCCTAAAGACAGTATAAATGCATTGCCATTTAACATTTTTGGTTACCACGCCCCCTTTTTCCGTATGAAATAAAAAACTTTTCAAACTTGCATACCGGATACCAATTTTAACATTATAATCGGGAATAAATGTAGAGAGTACTATACGGTTGGGCGCGCTCGACTGCACTTTACTTTCTTGTTAATTATATATAATTAAAAGCAGAAAATATTTAAATCGAAGACGGAAAAGAGAAGAAAGCTCTAGAGATTGGTTATTACGCAGTGTATGTAGTGTCAAATAAATTTTTAGGGCTCTCATTGTAATGAAATGGAACGAAATGAACGGAGCATGTTGTTCACATGTGCTCTGTGGGCCTTTAAAAAGGCTAAAAGACTGTTTCCAGCTGAAGTTGAGACTTACCCTGTCCGGTGACTGCGGCATGATGGTCCAGACGATTTTCATCCAAAAAGTGACCTGCAATTGAGATGTTTGCTTTAGTTGACGTGGAATTCTGTCATCTGTGGCGCCACATCTAATGCTGCCACATTGTCACAATGCCAAACGGCTGTCCATCAGTTCCCAAAGAATACAAATCACGCTGTTGTGCCTCAATTCTAGTTGTCACCGTTCGCTCACATCATATTGTCTGTTGTCAGGCAGCAGGCAATAGGCAGCTTGCAACCTGCAACGTTCGTCTGCAATCTGCCGCCAGGCAATTTGCCGCTTGTTGTTATGCTGGCTCCATGGCTTGTCTAATTAAACTTGGTCGCTCTGCTTGCCACTGAGAAATATCTCAACAGAGTTACAGTTTATGTGAAAATAGTTTCACATTAAGCGTTTTTTCTGGTTCTTCATTCTTCCCTGCATCCACCTATCTATCCATTTATAATTGAGTGCCGCATTTGCGTGCAAAAATTATGTGAATTTGTTGATTAGCTAAGTCATCACTCAGCTAATCAGAAAGTTGAGAATTATCTGGCTGTTAATCACGACCAAAAGAAAAGGCGTACCGGAGGCTAGTCAAAATCATTTTAAAGGTAATATTTGCAGACAACTGTTGCCACACAATTTGATGCAAGGCTCTTGAAATTTAAAGATTTTTAGTGTTAATTACCGCAAGATATTGGCGCCAAGCAGAGATGGGGTCTAAGCCAACTTACAAGAGGCAGCAGCACCCAGGCTAGCATCCATCTTTAAGCAATATAAACCACTAGTAGCAGCAGCAGCAAAGAGCTTAGAGTCATGAACTGGTACTCTGGGCATGGGGCCTTCTTATTGTTAATTTGTACAAGAAAAGTCAACGCTTTTGTAAGTTAGGAGCATTGTATCTCATAGATACATCTACATCTACATTGTTGGCCGCAATGTTGCAGATGCTTATCTCTGCCACAACAGCAGCACAAGCAGCCACAACAATGTTATTGGCCAATTGCCTAGCGATGACATTATCTGGCCGAGATCGTTGCCGCCAACGGAGCTAGCTGATATCGATATCGGTTTTGAACCCGAACCCGTTTTCCGAACCCTTTTGGAGCGTGTCGCTGTCAATTTTCTTTGCATTTCAGGAATTTATGTAAACATCTTGTATGCATCTTGTTGCAAACTTATGCAGTTTTTTTACACTTGCAGGGAGTATTTTTTTTTTGCCACGAGGTTTGTAACACATTGTAAGCGACGTAACCGACTCCATAAATTATATACATTCTTGATCAGCATTAATAGCTGAGTTGACAAAGCCGTCCGTCTATTAGTTTGTTTCTGTGCAACACAGGATCTTAGTTTTAAAGCTATTTTGATTGGTGTTTACGTGTATTCTCTCTGCACGCTGTTTTTGTGTTAAAATCTACCAGATCGAACCAAATTCCCTCGATATGCATTAGGTATCAACTATCATGAACAAAATAAATATTATCCAGATCAGACCACTATATCACATGGCTGCCATAGAAACAATCGGTTGAAATACTACATATTTTCGGTGTCTATTGAGGGACCATAATCAGAAGCACGAAATATGCATTTTCTATCATTTCGCAACTATTGACAAAAATGGACTACTATATCAAATAGCTATGTTAGCATTGGAACAAATGGTTGTCATTGAAATCAAACTTAGTCATTGAAATCTAATAAAAGCAAAATGCATGACAGGAAGGGTATTAAATCTTCAGCGAGCCGAGGATAACCTTTTTTTTTTTTTTTTGCTTTTGCCGCATCCACCGCGGTTTTTCAGTTAAAGGTCAATTTGGGGCGCTCCGTGGGAGTATTTGAAAGTATGCAAACACTAGCATTGTCCACTTGCCTTTCCTTTGTGTTCTTCTCCATTGCCATGCATCGCCAGGCCACACGCGCGTTGCCATTTACCTTTTATGCAACCTATGCATCGCGTCTACTTGCAGATTTCTATCTATTCAATTGAATCTGCTCGAGATTCGTGATTATCGTTACTTGTTCCTGTGAGCAATTAATTAGCCAATGAATCTACTGTCCCGCAAGCCCTGTTAACCTACTTGAAATCTGTTTCTTTGGGCATTTTTTTGGCATTGGGTACTGTTTTCTACTTAAGGCAGGTCAAAATATGTTGCAGATCTCGTTCTTAACTCACCTTTTTGCAGATTGTTGTGGAGGTGGTGATCGTTCATTTTGGCCTAAAATATAGCAAATTTTCTCATTGAAATAAAAAAAATAAATTTTTTATTACATTTTATTAATAATAGTGAAAAGTAGATACATATAAATAAATCAGCTGTAAATATGTAGTGGCTTATTTGGCTCACAAAGCCCACACTACATTTTTTTCACACAACAAGTTTTTTGCATGTGCAGGAAATTAATACTTTTAACCTGAAGTATTATGGCTTGTTTATTGCTCAATTCTTAGTTGAAAAAATAAATTGAGATTTGAATAAAATGTTAAAAGGTTAGTAAAAAAAATTTTAACAAAATCTTTAAACAAAATAAAAGAATTGGGTAAGTTCGTCCAAAACTTTAAATTTGGATATTAGAACTGGGTTAACCGAAAGTTAACTTATCTTAAGCAAAAAAGCTGTTTTATACCAGGACACGGTGACTCCATTAGAACAGTATATCCTTAATTATTATTTAATATTATTTGAAAAAAGAAAATAAAAATAGAACAGTCATATTAATAGAAGATTAAAAATGAAAATTTATGTTCTAGTTATTGTTTTAAACTTATTTACATATTCAATTAAATAAGTAAAGGGAATTCTTTAATTACAAGTCATAGATTAATAAAATCTTTTGTGATTTTGAATATATGATCCTTACAAAAATTAAGTAGTTCTATCTGACTTTTCCAAGTCAATATTTTGAAATTATATTATGAGTGCTGTCCAAATATTAATATTAATTACTTTATCAGGTACAAGAGTTTACAACATAAACAAACCAATAAAATAAGTACAAATAACTAAAGCGAGACAAAAATAAATACAAACAGACTTCCGATGCCGGTAAATTCATACATCCACAAAACACTAGACAAATAATGGACAGTCAAATGGTACGTGTGAAAAAACTCAAATTCAAAACAAGAAAAGGGGAAAAAACAACAAATAAAATCAGCGATAAAATATGAATAACAAGAAAGAAAAGTACAGTCGAACACGCCCGACCGTATAATACTCTCTGCTTTTATTCCTAATTATAATGCTTAAATCGGTTTCCGGATATTACAATAGATAGTTCTTGTATTAGAACACGTTACAACAAAAAAGATAATTTATAATCGAACATACATATGTTTGTCTGTATGCACATACAAATTCGTTTGGCGTTATATGCATGCACATGTACATATATGTATAAGTGTGTATGTATACTATTGCCGCCACACATGCATCAAAAGAGTTCGAGTATATGCTTGTATGTTTCTGTCGCGCTCGCACTCATGCATTGACTTAAATATTAACTTTATAATCTGTAGCTCTGTTGTTTATTGTTGGATTTTTATGCAACTTTCAGGATAGTTTGATCTGATTTGTCTTCAAAGGAATCATAAATAACAATACTGTACGATAAGAAGAAACGGCATGCAAGTTTAAAAAAATTTTTTTTTTCTACGGAAAAAGGGGGCGTGGCCGCCAATAATTTTAAATGGCAATGCATTTATACTGTCTCTAGGAACCTGCATACCAAAATTGGTGTTCCTAAGTGCCGTAGTTACTGAGATATTCGCTTTAAACATCTATTTTTTCCGAGGTATGTTCAGTTTTTTGCTCATTGTGGGCGAATGGGGCGTGGCATCAAAAAAAAAAAAAGATTCTTGTATTGACTGACTAAATTTCCAGTCGTTAGAGACCAAATTCGAACTTGTAGCTCTTACCATCTCTGAAATCTGTGTGTTCATACGGACAGACGGACAGACAGACAGACGGACAGACGGACATGGCTATATCGACTTGGCTTGTGACGCTGATCAAGAATATATATACTTTATGGGGTCTGCCACGCCTCCTTCTGCCTGTTACATGAATTTGCACAAACCCAATATACTCTTGCAGAGAGTATAAAAATTCTAACTGGGGCAAAAAGAGTGTTGAAAATGTAGGAAATCGAAAACGAGTAACGGGTTAAAAACTGGTAAAGTTTTACTAAAAGCTGCCGATTCTACTTCCGATAACCAGTAAATTGTGAATATAGGTTAAAGGCATCGAGTCTGATCTGAATTGTTGTCTCTACCCGTCAATGGGCCAGACACGACCTAGGACCTAGGCCACTGAATAAAAACACAAAGCCAAACGAATCAAAAAATAAAAAACAACATGAACACCCGTTTGTTTTTCTAAACATGTTCAGATATACTTAAAGAGAAAAACAAAAAAATAATACAGCAAAAATACAGTTATTTGTATACAAACATTGCATAAAAATAAAACCAACGGAAGCTGTTGGGAACTAAGGGCGTTGAGGAGTACAACGTTTTCAGGGGTAAACCTGCTAAAAATATAAATAAAAGAAATAGAATTTTAAAATTATTAACAACACCGACACGCGAATTTAGAAATGTTTTTGTTTCTCTTTGCTTGAGTTATGGTTGCAGTTTTGCATTTGTTTCCGTTTGTTTTTCTGTTTCTTGCTGAAATTGTTGTTGTGCATGAGCCATAAAGCAATACAACATTTTATGGGCATTTAACGGCACTTACTTATACCACTTTGCATCGCTGTTCACAATTTGTACAAGTCTACACCACTTTGGACCACTCACCTCATATTCCTGCTTTAGTGACATTGGATGATGCTCGTTGGCATGCTGATGACTCCGCGGTGTCGGAGGCCAAAGATTGTAATCGCTAATATCCTTGGCATGCTGAAAAGAGTAACCAATCAGTGAATAATGCGAATGTTGCATAACATAAGCGTTAAATTAATTCGGAACGCAAGCACATGCATAATCTGAGCGTAAATAATGACCAACAATGGGTCATTGATGACTCCCTGATCAACATATGACATATGTATATATAAGAGAAATATACAAGAACAATTATGGATAAATACTGCAGAGAATCGCACAATACATAATTAGCCACAAAACGATAGTGCTTTCATGGTTGTCGTGACAGGGATCCTAGAAATCTCATTATTCTAAGGATCCCTAGAGATCTGGAAAGACCTTTAACCAGCATTAAATAGTCCAGAATATCAATATGTAGATTTTCGTAAGTGATTTGGAAAACATTGCCATCTTGGCGTTTTGCCAGGCTGCTACTATTGCATCCATGTCTTAGCCTGGTGTGGACGTGGATTATTTAACAAAACATTTGTCCTGGGTCATTGGATGTCCAAAAAATATGCGTGCCAGCTACTTCATATGAAAGCATTGTACGTCTGATTTGGAAAATTATGTAATGTGAAAACGATCTTAATTATACTCTCTGCAAGAGTATATTGGGTTTGTGCAAATGTATGTAACAGGCAGAAGGAGCCGTGGCAGACCCCATAAAGTATATATTTTCTGGATCAGCATCACAAGCCGAGTCAATATAGCCATGTCCGTCTATCCGTCTGTCTGTCTGTCCGACTGTCCGTGTGAACAAACAGATTTCAGAGATGGTAAGAGTTACAAATTCGGGTTTGATCTTTATCGACTCGATATTTAGTCAGTCAATACAAGAACCTTTTTTTTTTTTTGATGCCACGCCCCATTTGCCCACAATGAGTAAAAAACTAGACATACCCCGGAAAAAAAAGATGTTTAAAGCGAATATCTCAGTAACTACGGCACTTACGAATACGAGTTTTGGTACGCATGTTCCTAAGGACAGCTAAAATTCATTACCATTTAAAATATTTAGCTGTCACGCCCCCTTTTTCCGTAAGAAAAAAAAAACTTTTCAAACCTGCATGATGTTTTAAAGGCATTTGTTCTCATCGTACAGTATTGTTATTTATGTTTTTTTTGAAGACAAATTATATCAGCCTCTCCTGAAAGTTGCATAAAAATCCAACAACAAACAATAGAGCTACCGATTATAAAGTTAATATTTAAGTCAATGCATGAGTGTGAGCGCGACAGAAACATACAAGCATATATTCGAACTCTTTTGTTGCATGTGTGGCGGCAATAGTATACATACACACACATATACATATATATGTGCATAGATATACCGTCAAAAGAATTTGTATGTGCATACAGACAAACATATGTATGTAACGTGTTCTAATACAAGAACTATCTATTGTAATATCTGGATACTGATTTTAACATTTAATTGGGAATAAAAGCAGAGAGTTTTATACTGTCGGGCTCGTTCGACTGTACTTTTCTTACTTGATTTTTGTTCTTAGCGCCACTAAAGGCTTTTAAAATAAATAAATTTTCATTTACTCTTCATTTCTGCTGGTTTTGCTTGACAATAATTAATTTTTAGCCGACTTTTTTTCTGCGCCCACGATACGACGCAAATTTTGTTATCCCAAAAAAATTTACACTTCACTAAATTATCCATGAAACATTTTTATTTGGAGAAGTCCATGCAATTGCTGGCACATTCTAAAGTCTTCTTTCTTTTGCATAAAATGCTTTTGTTCAAAAGTAATAAGCCAAAAGCAATACTGTGCCCACAACGGGTGTCTGTCCCCGGCGGTAGTGGGCGTGGCAAAAAATTGATATAAATTTGTGCTGCGTCCACTATAGACAGACCTTTATTCCAAATTTGGTTGCTCTAGCAGTCTAGAATGTCCAGGTGTCCATACGGACATACAGACAGACCGACGGACAGTTTTATATCGACTCGGCTGTTGACGCTGATCACGAAAGCCCCTTTCTGCTTTTCGGTATAAAATAATTTATTGACTTTGTGCATACTGTGAATATAAAATGAGCCAAGTTTCAAGTCTAAATCTGCATTTTTATAATTTCTGCCTAAGTTTTCATCATTTTATTCATTAAATTAAACACTTTAATTTAAAGGAGGAATTAAATAAAGACTTATAAAGTAACACAGATATCTTACAAAGTTTTACTGGAATTCAATCAAAGCTTGAATTTCTTAGTTACTCTAAAATATTTAAAGTTAACTTCGAAATTTTCTATAATTATAAGACGATTTTAAGAACAAAATGTTAAATCGCTTTTATGATCATTTAATAATTTAATTTACTGAATCTGAATCTAGAGAATGAAAGCATTGTGTATTGAATTTAAAAGCGAAAATCATGTAAATTAGACTGTTTAAAATTAGGAAAAATGCTGAAATTTATTATACTCTCTACAAAGAATATATTTGGTTTGTGCAAGTCATGTAATAGGAAAAAGAAGGCTTGGCAAATCCCATAAAGTGTATGTATTCTTTATCAGCAACACAAGGCGATCCTATATAGCCATGTCCGTCTGTCCGTATGAACACCTAGTTTTTTTTTATGATTATAAGAGCAAGAGCCACGAAATTTGGAAGGAAAGTCTTTCAATATTTCAGGCAGAATTAACTGGCAGAATTACTGCCCCCGCAAATTATAAAAACCCATTAAAACCTACTTTCACAGCACCATAACTACTAAAGCAACCAAACTGTCATTTTATGTGTGTGGTACCATTATACTTATTTTCACAAAGCTTGATTTGGATCACACAATTATATCCTATCGCTCCCAATAAAAAATCAGTCAAAAATCTTGTATGGTACAATGCGCACTAGAATAAGTACGGGGTCTTTTACAGTCGGCTCGCTCGACTTCAGCCTTTCTTACTTGTTTATATTTGAAATATTTTTAATTCAATTTAAATTAATAAATCTATTGACAGCAAAATGTAACACGATCGACTAGAACAACATATTTTTGTCATGTTATATATAAAACAAATTTTATTCATTATGAAGTAAATTAGCATATGGAAGAAACATAAAATGTTGCTCAAATCAATTAAAATTGCATATTTTTTACAGTGGGTTCATTTAAATAAATGTTACACATTATTCTTTTTGTAATTTGAGTCCTTAAAATTAACAAATGGATAAAAATATTGTACGTCGCCTATATTGTGGCTTTTTACAAGTTTTAACTTCAACGAGCTACAAACACATCAATTTATATGTGTGTATATAAAGAGAAGTGTTAATTGAAATAGAAAACCGCGTTATACACAATCGGAGGTGTAAGAGCGGAGACGATGGCGACAGCGACGACGAAGACAAGCGGGGGCTTTTGGAGCTGTCTTAAAAAAACAAGTAAGAAAGGCTACAGTCGAGCGCGCCGACTGTAAAAGACACCCGGACCACGCTCTCTTTGCAAACTAGCTTCTGACAAACCTAATAGACCCCTTTACTCTTTTTAAGAGTACGGGTTCTAAAAAGAAGAAAGAACGTTATAGTCGCCTCGCGACTTAAGGATACCCTTTACTCAGTTTTAATATATTTTTAACCACCGGGTATGATAGTAACATTAGTACAGTCGTTTAGGTGATGAAAAGGATAGCTTGATTAACACAGAAAATCGTCAAACAAATTCATATTTATAGCTTAATTTCGACCTATTGTTTCTATGGGAGATATACCATACAGTAGTCCGATTCGGATAAAACTTGGTCGATATGTTTATATTCTTATCCTATATACCTTGTAAGAGTTTAAGTATAATATCTTTACAACCACAACAATTTTTCATACTAATTCAAAACGGAGAATATTTTTGACCAACCCTATGGGAACAATACAATAGGGGTTCGATTTGGATGAAACTTTGTCAGTATGTTTATAATAATCGACGAATATATTTTGTGTGAGTTTAATTAATATAGCTTGGCCCACGAATATATATTTCAAATTAATTCGTTTTTTGACCGTATTATTAACGGATCGTCCCCATGGGACCTACACGATATAGTTACCCGATTTGAATAAAACTTGGTCAGTACATCCTAGACTTGTACTATCTGTGTTAGTTTGGTTTAGATAGCACAGATAACAAAACAGTTCTCTGTACTCAAACATTCTAGTTTTACCTATACAATTACCATTATGTGAAGATAGAACGCTTTAAAATGGGCGTCTCAAAAAAACAAAAACAAACTTGTACTGCTTGGGTATTATACTTTTCATTTGCGACGTCTGGGACCTTTCTAGCTCATATAGCTTCTGAGATCCTTTTGTTCATACAGACGGACGGGCAAACGGACAGACGGACGGACAGACGGACGGACAAACGGACAGACGAATATGGCTATATCGACTCAGCTATTGAAGCTGATCGAGAATATATATACTTTATGGGGTCTGCCACTCCTCCTTCTCCTTGTTACATACATTCCTATGATTACAATATACCCTTGTACTCTATGAGTAAGGCGTAAAAAAAAGTAGTTGGAAAAGTGTTGCCTATCGCACGGGGAGTTGGAGCAGCGCGTGAAAATGAAGCACCACGCGAGTCTGTATGTAGATATGGTGTATGGAGGTATGACTGTATGTGTGTCTCTGTTGCTTTTAGTTGCACAGCATCCAAACTCAACCCAAGCTTGCGTAAAAGAGTGTATGCCTGCAAAGACTAGTTAGTAGGTGGACAAATGAAAAAGTAGATGAAATGTCGAACAAAAAATTCAGAAATACACAGTACACACATCTATATAGTGTCACACATACATACGTACGTGTTAGCAGAGCTGCGTTTGCAGCTGCTGATGAAGATGAGCGGAGTCAAATCCAGCATCAGAGGCATGGACATCTACGGAAATTCTCTCTAACCAACATGCCAGCTAGCCATCAACAACAACAGCAGTAACAAGAGGAAAAACTAGTAGCCGATGGCGTCGCATTTCCATCTCCAACTTCCGGAATAGCCGGCGTGTTCGGTTAGCTGCAGCACGCAGAAAATGGAACAAAACAAAATTTAAAAAAAAAAAAAAAACAAAATGAAAAGACAAAAAATCTGTGGAAAAGAAAAGTTTGGCTGAGCGCAGCAGAAGAGTTCCCTATTGCTATCACTGTCTAGCTTCCCAGCACGTACTATTTTTCGCTCACTCTCTCATTCTCTCTTTCTCTCGCACGTCCTTTCTCTGACCAGCTCCAAAACATTTGGAAGAGCCGAGCGAACATGGAAAAAAATCAAAACAAAATTTTTTTTAACCCCTTCACAGCAACTGCTGCTGAGGCAGCGGCATCGCTGTCGACGTCAACTGAAGTCTCACACTTTCTCCTGGCGCTTCAACTCGTCCTCCAGGATGGGCAGATAGGTTAATGTGTGAATGTGTCGGTGGTTGGGTGGTGCAGATTCTATGACCATTTACCAACAGCAAAAAATTAGGCGGAAAACCTGAATTTTTTTATGCAATTGGAGCTACAGAATATCCAAGCCCCAAAAAACACCCCTAAACTCACTCTCTTCGCTTAAAACCCTCAACCCGTACACCCCTGCACCACTCGAGCACTCCTCCTGCCCAACCACGGTCCTGTTGTCGAGCCCTAGCAGCAACGCGTTTTGGACAATGTAGCAACCTTTGACCATACCAGACAGACTCCAACTTCACATTTCGTTTCTGTTTTGGGGAATTCTTTTTATTTTTTCGCTTTTATTTTTAATTTTCGCTTTCTTTGTGTTTTTTTTTTTTTTTGTCGTTCAGTTCAGCTTGGCGTTTTGGTTTTATTTAAGTTATTTCGGCTTCATCTTTTTATTCATGTTGCTGATGTCTGGTTCTATTGATTTTTTTTAGCATTAAGTCAGATAGAAATATTTTTTATTCCATGTTTAAATGTTTGACCATCCGCACTGCCTTCTTTCACTTTTTCTTGGACCATCGTACCCCTTAACTGTGGCCTGAGGTTAGAGTTTGCTCTTACTGTTGAGTTACAAATTTGTTTAACTTTATAGCAATTACTTTAAAAATTTAAGTTGCCAGTGGTTGCTGCGGTTTTTTGGTCAAACCCCCTTAAACCGCTGCCTATACCAATTCCAATACGAAAGCCGTTTAAAATTTGGTATTGCAGCAGCCATGACTGGTCCCATTAGTCATTCTCAGCCCAGTTTCAGCCGCAGTATAAGCCCCATTCCACGTTGTGCCCTTTCTCCGCTTTGATTCTTCCTTACAATTTTCACTTTTTCCGTTCTTCTGTTTTATAACCTTTTTGTTGCTTGCTTTCCACTTTGCTGTCACGTTGACTTTTTCTAATTGAAGTATATATGTATTAAGTGCAATGCTTTGTTTCGAGACGTGTTGTGGTTTAGGGGTTTCCTTTAGTGTGGTTCCGGTCACGTTTGACTAACGTCATCAATAATTTTATTTCATGTTTCCGCCATAAAAAGGATCTTTTCTAAACATATTTCTAGAAACTGCATTATATAAATATATCAAGGTTGTTTTTAAAAACTTTGCACAAACCCAATATACTCCTGCAGACAGTATAAAAATGCAGTTTTAGATTACCGGTCTCAACGAAACTCACATATTATGTGTATATCATGACTCTAGATATCCTTACCACATTTGGTATAGATCAGACAACTATATCCTATAGCCTCCCCAGGATAAATCGGTCAATAATTGGTGACTTGTATGGAAAAATACGCACTTTTACGATACGGGGTTTTAAACAGTCGGTTTGCTTGGTTTTTTGGTTTTATAACATACATTATAACATACTTTTAAAGGAAATTAAATGCAATCGATTTTAAAAGTAATTAGTTAACCTTGCGTGCCACTCCTCAGATCCGCTCTACGTCTCTCTATATCCCTTATTCTTTCATTTTCTTTTCTGAACCTTAGCTGTTTTTATCGTTTGGATAATCGGTATCGTTGGAAAAGGAAACAAAGTATAACCGGTTTTACATCTGTTTGTCTGCGGACAGCGCAGCCGCCACAAATATATATAGCTTTCGTTCATATGTTTCTGCCTCGTTTGCAGACACTCATTGACTTTGCGGTCAAATATAAACTTTTTATACTCTCTGCAAGAGTATATTGGGTTTGTGTATATATATTCTTGATCAGCGTCACAAGCCGAGTCGATATAGCCATGTCCGTCTGTCTGTCTGTCTGTCCGTCCGTATGAACAAACAGATTTCAGAGATGGCCCCATTCGCCCACAATGAGCAAAAAACTAGACATACCTCGGAAAAAATAGATGTTTAAAGCGAAAAACTACGGCACTTTGGATTACGAATTTTGGTACGCATGTTCCTAAGGACAGCTAAAATACATCACCATTTAAAATTTTTGGCTGCCACGCCCCCATTTTCCATAAGAAGACAAATTATATCAACCTCTCCTGAAAGTTGCATAAAAGTCCAACAATAAGCAACAGATCTACCATGTTAAAAAGTATATGTTTAAGCGGTTATAAAGTTTATGCATGAGTGCGAGCGCGACAGAAACATACAAGCATATATTCAAACTATTGTGATGCATGTGTGGCGGCAATAGTATACATACACACATATATACATATGTATGTGCATACATATAACGTCAAACGAAATTGTATGCGCATACAGACAAATATATATATGTTCGATTATACGTAGTTTGTTTTTGTTTTAACGTGTTCTAATACAAGAACTATCTATTGTTATATCCGGATACCGATTTTGAGATTATAATTGGGAATAAAAGCAGAGAGTATTATACGGTCGGGCGCGTTTGACTGTACTTTACTTACTTATTTAAAATAAAATGCTTGTATTGGCTGACGAATAATGGACTAGGGGTTAATACTAGTGAAACCGAACTAGTCCTTTTCACTAACAAGTACAACATTCCATCAGTTGGGCTCTAACTAGTGACAAAGCTAAGTAGCTTAGCATACACCCCAATATGAAGCTTAACTGGAATGCCTATATTGAAGACAGAGCAAGCAAAGCCTCAGTCGCCCTCTTTACATGCAGGAAAACGATCGGCCTTAAATAGGGCCTTGAGGGTTACTCATATCATCGTTAGCTTTATACTACCATTATCAGGCAAATTCTTCTGTTTGGGGTAGAAGTCTGGTGATCCGCCCTCAAAGGGGGGAACACACACAGCTTCTCTTCTGTTGACTTCTGTAGAAGCAATGGTAATAGAAGAAAATACAGTAGCACACTTCTTCTGTCACTGCTCACCTCTTTGCCAAGATAGACATCGTTTTTTAGGGTCATACTTTTTAAACAAGCTCTTAGAGCTATCTATCTCATTTGTTTTGGTGATTTCAATGCTCGCACAGCCAAATAACCTAACCTATTGACTGACTACATATGGAGTCGATACTGACTAAATTCAAACTTGTAGCTCTTACCATCTCTGAGATTTGTTTGTTCATACCGATTGATGGATAGACAGGCGGACATGGCTATATCGAATCCGTAAACATTAATTAACTACGGACATCCTTAAAAAATCAGTCGGTGTGAGTTGTAAGTTTTAAATTGTTTTGCCGTCACTAACGTATTCGGTAACGAAGGGACTTTAGGAGATTTTTGATGTTTGGAAAGACGAACCTTTTTAGCTGTACACGTCCGCGACAGGTTCAACCCTCTGTTGTCCTTGGAGACAATCCATCTGCATTCAAAACAATAATTTTGCCATACGAAAAAGTGAAAAGCGAACTCAATAAACACCAAAAGCAAGGGATCAAAAAGGTAAAGAAAAATCTTTTAAGAACACACTAAAAAATTAAAGAAAAAAAAAAATTATTGAAAAAAAACGCAAAGAAAGTTAAACGCGTCGCGCAACAAAACGTTTGTTTACATCTTGAGAAAACCAAAAATTTTAAAAAGGACACAAAGAAAAAATCCAAATTGAAAAAAACGCGTGCAGCTTTGCAGCGTAATCCAAAGGAAAGATAGCCATGGAAGGCGCAACATCGAACGTAAAAATAAAATAAACGTAAAAATAAAATAAAAAAAATAAAAGTAAGAGAAAAAATATTCTCTTTGCGGGGAAAAAAAGGCAAAAAACATTTGACGGCGCTGCTCAAAGTATTTTCTTTTATTTTTTTTACGTTGTGTCTGCCTTTTTGGGCAAGTGCCTGGAAAGCAGCAGTGGGATGGATTGCAATTCTAAGTTGGGAGGAGTTGGACTTTTACTAGGACCGGGAAAATTTCTACATCTCTCGTACTCGTTTCTTTTAGTCTGTCGTGCAGCAAAATCCGTGAACTCAGACAGCATCGGTTTGAGTTTGGTCAGTTCTCGGCTGATACTCGTCGAGTGAAAGTACAGTAGGTTTGGCTGCGGATTCACGACAGGGTACGGTTCTGGGGCATGAGGTCGGTTAAACAATGGTAAATGCGATGGTTCTGTTAACTCTTCCTGAATCGGACGAACACTCAGAGCTAACGAGGATACTAGAATCCAGTTAATTTTTATTTGTTAAGGTCACAAATATTGAAGGTCAGTCTGTTTCCAGTAGTAAATTTAAAAAATTGTGATTGTTACAAGCTTTTTTTATTAAAACTACAAAATAACAAGAAAGAAAAGTACAGTCGAACACGCCCGACCGTATAATACTCTCTGCTTTTATTCCCAATTACAATGCTTAAATCGGTATCCAGATATTACAATAGCTAGTTCTTGTATTAGAACACGTTAAAACAAAAAAAAAAGCTAAGCATATTCGAGCATACATGTGTTTGTCTGTATGTACATACAAAATCGTTTGACGTTAAATGTATGCACATACATAAGTGTGCATGAATACTATTGGTCGGCACGACTAGCGCTGTCTCTCTCGCACTCATTGCTCTCGAATAAAATCTTTGTTGCTTCATTTCTTTCTTGTTTATAGTCGGATTCTTATGAAACTTTCAAGAGAGTTTGACATGATACGTCTTCAAACGAATCATAAATAACAACACTGTACGATAAGAATAAATGCTGTAAAAACGGCATGCAAGTTTGAAATTTTCTTTTAATTTTTGCAGAAAAAGGGGGCGTGGCAGCCCAAAATTTTTGATGTCATTGCATTTATGCGGTCTCTTGGAACACGTGTACCAAAATTGGTATTCCTAGGTGCCATAGTTACTGAGATATTCGCCGAAAACATAGATTTTTTTCGAGGTGTGACGGGTTTTTTACTCATTGTGGGCGAATGGGGCGTGGCATCGAAAAAAAAAAGATTATTGTATTGACTGACTAAATATCGAGTCGATTGAGACCAAACTCGAACTTGTAGCTCTTATCATCTCTGAAATCTGTGTGTTCATACGGACATGGCTATATCGACTCGGCTTGTTGCTGATCAAGAATATATATACTTTATGGGGTCTGCCACGCCTCCTTCAACCTGTTACATACATTTGCACAAACCCAATATACTCTTGCAGAGAGTTTAATAATTACCCTACTCATTTAAAGAGGAATCTCTGCCGATTTCCGACCTCAAATTATAACTTTGACGAAAATAAGCAAGAACTTAATACTTTGTTCCGGCACCTTATAAACTGTGCCTAAATGCTACACAAGCGCGACGGGGACAGAGGCGTGGTCAGGACGTGGGTGGACGGAAGAAGGGAATTTCTAATACTCACATCAACATTTCCATTCCACATGTAGTGCATGCCAACGGCTGCCCCAGGATCATGGTGGGTCTGCCCAGTCATGTGCTCGGCCATCACAGCGCTCATCCAGTGGACCAGTCCTTGGGTCGGATTTTGTCCCTGTACTCCGCCGATCGGCATGTTGACAGCGGAAACAGCAGCAGCAGCAGCGGCTGCCACAGCACCAGCGGTTGTGTTGTTGTTATTGTTACTTTGGTTGCTGTTATTGTTGTTGTTGCAGTTGTTGCTGCTGTCGTGAGTTTTACACGTGGCAGCAGCCGTTGATGATTGCTCTGCCGTTTCCGGTGGTGACTTTATGGAATTGCCGTAGTTCGGACGCGTTTGTGATGCGGGCTGTGTTTGAGTTTGATTCAAATTAATTGCGGACACCGTTGTCGCTTGTTGGCCGTCGTCAACGGGTGGTGTAGGCGGTGTTCCCGGCGCTGAGCCTGGCAAAATAGATGACCCAAGGCCGGACTCGCCGTTTTGGTCCGAATTATGCTGATTGTTGTTGTTGACGTTGCTATTGCTGTTACCGTTGATGCCTTCGCTATGCGGTCCGTTGTCAGCTGACCATCCGTAGCCGTTGTTATTATTGTTGTTGTTGCTATTAGAAGGTTTCTGAAAATATAAAATTTGTTTTTATTTTTTTGCTTGAATAGAAGGGATATTCACTTTTTGTTTTTGTTGTTGGCTTGAGCATTGAGCATAAAAAATGAAATGATTTTTTGTTGATTATTCACTTTTTATAAGGAACTTGGTTGTTGCTGTTTTACCAAAACATAAACAAGTTTTTGGCCACCCATAATTAGCGTAAGCAAGCATTCCAAATGTATTTTTCTTGCTCTTTCCCTATTTTAACATCGGTTCAAAAAAAGTTTGAGTCAGGTTGATTTTCAAAATTACATACTTCAATTGGATTTTAAAGTTAATTAAGGCACTTCCAATAAATTCAAAACAGAGCTAAACTATCCTGTACTTTATCCCTACCGTATAAAGTACAGGATAGTTTAGCTTTCAAACTTTTTTTACTTTCATAATATAAAAAATAATTAATATTTGTTTTTAAATATAAGTATTTTAAACATTATATTTAAAATATTACTTTGTTGATCAAATAATAATGCTTAAAATAATTAATACTTAATAAATGAACAATATTTATAAACTTTGGATTTGGTTCAAGAACTAGATTTTTCTATTGATTAGATAGTTGAATTATAAATACATTTTAACGTAGTAAAAAATTTGATTGATATTTTACACTTTTGTATTGTAAGTGATATTTTAAAAAAATTAAATGCTCTCTTCTATACTAACATGCATAGTTTCCAGTAATTTAATTTTTTTAAGGACCTCTATCAGCTCTGCAGAATCCTCTCTATCCTGGCCGAACTTCGCTGACTCCATGGCGACCGCACAAACGGCGGAGAACAACAAATTACTGGGCAGTTGCGAATGCTTTCGTTGGGATGGAGATGAACTGGTAGTTCCATCCCTGAGTGGGGATGGTGTTTTGGGGTAGAAGTGGCAGCCATCGGGATGCTGATGGTGTTGCTGAAAAACTGCGTTCGCGAAGAGGTTCTTGTAGAATTCGATTGGCGTTAAGATATGTGAAGGCTTAGGCGGAACAGTTTTAAGTGCGTCCATACAGTTGTCGAGAACGGTGGCGCGACGACGCCTCAGCTGACCCCTGAGCATGGTGAAGTTTCAGCACGTGCGACACTCAAAAGTAGACAACACGTTACTTTAGTTGACTAAAATTCACTTTCGTTTTTCGAGTGGTGAGTTTCCAATTTTCCCAACGATTTGTCTAACTTTTTGTTATTTGAATTGCATTCGCACACAAATCCGTAAAAAAACCACAAGTAAAAACAAAAACAGGATGAATTCCAAAGAAAACATCAAAAAACTCGTAACAAAAACGTATACTTTTTTCAACTTATTTCTCAGTCTATTTCTTTGAATAAACTTTTATTTTATTTGAGGGGGTGCACAAGGGGTGGCACAAGTTTTCAAAGCTTTTGATATGCTTTTTTTTATGTGTGCCGTTTTTTTTGCTTCCCAGCAGTATTTTTTTAAAAATATTTTTAGATGCAGTTTTGCAAAACAAATCATTTTTGCCGAAAAACGCCAGCAAATGACCTTGAAAAACTTTTGCCCCTAAAACGTGTTTGTTTCTTTTATGAGTATTTTATTTTGCTTTCTTTCCATTATAATTTGTTTTGCATTGTTGTTTAGTTTACAGTTTGTCTAGTAATTTTCTATGTATATTTGATGCTTCACTCCTGATATTTATTTTCCATTTCCATTGCAGTAACAGCATTGTGTGACGTTTATAGGAAATGACGTTATGCTTTTACTTTTATGTATTAGTTTATTTTAACTTAAATCGTTTACTGGTTTGAAAAAAATATGGTTTACTGGCTAGCTAAGTAGTTATTATAATCACAAGTGTCAAAATAGTTTTTCAAAATGTTAAACGTTAAAGTAACAAGCTTTAGTAAAATGTCGTATAAAATTAATTATCTAACAAAGATGTTAGTTTATTAAAAACTATTATATTAAAAAAAAATATATATATAAATAAATGAAAAAGTACTCATGTAAAATATTGTTAAATCATGTAGATTCAAATATAGAAACAAAAAGAAACGCAACTAAAATGAATAAAATATAAACACTTCGTTTATCGTTTGTCTTATTTAAACACCTGTTTTTATACTCTCTGCAAGGGTATATTGAGTTTATGCAACGTATGTAACAAGCAGAAAAACGCATGGCAAACCCCATAAAGTACATACTATATTCTTGATCACCTTCACAATCCGAGTCGGTATAGCCATGCCATGTTTTTGGCGAATGTCTCAGCAAGTATGGCCCTTAGGAATACAAATTTTGTTATGCAGGTTTCTAGAAACAGCATAAATGCAATGTCATTTCGAAATTTGGGCTGCCCGCCCACTTTTCCCATAAGAAATAAAAAACTTATCGGGCTTGCATGCCGTTGTTAAGGCATTGTCCATATCGTATAGTATTGTAATTTAAAATTCATTTGGAGACGAAATGTATTAAACTATCCCGAAAGTTGCATACAAATCCGACTATAATCAAGAAAGAAAACACGTAACAAAGTTCATAACTAAGCGCAATGTGTTCACGCGAGACAGAAACATTCAATCATGTGAACGAACGGTTTATATACATATAATGGTGTGCATACACATAACGAAAAATGAATATGTAATAACTACATATTATGTATGTGCGTTAATACAAAATGGTGTATGTTCAATTAGGCTACAATTACTACTACTATCCATTGTAATCCCACGATACCGATTTCAATAATATAATCATACCATAGAGTATTATAGTCGGGCGTGTTCGATTGTAGTTTTTTTTTTGGTTAACTTACTTAAATTAGTTTATTTAATATATTTTAGATTTCTTATAATTATTATTATTATTATTATTATTATTATTATTATTATTATTATTATTATTATTATTATTATTATTATTATTATTATTATTATTATTATTATTATTACTATTATTATTATTTTTATTATTATTGTTGTTGTTATATTTTTCGTGTTTTTTGCACTATTAAATTTAGGAATTTTTCTTGGTGATTTTTGGCACTTTCTGTAGGAACTTTAGTTGCAGCACTTAACTAGTTTTTAGTTTGTTACATTCAGCTTTCCTTGCTTCGATGGTATTCAGGAGTTATTTTATTGAATTAATGTCATATTAACTATATTACGAATACTCCTCTGGAACAGAACACTTGTTTGATGCGTAGCACTTCAAAATTATAAAAAAGATCACTGTTTTCATATCCGTCGTAATGTCTCTAATTTTCGCGGGTTTCCTTTCACTTCAAATTTGTCTATAGACACACGTCATGCATATGCCTTGGCGGTATGCCCTGTCGAATCAGTCAGAATGTCGATAGGGATGCATGCGTATGAGTGTGGTAGTTTTCGAGTCCTTGAATCAGTCCCGTCCGTCTCTGTCTTGCAGTCAGTGAACGTGGGATAGCTTGCAACAACTGAACAAGAGGAACTCAAAGGGCACCAGCTAAAGCAGCCGCAAAAGAAATTGCAAACGCGCGCGAAGCAGTCAAATATGTATACAAGGAACAATACAAATACATCCACATTCACGTACACATGCGAGCACACAGTGTATATATGTGTAAAAGTGTTTGTATGTTGTGAATGTTTTCCTTCCTCATTTTTTTTTTCTACTCGTAGCTAGCGTCTTTGCCATGTCAGAGCAATCTCAGAGTAGTCGTTGCTTTCGTTGTTGTTTTTTATGTTGTTGCATTTTTTTGCAATCCTTTTTTCCTTATTTTATAATTTGCTCCTTGCTCCTTTTTTATGCACGCTGCCGTTATAGAGACATACATTTGGAGCGCACTGCAACATTTTCTTGTAAGAAAACGAAGCGTATAAAAAAATATAGCTGAATTTGCGCGATGTCCTGCAGGCAGTTGTGGGCGATAAAGATGGATATGGGAAGAGGGCGCAAGGAGCTGTGAGTTGGGAAGGGGAAGTGAGTTCCATGTAAGGAAGATGAAGCTTTAGTATTACTAGGGTTCAACGCGGCAGTTTGATTTTCTTTTATTCGGTTTGCCCACGTTTCTGATCTTTTATTGTGTTTTCTTGCTGCTTCTATTTCATTTTATATATAAAACCATTGGGAGGGTGTGTGTGATGGATGTTAAAGTGTTCCTAAGAACCATTATTGTTCTTACTGAAGATAAGTTGGGTGTTGAGCATTACATACTCTTTGCGTAAATACAAATAAGTCGGTTACTAAGAAAATGCTTCTTTCAAGGTATCAAGGTACCAGAGTCATTATATCTGCTCATTGTTGCACTACAAAACTTAAAGGTCAGGCAACAACTAATAAATCCTAAATGAAGTCAAGTGAAATTCATTCGAATTTCTTGACAAAGGGAACTTTATGTATCTCAAGTGAAGCGGCACATAAAGTATATGAATATTTTAATAAGTTTTAGTGAAAAGCAAACAGACTTAGAGCAGAAGGTCAAGCTCAATTTTCACACCATAGGAAGATGCTTTTAGGCCAAGTGCAACGCAAGCTTGAGGCTAGTTATGATTACAGTAATGCAGTCCATGTGTTTTTGTGTTGTTTTTAGTGTTTTCTGTAATCGCGTGGCGCCACCTAGCGTGTTGATAGTATAAACACGCGACGCGGACTCGGCACGTCGCGAGACGACCAATATATTTGGCCAAACCCAAGTGAACTGAAGATAACGACAAATGCAGCCCGCCAAAGGCAACTCAGCGCCACAAACACATGCAACAATCGACGACGACGGCGTCGCCGCTATCGTCGACTGCACAAAAAGCAGCGAACCATGTTCGTTGTTGGAGCAGTAACAACACCAACTAAAATGGCGCGCGTGAAAAGGAAACTCAAGAAGTAGAATCAAAAGCCAGGTCCAGGACACACAGAAGCTCACAAACACACATACACACTGAGAGTTAAAAAATCCAAGCAAAATTGTGAGTGTGTGTGTGTATTTCTCTCGAATTTTTTTTCCCATCACATGGAGCAAAAAATAGCAGCGACTGAAAGAAATACATTGCAAAAGGTGTCCACGAGCAAAAAACGAAATAATAACAAAAAGTTGTAAAAGAAAAGCGAAACCGTGTGATGTTCTGGCTGACAAACACACACAGCAGTAGCAGCAGCAGCAACACCGAAGAAAGGATAAAAACGTTCAGCAAGCACGCGGACTGCACTGCTAGCGTCAGCGTCAACGTCTGCGTCAACGCCCACGTCTACGACAGAGTTTCGCCGTTAAAATTGCATGAGCTCCACTTTCTTTTTCTTCATGTTGTTTATTATATTCTTGTTGTTGTTGTTTTTGTTGACTGAGAATTTGAAATAAATACTGTATTTATGATATTTGCACAGCTTGTTTAGTATTCTTGCAAGGATTTGTTTTGAAGCTAACAAGTGTGTTCTCAATCCAGTCTAACTTCTTACTCCAATTTCTAGCTTAACTGTCCCATATAACAGCTCGAGTTTCTACATTGTTTGGATAATTCTTAAGCACAGGAAACAACTATGCCTTGCGTTTACCTTTCTTTAACTACAAAAAAACTTAATATTTCTTTTGCTTTATTAGTTTTTCGTCGTCATCCAACGTCGACATCGTAAATGCAATGCGCGTATAAAAGTATAAAACAAGTAAGAAAAGTACAGTCGAACGAGCCCGACCGTATAATACTCTCTGCTTTTATTCCCAATTATAATGTTAAAATCGGTATCCAGATATTACAATAGATAGTTCTTGTATTAGAACACGTTAAAACAAAAAAAAAAGCTAAGCATAATCGAGCATACATGTGTTTGTCTGTATGTACATACAAATTCGTTTCATGTTAAATGTATGCACATAAATATGTGTGTATGAATACTATTGATCGGCATGACTAGCGCTGTCTCTCTCGCACTCATTGCTCTCGAATAAAATCTTTGTTGCTTCATTTCTTTCTTGTTTATGGTCGGATTCTTATGAAACTTTCAGAAGAGTTTGACATGATACGTCTTCAAACGAATCATAAATAACAACACTGTACAATAAGAATAAACGCTTTAAAAACGGCATGCAAGTTTGAAATTTTCTTTTATTCCTTGCGAAAAAAGGGGGCGTGGCAGCCCAAAACTTTTGATGTCATTTCATTTATGCGATCTCTAGGAACACGTGTACCAAAATTGGTATTCCTAAGTGCCATAGTTACTGAGATATTCGCCGAAAACATCTATTTTTTTCGAGGTATGTCTAGTTTTTTGCTCATTGTCGGCGAATGGGGCGTGGCATCAAAAAAAAAAAAAAGATTCCTGTATTGACTGACTAAATTTCCAGTCGATAGAGACCAAATTCGAACTTGTAGCTCTTACCATCTCTGAAATCTGTGTGTTCATACGGACAGACAGACGGACAGACGGACATGGCTATATCGACTCGGCTTGTGACGCTGATCAAGAATATATATACTTTATGGGGTCTGCCACGTCTCCTTCTGCCTGTTACATGAATTTACACAAACCCAATATACTCTTGCAGAGAGTATAATAAGAATCCTGTCCAGTACTAGATGCATATGTTTTTGTGTGCTCGGATTTCAATGTTTCTTGCAATAAGCATATTCCCTTTACTCACGCACACAAAGATGACATAGAAACCGTATTCATTGAACATTAGGATACGGGGCTCCTTTAGCAATTGGTAAGATGCAGATATAATAAGGTGTGCTTTTGTGGTCAGAGACAAGAATTGGGTTCGTCGATAATTGAAATGGATAAATAAGAAGTAGGAAATGAACGGAAATTTGGGTAAATTTACTAAAATTGGTAAATTAACTACTATTTCTAAATCATACAGAAAGTACTATCCTCATTGTTCAAAAAAATTAACTGATTTACCAATTTTATTGCTACCAAATTATGCTCAAAACTTAAAAAAATACTTTTTTTTGGGTCAGAAATAATAAAATTAAATTTGGATAAGATAGTTGTATTACACAAAACATTACTTGGTCTTAATTAAGTCAAACCTGAATCAAATGAAGGACAATTTGAGGCTTGAACTTGACCTACCCTTTACGAGTTCCTAAACGCTGAGCTCCAGCCAATCCTGAAAAACCCACAAGTAGTTTTCTCTTGCCATAGGGACATTTCCATAAAGGACATTTCCTGTTTATACGAAGCTACATGTTTCATGCTACTTGTTGCATGTTTAATATCTAATTTGGACATGAGAGACTTTTCCATTCAAGCTTTGCAATAAAAGCTTTAAAGTTTTTCCGGGCACTTTCGATTTGTACTTATGGTATATCCTGTACACAAACCATACAAAATATCCTTCGAGTCTCCCATAAAAAACCAACCGTGGGTTTGAGCGTTTTCATGCTCAACAGATTGAAAAAAAACCGCTCAAATGCTCTTCAAATTTTATAAAGAGAATAAAGCTTCTTTCTCTCACTTCACCCTCACTTTATTCTCTTCATCTCTCACTCAGTGTATCTTGGTGTGGGTGAGTATGCACATGCTCACATAATGGGCGTGTTTGTTAACATGTTTCTTACTCGCTTTCGTTTTCTGTTCTCTTTCTCTTTTTTGTTGCCTTTAAGTGTAATTGGATGATTTTATGAAAATTGATTCGGAGCACGCCCCTTTTAAGGTGGCAAGTGCAGGTGCCCCCAATCCACTAAAGAACGGCAAAACACAAGTGGCATATTCACTTGTTTTTAGATAATTATAACTCACCCTAAATTGATGCTCCACGGGGCAGTCTAGACTTAAAGCATAGTCCTCGACGACAGCGCCCAGAGAAGATGCGGATGCCTCACCGAAAACTTGCTCGATCTTTATCGGTGGACTTAGTACGGCTGAGCACGGTCCAGAGGTGGTTGTTGTACCTAGATCCTGATTGATGAAACCAACTGCGGAAGCTGCAGCGGCTGCAGCAGCAGCTGCTGCGGCGAATGTGCTCTCAACAATTATTGGAGTCGCCTCAGGGACTTGACCAAGTCCAGCTGCATGGCTACTGCTGAAGGGAGTGCAGGGCGTTGGTGGGCAGGGCGTGGCCACGTGACCTTCATGGTAGGGTGTCACAAGGAATGAAGGATACGATCGAAACTGATGGTGGTGGTGGTGGTGATACTCGGTGTGTGGATGATGCGCCAGCTGTGGTCCTTTGTACCAGGTACCTTGCATAATCATTTAAACTGATTAACTCCCGGGTTCTCCAACAGTTACACCCACGATTTGTAATCAATATCTTAAGTTCTTCAATTGGTTCACTTTCTTTTCACACTATCACATTTTATGCTTTTAATTGCATAATTCAGGATTTTCTTTCATGGAAATCTTAACTTATTTATTTTTTATGTTTTGATATGATATTGAACTAATTAAAACTATGGCAATTAATTTTACTTGTTCGAAATTTTTGTCAAATCTTCATTGTATTTATTGAATATACGATATAAGATATTCACTAGCTTCCATTTGGTTAACACTAACTAGGTTTTAACACATAAATGTATAGTATTCCGAAGGGAAACAGGAATCAATAGATTATTTAATATTCGAATGAGATTCTAATTACCAAACTTTTATATATACATTTATATCTAGCAAACAATTTTCGTTTGCAGAATGTTTATTTTTCGATCTGCAAAAAGGTTATAACTGATTTTCTTTTCAAAAATATTCCCGACTAGACTAGAATATAAAACTCTTTTTCGTAAAATGTTTTATATCTTCCTCCTAACTTTCTTCCATAAAACAATTTGTCATAAATGTATTTCGTAATAATCACTTTTTACTTAAAACGGTTACTTTTAAACTGAAATATTTTGTAAGACGTTGTGATATTTGATTTAGTTGACTCTCTTTTCAGCACATAGCACATGCTATAAGATAATAACCAGAGTCGAGCGTAACTAATTGCACGGACTTGTTCACATTATATATGTTCATTTATAGCCACAATTATTCACAACTGAACGGTATTTGGTTTATTTCGAATCTGATTAATTATATTCATATTATTTGTTTGACCCAGACTCAGCTCACAGCGCACTGAACTTTTTTGATTTCTGCTTTATTGTTGTGCTTGATAATTGGTTACACTTTTGTTTTGTTGGACTTTAGCGCGCTTGGTTATTGTGATGTAGCAAACAGCTGCAATTGCGGGATGGCAAAAATGCGTTGCACTTGACGACTACAACGGAATTCTTCGCGTAACGCACAAAAACTCAGAGCCTGCCGTGTACGAACTGCTCTTAAGTCAGACTTGAAGCTTCGGACTTCACCTATACGCGCACGCTTGTTCGATTGCAGTGTAGACTGGATACTAGAGTGGATTCTCGAAACTGGACACAGGATAGTTGGATACTCTGTTACTCAGATACTCTGAGAGACTTAGTGTGCCAGCTTAATTTGGCACTCGTACTGTGTGTGTGGAGCAGCAAGCAACGGTCCAAGCAAAAAGTTGCTGCCACCTCGCAAGTGTTCTGAACTCGAATGCTGAGTGCTGCCACGAAAAAAACATTCAAATGCCTCGCCGCCAAGCAGCCAAATCGCAGCCACTGCGACGACGACGATGACGACGGCAGAGACAGTGGCCCCACGAGTACTCAAATACATTTGTATATACACGCATACATCATCTCACTCACATACATAGCAGAAGCTCTTTTACTCTCTAAGCGGCTGCTGCGCTCTCGCTCTGACGGTGCACTTTGGGGGAAACGGAGACGACGCATGCGCAGCTTTTTACTCCTTTTTGATGCGAGTAACAAACGAATGTAAAAAAAGTAAGAGAAACAAAAAGCTGTCTCACCTCTTGTCTCTTTCTTTGTCTCTTCACTTCTTTCTCGATTGCTCTGTGTTATACGAAAAAAATTGTTTGTGGTTTTTCGTGTTGTTTAGTTTTTGCAGCTTCGAGCTGCTCTTGAGCAACTTTGATTTGATTTTGTGTTTTTTTGCTTGAGTGCTTTTACTTGACTTTGAGCATGAATGAACGTGTTGCTGCAAGTTGTGCATTGTGCATGACAGAATATAAAAAAATATATTATTTATAAATTTAAACACTTCACCCGAAAGAAGGCGTATCATTCAATACTAAATTTTGATATTTTGATCAAACAACATTTTTAATTTTCTGCTGTTTATTTTTCGTCAAAATTCCAAATATCATTTTTGGTAAAAATTTCTTTTAATAAGTTCCGGATTTTACCATGGCAGATCCCAATGAAGAAAACGTCTCTGAGCCTGGGGAATTACCGCCTCCTGAGGAACCACAAGCTGGCTTAGAAAATCCTCGGTTTACAAATGAGGAAATTACAAAAAATCAAGGCAAGGAGGAGAAAAGGCCAACAAAAAATGGAAAAAATGAACTTGAAAATGAGAGGACAATGAGTGAAAACGTTTTCAATGAACAAAACCCCGATAAGGATCAAGGTAATGAAGACGTCGATCCAGATGCAAACAATTACAAAGATAATGGAGATGAGAACGACAGTGAAGGGTCAAGTAATTTGTCCTATGGTGCTCAAATTTTCCGCGCCATTATCTTTTTTGTGGTAGGGTGTACTATAGTTTCAGATCTAACAGGTGTCGTACTCTGGCGCTGCCTGGAAAACAGAAATCATTGAGTAGCAGTAAATGGCAATAACGATATTTAGTAATTGACTATTCTCAGAACTTGGTGTATGTTCGGAACTTGATTTGTTTAAAATTATTTACGTTACAATTAGCAGAAAGCAGATTTCAGATTTATAAACAAATGTAAACACAAATATAATTCAATGATTTTACAATATATGTTGTCTCAGTATTTGCCGTCCTCTCAAATATAAAGATTAAATTATTTCATCAAATTCAGGATTAACCTACAGCAATTAGTGGGCGGAGTGTGCACGTGCAAAAAAATGATGCTTAAAAGGCCTCCGAGAGGATGGACACACATTAACCCATTGACCAAGTTTGGGGATCGCAATAATGAGTTTTTAATACATGTAATATTCAAATTAAAATGTTTGCAGCAACTGGAAAAATGTGCAAGCACAGCAAAAACGAAAATCAAATCCACAACCGTATGAATACTCTTTTTTCATGCCCATACTCTCATACACACATATAAACACGGCCAATAATCGGACGTATTCGTTTCAAGTACACATAAAAACACTCACTAGCAATGCAAGCGAAGCTCAAGAGCTGCCAGCAAAAAGCAAACGTGCGCTCTTTAAAACTGAGAGCACGAGAGAAAGTGCGAGCAAGAGCGCAACAGCAAGACAGCTATTCGTGTTAACGGTGTGAGCAGTGCAGCACTTCTAAGGCGGCGGAATTTTTATTGGAGCGCATGGCGTTTCTTTCCTTCTGTTCGTCTCTGTTTTTGCGTCTCTCTATTGCTCGCCTTTGGATTGGCATTTTTTCTACAGCCACTTCAACGACGGCATTGATTTTTCTTCTCTTTTCCACATGGCCGCTATGTGCTGTTGTCGCTCCGCATGCTGTTTGTGCAGTGTGCGGGCGAAGAATTAAAGAAGATTTTCGGCTCGCTCTCTGCTTGACAACTCCAGCTATCCCGTGGGGAAAAGTGACTGCATAAAATTAAAAAAGGTAGCCTGCATGGCATTATGCAATGTCAGGTTAGTTAATCAATGCAACGGCAACAGCAACTGGAACAGCAACTGCAAACAGCGCAGTGCACAGCCACCTGGGAGATTATGCTGCAGTCCAGTCTAAGTGGAATGCGAATCGCTAGCAATGTTGCAATCTTTGCCATTTTTGTATTATAAGGAAATTGCTATATTTAGTGTTCGAAAATCCATGCACCGACGGCAACTGAACTACATCAACTCCATTAAAATTAATCACCGTCTACAGCCGCTTATCAGTAAATCAGTAAATTTGATTATTCCATTCAATCAATTCATGAATTTAAAAAAAAAAAAAAAAACTCTGCAATTAGGTAATTTTTTATGTTCTGTCACAAAGTGACGATTAGCATTTCGTGTCAATCTCCATTTGTTTAAGGGCAATCACAATTTTCTTTATCGTCCTTTGTCTGTCATTGCACTTGTTTGCACTGTCATCAGTGCAATTTTTACTTGGTCTATTTTGTAAATAGTATAAATGTTGTATATTGGATAATTGTCTAAGAAAGCTCATGTACCATTGAAATGCAATATACTTGAATACAGAAATTGTGAAAATAAAATGTAAAATACTTTAAGATAATGTACAATATATTAACATGAGATTGGACTATACAATAATTTCTTAACTGTTGAACTGCCGGACTAACTGGGTTTCTAAGCCTAGACAACAGCAATAATATTAATTTTAAGCAAATAATGTTTTACTATTAAACATAATATACATTTTTAATACAGTGGAATCCTGTCATAACGACACTCAAGGGACCGACGATTTTACGTCGTTATACCCGGTAGACGCTTTAACCATATGGAGCAAAAAAAAAATATTTTTTTTATTGTTGTCATGTTTGCAAATGGCTTAAAAAACAATATAATTTTTTAATCAAAACAAAATATATATTAAATTTAATTCAAAATTAATACGCTCACCAGCTTCCAAACGCAGAATTATTTGCATTTTCTGCTCAACGGAGAATCAATTTCGTTTTGACGACATTGCCTAATTGACGAGTGTGTACTAAATGAGCACTTTTTTGCTCTCTAATTGACATTTTGAGAATTTATGCATAACATTTTTTTTGGAAAAAGGAGAAAAAACTGTATTTTTTTTCAGCACGTCGCAATAGCCGGTTGAATTGTGAAAAATATCGTCGATAAAAGCGGTCTGTCGTTAAAAGCGGAGTCGCACTAAGCGGAGGTTCTTTCATACAAGCTGGTATGGGGACCAAACAATTCATCGAGTTTTCGTCGCACTGACCGGTCGGACGCTTTAAGCGGAGTCGTTATAATCGGATTCTACTGTACTATATTTAGTTATAAATATGGTAAAGTACGAAATTTATAATTTTCGCATAACGTTCTTTCAAGATTATTATTATTTGGCAAAATTAAAACACAATTTGTTCTAGAAACCACATCCGTCCTAAATTTCCATAAGACAAATCAAGAATTAAAACTGAAACATTCACAAGACATTTCGAAAATTTAAGAAATAACAGCAGAAACCGCAAATGGATATCTTGAAAATGCATTATGAAACGTTTCAGAATGGATTGTACACAGCCAGGACAAAAACAGCTGACGAAGTAAGCAAAGCATTAAAATGAAAAACCGCAACAGTTCTGCCCTGGGCTCTGGTCTTTTGGTTTAAGTCGGAATCGTCATGGTTGGCCATGGACGCCAAATCGGTTGACAGACTGGCTGGCAGCACCGAAATGGCGCAGGAGCAGCGTTGCCACATGGTTGAACCAACGAGGCACCGCTGGTGCATGGCCTCAAGTGCTCCGCCTTTTTTAATGTGCACATAGCGAGCAGGCGGCAGCCAACCGCGATTTGCCGATTGGTTGAAACGGGTTGAAACCAGTCAGTAAGTGAGATGGCCACGCCGTACATTAGCTGCTCACAAGTGCGAGCGAGTGGCGAGACAGTAGACTTGAAACGTGAAAACAACTTTATCATTGGGACCTGCTGAGCAAGAGGGCGACATAAAGCTGACAAGCAGTGCGAGTGGAATAGCTTTTAATTTAAGAGCGCATTGTTGCTCTCTCTGCGCTCTTAAATGAAAGAGAAGACAACACGTGTTGTTGGCTTGCGAAATATTCGAGTTTTTGTTTTCCTATCGGAAGCGTATTTTGTTAATTTAATTTAACAAAAACGTTTTGTTTGTGTTTTTTTCGTACCAACGGCTTTTTGCACTCCTCATAAAGTTGGAATCAGCAAATTTTATCGCAACAACAACCAGGCACAACTTTGAATACGGTGAGCACTCACACACGGACAACTTTTGCTGTTGTTGTTGTCTTCGTTGTCGCTGTGTCTGTTTATCCAGCTGTACATGTTGAATTTGTTATTAAATGACTTTTGCCGTTAAGTTTTAATTGAAATATCACATATTTTGTGATTGCAATTACAATCACCATAACAAATGTACTTGAAGTAGATCTCAATTTATCATTCCTCTTTCTGTGATTACTCCAAGTGTAGTTGACTTCGCTTGTCCTCTGATTGATCTTCTGCAAATCGACTTCAGATCTCGCTTTTATTAGGATATAGCGATGTCCGTCTGTGCGTCCGTATGAACACCTGGATCTATTAAACTACAATGGCTAAAGACACCAAATTTGGAATGAAAGTCCGTCTTTATGTCGGGCAGATCAAGTTAATTTCAAATTTTTGCCCCGCCCTTTACCGCCGACAAATTGTAAAAAACTATTGTCAGTTCACTGAAAACTATGTTGAAATCATGATAACTTCGACACTACTAAAGCTATTGTGACCAAATTCATACGATATAAGTGTATAGTACCATTATACCTATCCTCTTCAAGTTTGATCGGAAAACTTCAGCCTATAGCTAAAATAGGAAAAATCGGTTTAATATATTACATCTGTGTGAAGACATGTAGTGTTCGTTAAGCGACTCTAACCAAACTCACATATTATGTGTACATCATCATTAAAATTATCCTTACCAAGATTGGTTCAACTCGGACGACTATAGCCTATAGCTTCCATAGGTCAAACCGGTCGAAAATGAATAATTTGTATGGAAAAATACGTACTGTAATGAGTACGGGATCTTTTGCAGTTGACTTGTTTTCGCTTCAATTAGTTCTGTTGTAATACTCGGATACGGATTTTAATAATATCATATATTCAGGAATAAAATGCAGAGAGTATTATACGGCCGGTCAGTACCTTGAACAACTTCATAAAGTTCTTAACTATTCAAAGCTAAAGTAACACTGAAAGTATGGCCTGTAACTAGTTAACGATCATTTTTAATTAAATCGGACTAACTTAGTTGTATGTGTTCTGTTCCAAGTCCATTTAAATGTACATTTACTTACCATATAACTAATAAAATACAAAAATTTAAATTGGGCTATGTATCGTTAGGAATAAGATTAGCGGATCGCGGTAATGACTTAGCCTAGTTAGTGTAATTATTCTTTAGTAAATGTATTATTTGAGCAGGGCAATGTGGGTTAATTTCAACGGAAAACCAAAGTGCGTAAATGTTAAACGGAAGCCAAGTAACTTTTAATATAGAACTTGCATGCTGTCTTAAAAAACTGAGAAAGTCCGAAAGCAAACTACTTGAAAATAAAATAAAACTTCCGCACGTGACTTCCGCGGCCCTCTCTGATGGGGAGATGAGTAGAATGGCCACTAACGATGGCACTGGGACCATTGAAGCCCAGTCCACAAGTAATAGATCATCGGTGTAATGCAGCTGAGGCGTAGGCGATTAAAAGGTGATTAAATCAATTGTGCACGTCAGGTAGACAGTGTGCTGACAGCGATGAATGACAATAAAGCGGCTTTAGCTAATGCATGATATACAGCTACAGCTATAGTTTCAGAGACTTTTGTTGGCAGAGATGCCAGCTTTTTAGTTGCACTTGTGGGCTCATCTTGAGACATCAGTCAGCTGTCAGTGGAATCGGCTTAGTCTCGATGTTAATGCACCCTAAAAACGTTGACATTTATTGGCAGTTATTTATGGTGGGCATGGTCGAGGCATGGTCCAAAACCTTTTTGGAGGCAGATGCCAATAGTGCGCACCAAAAAGAGAAACCAACCTCGGACAGCCATCTATGGAAAACTCTGTAATTGCACTGAAAGCCACGCCAAGAACTAGAAGAATGAGAAGAAGAAGGTGCCGCATTTGGCACATGAGCTTGGCACGCGCTCTTGACGCTCATTAGAAGGAGCCGTTGGAAGGTTTGTTGTAGTTGGATCCAATGCCGATACAGCATTGATTCGATTCGACGTACCATGCCCAATTCAGTTATGGCCGTTTTTATCCGCAATATGTCCATAAAAAATTAATAATTATTAATTATGACAGTTTATGAGTAAAAGTGTTTAGTCTGAGGCGCTGCCTTATCGGACACTGCCTCTAAGGATTTCAGATGGCTTCAGTTTGTGAAATGGATGCAGGATTTGCTGTCCGATTGTATGATTAATGAGTTCATTAGCATTTCTTTGAATATCTACATATGGGGTGTGTATTCAAATGTTAGCGATTCTTTACTACCCAAAGTGGCTCGACTTCCTGGAAACACCAATGACAACAACTATGACAGGTAGATGATGACTATGAAAACACATGACTCAATCTTTAGTTGGTTCTCAATGACGATTCATGTCCATATAGGCTAGTGTTCGATTTGTAGCAATACCCATAAAGAGGCATCCAATTCCTAACTAGGGATGAGCATCAAATAAATCCCTTTATAGGAGAGGACTACTTATTTACTTATTATGAATGCCAACAAATATGGTTTACACGCATATATTTATACTTTATTCAGAGGATTAAACAACTAACACTCTCGTAAATAATAATGGTTCTTTTTTATTTACGAATTTTTTTAACTGAATAGCTTTTTCAGGATCAATTTTAAAACTAATTCTTAAATCAATTGCTTCTATTTGCAATAAATTTCGAATTACAATTCCTCTCTGGCAAAAGTATATCGCTTTTTGGACGGCAGGAGTGCCTTGAACTTTGATTTATTTATTGGTTTGGGTGTCGTAGAATTCTGGATTTCTTCGTAACTGGAATCATTGTCTACTTGATCTTGCTGCATGGTGCTAGGCCAATTTGTCTCGCCTGAATCTTCTAGAAGATGGAATGCAATATGCAGGTGACCCGAGTAGAGACTGCGAATAAACTCCTGTAGCTTTCCCGGAATGTGTATGTCTTCGTAGTTGGGAAAGAGATACATGTGCACAAAAGAGTCTATGGCAATGAGCGGCAGATCCTTCTCCGATTTGCCTAAGTGATATAGGGGATGAGCAAACTTTTTGCCATCGGCAGTGAGAAAGTTCACATTATCCAGTTCATCCATAAGCTCCGTTTCAATGACTTTTTCGAATTCCTGCATTGATCTCAGGTCATTTTCCTTGT
The DNA here is from genome assembly GCA_035047505.1 of Drosophila parthenogenetica. NCBI lineage: Eukaryota > Metazoa > Arthropoda > Insecta > Diptera > Drosophilidae > Drosophila > Drosophila parthenogenetica. Next base: position 2,909,233 of record JAWNPM010000187.1, on the reverse strand, counting down.
GAAAGAGTATCACGAAGGGACGTCCTTCCTCAGAAATCTCCTCGGCATTGTCAAATGTTAGTTCCCTAACATGCGGTTCACACTTCGACTGAATCCAACTAAGCATTTCATTGAATCTAGTCATGTTACCCGTGTACTCGTTGTCAAAATCTACATTACCATGAGCCAGATTCCGTATGAATGTTATTTTATTTGTTCCCGAAGGATTCAGAGACTTTGCGGATTCACCGAAACTCACATGAAAGTGGCAGTAATCCCGCAAGGTAATAGCGATCTTTCGGAATACCTCGTATTGGAGTAGGTCCTTGTGCTCAAAATAACCTAGGATCAGGAATTTTTGGTTGAGCAGTGAACGGAGATCGTTTATTGAGTGGAAATCTTCTATAGGATCTCGTAGTTGCATGTAAACATATTGAATGATGGCATCTTTTGACCGTTGACCCCGATATTCCTTGTTTCCAACCTTTCCAAACCGCACGATTTTTACTGTCGGAAACTTACCCACATTAAATTTACTTATCATTTCTGGGTATGCACCGCAGTCGACCTTCCCCAATGACAATTTTCCCCCCTCACCAAAAGACAATCTCAATTGATGGGCGGCTGCATCGAAAGAGGGCAGGAAATTCATGCTGAAGCCACACGTGTCCTTGTAAAATAGAATCAGAACCAATTCATTTTCACGAATTATAATATTAATATTCTTGGGATTCAACGCGATCGCTTCACCAACTGTTGTCCCATATAGTTGACAAATTGCCAGAAGAAATTCCAACAAATAAGCGAGTTTTCGACCCATTTTCAACAGAATACAGCTAACAACTACAGTTTTAACTGACATGGCTAGTGGTAACTAAATTATTTTTTAGTGCGATTAAATTTGATTGCAACTCGATCTGTTAAAAATCGATTCGTCTCATGAAATTCACCTCGAACTTTCGAAAATGTTTGGTTATAGAACAATGTTTAATTACGATATTATACTTGATTTCTTGGAATTTCTGTAATGTCTAAATTAATAAACACAATCGGTATTTTAAGCAAAAACTAGGATAATTAACGGATTAATTATGAAAATATTAATCAATTTATTTAATTATACTGTACAACTCCGTTATCTCCTTTAGGACAAATCGGACAAATAGCTAATTTGTAGGAAAAATGGGCATTAAAATGAGAATGTGGTCTATTACTGTTGACTCGCTCGACTGTAGCCTGTTTTTATACTCTCTGCAAGAATATATTGGGTTTGTTCAGGGTAAATAACAGGATGAAGGAGACATGGCAGACTCCATAAAACTGATAGCTGGTCAGCCGATAGTTGATCAGCTTGATAAGCTTAGTCTGGCAAGACAGAACCGTATAAACAAACACATCTGAGAGATGGTAAGAGCTACACCTTCAAATTAAGTCAGTATAGACCACATATTTAGTCAGTCAATACAAGAGAAAATTGAGGTTTTTGACGAATATCTATGTTACTATTGCACTTTAAGAGTACCAATTTTACTATTCAGGTTCCTAGAGCAGCATACATACAAAGATATTAAAAATTTTGGGCTACTATGCAGTTTTTAAGGCTCATCGTACAGTGTTGTTATTTACGATATGTTGGTACAAACTGCACTGAAAGTATAATACAATCAAGAAAGGAAACACGTAACAAAGTTTTAGTTTAAGCGCAAAGTCTATGCATGTTCGTAAGCGAGACAAAAACATACAATCATATTTTCAAACGTTTACGCTGCACATGTGACGTTGCATATGCGGATGTTGGCTGTTCGTACATACATACGAATGTGCACTCATATAATGTCAAATGTATTTGTACGTGCATACAAACAATCAGATTTATGTTCGATTATGCTTATTTATACCCGTTATTCGTATAACGTTATTAATAACATTTTGAAATTGATTAAAGGGTATCGTAAGGCTCCGAGGCGACTATAGCATTCTTTCTTGTTTTATTTGTTTCCACGTGTTATAATACAAGTACTATCCATTGTAATATTATTTAGAATAAAATGCAAAGTGTATTATACGGTCGGGCGTGCTCAAATATATTTTAAGGCCCCGTACTCTAAAAAAGAGTCGAGGGGTCTGTTAGGTTTGTCAGAAATGTCTGTCCGTCCGTCCGTCTGTATGAACACCTGGATCTTTTAAACTACAAGAGCTAGAACGACCAAATTTGTAATAAAAATTCCGTAACTTTCGCGAGCAGATCAAGTTAATTTCAAATCAGTGCCACGCCCTCTACCGGCCCCGCAATAAGCAAAATACTAGACACACCTCGGAAAAAATTGATGTTTTTAGCGAATATCTCCGTAACTATAGCACTTAGGAACACCAATTCTGGTTTTTCCCAGAAGAACTAAAAACTTTTCAAATTTACATGCCGTTTTTAAGGCATTTGCTAATATAGAACAGTATTGCAATTCAAAATATGTTTAAAAACAAATTATATCATACTATCCTGAAAGTTGCATAAAAATCAAATTATAAACAAAAGAACCAGGTAACAAAGATTTACGGTTAAGCGGAATGCCAATGCATGAATACGAGAGAGACAGAAACATACGCTGCGCATGTTTCGCAGCCGTGCCAAGCCATAGTATACATACATACGTACACACATATATACACATGTATGTGCATACATATAATGACAAACTAATTTTTTTTTAATATTTAAATTTTATATTAAATACAGTCAGATTTAAAAATTAATTTTGAATTGGAATACAAGGAGAGTACGGGGTCTCTTACAGTCGGCGTGCTCGACTGTTGCCTTTCTTACTTGTTATTTTTTATATAACAACATTATTATATATAAATGAAAATAATCGGGATTGTGTCAAATGTATGGCGTGGTGCAACTAGTAGGGTTGCAGCATGTTCTGGAACCTGCGTCTGAGACTTGATTTAAAATTTTTTTTCAGATTGAATTTAAAAATTTTTTTTAAATTGAATTTTAAAATTTAAATTTTAAATTAATTTCGAATACAAGGAGAGTACGTGGACTTTTACAGTCGGCGCGCTCGACTGCAGTCTTTCTTACTTGTTTTAATTTGGTTCATTGATTCATTTATTTAGTTTTACAACAACTAGAAAATCATTGTGTTCATCAAAATTTAAATGTAAAAAGAAATTAAATTTATAAACAGAAACTAATTACAAGATCCGCATCTAATGAAATAATTGCACAATGATATTTACAAGCACTTAATGTCAATACCATTTCAATAACATTTTCTAAACGGAGGCAATTAAAATATGCCATAATTACGAGTACGAGAATCTACTCGTAGAACCGGCTGGGGTGTTTGGAAAGTCCATAATGGAGGTACTTGGTGCAGAGCTAGACTCAAAGTCAAACCAGTCCCGACGCAAGTTGCAATGTTAATAACATAATTTAAAAAAGCATTTCATGATTAGCCAATATCTCAGTATATATATATATATATATAGACCATAAAAGAGGAGAGAAACAGAAATGGAATAAATACTTGAACGAAGTTCTTGTTTGAAATTTAAAATAAACTGGAGTTTCGATTCACATCATCTTGTTATGTTCTGCATTGCTGGTGTTGATGCTAATTTAATTTTTATACTCTCTGCAAAGAGTATATTGTGTTTGTGAAAATGTATGTGACTGGCAGCAGGCGGAGTGGCAGACCCCATAAAGTATATATATTCTTGATCAGCGTCACAATCCGTGTCGATATAGCCATTTGCGTTTGTCCGTCCGTCTGTTCGTATGAACACACAGATTTCAGATATGGAAAGAGCTACTATTGCCGCCACACATGCATTAAAAGAGTTCGAATATATGTTTGTATGTTTTTGTCGCGCTCCCACTCATGCATTGACTTAAATATAATCTTTATAATCGGTAGCTCTGTTGTTTATTGTTGGATTTTTATGCAACTTTCAGGATAGTTTTATATGATTTGTTTTCAAACGAATCATAAATAACAACACTGTACGATAAGAATAAATGCTTTCAAAACGGCATGCAAGTTTGAAATTTATGCGGTCTTTAGGAACACGTCTACCAAAATTGGTATTCCTAGGTGCCATAGTTACTGAGATATTCGCCGAAAACATAGATTTTTTCCGAGGTGTGTCGGGTTTTTTACTCATTGTGGGCGAATGGGGCGTGGCATCGAAAAAAAAAAGGTTCTTGTATTGACTGACTAAATATCGAGTCGATTGAGACCAAACTCGAACTTGTAGCTCTTACCATCTCTGAAATCAGTGTGTTCATACGGACGGACAGTCGGTCAGACGGTCAGACAGACGGACATGGCTATATCGACTCGGCTTGTGATGCTGATCAAGAATATATATACTTTATGGGGTCTGCCACGCCTCCTTCTGCCTGTTACATACATTTGCACAAACCCAATATACTCTTGCAGAGAGTATAAAAATAGTATAGGGGTCAATTAGGTTTGTCAGAAGCGAAATGTGCGTAACAGGCAGAAGGAAGCTTTTCCGACCCTATAAAGTATATATATTCTACAAGAAACAAGCAAAATTTTTTAATTTCGATTTCATTTTTAAGGCATTTGTTTTTAATGTACAATTTTGTAATTTAACATTCGTTTAAAGACGAATCACATCAAACTGTACTGAAAGTTGCATAAAAATCCAACTATAAACAACTGAGCAAAGTATCAGTTGAAGAGGATTATAAATACACGTGCTTGAAAGAAAAGAGATAACTATATGTTTCTATATACATAAGTTTGCGAAGCAAGCGTGGTCCAGGTAATAGAGATGCTAGTCATTACTTTTCGCACTTGTAAGTAAACACAAGGCATGCGGTTCAAACCCCGGCACAGACCCAAAAATTAATTTTTTTTTTAAAATTTTTGTTAGTACTTATTATATAACAACATTATTATATGTGAATGAAAATATTCGGATTTGTGTCTAATGTGGGGCGTGGTGCTATAGATAGGGTTGCGGCTTGTTCTGCAAGTGTCGTATAAGTTCGCAGGTTCGATTCCCGACGGTGAAATTTGTTAATATACTTTTTTAAATTTCAAACAAAAATGTAAATAAAGAATTTTAACTGGTGCAACAGCAGGGTAGGGTTGCGGTTAGTCGTTTGGCGTATAAATTGTAAAATAGTATAACTGTAATTTACGTACACGTGGTAGAAAGAAAAGAGATAACTCTATGTTTACTTGTATTAGTCCCGACGTGAAGCAAACGGTGTGTGGTGGTAGAGGTGGTAGCAAGTAATATTTGTTTCTAAACCAATGGTCTGCGGTTCAAACCGGGCACAGACCCAAAAATTTCATTTTTTTTTTATTTTTATTTTTTATATAACTACATTATTTTATATAAATGAAAATAATCGGATTTGTGCCAAATGAGTGGTGTGGTGCAACTGGTATTGTTGCAGCATGTTACGGAATCTGCGTCTGAGGGCGGGTTCGAATCCCATCAGTGACTTGATTTAACATTTTTTTTATACTCTCTGCAAGAGTATATTGGGTTTGTGCAAATGTATGTAACAGGCAGAAGGAGGCGTGGCGGACTCCATAAAGTATATATATCATTGATCAGCATCACAAGCCGAGTCGATATAGCCATGTCCGTCTGTCCGTCTGTCTTTCTGTCCGTCTGTCCGTATGAACACACAGATTTCAGAGATGGTAGGAGCTACAAATTCGAGTTTGGTCTCAATCGACTCGATATTTAGTCAGTCACTACAAGAATCTTTTTTTTTTTCGATGCCACGCCCCATTCGCCCACAATGATTCAAAAACCCGACACACCTAGGAAAAAATCTATGTTTTCGGCGAATATCTCAGTAACTATGGCACCAATTTTAGTACACGTGTTCCTAGAGATCGCATTAATGCAATGACATCAAAAGTTTTGGGCTGCCACGCCCCCTTTTTCCGCAAGAAATAAAAGAAAATTTCAAACTTGCATGCCGTTTATTAAAGCATTTGTTCTTATCGCACAGTGTTGTTATTTATGATTCGTTTGAAGACGAATCATGTCAAACTCTCCTGAAAGTTTTGTAAGAATCCGACCATAAGCAAGAAAGAAATGAAGCAACAAAGATTTTATTCGAGAGCAATGAGTGCGAGAGAGACAGCGCTAGTCGTGCCGACCAATAGTATTCATACACACATCTGTATGTGCATACGTTTAACGTCAAACGAATTTGTATGTACATGCAGACAAACACATGTATGTTCGATTATACGTAGTTTTTTTTTTTTTTTTTTTTTGTTTTAACGTGTTCTAATACAAGAACTATCTATTGTAATATCCGGATACCGATTTAAGCATTATAATTGGGAATGAAAGCAGAGAGTATTATACGGTCGGGCGTGTTCGACTGTACTTTTCTTTCTTGTTTAAATTTACTTTTAAAACTTAAATTTTAAATTACAGTCATTTTCAAATATTAATTTCGAATACAAGGAGAGTACGCGGTCTTTTACAGTCGGCGCGCTCGACTGTAGCCTTTCTTACTTGTTTAAATCAGTTTTCGGTTGTCTCGATCGCATTTATTTACTCTTTAGTTTGATGGCGTTTAGAATTTAATTTTTCCTTATATAATAAACTTAATATAAATATTCATATTACGTTTAAGAGCGCGACTATCAGCACAGCTCTGGATCAGAAAGACCCTTGACTTGGGATGCAAGGGATTGTGTCTTAAAAAGTCACCGAAATATTTTCTATTTATGCTTATCTTTAGAGCTGGCATAACATCGTCTCGAGCCTTGGCGCCCACAAGCGAATGGGCATGTCAAATTACTTGTGTATAATTCACATCCGTTTGCTAGACCTGTCGAGTGATTTATGGGCGTTCTCTGCTTCCACAGAATGCGACCAAAACGTTGTTCTATAAATAAATAGATGCCAACTCAGTCTCAGTCCGCATTCCAAGCTGTTTTACTGAGCAAATTGTTTGCCTCAGCACTATTATCCTTTTGCACTGGCTGCTTGGCTTGGCTTGGATTGGATTCGTTTGGTTTGGCGACAAACACACAGTGCCGTTTTAAGTAATTGCAGACTTTTGTCATTCTTCCTTCCCATCCCCATCCCCTAAGCCGTTCCCATTCCATTCCTTCTCCTAGTTTCAATTTAAGTTTCCATTGTGAGTTATACGATTTCGATACGAAAATTTGATATTCAGACCACATGCTGTGATTAAATTGTTGTGCCATCTTTTTTGCGACATCTACAATCCAAATGAATTTTGGAGGTGTGCTCCTCCATTTTTAGACCCCGTACTCTAAAAAAGAGTAGAGGGGCTATAAAGTTTGTCAGAAGCGAAATGTGCGTAACAAACAGATGGAAGCCTTTCCGACCCGATAAAGTATACATATTCTTTATCAGCATCAACAGCCGAGACGATATAGCAATCTCCGTCTGTCTATCTGTCCGTCCGTCCGTCCGTCCGTAATCTCAGACACTATAAAACCTGGAGCCACCAAATTTGGAATAAAGGTCCGTCTTCTTGGCGAGCAGATCAAGTTTGTTTCAAATTATTGCTACGCACCCTACCGATGTTTTCTGCGAATATCTCCGTAACCATGGCACTTAGGAACACCAATTCTGGTACGCAGGTTCCTAGAAACAGCACAAATGCAACGTCATTAAAAGTTTTGGTCTGCCACGCCCCCTTTTCCCACAAGAACTAAAAAACTTTTCTAAATTTACATGCCGTTTTTAAAGCATTTGCTAATATATTACAGTATTGTAATTCAAAATTTGTTTAAAGACTTATTATATCAAACTACCCTGAAAGTTGCATAAAAATCCAACTATAAACAACTGAGCAATTAGGTAACAAATTATCAATTGAAGCGCGTTGTGAATGCACGTGGTTGAAAGAAAAGAAATAACACTATGTTTATATATACATTAGCCGCAGAAGTTTGCAAAGGAAGCGTGGCCCAGGTAGTAGAGACTCTTTGTATGTAAACACGAGACCTGCGGTTCAAACCCCGGCACAGACTGGGAAATTAAATTTTTTACTTGTATTTTTTTTAAATTTTAAACAAAAATGTAAATGTACAATATTGACTGGTGCAACAGTGTAGGGTTACGGTTAGTCGTTTGACGTTTACTTTGTAAAATTGAATAAATTTAATTTATGTGCACGTGGTTGAAAGTAAAGAGATAACTCTATGTTCACTTATATTAGTCAAGAGAGTTACCAAACGGAGTGTGGCCTAGGTGAAGGTGGTATTTCTTTCTAAACCAATTGTCTGCGGTTCAAACCCGGAACTAACCCATTTATTTATTTTATTTTTTTTTTTTTATATATAACTACATTAATATATATAAATGAAAATAATCGTATTTGTTCAAAATGAATGGTGTGATGTAATTAGTAGGGTTGCAGCGTATTATGGAACTTGCGTCAGTTAGCGCGGGTTCGAATCCCATCATTGGCTTCATTTACAAATTTTTTTTTTTATTTTTTTTATTTTAAAACTTAAATTTTAAATTATATCGCATTCAAATATTAATTTCGAATACAAGGAGAGTACGGGGTCTTTTACAGTCGGCGCGCTCGACTGTAGCCTTTCTTACTTGTTTTTTATACAAATCACTTATTTCCGACAGATTTGTTTTATGGGAGCTATGGGCAATAGTCGATAAAGCCATGTCCATATATTTTTTTTTCAATCAAAAACAATTCTTAGAGATGCTAAGAGCTACACGGTCGAATTTAGTCAGTATCGACTCCATATTTAGTCAGTCAATACAAGAATTTTTTTTTCGATGTCACACCTCATTCGCTTACAGTGAGCCCAAAACCGGACACACTAAAGAAAAAGAAAAACTATATTTCTTTAAGTAATATATCCTTTACTATAGTATTTAGAACCACCAATTTGGGTTCGCAGGTTCCTAGACACAGCATAAATGCAATGTCATCAAAAGTTTTGGGCTACCCGTCCTCCTTTTTCACAAGAAACAAAATAATTTTCAACTTCAATAAGGTTTTTCAAGCAATTGTTCTTATCGTACAGTGTTGTAATATAAGATTTGTTTGAAGACAAATCATATCAAACTATCCTGAAAGTTGCATAAAAATACAACTGCAAGCAACAGAGCTACTTCGTTACAAAGCTTATGTTCAAGCGTAATGTCAATGCCTGAGTGCAAGCGAGACAGAATATATGTATGTGCATACATACAATGTCAAACGTATTTATTTGTGTACACCGACAAGCCAATGTATGATTGATTATATTTAGTTTTTATTGTTTTAATATGTTCTAACACAAGAACTATCTATTCTAATACCTGGATACCAATTTAATTAACTTAATAGCGAATAAAAGCAGAGAGTAGTGTCGAGCGTGCTCGACTGAATTTTTTTAGACCCCGTACTCTTAAAAAGAGTATAGGGGTCTATTAGGTTTGTCAGAAGCCAAATGTGCGTAACAGGCAAAAGGAAGCTTCTCCGACCCCATAAAGTATATATATTCTTGATCAGCATCACAAGCCGAGTCGATATAGCCATGTCCGTCTGTCCGTCTGTCTGTCTGTCCGTCTGTCCGTCCGTCTGTATGAACACCTGGATCTTTTAAACTACAAGAGCTAGAACCACCAAATTTGTAACCAAAATTCCGTAACTTTCGCGAGCAGATCAAGTTTATTTCAAATCAGTGCCACGCCCCCTACCGCCCCCGCAATAAGCAAAAAACCAAAGACACCTCGAAAAAAATTGATGTTTTCCGCGAATATCTCCGTAACTATGGCACTTACGACCACCAATTTGGGTACGAAGGTTCCTGGGGGCAGTATAAATGCAGTGCCATTAAAATTTTTTTTCTGCCACGCCCCCTTTTTCCACAAGAAAAAAAATAAAATGTTCAATTTCGATGCCGTTTTTAAGGCATTTGTACTCATCGTACAGTGTTGTAATTTAAGATTCGTTTAAAGACAAATTATATCAAACTACCCTGAAAGTTGCATAAAAATCCAACTATAAACAACTGAGCAATTAGGTAACAAAGTGTCCCTTGAAGCGAATTGTCAATGCACGTGGTTGAAAGAAAAGAGATAACACTATGTTTATATATACATTAGCCGCAGTGGCTTGCAAAGAGAGCGTGGTCCGGGTGGGCCACGCACTTGTTTGAAAACACAAGACCTACGGTTCGAACCCCGGCACACAGACTCAGAAGTAAATTTTTTTTTTTTTGTTTTTTAATTTAGCACTGTTTTATCTTAATGAAAATAATATGAGCCTTCTCACAAGGAGGTGGTGGTGTAATTAGTAGTGTTGGGGCGTGTTCTGCAAGTTGAGCATAAGTTCGCAGGTTCAATTCCCGACAGTGAAATTTTATAGTATACTTTTTTAAATTTAAAATTTAAAATTGTAAATATACAATATTAACTAGTGCAACAGGGTTGGGTTGTGGTTAGTCGTTTGTTTCTAAACCAATGGTCTGCGGTTCGAACCCGGCACAGACTCAAAAATTAAAAATTTTGTTTTATATTTTATATACATTTTTTTTTTTTTGATATGTAAATGTAATAAAATAATCGGATTGATGTCAAATGTATGAAGTGGCGCAACTAGTAGGGTTGCTGCATGTTTTGGAACCTGAGTCTGATAGCGCGGGTTCGATTCCCATCAGTGACTTAATATAAAATTTTTTTTTAAATTTAATTTTAAAACTTAAATTGTTAATTACAGTCGAATTCAAATATTAATTTCGAATACAAGGAGAGTACGGGGTCTTTTACAGTCGGCGCGCTCGACTGTAGCCTTTCTTACTTGTTTTTTTTGTAAAAACGGACGTACTTATCTCAGGCGGATAAAGTATATATCAGATTGTTGTCACGCCACTTAACGCCCATTGAAAAACTACGGTCTCCTCACCGAAAACTAAGTTCACTAATTTTAGTTTATTTACATGTGGTTGAAAGAAAAGAGCTAACTCTATATTTACACATACATGAGCCGCACTAAATTGCAAATCAAGTGTTACCCAAGTAGTAGAGATGCCTGTACAAATCTGTTTTTAGACCCCGTACTCTTTAAAAAAGAGTATAGGGGTCTATTAGGTTTGTCAGAAGCCAAATGTGCGTAACAGGCAGAAGAAAGCTTTTCCGACCCCATAAAGTATATATATTCTTGATCAGCATCAACAGCCGAGTCGATATAGCAATGTCCGTCTGTCCGTCTGTCCGTCCGTCCGTATGAACACCTGGATCTCAGAGACTATAAGAGCTAGAGACATCAAATTTGTAATGAAAATTCCGTAACTTTCTCGAGCAGATCAAGTTTATTTCAAATCTGCGCCACGCCCCCCACCGCCCCCGCAATAAGCAAAAAACTAGACACACCTCGGAAAAAATTGATGTTTTCGGCGAATATCTCCGTAACTATGGCACTTAGGAACACCAATTCTGGTACGCAGGTTCCTACAAACAGCACAAATGCAACGTCATTAAAAATTTTGGTCTACCACGCCCCCTTTTCCCACACGAACTAAAAAACTTTTCAAATCTTACATGTCGTTTTTAAAGCATTTACTAATATAGTACAGTATTGTAATTCAAAATTTGTTTAAAGACAAATCATATTAAACTACCCTGAAAGTTGCATAAAAATCCAACTATAAACAACTGAGCAATTAAACAACAAAGTAGCCCATGAAGCGCGTTGTGAATGCACGTGGTTAAAAGAAAAGAAATAACTGTATGTGTATATATACATTAGCCGCAATAGTTTGCAAAGAGAGCGTGGTCCGGGTGGGCAACGCACTTCTTTGTAAACACAAGACCTGCGGTTCGAACCCCGGCACGGACTCAGAAATTAAATTTTTTTTTTTTTTTTTTTTTAATTATTTAGCACTATTATATCTTAATGAAAATAATCGGAACCGTTTCATAAGAAGGGGTTGGTGCAATTAGTAGTGTTGCTGCGTGTTCTGCAAGTTGAGTATAAGTTCGCAGGTTCAATTCCCGACAGTGGAATTTACTTTTTTAAATTTAAACAAAAATGTAAATAAAGAATTTTAACTGGTTCAACAGCCAATGGTCTGCGGTTCGAACCCGGCGCAGACTCAGAAATAAAATTTTGTTTTTTGTGCTTCTTATATAATAACATTATTACATTTAAATGAAAATAATCAGATCTCTGTCTAATGTGGGGCGTGGTGCGACTGATAGGGTTGTGACGCGTTATGCAAGCTGCGTATATGTTCGCAGGTTTAATTCCCGACAGTGGAATTTACTTTTTTAAATTTCAAACAAAAATGTAAATAAAGAATTTTAACTGGTGCAACAGCCAATGGTCTGCGGTTCGAACCCGGCACAGACCCAGAAATTTAGTTATTTTTTTATTTTTTAAATAACTACATTATTATATGTAAATGAAAATAATCAAATTTCTGCCAAATGAATGGTGTTGTGTAACTAGTAGGGGTGCAGCATGATATGAAACTTGCGTCAGTAAGCGCGGGTTCGAATCCCATCAGTGACTGATTCAAATTTTTTTTTTCAATTTAATTTTAAAACTTAAATTTAAAATTACAGTCGTATTCAAATATTTATTTCGAATACAAGGAGAGTACGGGGTCTTTTACAGTCGGCGCGCTCGACTGTAGCCTTTCTTACTTGTTGTTTTTTGACACGCCAACTTTTGGGCGTTCTATGTTCATATAAAGGTAAAAGCAGCTAAAAATATCATGTTTTAGTATAGAAAACTTTTTTGTTAGTTACGTTATCCGAATTGAATTTACATAGGATTTACATATTTATGGCTAAGCAAGGTCGCTCCAATTCGGGCAACTATATATATAAGATTTTATCAATCAAATCGGCCAGAATGACCCTCAAATATGAACTAGTAAGAAATATTTCTGTATTTACCAAGCTATTTTAATGAAACTGGCATAGTATATATTTATCAATAACATAAATGTACTGACCAAGTTTCATCCAAATCGGACTACTTTTTTGCACTTACCAAGCTATCTTAATGAAACTGACACAGAATATTTTTATCAATAATAACAAGTAAGAAAGGCTACAGTCGAGCGCGCCGACTGTAAATGACCCCGTACTCTCCTTGTATTCGAAATTAATATTTGAATACGACTGTAATTTAAAATTTATGTTTTAAAATTAAATTTAAGAAATAATTTTATATTAAGTCATTGATGGGAATCGAACCCGCGCTATCAGACTCAGGTTCCAGAACATGCTGCAACCCTACTAGTTGCGGCACTTCATACATTTGACATCAACCCGATTATTTTCATTTACATATAAAAAAAAATATATATAAAATATAAAAAAAAAATTTTAATTTGTGAGTCTGTGCCGGGGTTCGAACCGCAGGTCTTGTGTTTACATACAAGTGCGTGACCCAACCGGACCATGCTCTCTTTGCAAAATACTGCGGCTAATATATATATGTAAACATACACTTATCTCTTTTCTTTCAACCACGTGCATTGACAATGCGCTTCAAGGGACACTTTGTTACCTAATTGCTCAGTTGTTTATAGTTGGATTTTTATGCAACTTTCAGGGTAGTTTGATATGATTTGTCTTTAAACGAATCTTAAATTACAACACTGTACGATGAGGGGGGCGTGGTAGCAAAAAAATTTTATTGACACTGCCATAGTTACGGAGATATTCGCGGAAAACATCAATTTTTTTCGAGGTGTTTTTGGTTTTTTGCTTATTGCGGAGGCGGTAGGAGGCGTGGCACTGATTTGAAATAAACTTGATCTGCTCGCGAAAGTTACTGAATTTTTGTTACAAATTTGGTGGTTCTAGCTCTTGTAGTTTAAAAGATCCAGGTGCTCATACAGACGGACGGACAGACGGACATTGCTATATCGACTCGGCTGTTGATGCTGATCATGAATATATATACTTTATGGGGTCGGAAAAGCTTCCTTCTGCCTGTTACGCACATTTGGCTTCTGACAAACCTAAAAGACCCCTATACTCTTTTTAAGAGTACGGGGTCTAAAAACATACTAACAAGTTTCATCCAAATCGGACTACTATATCGTATAGATCCCATAGTAACAATTGGTCGACAATATGCTCTGATCATAAATTTGTATGCAAATTTTCTGTGTTTTCCAAGCTATCTCAACCGTCCCCTAAACTAATTTATTATCATTACCCATTATTAATAGCATGTTGAAACTTCTTTCTTGTTTTATAATACGAGCAGTTTTTGGAAACAGACTGTTAACATTTTAAAACTTCATAATATTTTAACATTATTAACATTATTTGTCTCGCTTGTACGCATGCAGTGACTTAAAAAACAAAAAGTTTGGCAGCCCAAAATTTTTAATGACATTGTATTTGTGTCTATAGGAACGTGCGTGCCAGAATAAGTGTGCCAAAGTTACTGAGATATCCGCCAAAAACATTCATTTTTACAGAGGTGTGTCTGATATTTTGCTCATTGCGGCGGTAAGTGCCGTGGCAATAATTTGAAATAAACTTGATCTGCGTACATCATGGACGGACTTTCATTCCAAATTTGGTATCTCTAGCTCTTGTAGTTTAAAAGATCCAGGTGTTCATACAGACGGACGGACAGGCGGACATTGCTATATCGACTCGGCTGTTGATGCTGATCAAGAAATCTTCCTTCTGCCTGTTATGCACATTCGGCTTCTGACAAACGTAATAAACCCCTATACTCTTTTTAAGAGTTCGGGGTCTAAAAAGAAAACAAGCAATAAATTTTATATGTGAACGCATACATACACACATATTTATGTGCATACATGAAATGACTGACGTATATGTATGTGACAGACGTATATGTATGTACAGACAAACATATGTACATATATTCGATTATGCCTTGTTTTCCAACGAAAGTTCAATGAAAGTACTTTCCATTATATTACCCGGATACCGATTTTATCATTATAATCGGGAATAAATGCAATGTTTTTATAAAATTTGAAAATACACTTTATTTAAATAGTAAATCCAACTAAAACCAGTAATTTTTAATATTCATTAGATTTTTATATGATTCTTAGCACAGATTTATTGCGGTATTGACGAACTGTGAACCATTTATCATATTGCAGAAATTGTGAAAACAGTAAAACGTCATAACAGTTTGCGCAACACTTTGGTATGAAAATTATAGTATATTGAAAATTATAGCCAAGAGAAGGAGAGTAAAGCAGAGGAGACGAAAGCATTGCAAAACCACAAAACCCATTGAGAAATAAGTTTTGTATGAGGGTTGTCCAGGTCTTGGTTTAGGTCCAAACTTTAAGACGAGCATGTGCATTTGTCATAAATTAGAAACTGTAACATGGGGTGTTACCTTTTTGCATTTGACTCAAGTCCGAGTCTGAGTACATTTTCGAGCACACACTTAAATTTATTACAAATAACTCTTGCTCTCGTTTTTTGCGCTCACGCTGTGTTTAAAATTCAGCCAACACTCAGAGTGAGTTTTTATTTTTTAGCTTAGAAACTAATCAACGCTTGTAATTTGGTTCGGTATGTTGGAAACGGTCTGATGTACTTGGACAAAAGGCAAGCGGCTAAATGAAGTGTGCACATTGCGGGACCCCTTTAAATTGGTCTCTCTCTTTCTCCCACCTATGATTATTTCCATCTCTCTTTGCCCCTGACTATGATTGTGCAGTGGAAAGTAAACAACAACTCTGCTATTATAAATCTTAGCTTAACTGTTGTGGTCATTTAGCAAATGTCCAGAAAAGGATAAAATAAGGCTAATAGGATGATGATTTATGAAATGTATTAATTAAATAGCCTGAAATGTAGCCTAAGTTTAAGTTTAGATAAAATAGAAACAAGATACGGGTAAATAAATGAATGACTGAATCAACTACTTTCTATGTGGACTAGAATTTTAAAGTCGAATTAAGCAGACATTAAACTGGCATAATGGTAGTGTCTCGCCGTACGCGTACACACTTACACATATACAACTATACATACATAAGTGTTTGTGCTGTCAAAGTCAAAATAAACGCAGCGACAATAATGATTTATGTTGCTATGGCTGGAAAAAGAAAAATCCCGAAAGGAAGCCAACTCGAAGACCCTTCTGTGGAGAGCAGTTTAGGTTGTGAAGTGAAGGATGAGGGGGAGGCTTTTATTACGAACACATAAGAATTGGGTGACATGCGAGAAAAGGACTTGTTCTTTCACACACTCTTCATTGCCTTTTGATAGCAATAAGCGCAACAAATTTGTGAATAATTCAAACAGAAACAGGAAAGAATGCTATAGTCGCCTCGCGACTTATGGATATCCGTTACTCAGTTTCAATATGTAATTAAGAATGGGTAATGATAATAATATTAGTGAAATAGTTTTGGGTGAAGGCTAAGATAGCTTGGAAAACACAGAAAATTTTTACACAAATTTATGATCAGAGCATATTTTTGACAGATTGTTTCTATGGGAGCTATACGATATAGTAGTCCGATTTGAAAGCTCTAGCTCTTATAGTTGCTGAGATCCTTTTGTTCATACAGACGGACGGACAGACAGACATGGTCATATCGACTCGGCTGTTGATGCTGATCAAGAATATATATACTTTATGGGGTCTGCCACGCCTTCTTCTGCTGTTACATACATTCCAACGACTACAATATACCCTTCTACTCTACGAGTAACGGGTATAAATATATGGGCGAGGTTTACGTTCTGCAAGAGGGGATGAATGGAAGTAGCACTCCTAGAGTTCAGTATTAGAATATGCCAAAAATTTATTAAATAGCGCACACGGGTAATAAATCTTGACAAGAAATTAGCAAGCACCACTGATAAAACGGTAAAGCCAAATTGAGCTTAAAGTTAATATAAAATTGTCCCGAATTTTCTGTTCTCTACTATGGACTTTTAAGAATATTAATGTACCAAGAAATTGTCAATCAAAACTTATTACAGATAACAAAAGTTTTTCACCCTTGGGCGGCAAAATGCCAATGATGTTGGTCATAAAACGATTTAGATTTAGATATTGACCCTCCCAAATTGGAAAGTTATTGAGTGTCAACAAAGAGCAATCAAAGATCTTTGGGTTAAAATGTATATTATTCAAGTAACTAAATTTTAATGCCAAAATCTTTTAAGCTGTAATATCTCGTTAAATAACTAATCCAAATATAATATACACACATATTCTTAAGCTGTACTTAATATTTTCCGAGTGGATTCAACATTTGTTTATATATTAAACAAGAAAGAAAATTACAGTCGAGCGCGCCCGACCTTATAGTACTCTCTGCATTTATTTGCGATTATAATGTTCAAATCGGTATCCGGTTATTATAATGGATAGTACTTTCATTAAAACAGGTTGAAAAACATAGCATAATCGAATATATGTACATCTGTTTGTCTGTATGCACATACATATACGTTTGACATTACATGTATGCACATATATGTATATGTGTGTATGTATGGGCTCAAATATAAACTTTGTTGATTGTTTTCTTTTTTATTTATGGTCGGCTTCTTTCAGGATAGTTTGATATATTTAGTCTTCAAACGAATTTTAAATAACAATACTATACGATAAGAACAAATGGCTTTAAAACCGCATGCAAGTTTGAAAAGTTTTTTACTTCTTACTGAAAAAGGGGGCGTGGGAGCCCAACATTTTTGATTCTAGTACTTTTATGCTGTTTCTAGGAACCTGTGTACCAAAATTGGTATTTCTAAGTGCCATAGTTAATGAGATATTCGCCGAAAACATCTATTTTTTCCGAGGTATGTCTAGATAATTTCAAAGATAGATTTTATATGTAATCGTTAACTAAATAAATCAGAAATAATGCAGAACACCCAGCAATAAATGTAAATGTCAATGCTAGAAACTTAAAGCATCTAATTGATTTTAAATCAAAAATGATAAATGAAAATTTCAAGCAAGCCATTACTGAAATTGAACTCACATAATATTTGAACGAGCCATCAGGGCCAGGTCAGGAAAAAGCCTCTTCACCATGTGGATGGCGTGCCAGTCCATAAGGCAGAGAAATGCAAAACCGCCATAATAAAGGATAATGTCGGCGCATATTAAATAAATGACTTCCGTCCTCGTCGTCGTTAGAGTAGTCGTCTAGGTCTAGGTCTCTGCGCCCCCCACGACGTTTACTCAATGAAAACAAGCTAAAGGATATTGAAATGAGTTGGTGAAAATGCAAATTCATGCCAATGGGAAATGACGTGTGCAGAAATTCACAGGCCGCGATGATGAAACGAAATTTCAAAACAAACTCAGTCGGCACTCTCGAGAGTTTAATTAAAAACTTTTAAAACCCGTCACAACATTTAAAAGTGAATTAAAGGGCACAGGAAGTGTCAATATTTCAAGTTGTTTCACGTTTTTGGTCTCCTCACGTTGACCTGTTGCCCCACTATTATTAGGGAGAATGCGAATACAAGAAGTTCTCACAGTAGACGCAAAGAGGGACTTTGGCACCAGTAGCGGCTAATAACTGGTCATCTTTCCAAACCCAAGTCGGGCATTATAGCTGTTTAAGTACACGGTCGGGGATTAAACGCGAATTACGCTACTCAGACTCATGACCATTTAATGTATACAATAATTAAAACCATGAACCTTTGGTCGCAGTTCCAGTCTTTTCAGAGTCCTCTTCATAGTCTTCTACTCATTCATACTCATTCCTGTTGGATTCATTGCTTTATTAGTCATTTGCGGAATCGGTTCTTAAGATAGTTCAATTTAATTGAAAAACGCTTGGTCAGCTATATTTATATTAATTGTTAAATTAAAACAAATGAATTAAATCCAAATGCAAACCACTGTTTAAACCATGTATATAAGCCTATCCGTTTTAATCCTCTTTTAAAAGTTTTCATATAAATGTGAAAAATTTTAAAAAGGTTTATAATATAATTTATCATTAACTTTACAGTAAGAGCAACCAAAGAATATATAAAGTATAATAATCTGCAAATCTAGAAGTATTTTAAAAATTTTATTAAAAATATATACGGTATTTTTTAATTACAATATATTGTATGTGATTATACATTTTTGAGAAATGGTAAATCCTGATATTTAGTCCCCATGTTAAAATTTTAAAATAACGTTCAAAGAATAAAATACAAAGTAGATAGGTAATCCACGATATAAGCTAAATAAGATTTAAATAATGTTTTTTGAATACTAATACACGCTAATTTTAGACGTCGTATTCTAAACAAGAAAGAAAAGTACAGTCGAGCGCGCCCGACCGTATAGTACTCTCTGCATATATTCCCAATTATAATGTTAAAATCGGTATCCGGTATCGTTATCGGTATCGGTTAAAACAGCATGTAAGTTTGAAAAGTTTTGTTTGTTTCTTACGGAAAAAGGGGGCGTATCAGCCAAAAATTTTAAATGGCAATGCATTTACACTGTCTCTAGGAACCTGCATACCAAAATTTGTGTTCCTCAGTACCGTAGTTACTGAGATATTCGCTTAAAACATCTATTTTTTCCGAGGTATGTCTAGTTTTTTGCTCATTGTGGGCGAATGGGGCGTGGCATCAAAAAAAAAATTTTTTTAAATTTAAATTTAAATCAAATACAGTCAAATACAGTCGTAACTGTTAGTGTTGCGGTTTGTTGTAGGGAGTAGATGTGTAAGATTGCTGGTTCGAGTCTGGCCAGTGAATTGTCTTACTAATTTCCTTTATTAAATATTTAATTAAATACAGTCCTATTTAGGTATAAATACTCTGCTCCTAGAGTCGTCTCGCTCGACTGTAGCCCTTTTACTTGTTATACCCTTGCAGAAGGTATATTGTTTTTGTCATGAACTTTGTAACGCATTGAAGGAGGCGTTTCCGACTCCATAAATTACATATATTCTTGATCAGTATCAACAGACGAGTCAATATAGCCATGTCTGTCTCTCCGTCTGTTTCTATTGAAGCTATATCAATGAAACTTGGTAGAGATGTCTCCGCACACAGTTCATATGTTAAAATCGGTCGTTACTATATCATATAGGTCCAAGAGGAACAATCGGTTTAATGTTTAGCATGAAATTTTTATAACTCTATTGAGGGATTTTATCCAAATTCACGCAATTTACATCACATTTCATCCAAATCGAACTACCGAACTACCAGCTATATCATATAGCTACCGTAGGAACAATTAGAGATTAAAATAATATTAACGCAATGTGCATGGCTGCAAGGGTATTTAATGTTCGGCAAGCCGAAGATAACGGGTTTTCTTCTTTTTTATTAAATTTCATTTCTGTAACCCTCATTTCAGCCTGATGTTAAACTCTGTTCCATCTGAATTTGTTAATTATAAAGCCTGATCTTTGTTTTTTACTTTTCCAATACTACCAATTTGATTATATATTAATTTTTAGACCCCGTACTATAAAAAAGAGTATAAGGGTCTATTAGGTTTGTCAGAAATTTCAAATTCTTACTGGTTTTATATTTCAGATTACACTTGGCATTGACTAAAAATTTTAATCGTTCTATTCACCCTTAAAATTTCTTATTACTGCACTTTGGGGCGTGGTCTGAATGCGGTTTGGCGCAGTGGTTTGTGCGCAGTCAAGTTCTCCTCTAGCAAAGAAGGCGTCTATGCAGATGTGCAGACACTGCAAGCTCCAGAGAACTGGCATCTATCTATATGTGAAGCTATACATTTAGCCACGCCCACAACAAAGACTTAAATTATTTCGGTTGCAGTGACAAGGCATCGTTGCAAATTTTAGGGGTTGCATCCTGTGATATATTCCGGAAATTGCACTTTTGACATTGCAGCTGAGTTCCTCTTCTGTATCTCACAACTTCACTCTTTCTTTCTTTCTCTCACTTTTCCTTCTCTTTAGTATCGAACATGTCACATTTGTCTACAGGATTATGTGTTTTTTTTAACAAAACAAAATGTGCTTCCAATAAAAGTTCGCTTTTGTGTACTAAATATTAAAATTATACACATCTATATAACATAACTTTACTGAAACCAGAGTTCTATCACCGAACATTAAAAAACGGAGGACGACTTAAATTTCCTTATGCCTGACCCAACCTGCAAGCGTGTTTTTCTTTATTATCTCAAGATCCCTTCCTTGCTCTGTAGAGTTCGTCCAGAGAAGACTCCGATATGCGCTTACAGAGACGAACATTTATCAAAACTATTCGTACGTGCTGGGTCTGGAAACTGAAACTGGGAGCGAGGCTGAAACTACGGCCCTAACAGATATGCCAGTTACGTATTAGCATAAAGAAAGAGGGAGAATTAGAGAAAGGCAGGGGAAGAGAGACGCCTTAAGGAGATGGGACTTTGGTAATAGTATTTTTCAACGAAAATATTTTTGCATAAATTACAATAACAGAGACAGCGACAGCACTAGCAGTAGAACAATAAGCAAGATGTCTACCAACAAACCAACAACATTCTTGACATATAATTTAGTGTCGCTTATGAAATAAACTTATCTAAGCGGAAATAAAAAGCCCTCCTGAAGTCCACATGTCCATGTGTGTGTGTGTTATGGGGGAATGGGTACAAACAGGTTGTTCTCGCTTTAGACGAGACGTTTAACACAAGCGAATCCACACATAAATTTTGGGCGTTGAGGTAAAACGTATCTGAGCCGTGTAGCTGTATCTAAATACTTGAGGTAGTGCAATGGCGTTAAAATTTACATTCCATTCGAAGGTCGTAAATTATTTTTAGTTACTTACGTTTTTCACATAGCCTGTATGCTGTGGTGTGTGAAAGTCACATCGTGGCTTTATTTGAATAGGTCGCTCCGGTTAAATGCGATTGTGAATTGACGGCTAATTCTCAAATAGCAAGTACTTTAATAACTCATTAAAGCTTCCGCTCAGGGACCCGCAGGCGCTAGTCAGTGTATTTGATGCACTCCTTGACAAATGATCACCTGAGTGGTTTAGTCTGTGTTGCAGCCACGAAGTGCAACTTTCTGCTGTATTTCATTCATTCATCAAAGTGGCGACACTCTGGGCAATGGGCTGAGAATGAGATTTAAGTTGTTGTAGTTGCTGTGGATGTGCATGCTATACAAATAGATACGCGGTGCGACCGTTCACTAGTAATTAAGGCGACAAAACTCATAAGTGGGCGCGGCACTCATAAGCGTCTGGCATTCCCGTTGATAAATGGCATCCCATCTTGCCACAATGCAAGGCAACAGCAGCAGTGGCAATGACAGTGGCAACCAAAAGCTGCCAGGAGGCGGCGTCTTGCGACTCAGGTCGCATCAGGCGCCAAGATTAAAGACAATTTTCTGTGATTTATTATACTGCAGGCGCTATAGTCGCTTGGTGACAAAGTTGGCTGCGGTTGCCCTAGACCGTATGCACCCCATAAATGTACATTTTCTCAATCAGCATCAACAGACAAGTCGATATAGCAATGTCTGTCCATGTGAACACCTGGATATCAGAGACCATAAGGTCAAGAGCCATAGGTTGCATAGAACATGTCGGCCCAAAAAGGCTTAGGTGTATAGTAAAGTGCTTACTAAATAGAGTACAGGGCTCACTCAGAAGATAAAAAAAGAACAAGTAAAAATGGATACAGCCGAGCGATCCGACTGTAAAAAATCCTGTACTCAAATAAGTAATTTTTGACTGATTTGTTCTACAAACTTGGATATCAAAAACATAATTTGTGAGTTTGGTTGCGATCGCTCAACTATTACTACATATCTTCATACAAATGTCTTTTTAATTGAGTCAGTGCAGAAGCAGGTTTTAATCTTCGCGCTTCGATGACTTAATTGGAAACCTAATCTTCGCCTTCCATTTTACACCAACAGACTCTTTCATCTGAATCCTCCGTTCCTTACTAATCGTGGGATAATTCTTTGAGTTATTCTCCTCCATTAATTAATAATCGGTGATATCTGTTTCCCATCTCTTTTATAAGATCTTAAATTCAATATTCCTGTATTCACTACTGACTACGCTTGGCCCAATAGTTTTTTGGTGTTATGTGCTATGCTAAACACTGCAGATTAATTGAAACGTATTTCTGTCCCTCCCCTACTCCTTTACTTTTTATACTCTGTGAGTCGATACATTTGCACAAACAAGAGTATAACAAAGAACAAAGTTCATATTTGAGCGCAATGCTAATGCATGAGTGCAAGAGAGGCAACGCTAGTCGTTCCGATCAATAGTATAAATACACATATGTATGTGCATACATTTAACGTCAAACGAATTTGTATGTGCATACAGACAAGCATATGTATGCTCGATTATAAATAGTCGTTTTTGTTGTAATACAAGAACTATCTATTATAATATCCGGATACCGATTTTAACATTATAATTGGAGAATAGAAGCAGAGAGTATTATACTGTCAGGCACGTTCGATTGTACTTTTCTTACTTGTTTAATTTCAGTTAATATAAATTTTTTGAATTTAATTTTTATTATAATTATTATTTTAAATTTTATATATATATAACTTAATTCTCCCGACTACTTTTACTTTGCGTAAATAAATAAAAAAATTTCCTCACCGTCTGTCAACGTTTGCCTATTTAATTTTATTATTTTAACTATATTTAATTTTGGCCAGTTTAATAAGATCAGATGGACTGTCACACAAATATCTTTACCTAAACCAAAAATATTTGATAAAAATAGAAATGTTTTTAACTGTCTAATGTTCACTTTTATATTTTAAAATAATTCAACTATAATGAAGCACTTCATACTATTATCGACCATACGGAATTTCCCTTGTTCTAACACCGTTTTGGATTGATTTTATTCCAAAATCACGGAAGCTCATTACTGATATAACATGAAATTTGTTTAGACACTAATAAAAGCCAATGGCAAATTAAGTGGCGCTATAAAGCGGCTACTTTAAATCACTTGACAAAGTTCTTGATAGTATTGGTGTTGTTTTCATGGAACACATGCCAGTCACTGTGAACCCCAAAGTGCGCCACTCACTCCGACAGAAAGACGGACAGACAGACGGACTGAGAAACAGCCAAGACAGAAGTCAAGCAGTCGGGAAGAGGCACAGGCACTGGCACAGGCAGGCTTGCTTGTTTAACATAATCCTGGCTCGTAAGGCGGACAAAATGCGTCGGCAATTTGTTTATTGGTGCTGACTTTGCCCCTGTCCCTGTCGTTCTTGTTGTAGTTGTCGGCAAACATGCCACAAACTACGCGCTGCAAATAAATCACCAAAGATATTTCAGCTACACTCACTGCCTGGAATCATATTCGGATTCGGATTTGGTTTCGTAGCTGAAACTGAAACACAAGCTCTACCCACACTGCCTAGCATATGTTTTCGCCAGCTCCTTTGGCAGTCGGAAGTTTGCAATGTTTCAACAGGAAACGCTCGAATTTTGTTGTTATTGTTGTTTGTTTGTTTGTCAGATTGTCAAATTGTCAGTTTGCCATTCTGTTAGTGCTTCGTTGACTGTTATTTCGACTTTGGCCTGACACTTTGACTTTTGCATTGAAAGACACGCATTGTATGCGACATCATTGCCCTTGATGGGCTCGGAGTGAATTGCGCTAATTCATTTGTCAAATGCCTGAAGAAACTCGTGAATCATCGATGATATTGACGCTCCATGGACTCTGCCCATGGACTAGAAGAGTAGAGTTTTCGAATTTCGGTCATTGACATTCTAGCTTAAAGACAAAACTTGCAGAAATACTTAAATACTTTTTATACTTTGAACCAAGTAACTCGTTATGACCAAAAAAAATTAAATCGCACTACTCGACTTTACCGTTTCATAAATCAGCGTGGAATTCCTTGGAAAAGGTAACAAAGAAATATTTGCTTTCTGTCCACCATTTTCAAATTTTCCTTGCATTGTTTTCACACTTTTTCTGTGAGCTTATATCAGTGTTACCTGTCGCAGGTAACATGTGGCACATAAATTATAAAGAATGTGAGATTTAAAACAATGGAAGACTTAATGTAAATGTAATCAAAAGAAAATACATGATAACACCCCTGAAGGCTTGAGTTGTACAAATTTTTTAATGATTTTAATTAATGTGTGAAATCCTTGCAGTACACATACTTGTGACAAAAAGTCCTTGGTGATAAGCTGTTTGGAAGCAAATCAGCTTAACTCGTTGAAAAACAAGAGACTTGAGTTAACTCCTTTAAATACTTTAAAATTTAAAATATATCATTAGTTAACAAAAATATTATATATTACCAAAAGGTATAACCGATGAAATTGTTTGTTTGGGGCTACAAATCTATACTAAAGTTTATGGGTTAGTGTATTTATGTTGCATTCTGAAGTTTTTATTATTTACGTTGGAAAATAAACAAGTATTTGTAATGGTTTCAAATAAATTTCTATCACAGACTATGAGAAATAATTTTATTTATTCATAATCACTGTATTAACTATTTTACATATATCAGTATTTGTAATGCAAATATAAGTCAATTTATCTATTTAAAGAATTTATTAAATTCGCACCCAATCCACAAAGCTCCAAAAGCAGTTGTCTCTGAGGTCGCAGGTTTACCGCAGGCTTGACAAGTGCCACACACACATGTCTACCTAGACGTTTGTTTGTATGTGTATGAGTGTAACCTGCCCCTTTTTAAACCTCTTAATAAAGTCACTTAAGCCCGACCTTTTGACTAGGTTACAATTGACACGAGGTGAGCACCCGAGTGTGCGTGTGTCCGTCTCAGCGTGTGTGTGTGTGTGTTGACAAAGGCTGTCCTGTCGCGCTGCCATTGTTGTTGCTGTTACAAGACAAACATGCGCACACACACCCAAGTTCTGTAAGCTACTGACAGCGTGACATCATGTCTTTTGTTGCGGTCAACCGGAAAACTGCAAAACATGTCGCCCAAACAGGCACAAGCCGAACGCTTCTTCTTCCTCTTTTCCCTTAAGCCTATTTCCCTGACCCTTCCAACCAATCGCCTGCATGTGTACTGTGTCTGTCCCACCAACATGTTTATCATAATACGCAAAAAAGAAAGGATCACAAACAAGTCTGTCAAGTTTTCAACTTACAAAATACCTGTCATCGTTTACCCAAGTGTGTGTGTTTCAATGTTTCCGTGTTTATTCGTGTGTGTGTGTATTGTTGGCACACTCAAATGTGATAAATACGCGCTACATAAAATTGTGAATCATTAATAAAAGCTGCCCCTGGCGAGGGGGATGCCGGTGCTTACCCGAAAACGTTGCGAAAGAAAAGTGAGCAACCCTCATTCTAGGTCGGCCTGTACAGTGAGACCCCCACAATAATCCTGTGCAAACAACAGAACGTCCTGTACGAAATGATTTCATTTGCCTCCTTTTTCGCAGGATTCAAGTAATTTGTACAATTTTTCAGCAGCATCATGTGTTGGCCCGTATCATGGACACTATCAGCCGTATCCTCAGCGTTGTTCTTTTCGCTCATAATGTTGTTGTTGCTCCTGTTGTTATTGCTGTTGGACATTACGGTCATTAAGCTGTGGCTTATTTTGCGGCTATTTCTGTATCTATTTTTGCGGCTGGGCTCGGAAAACGCTCCGTGCATCTAAATCCTTGGCCCATTTGACCATTGGACGGGTTTTCCGTAGTCTCTTACACACCTATAAACCCACAAACTCTTGGCAGACAGTTTCATTTGCGCCTTGGGCTACTTAAGCAAACCCGGCCACTCTGTAGCTGTTAATCCACGTCTAACATTATGACGGATTACCTTTAACATTACCTTTAATTTGATCAGATTTGACCGTTAGAAAAATTGCCCATTAGGTATGTTAAATTAAGGTATTTTCGTACTAGGATACGTAGAACTTTAAGAACCGCGCATGGTTCTTTGCTTCAGTAGTTGCCTGCCACTTAACGAACAAATTACTTCAATTCAACAAATTTGGATTAATTCAAATTTTTATATAAAATAAAGAATAAATTAAGAAAATCAATTCAATACAGAATAAAGTAAATAAATCAATTAATGCGTTCCTAATTAATTAATTAGTTTCAAATAAGCTCAGCTTTAAAAACCAAATAAATATTTTACTTTTAAAAATATTTTAACCTTAAGTTGAATAACATGGAAAACTTTGACGCATCAACATTATTTACTATTTTGACAATCAACAATTTCAAGTGACATATTTACTGCTTACTTTAATGTTGATCTTATTATACCCGTTACTCGCGAAGGAATAGGGTATACTGTAATCGTTGAAATTTATGTAATAGGGAGAAGGAGGCGTGGCAAACCCCATAAAGTATATATTCTTGATCAGCATCAATAGCCGAGTCGATTTAGCCATGCCCGTCTGTCCCTTCATCCTTCTGTATGAACAAAAGGATCTCAGAGACTATAAGAGCCCCAGAGGTCGCAAATGAAAGTTAAATGGCCCAAGCAGTACAAGTTTGTTTATTTTTATGCAATTGTAAAATCATATAGAAATAGCATGTTTTTGTATAGAAAACTTTTATGTCAAATAAGCTACGGGAACCATAGTTTCACAGGATGTAGTCTTTTGCGTACATATCCAGACATATACTGATATATGTGGAATGAATTTCTTACAGGGTATCTAACGGCCGAGAATGACCGACTGTACTTTGATTTTTGTTTCATTTGACGCCATTAATAAACAAGTCGAATTTAAAATAAATGTCTGCAAGAATATTTTAATCTTTAAACATCGGTGATCTGACCACATTTATGTCGCATTTATGACTCAACGTTTTTACTTTCGCTAACAATTTCACTAAGCCAATTTGAGCATTGAGTTGCATCAAGGGCAAAGTCTGGGACTAAAGCCAACACACAATATGCGTTTCGCGCGTGTCGCAAAACATCAAAGTGAAGAGAGGATAAGAAGAGAAAAAGAAAGACTTAAGCTTGGATGGGAGGCTGGTTGCTAATAATCGTGGGTCATCACGAGTTTCATCGACTGCAAAATGCTTTTGAAACTGTGCCGACAATGTCTGAGCAGCTGCTGTCAGGAAAAACTAATATCATGGGTCCTGCATAGACAGAGTTTCGGATCGCTATCGGTGGCTCTGTTTACGCATAATTAGTGCCATGTTGTTGCTCATGATTAGTTTGGTTTAATTAGAAATGCAGACAAAGGCGAAATTAATTTAATAAAAATTCCAACATGGTTTTTGAAGCACAGCGCGGTTATAAATTTCTGTTCTTTCTCTCTGGGGTTTTATTTGTGTGTCTTTGTGTTTTTGTGTTAACATTTTTGCTGAGTCTAAAGATCACAATCAAATAAATTATCATTTGCACTGCAATCGTCAATGTCCTCAGCCTTCAATCAAGTTTAAAGTCTTTGATCAGCTGCCGTGCCCATCGACCTTCTCTTCTCCTCCTTTTTTGGTTGATCAAAATTCTGACCAGATCGAGACTGAGTGACAGACGTTTACTTAGTAGTTATAATTCTGGTCGTGTTGATGTTTTATTGGATTCGTCTTCTGTGTTTTGTTTCTACAGCTAACCAGCTATTATTTTTGGAAAACGCTGTGCATTCCTTTCCAGCCCCAGTCTGAGCCCACTCTCAAGCTTACCAAACCCCAAAAAGTCAATACGTCAATGTGAATTTGATGATCCTTTGACGAATTTCTTTGTGGAGCATGTCTGGGCATTCCAAAACGCCGTTAGCTGCGGCAAACGCTGCTAATCTAAAGCAAAATATTTCAAATATTTTTGCGGCTTGCCACAACAAAAAAAAAAATCTATAGTTGTCCGCTCAAAAAGGGGTTTAATAAAGGCCAACAGAGAAAGAGACACGGATCATGCAATGTGTGGCATCCATGTGAAGGGCAAATATACGAGAGTTTTGACGGTCATTGGATAATTTTGTCTTTTAGCCGGTTTTACTTTCCGCACTATTTGCGCCAAATTGTTATAACACCGCCAGCTCTTTAGTTCGAGTAGAAAATAAAACACACAAAATAAAACTCTAATTGGATCTACACTCAATTGTACAAATCAACAGTTTTTCCAACTCTAAGTAAGGTCGAAAGTAACAATAATAATTCCAACACCTCACGCAGTGTGAGCACTGTTGCTGCATCGCTTAGTTTCCCCCCCTTATCTCATCATTTTTCTCCACTTATACAGCCAAACTTGCTTTACCCGACACTCACAATTTAATTGCCACACTTCCTATTTCCGTTTTTAAAGAGTGATTTTTTTTTTAGCTTTCTATATATTCGATTTAAATGTTTTTTATTAGGTGGGTTTTCCGATCGAAAGTTGTTTGGTACATATTGTTACTTGTATTTAGTTAAAACTCTCCTATGTGTGACACTTTCATTTTCAATATTGATTTTAAAAATTTTATATTAAAATATGTTCAATATTTAATTACCAAACCAAATAAGATTATGGGCTCAAATATATTTAATTCAAGTATTCAATACTTCATTTCAATGATAATCAAACAAATTAATAAGTAATTAAAGACTGCTTTGCAAAAAAAAAATAACAATTTATTCAAGAGTTGATTTATTTATTTAAGAGTTCTTTTTTTTTAACATTTTCACATGTCAATCTTAAGTCGAAACTCAATACCATGTTCCAGCCGAGATCGCTGCATAGTCGCACTACTTGTATTTTACTCATACCATTTACTCACATAAGTAAAAGTTTTTGCGACCTGCGAAAAATATACTTGTAGTCGGTTTGAGTTCGACTTATATTAGGCTATGAATTTTCATGCTATGGCAGTGGCGTAGTTTGGAAAACCATTTGAAAATGTACATTAAATAAAATAGAGTATGATTATGTGTTCTTGGCGAATGCATCCTGTGTATGTTTTTTAATAAATTAGTTTACTTGCCCGGTTTGGATTTAACTTAGTCAATATATGAACTGTCTGTGTAAATTCAATTTAAATTTAAATCGTGTTATTATTATTTGTATTACCTTTGGAAGAACACAGGACAACCTAAAGTGTACGAGTCAATAAACAAAAACAAACTTGTACTTGCTCGGACTTCTTTAGCTCTTAGGGTCTCTGAGATACTTTTGTTCTTACAGACAGACTGAGGAACAGAAGGACCTTGCTGAAAATGACTCGACTATTGATACTGATCAAGAAATATATATAATTTATGTGGTCTGCCACGCCGCCATTTCCCTATTACATGCACTCCAAAATGTAATGAAAAATGGGGTATTAAAAGACATGTATTAGAATGAGCAGCACATATGAGTATAGTTTGTATGACGCTTTGTCTGCCTGTACAATTACTTCGCTGAGAACCCTTCCTGGGTTTCAATCTACGCCACTGGATTGCTGCCGCCAAACGACAATCGCACAATTTAATTGTAGACAATATACTATTGAACGTATCTCTTGGAGTATCTAATGCCGGTCGCTAAACCGGATCGCAGAGGAAATCGCACAGACATTGATGTTAAATTTGTGCCACTGAATTGGCTAACAGATTCTCACAGTCTACAGTAGATGTTGTCCTGTAACGTGTGGACAAGAGCGTTCACGTCCGCACGCCATACGAAAGTAGCAACACCTGATTTGAGCGGCAGTTGTCCATGTCTGTCACTCAGCTGCTTAGGCGACCATACGGTCAGTCCGTCATTGAGTCATTCATGCATGCTTAAAAACTTGTTGGAATTAAAAGCGGAGTATGAGTTGGAGCTGGAGCTGGAAGTCGCAACAGCTTGGTCTGGAGACATAATTTAATTTCCGTTGCCGCTGAAATGTTCTAGTGTATCAGTTACCCATATTGACATATTGATTAAGTGCTTACAAGGACCGATTGCATTTGTTTGTTATTGATTTATATATTTAAGTTATTGATACTTAAAATACTGATATCTGGTGGTTGTTTTTGCGATTATCCTAGCTATCCATCGTTTCGAAAAGTTTGTCAAGTTATGTCAACATCTTGAAAGCCTTTAGTCCAAATCGATTTCAGCTAAAAACCAACCATTAGCATATATAGTTGGCAGCACCATTGCATTCAAACTTTAAACCCTAAAATTGCAAAAAAAAAACTGCAATGAAAAGTTTATCAGTTTATTTGTAGTTAATTTTGTGTCTTTTAAACTCTTGTAACTTTCTAAACATTGAAAACTGTTTTAGTTAAATCATAATATTTAATTTTAAAAACTTTTAAACTAGTTCGATAGAAGTTAATTAAATATTTTTAAA
This sequence comes from Drosophila parthenogenetica, assembly GCA_035047505.1. Taxonomy (NCBI): domain Eukaryota; kingdom Metazoa; phylum Arthropoda; class Insecta; order Diptera; family Drosophilidae; genus Drosophila; species Drosophila parthenogenetica. Next base: position 2,878,043 of record JAWNPM010000187.1, on the reverse strand, counting down.
TCTGAAATATTTAGTCTGCTGTCGATTATTGTTTTTGTAATATTAGAAATACTTTGTTGAACTGTATTTTCAAAATAAATGCATGGGAACATGAAGTACAGAATCCGTAATTTTCAGTTCCCATAAAGGAACATGCATTAGATAAAAATAAACTCTACAATTCAACTCTACATTCAATTATATCATTGAGATAAGTAATGTTAGTTTGCATACTGTTCATAGGCTATGATTAGAAGGCTATTAACAAAGCAACACCTCTGAACAACTATGATTGTGCTAGACGCCTGTCTGATTATTGCATGCGTGTGTGTCTAAGGTAACTGCAACAACAACAGTTAAAGCTCAACTAACCAAACAACAACTTAATCGCGTGCAAAGTATGAGACTCGTGCTCTGGTGGTCAACACTTCGGTACGTTGGTAATGATGATGATAGCTTTTTGATGGTAACGATAGACGAGGGAGCCAACATACACACACACACGTGAACCGTTTCTGTGAGCTGTGCGGCATGTGGGTAACTGTGCTCATCGCAATCGGAAGTCACTGAGAGAATTTTGATTGAAAGTGAAATTTGCAAAGCCGCAAATGATAATCGTTCAATCAATTAAGGTTAATTACTATTTAATGCAATTGAACAAGCCAGAAGGTTGGATATGCCCATGAAAAAAACCATTTGCTGTTGATTATGCAAAAGATTCCCAAAATACTCCGCTTAAGCCCACAAAATCAAAGAACAGTTAGATTTAATAAAAACGAAACGCGATGATCAGCAGCTATTCCTCATATTCTACAAATTTTTTTAGCCCTTCCGTGTCAGGCCATAATTTATTGCAGCCAGTTTAAAAATTGCAGTAGCCAAGCAAAAAGTAACACAACAAAATCTCATATGCAAGACATTTTAGTTTGTTGTGTTATTATTATTTATAATCAGAAATTATTGGACTACTGTGTTTTTCCTGCGGGCATTTTTGGCTACTCCATATGCAAATTTTGTGTTTACCCTATGAAAAGACTACGCTCGCTATGACAGTAAATATGAGACACAGGGAAATATTTTTTGGTCAGCTTGTAAAAAAAATGAACCTAGTTACAAGAAGAAGCCGAACTCAGACAAATGAGCCATTTTGACCGGTTTGCCCTATGGGAGTTACAGTTATAATCATGATATACACAAACATTACAACTATCCTTACCAAGGTTGATCAGGGTCCGAAAAAATATCGTGTAGCTCCTAAAATTATTCAAAATTCTTTAAAAAAGAGTAGAGGGGTCTATTAAGTTTGACAAAAGATGGATCTTTTAAACTACACAAGCTAAAACCACCAAATTTGGAATGAAAGTCTGTCTGTACGTCAGGGAGGTTAAGTTTATTTCAAATTTTTTCCACGCCCCCTACCGCCCCCGAAAATTGTAAAAAACTATTTTCATTACACTACAACTTGCAAGCTATCGGAGTTATCGTAACCAAATTTACACAGTACGCGTATGGTACCATTGTAACTATCCTCACCAAGTTTGGTCCAGATCGGACAGCCTATAGCTCCCGTAGGACAAATTGGTCGAAATGGGACATTTGTATGGTGACATGTATTATTAGTTGAGCTATCGTGACGAAATTTACACATTTTGTATATGGAACCATTATAACTATCTCCACCAAGTTTGCTCCCATAGGACAAATCGGTCGAAAACGGGACATTTGTATGGAAAAATTCTCACTAGATGGAGTACGTGGTCTTTTACAGTCGGCTTTTTTTTTTTTTTTTTTATATCATAGTAGAGCATTTTGTAGTCGCTCATCTGTGTTTTCGAGTTCATAAAATATTCCGATAATTATTTTTTTTTTAAATTGTGATAAGCTAATTTTGCGCTGCTTTTGCTTCTAACGGCAATTCGTTTAGGCCAACCTGCTGCGTGTTCTTTATAGCTGCCAATGTGTGTTTATCTGTCTGGGTAATTTGCATAAGGTGAATGATAATTGATATGTATTGATTGCTATGCTCTTTTCAAGGGCAGCAAACCACTCACCCAATTCCAGGCTGATACGTCCAAATCATTTTAGTATTTAAAATCATTTTAGTATTTAAGACCGTTACATATATACTATTATGATTATTCACTGCAACTTAAATCACATTCTGGTCAAGTGCACAATTGAATAAGAGAAAAACAAACATGATCGTGGGTGAACCGCAAAACGGATTTGGATGCAACTATGAAATTACCGTTAAGGTTTTTATGTTCGTTTTGAATCAAATCCATCGATTGATGATCGTCAGTCAAAGCTAATTTAAACGAAGGCTAAGAGTTGGTTTCGCTTAATCTGGCCAACATTTGCTTAACGAGGCTGTGGCTAAGCCGCAAGCAAATCATTAAAGTGTTTTCCAGCATTGCAGCATTGTTCAGTTGCAGTGTTGCAGACAAGCACCCAAGCGGATGCTGCGGCAGCTGCAAAAACCTTTACATCTCCTCAGTGCAACATAGGCATGGTAATGATGCGAAGTGATAGAGATGCGGAGCCATTGATTGCAATCGCTTTGACGTTTACTGTTTGCATTTGTGTTACAAATTTACAGCTTCAGTCCCAGCCGGTATTGCAGTCGTTTCCAAGGTCAAATTAACCAAAGTGATGATGCGGAAAGTGGTAAAAATGACGCAACACAGCGCATCACTGAACCACCAACAGTAACAACACAATAACCCGGAAATTAGTTTTGGCGGTTTTTCGCCATTTTACATTTTGGGTGACAGCTGCTCGAAATACGCCCACATTTTGGCACTTTGTCTGTGTTCAATTAAAATCAAATTTCATCATTTTATAAAATTTTGATGCAACAATTTGGCACTGATGACAGTTTAATTGCTACCCCCAAAAACCACTTACCGCAGTGTCTACAAATGACCGCTGCTTTCCATTAACCAGAACTTTCTTGGCTTTAGTGTCGTTCTGTGGTATCATAATCCTTTGGGTTATTGATGCCACCTGACTAGGGAGACTCTCAATTGACTTCCACAGCGATTATTTTGAGACATTAATTAACCCTCATTTGGTGGCCACTCTAAATAATATATTGCGAATTTCCATTTTTCTCCCAAAGTCATTTTTATTAAACAATTATGAGAGAGTAATAAAAAGCGCTTATAATAAAGGAGAAGGTAAGTTCCATTAGCTGCAAAAGGATTAGCTTCATGATTAAAAGAAATATATTGAAATAAACAACTTTTAAAATTTAAAACTCTAAAGAAATCGATTCGAACCATTCTTTACGACTTATCTATACTTGTATTTAATGTGCATCGTTTTATACTTTGATATTGTTAGTTGGTTGTATTTACAGACCAGTTTGACATGGTTGTAGTGTATTAATAGGTTATCATTTATAGTGTAGTTTCAATCTAAAATCAGTTTGATAATCATCTTCGAAAAGCTTATATTTTTTGGTAATATTATAAAGTTAACATACAGATTTTTTTAAAAGACAATAAGAAAGTGATAAAGATTTATTGCCGTTCGTTTAATTCATGTTTACAGTTTCAAGCGATGACAGAAACTACATAACTCTTGCTTAATAACTTGCAGAGGAGTCTATTAGAAAGGGCTACAGAATGGTTAAAATCGACAGACACTGTCCATAGTTCAGCTCAACTTAATTAGCCAAGGTGAGATCAAAACCTAAGCCACCCAGAAGCACGCCACTGAAACACTAGTAGCTGCCATCCATGCTTAACACAAATTACCAAGTTTAGTGCGACAGGCCTTCGACCCTAGACTTCTCCTGACTGCATGCAGAAATTACATGACAACAGCAATACCTGAAAGCCTGAAACTTTAAGTCTAAGCCCAATAACAACACCAAAAGCCATGAGTAATACACACTCATACACACATAATTTTTGTGTTTAAATGGGTGTTTTATTAAGAATATTATGTAAAAAATTACAAATCATCCTACATTGAGCAGCACTAAAATCATCAGACGAGCATTCAGTCATTCCGTCAACCGGACAGACGTGCAACCCCGACACTAACTGACCATCAGCAAAGAACCATGAACAGACCCATCAGTACCAGAAGAGGTCCCAAAAGCAGAAGCAGAAGCTTTGATGCTTAAGCGTGAGCGGTAGCAACGGTAGCCGATCGGAGTGCAAGCCAAACAGCTTTAATGGCCAACTGTTTTAGACAAGTTTGAAGTGGCATGGAAGAGAATAAAGGGCACGGGGCAGGTGTGGAAAGAGACTCGCAAGCTCGAATGTGAATTCCGTGCATTTGCAATCGCACTTGACTGCATGCACTACGTCCGGTCGCTTAGTCAGTTGGGTCACTTGGCAGCCGCATCAGCATTAACTGATGTTGTTACCGGGACCTAAGAGGAGTGGCTGTTTTGGTTGTTGTTGTTGTTGGCGCAGTTGCAGTCACCGCACAATGACGACGTTGAAAAGTTTAACGCGTTTTTCGCTTTGTATGATCATTATCGCAGTTTTTGTTTTACGCAACTTCTTCTTTTTCAACTCATTTGGCATTTGGTGGCACTGTTGTACTGCTACACTGCAGCAGAACTACAGTGAGTGCCACAGTTGCTTGCTGCTTTTTGGTGATCCATCAATTGCAACTGTTGCTGCTGTTACAGACTCTGCCCCATGATATACACTCATTGCATTTGCTTTTCGTTGGAGCTTAGCTTAAAGTTCAGTTACCATTTGTGGGGCAGCTGGTCTAAAGTGGACAGGCTTGATTACTTCTTTTGTGGCATCAAAAACTAATAAAAGCTTAAATTGTTTTCAGATCATAAAGAAAAATTTGCTTAACCCATTGATTGTTTGCTGATTGCCATTTATAGCCCTCCCTCTAGCCCTCTTCGAATGGAAAATTATTGTTAGTTTCTTGATTTTGGTGGTTTTACAGCTTCAAATTTATGTTTGTTCCCAGATCATTGAACTAATGAGTCAAAGAACTTGGTCATGAGCCGCATCCTAAAGCGTCTATAAGAGCTATTTCCAAACACATGTTTATACGCAAACAAATATCCATTCAATATTTTGCATCAGCAAAACCACGCCCCAAAAATGTTATTGAAACACTCAATACGTATACGCAACGTGTGTAATTAAAAGAAACAAGATGAAAATTGGCCAGTCAAGACATTTACGAGTCATAAACTCATGTCAGATACATTGTAGTCAACAGTAAAAATGCAAACAACTAATTGGGTCACGAAGGCATGGCGATGTGCCGCGAAAAGGGGCAACGTATGCAATGAGCACGCCGTACACCTGTTGGCAGGTGAGCGCGAAAAGTGATCGCAATGACGTTTCACTTACTGGTTCGTCTGGCTGTCATAAATAAATGTATAATTTTTGACAGACAGAAATGACACGACCTGGTAATGGTGACAATAGAAATGATGACATGACTGATAGTGCTACGCACCACTTTATGTATAAACTCGAAATCATACTTATACTCATATTCGTATTTTCGTATTCGTATTTGTATTCGTACCTGCGTGTGGTGCACCTTTCGTCGCCTAATTGCGTCCTGCAAATACATTTTGAGCGTACTCCAGTACTTCCACTGCTACCAAGCAAATGGCATAAATTTAAATTTTAATTTACTGCCATGTCGTCAATTGAAGTCGTGCCCAAGCACTTGGAATCCGTCCAGTTGTGTACGAGAGAAAAAGGTAAACCTAACTCTGTTTGATACTTTATTTCATTTCATTTATTTATTTTGAGCTACTTGTAAAATAATTGCATAAATAAATATTTTAAGAAAGAGGTAAGAGTTTATTTTGAGCTGAAGCAGGAACTGGACCCGGACTCAGACTCAGTTGGAGCTGGGGCTGCAACTAAGGCTGAGTGCGTTTAGATTGGCTTTTCTCGGCCATTGTCATTTGCCAGTCCTCCTGCCCCTTAATTTGTTGCATTTTGATTACAATCGCCAACCGGCAAGTTGTTCCGTTTGGCCTGGATGATGTGGCCAGACGGCGGAGTATGCACCTTCTGTCTCCTGTAGTACACCGCCTGCTCCTCTTACGATCAGATTAAAGTGTAGTGATTATTTGTGTGTCTGTCCACTTCTCATTGTCGATCTTGTCTTCGCCATTCGTGGACAATTTATCAATAAAACGATGGTCTTCCGGATGTGTTCTGCGGAGGCCTGGAGAGGCTGTCTTGCACTCGGAGAATGTAAATGTTGGCACCTACATGCAAAGTTTAATCACAATTGAGTTTTAATCCTTAGGTCAACAGAGGCTAATGATGTGCTGCCTATATGTATTATATTAAAAACATTACTTCACTTCTCAATGTGATTTAAATTTTAAAACTAGGAGGCGTGGCAGACCCCATAAAGTATATATATTCTTGATCAGCATCACAAGCCGAGTTGATATAGCCATGTCCGTCTGTCCGTCTGTCTGTCCGTCTGTCTGTCCGTCTATCTGTCCGTCTGTCTGTCTGTCCGTCTGTCTTGTATTGACTGACTAAATATCGAGTCTGTCCGTCTGTCTGCCTGCCTGTCCGTATGAACAAACAGACTTCAGAGATGGTAAGAGCTACAAGTTCGAATTTGGTCTCTATCGACTCGATATTTAGTCAGTCAATACAAGACCCTTTTTTTTCGATGCCACGCCCCATTCGCCCACAATGAGCAAAAAATTGGACATACCTCGGAAAAAATAGATGTTTAAAGCAAATATCTCAGTAACTATGGCACTTAGGAATACCAATTTTGGTACGCTGGTTCAAAGAGACAGGATAAATGCATTTATATTTAAAATTTTGGACTTCCACGCACTCTTTTTCCGTAAGAAAAAAAAAATTTTAAGCTTGCATGACGTTTTAAAAGCATTTGTTCTTATCGTAGAGTATTGTTATTTATGATTCCTTAGAAGACAAATCATATCAAACTATCCTGAAAGTTGCATTAAAATCCAACAATAAACAACAGAGCTACCGATTATAAAGTTAATGTTTAAGTCAATGCATGAGTGCGAGCGGGACAGAAACATGCAAGCATATATTCGAACTCTTTTGATGCATGTGTGGCGGCAATAGTATACATACACACATATATACATATGTATGTGCATACATATAGCGTCAAACGAATTTGTATGTGCATACAGACAAACATATGTATGCTCGATTATAAATTGTCTTTTTTGTTGTAACGTGTGCTAATACAAGAACTATCTATTGTAATATCCGGATACTGATTTTAACATTATAATTGGAAATAAAAGCAGAGAGTACTATACGGTCGGGCTCGTTCGATTGTACTTTTCTTACTTGTTATATTTATTATCAGATACCTTCGTTTATATGTCAATAATACCCACAGTTTATTCGAGATCCTGTCTATTCATTTTGAGACTACAAAAGACTTGAATTACACAAGAACCAAATTAAATTAAATATTTAAAAGAAGGCACGGTTTGCCTAAAATACAATCAGCGCAAAAGGCAGAATAGGGAATGTGCAACTGCAAAGAAGGGAGAAAGTAGTATTCCAAGTAAATGCATCCTAACTAAATTAACTCGGACAAAATGTTATGATTATAAATTATTAATGACAAAATGTCATAAACGAACATCTTAAAAATTTAACTCACCAAATCTAAAAAGTCATTCACATAATAATACACACAAGAGACGTCTGACAAATTTAGACACGATTAACAAGTGTTTAAATCACAATATAACTTTAAATCCCGCAAATGTACCAATAAAAACTTATAAAAACAAAACATGTCAAAAGAAATCGAAGTAAATTGACTTTGGCTCAGGGGCAAACTCGCCGCATGCAAAAACTCCAACAAAAACAACACTGAAGAGAATGGTAAAAAAACCCAAGATACGCATCCAAAAATTGGTCAATAAAATCAACGACAAAAGTTTTGATAAGCAAACAAGTACAAAGGGCACCCAGTGAGAAAGTCAGTGCAGAAACGGACAAGACACAAGGACACACACACTGTCTATAAAGAAGAAAAAATAAACTTCTGGCGGGGAGTGTCTCACATTGGTGGGCAAAAAACATTCCCAGGGCAATAAAAATGACAACAGTTACAAAGTAGCGGCTGCGGGAGATACATATTACAAAGACAAACAAAAAACCAGAAAGACAGAAGGACAGACAGTTACACACTTGTGCAGATTAAGCCAATTTAACAGATGCTTTAAGTCAACCGTCCCCTTTATCTCATGTAGGATTAACGCTCAGAAGTGCTAACTTCAAGTGACTTGTTGAAGGACTCGAATATGAATAACGTTTACTCGATTCATCGGTATGTTTCTTTCGAAAACATGACTCACGTAGCGATTTTGAATACCCTACAAATACAATGGTGGGTACTGCTTTCGTTTAGCTCACTTTTGTGAGTAATATATTTTGGCTAACAAATAAAGCTTTATTTTGTTATTTTTATTTTTGTTAGTAATTAAACATGTTAAAGGGTTTAGTTGATACAAATCGTTAAAAGTAAAAACCAACTATTTTCGCTTTATGATTTTAAATAATTTTGGCATTTATAAACAAAATGTTATGTCAATCTATACCTAAAAATTAAGTATTTTATTGTTCAGAAAAGAATTTAAGAGAGTATTCATTTAAATTTTGAACTTTTAAATTATCTTTACAATGTAATTATTTTTATACTTTTCATATTATGGTATTTACCTATAATAATAAATTTTGTGAATTTTGTAATTTATTATTAATTTTGGAATGAAAAAACTTGCTAATACAGAGGTTGTTACAAAAGAATGTTGCTTGTATAAAGGTTGCTTATACAGAGAGTTTACTGTATAATAATTTAAGTTTTAACCTGCAATACTATGGCTAACCGATTTAGTTGTGAATTAAATCTTAAAAGAGACAACATTAAGTAGAGGACTCAGAAAATATATTCTGATTTGTCCCTTGACATATTTTGGGTACCGAAGACGCAATCCACTGATGTTGTTTGTCACATTTACATTATTTTATTTTTTGAACAAATCGTGGCATAAATTCCCAAGCTTTAAAACATATATCAACACACATAAATGAAGCGAATTCAGTACTTCTTTCGGCTGTACTCTCAAGCTTTGGTTTTTCTTCAAATACTTTATCTTTGTGTGCAAGTCCCTCTGTCTTCGCTAGCAAATCCTTTGGACGACGTTGCATGTTTCCATTTTTTTGACACTTTTTTTTATTCATTTCATTTCATTTCTGCTATTGCTTAAGTTGCCCATTTTGCGGCGTTTTGATATGTTACCCGGTAGCGGCATTTTTTTATTGTTCGCTCGGATTTCATTCCTCTGTTACTCCTTAGTGTTATTTTTTTGATGCCTCTGGCGATGGCTAAGGTCGTGTCTGGTAGCATTGCAATGCCCCAACTCTTCGGTACCATCACAAAATGAGCCACTTAAAGCGATGAGATTTTTGGCGTCTGGCGTCGTCGCGACGTTGGTGTCGTTGTCGTTGTCGGCATTTATCAGATAAATATCTTTGAAATATATAACAAATAATGCAGCCAAACAGTTTGGACAATAAGTTAAAATTGGTGTTATTAATTGTAGGCAATCGATTTGATTTGTTTATAGCTGAAGGAGTGAGCAGCTCGCATACTGCGTTCAATCAATCTCGTATCTCTAATCTCTTATATGGAAAGATATATCATTCTATTGTATGTGGCATCATTAGCGTCTATCCGCAAAAAAAAGCCAAAAAACTGAGTTCCACAAACGAATTAATTGAAACATTACCTAAGCAAACGTAGCCCTAAAATGACTAACTCGACTAATTGAATTTCCTCCAGAAAAAGGACTATGTCACGATTCATGTGTCCTCCGTACCCCAAAATATTCCCTCGACTTCATACTTGTAGAAAAATTAATGTCTCGCATTTTAAGTGTCTCTCTTTATTTTAGAATGGTCAATGTACATTGTTGGTATGTGTCCTCACGCATAAAAATTAAAGTCGTCGAGCTTTTGTTTGTGTTGCTTCAGAGGGTTTTCTGTGGCCAGTTTTGTTATCCTCTTTGTTCCCTTTCCATCAGTTCTTCGAGCTGTCCTGTCACAATTGGCCTTTGTTGTAAATGTGGCCGTCATTACTTTGCTGGCTGCTTAACACGACAATGATGCAAAGTAATTATGCTTCAGATTTAGACAAGGATAATCTCCATGAAAAGCAAGAAATAAAATTATAGAACAAACAAAATGGATGGGTATCGGAAATAAGTATTTATATTTTAATTTATTTAATTAATAAGCTTAAAGCTAATAGGAACTTCATAATTAGATTACGTTTTAGTTTTTCTTCATTTTCAAAAAAGCCTCTATGCTATCCAGCCACCATTAAAGCACACCACACACACCGAAGGACTTTAATTACATTGTAGCCAAAAATTTGAAAGCACCAAGACAATTCATTAAAGAAAAAAACTGGTCTAAAGTGGCTTGTGGCTGTGGCTATTCAGTATGAAGAGCATCTTCGGAATTTCACCAGGATACAACTTGATGAGCAACTGTCCAGTTTCGGATAAAGGTGGAGCTGGGCACACCCACTGGAGCCGTTAATGATGCTCACCATGGCAGATGATTGCGATTGTGCGATTGCTAATGCCCCAACAGTCGACTGAAATGGGATGGATAGATGGATGAATGGTGGTTGACTGGCCTGGTTGACATGGAGTTCAAGTAGCGGGCTGCATCTTAAGATTGACTAATGGCAATGGAAATAGCGAGACGAAGGCGACGACACGCCGTTGATTGATTGTTTTGCCATGTAAATTGTGCGACAAATTAATCAATGCTAATGACACTTTCAGACCGAAAACAAGTTGCCATTTGCAGGTTAGCTCAAAGATTTCTACAAAGGCAAAGACTAGAAACGAGTTCTGAGTTGGAGAGTAAACAAATTGCATTTTAAGCGTCGACTCATCGGTCCTGTCGCAACCTGTCGCAGGATCTGCTGGTCGTGTGTGCAATTTTTCAAAAAGGCTTAAGGCGTAGTAGTAGTTAGCTAAAACAGATTTACACTGGCGCAATTGCTAATTACCACTAAGATATAAGATGTACTAGCAAGATGTCCGCTTTCACTAAGCCAACGCGTCCTTACATTCTGGCATAAATTGTTTTTATCTTAACATTGATTTTATGCTAATGTGTCGCATCGTCTTAGTAGAACAAGATCCACAGATAAAACACTTCAAAGATCCGAGACAAACAGCAAAACTGATAAAGACAGTTCTTACCCTTTCCAAACGCTCCGCAACAAATTCAGGCCTCACACAATCAAGAGTTGTTTCCAAATTTTCTTCGTCTGGGTGACGCCTACTTGTCCGCTGAGGCACTGCCTCGGTAAAAAAGGTAGTGCCAGTGGCAATGGCAGTAGCTCATGGTGTTGTCAACCCTTTGCGCATTTCGGATTCCCATTTTCAAATTCCAAATTTAGGTTTCGCTTCTGTTTGCACCCTAGATATTTAGTTATTAAAGGGTTGATCCACGGAGTGCATTGCAAATTTGTGGGCTGGCCGCCAGTAAGCAGCTACAAGTACTCAGAACACTCGTTGTACATCTATAATTACGTCACCTTTGACTGCGTAACCGTTACGGAACTGCAGTCACGGCACACACACAGGAACTCAGCTGCTGTTTAAACACAGAAATCAATTCCTGTTTTGAGCTGAATTCAAACATCGACTTGAAGTAAATAATTAATTTATTTTTTTTTTTTTTATTATTATTTTAATCTTTAAAACTAATAAGGAAGGCTACAATCGACCGACCTGACCGTTGAATACGAAGTTCTCATTAAAGTGCGCGTTTTTCATACTAATAAACACTATTCGACTGGTTTATCCTTGTTATAATCATGACATACACATAATGTGAGAGTTTCATTGCGACCACTATTCTAACACTATATGTCTTTCTATAAATTTTCAATTTCGTTGTCCTATCGGAACAAAAGTATCTTTAGGATTCTTTTTATGGAGATTCTTTCTGCTTAGACAGTGCAAAAATATTCAATAAACTTGGTCTGCCTGACGCATAAAATGTTTCTTTACTCTATGAGAGAGTATATTGGATTTGTGCGAAGCATTTAACAGGCATAAGGCGTGTCAGACCCCAAAAGTTTATATATTCTTGATCACCGTCACAAGCTAAGTCGATATAGCCATATCCATCTGTCCGTCTGCCCTTACGTATGAACAAGTAGATCTCAGAGACGGTAAGAGCAATAAGCTCAAATTTAGTCAGTATCGATTTCATATTTAGTCAGAAAATACCAGTATCTTTTTGTTTTCGATGCAACGCCCCATGCGGCCAGATTGAGCCAAAAAAACTAGAAATATCCCGAAAAAAATCAGTTTTTGGCGAATATCTCAGTAACTATGGAACTTTTAAATATCAATTTCGAGTCATAGAGACAGCATAAATGCTTTCTGTTAAAATTCTTAGGCTCACACGCCTCCTTTTCCCATAAAATATAAAACTTGTTTTCAACTTCGCATGTGTTTTGAATGCATATATTTAAACACAAATTATATAAAACTATCCGCATAAAAATCCGGCTGCAAGCGAGACAGAAACTTCCATTTGTGGCGGCAGCGCGCTTCCTGCGGACGTTGGCCGTGCCGACCAATGGTATAAATACATAAAGTTGTATGTACGTCAATATGGGCATGTTCGACTGTACTCTCCTTTCTTGTTCAATACAAATTTGGTGGTGCTAGCTTTTAAAGTTTCCGAGATCTCAACGTTCAACCAAAGGCAATATGCACTCACAGGGAATAATAAAAAATATTCAAAACTTAAGTTTGTACATATTCAATACATTCACATTTAATAATATTATTTTGAATCAAATGGAATTTAAATCGCGATTAAGGTATATAGTAGATTTCAAATAGCATGTGGCTGAATCAAATGGAATTTAAATCGCGATTAAGGTGTATAGTAGATTTTAAATATCATGTGGCTGTTAATGTTCCGTTTTCAAAACGTTTTGTTAAAGTTATCTAGAGTAAGATACAGTTTCAGCTGACAATTTGGCAAACTGTCAGCGCCACTCTCTGTACAGAGGCGTGCAGGATGGGGCAGCGAAGAAAATGAGCACAGACACAGAAATTCAGAGGAACAGAGAGGAATCCGAAGCTAATGACTGTCTACAAATGCTAGGAAGCGAAGACATCAATCAAGTTGAATTGAATCAACCCCGTGGACGAAGTGGAAATGAGGCAGGGTGCGAGGTACGCACTTGGCTGTTGCTTAAACAAATAAACAAGTTATAAACTCATTCAAATCATATTTAAAATCATCAAGCAGCATCGGCAACGGCAACAGCAGCTGCCTTCATGCGCCTGCTCATTCATGAATTATTTGTGGAAGCTTATCAAACGTGACCAAAATGGGAAAAAAGCTAATATTAAAAATGTGAGCGAAGAAGTGAGAGAAGCGTGCCAGCTGGGTGACATGGGCAATTGGACAACATCTGGCCAGGGCTGGACAAGTGTGGAAAACAGAAAAAACATAACACAGTGAAAATTTGTGATAACTGCGATATCTGAGAGAAGGCAGGGAAGGCACTCAATGTGCTCGTCAGCTTATTTTTGAATACATGTGAGTTTCTTCGAGTATTTTTGGAAAAAATAGACCCGTACGTAGCTCTCCTCATAGCGCTGTTATTATCATTTATCTGACCACAGGACGTGTCAACACATAGTTGAGCATACGCCCCGTTAGCCCAGTTGCACAACAGACACTTCGCTTACACATGTCACACATACAAAATCAGAATTCTAAGTCGTATACTTATAAATCATGTCTGCAAAAACTTTTGCCTGCGGTGGACAACTTCAAGAATTTTGTGTTGTATCTACAAAATATTTATGTTACGGAAGCGGCTTACAAATTTAATAGTAATAAAATATGTTGCTAGAGTATAGGTTAGTCAGTTTTTGTAGGCCTGTCCAATTTCTATCCGTTTGAGTAAGTTCTGTGGTCAAGATATCGTCTGGGTCCACTAACGTCTTCGTCAGTTGTGGTCACTCTTCTTCCCTTGACTTAATGTGATAACTTTGTACTTTGACTTAAACTAAAAAGCTCACCAAAATCTCATTAGTCAATTCCTTATAGTTTAATAAATTAAATTTTGATCAATTTTTGAAACCCTCAATTAAGTTCAAATTAATTCTGATACATGGAACTTAAATAATTTTTAATAAAATCAATTTAAAACTACAGTAGAATCCGGTTATAACGACTCCGCTTAAAGCGTCCGACCGGTCATTGCGACGAAAATTCAATGAATTGTTTGGTACCCATACAAGCTTGTATGAAAGAACCTCCGCTTAGTGCGTCTCCGCTTTAAACGACAAACCGCTTATATCGAAGATATTTTTCACAATTCAACCGGCTATTGCGAAGTGTCGAAAAAAAATCAGTTTTTTCTCCCTTTTCCAAAAAAAATTTAATGCGTAAATTCTCAAATTGCAAAAAAGGGCAAAAAAGCGCTCATTTAGTACGCACTCGTCAATTAGGCAATGTCGTCAAACGTTGAGCAGAAAATGCAAATGTATTATTATTGAACTAAACTTAATATATATTTTGTTTTGATTAAAAAATTAAATTGTTCTTTTTTTAAACCTTTTGCAAACATGACAACAATATGGTTAAAGCGTCTACCGGGTATAACGACGTAAAGTCGTCGGTCCCTTGAGTGTCGTTATAGCCGGACTATATTTCATCGAGTTATTATTTGAAGCCTCTATACCATTTTTCGAGATATTTCGCATGCGGGAGCTCTATAATATAGATGTTCAATCAAACGAAATTGTATCAAAAAACTTCCAATGGTAAATATTATATGTGAGTTCGGTCATGAAAGCTGTTGTACTTAGCTTTCAAGATATGGTTTTATAAAAAGAATAGTGTTGTCAATGTTTGTAATGACAGACTTTCATTTTAAATGTGTGTCTCTAGATTTTATAGTACCTGAGATCCAGGTGCTTTTACGACAAGGTTGGCAGTTAAGTGAACGGACATGCGCTATACCACCTCGAGTATTGAAGCTAATCAAGAATATAAAACTATGTGATGTAACGCATATTTTTGTATGCTTTTTGAATTCGGGGTTCCAAAAGCATATAAACTTTATTTGCGCAAACCTATACATAAAATGCTCGGATTTTTTGTTCAAAAAGGGTTTAATATAATATATTTAAAATAACTCTTTCCTTTGGTCTTCAACAAAAGTAATGCGCATCCACAGATCGCTCATGTTTAAGCCTGCCTAACTTAAGACTAGGCAAATGATAATCTGTGAAGTCAAGTAAATGCCTTGCCAAAAGGAAAGGAAAAGATTAGCAAAGTGGGACTAGGGAGAGAAAGACAGAGAGAGTAGTCTTAACCACACGCGGTCGCGGTCATATTTGGCTTATTATAAATGAGCGAATGTGAACTGCCTGTCATGTTTTATCTTTATTTTCGTGCATTTTTGGACACATTTCTCTAGGGAGAGGACGGAGAAGGAGGAAACTGCTGCCGGCATGTCTGCACATTTTCCATTTTCCGATGTGCTTTTTTTCGCTGTCCGAGAGACAGAACGTGATGATAATGGCGCTTGCAGGCCGACTGACGTTTCTAACAAAGTGAGTCGCATTAAGGATAATAGAGGCAACTAAAAGCAAAACACAACAACATGAAACAAAGCAGAGACAACGCCAAAGACAGCCAAACAAGACGACTGATGATGGGCTCGATTTGCGCGTCATTATCCTTGCAGGCACAGGACAGTGTCTGCTTTCTATGTTCGTTTTTATATGTAGTGTATAGCGTATAAATGTGTGGTATCGCCACAAGGCCTGTATGTCCATCAAGTGTAAAGACGCTGCAACGCCTTGCGCCTTGCGTATTTCGCCTTGCGTCTTTCTTCATTGTCCTTTTGCACATCCTGCGCCTGACATTTTCGTCGTCATCGCTTGGCGTTACGAATGATTTATGATTAGATGGGCGAAAGTGGAACTCGAGTGGCTCTTCCAACCCTGAGCCACTCTGAAGCTGTAGTAACCCGCTGACAACTTGAAAATGCTCTACAATTGAGATCTGTCCAGGCTCAGGTCCCCGGGACATTGTAGTCATTGAAGTACGTGCCAAGGCAACAAATAAACAAATATTTATTAAGCAAATTAAAGACGAGCTGGCAAATCCCACGAAACAAATGACTCGGAGATTTTGATAGAAGCATTTTGTAGTTGTAAACCTTCAACATGACATGGCACTTTCCCTACAACAAGAATTCATCCATTGGCTATTCGAATTAAGCGCTCTAACGCGCATTTCAATCCTCAGTCATCATTAGTCAATGCTTTAATCCCATTTAATCAATGGCCCAAAAACAGTTAACTACCAAACTTGGCCTCTTTAGCTCGCTGCTGTTGCTTTTTCGTTGTTCACATAAACAGTGTTGCGTGTCTTTTCGTACTAAGAAACGTTACAAAATTAAATGAAATACCTCACGTGCCATATGCAATGTGGCAGCTGCTTTTGCAGCCTGTCGACTGCCATGTTGCATGTTCAAAAAAAAGTAAAAACATATTAAAAAGGGCGCCGATCACATCAACTGAATGAGATAGAAGCAATGGGAAATAGAAAGGCAAGAAGACAGAGAGAGAGAGAGAGAGAGAGAAGGAGACAACAGAGACTTGCTCTCATTAAAAAATTAAAGTTTTTATTCTGGTTTCAGTTTTTGGAAATTTTGGCTTAAATCACACCACTTTAAAATAAACCATAAGTCCGACAACACGTATCTGGCATATGGCTATCGTTTCCCAACTTGCATTTCATTGTTACAATTAATTATGAGCCAAAAGCGATCTTCAAAGTCGAAAGTTACTTTTTTTTATTGATATCGTTCTTAAATAATGCGAGGTCCATTGAAGGGTATTTTTGGCTATACCAGAGAAGACGTTGTATCCACCGCCTTCCTCGATGCCAAGGTTGGCATCCCACTGTACAAAAAGTTTCATCTTGTTGATTTCCTGGTAATTCAACGAGTTCGGTTATTTTAACCGTGCCATTGTCTTAATCCATTACATGCAGATCAAGAACTAAACTTAAAATCAACGCTGTCAAAATCCGCGTCTACATCTATGCACCAACGGAAGGTGTCGTAGCATTTTACCATAGATAAGATGGATCCGCTTTAGGCCTAAACATTTACCCGATTCCAACAATTACATAAATTTCATAAACTTATCTCACTCACAAATCCTCAGGACTTGAATTTCAAACTACAGTGGAATCCGGTTATAACGACACTCAACTATTTTACGTCGTTATACCCGGTAGATGCTTCAACGAAAAGAGGCAAAAAAAAAACAAATATTTTAAGGTTTTTTTTTTTTAATAATTTTAGTTCAAACTGTTTTTTTTTCGTATGCTAAAAACAATTGTGTGCGTCGGTATTGTGCTTCGACTCACTCCCTCCCAGAATAAATGAGAGAATAATGGGACAGAGAGAGTAAGAACCTTCATTACGCTCCTATGAGTGCCGATCACTAATAAATTCAATTCATGCATACATACATTTATAACAGCGTCGTTTAATGCATACAGTTTTTTTTACAGTTGAATTATAAAACAAGAAAGAAAAGTACAGTCGAACACGCCCGACCGTATAATACTCTCTGCGTTTATTCCCAATTATAATACTTAAATCGGTATTCAGACATTACAATAGATAGTTCTTGTATTAGAATACGTTAAAACAAAAAAAAGATAAGCATAATCAAGCATACATGTGTTTGTCTGTATGTACATACAAATTCGTTTGACGTTAAATGTATGCACATACATATGTGTGTATGAATACTATTGGTCGGCACGACTAGCGCTGTCTCTCTCGCGCTCATTGCTTTAGAATAAAATCTTTGTTGCTGCATTGCTTTCTTGTTTATGGTCGGATTCTTATGAAACTTTCTGGAGAGTTTGACATGATACGTCTTCAAACGAATCATAAATAACAACACTGTACGATAAGAATAAATGCTTTAAAAACGGCATGCAAGTTTGAAATTTACTTTTATTTCTTGCGGAAAAAGGGGGCGTGGCAGCCCAAAACTTTTGATGTCATTGGATTTATGCGGCCTTTAGGAACACGTGTACCAAAATTGGTATTCCTAAGTGCCATAGTTACTGAGATATTAACCGAAAACATCTATTTTTTCCGAGGTATGTCTAGTTTTTTGCTCATTGTGGGCGAATGGGGCGTGGCATCGAAAAAAAAAAAGATTCTTGTATTGACTGACTAAATATCGAGTCGATAGAGACCAAATTCGAACTTGTAGCTCTTACCATCTCTGAAATCTGTGTGTTCATACGGACGGACAGACGGACAGACGGTCAGACGGTCAGACGGTCAGACGGACAGACGGTCAGACGGACAGACGGACAGACGGACATGGCTATATCGACTCGGCTTGTGATTCTGATCAAGAATATATATACTTTATGGGGTCTGCCACGCCTCCTTCTGCCTGTTACATACATTTGCACAAACCCAATATACTCTTGCAGAGAGTATAAAAAATCGTCGATATAAGCGGTTTGTCGTTAAAAGCGGAGACGCACTAAGCGGAGGCCCGTTCATACAAGTTTCTATGCGGACCAACCAAGTCATCGAATTTTCGTCGCAATGGCCGGACGAACGCTTTAAGCGGAGTCGTTATAACCGGATTTCACTGTATACGCAAACTATTCCAGACCCAAGAAGATCTCCTTCAGGTGTGTGTCCGGCGTTCGCAAGACCTCCTCGCGTGGTGCCCCTATTTAAGACGGCTAGGAAGAAAAAGTCAGCAGCGGCTTCGTTGAAAGTTTCGCACCGACTATTAATTCTCTTGGTGATGTTTAGCTTAATACGAAAGTTAAGTGATTGAAAAAAGAACAACATTTAAATGAAAAAAAAAAGAGCCAGTATTACTAATTATAAACAGCTATTATTTATTTCTGATGCAGAAATGTATCATCAAATGCAGAATTGCATCACCAAATGCATAAATCAAATTATGTTTCGCTCTCGCCGCCCAGCAAATTTCCATTAGGCTCATAACTTCAAGTGATTTTCACTGCTCATTTTGTCCGAATATATTTAATATAAAATAGCATTGCATATGCAATAACATTAACCAATTTTAGTTAAGGATCATCACATATCTTTGCGCAAACTTTGTGCCACAAAAATTGACTTTGTATTTTTAAAATGAAATCCGTCGATAGTAAACCGATCAATTGCGTGGTGGTGGGCCGATATATTTAAAAGTATGACCATACATAATCAGCAAGTTATCTGGTAACTCTTGAAAGCTAGCTCAATAATATTGATGTAAATTTGAATAAAAACATCGATGTCGAGGTCCATCGATGATTTCAAAATCAAACATCGATGTTGCCTTGATGCATAGGATTCAAACTTCGATGCATCGATGGATCACCAATGTTTCAAAATTTTCCATTTGTTTAAGAAACGAATAATTTATGATGTTTTAGCTTGATTCCTAATACTTTCATGGCGTAATTATTAAAGCAAACAAATCTTAACTGTATTCAACATAAGAAAAATTAAACTTAAGCTTTCATAGCAGTCTTTTACACAGCTTGCTGTTTACAGACGACAAATGCGCAAGTTTTGAAATATGCATTTTCGATGTTTTGCGAAACATCGATGCATCGCTTAACATCGGTATCAGTAAAAACATCGGAAAACATCGGTAAACATCGACGAAAAAACATCGATGCTCGTTACATCTATGATTTTTTACATCACTACTCAATAAAATTAGAAACAAACTTGTCAAGCTGTATTGCTAATTTTTGTAAATATTTGGCGAATACGTCGCACCTACTTGAGCTATTTGCAGGCGTTATGCTTTGAGCGGTGGAAGTTCTGGTCCAATTTTATTAAGGTGAGCATCAGAAATTCAAGTCAGCCATGGGTACAACCAAGACGCGTCTCTTTCAGACTTTCACGAAAAAAAAGGTGGCAAAGAAAATGATTTGCAGGAGAGACACTGCCAATAGTCGCATGGGCTTGGATCGGATCCTTGATGCCTTTAATGAGCAGTACATAGAAAACTATCTATGACGAAACAATGAAACTTTGGGCGTTTGGGCTGAAGTAACCATTTAAAACAAGCCACGCCTGCATCGCCAGTAACAGCACCGAAAGCGAGGCGGAGCCTTCGCACTCAGTAAATACAGCATGCTACAGTTGTAAGCGAACTCTTCGCATCGCCAGCAAGTACAGCAGTCTGCTGATCACAAGATGTTGCGCATTCTGCCTAGAAAGCGGGAAGATTTGTGTGCCAAGTATGGATGCGATATGATCAAAGACGACCAGGAGCATCGCCACCACATGCGGACGCTGCTCCATGGCCACCACCAGGTGCTTATAAGCAGACACGAGCGTGATTTCAGCCTGCATTTTCAGTTTCTGTGGACGACAGCGTCGTAATCAGCTTCACAAGCGTGAGAACACATCGTCCATGTATTCTACGGTATCGTCCATCGATGATGACTGCGAGTATTCCCTAAATTGTAGTAACTGTGCTACAAAAACTGTCTACTTATGATTGAGGAAACGCAGGTATCACAGGGTCAATTGTAACTGCAAGCAACTAAAAGTGAAATACCAGTCATTTGAGGTTGCAACGTGGAACATTAATTAGAAATGAGTTTTGGTGCAGAATCAACGTGTGATTGTGTTCCAAATTGGTTTACACTCCAACAGCTCGAAGCAGACATGGATTGTTGAAACAAAATATGTAGCTCAAGCATCACTTAAAAGACTCAATCCAGGATAGTCGATCTTCCAAAGGCGTCACATATCAAACCAGTTAATGCCGATAAAGCCGACCTTAAAATAAGGTGAAAATCCTGGTTTTGAAGCTGTCTCAGTCTTTCAATTGGAAAGTTCCTCAACTACCAGACAGGCAGCTGCAACTACGACATCGCCGAAGGCGGTTGTCAAGTTAGATGGAACTAGTCAACTGCCAACAGTTGAATCGACTTCTTCGCCTTCCATTAAAAGCGATGACGAAATATTTGAAAAATTTTGACGTTAGGGGGCATACGTGCTGTGCTGGATAAATGCCCACTGCATTTATTGAATCCTTAAATCCATAAATCAGTAATATTTTCTAAAAAAAATATGTTATAATCTAATGTAAGACATTTTTATACATATATTTTTGAGTTTATAACATTTAAATTAAATCTGTTTGGAAATGACGCATGAAATGTTAAGCTAAGTTTTAAATATTTATAATACTTTACAACTATGTCACTGTTACAAAATACCTTCAGAAACAAAAATTGCGTTCTGGTGCTAAGGTTTGATTTGGACAACTCAAATTAGACATAGAGGGCGCTAAGTTCTTTAAAACGACCACTGGGTGGCGTTTGACTTTCGGTAGCGCCATCCGACGGCAAAATAATAATTAACAGCCTTACTCAAAAAGCACTGCCAATAGAATTCAATATAGTGTTATGTTTAGCTCCTAAGTATTTATTCAGTTGCCGAAATTGGTCACATTGTCGACGTCGGTGTCGCTTTTCAACATAAAGATTATATACTTTGTTGTGAAATTACCAGACTTAAATTGATTAAACAAAAAATAAAATGGAAGATTGGGATCCCGATCGTGATGTTGAGCTGACCGACTCCGAGGATGAGATCGCCATGAAGCGTGATTATCATGGACGCGAGGCAATTCTCTTTGTCGTTGATGCTAATTTGCGGGTACTTTGCCTACAATTTTGCATTTATTTTATTAAATGATTTTCTAAATTGTGTATTTTCTCAGATAGAAAAGTTGATGGAGGCACTTAATTTGATTCGGGGAGCTTTTATATCTGGCATGCTGGTAAACAACAGAGACCTTATGGGTCTTATATTCGCCAACACAAAGAACAGTCCGCCACCCCTCGAGAATCTGGACAATATTGTGATACCGCAAAACTGTTCCGTGTTCCTTCCTGTCCGGCAGTTGACCAAGTACATCGTGGAGTACTATTTAGATTTTTTAGGCTCGGTGGAGGAAACATTTGCCACCGATTATGGAGTCGCCGAGCCCAATGGACGAGGCAATTTTGCGCACATGATTCGTTTGTGCATAGAACTGTTAGAGAAGTGTGGCAGGAAGCTGAACAATGCCAAGATTGTTTACATGACGGACGTGGACCAGCCGCACCCCGCGTCCAGTAAAATGTTTCAGTCAGCGTTGCACAAGGCCAGTGATCTAGAGGGCAAAGAATTTGAGTTCCAGGTCATTCCCATGGTGGATAACTTCGACTACGAGCCTTTCTACAAGGAGTTCATAACACTATCTCGAGGTAAGAAATTTTAAATTAGAAAGGAAACACGACATCTGTTCCCCTTGTTGAGAAGTCGTAATCATCAAGGTTTTAAGATATCGCAGATCAAGCTTGGCAAATGATTCACTCGCATCCAAGTGAAGTTTAATTGGGTTGCGCTTTTGGATTTGCTTACAAATTCTTAATCATAGCCACTTTATCCACTGTGAGAATTAATACATTATTGATATTCACCTGATAGCCATTGAATTGGACGCTTTCCGAGTTCCCGATGCGCAGTTGCAGCGAGATATTCTGGAGGATCGCAAACTAAGACAGGATTTCCTACGCCGTTGTATGGGTCACTTCACGTTCTCACTGGGCCCCAACCTGACCATTTCGACTCAGTTCTACAACTATTTCCAGCGGCGCTCCTTCCCAAACAAGGTACACATAATGCGGAGAGACAACAGCGTCGTGCGCAAGAAACGGATGATCATGGTGAGAAAGCAGGACGAGGAGACGCAGCAGATTACTCATGAGTACCAGATCAAGATGACGGGAGGCTGGTACGAGTGCAAAGTGGGCGACGAGACGCTGCGTGTAACTACAGAACAGCTAAACCGGGTCCGCAATATGCATCCTCCTGGCATGATGCTTCTTGGGTTTAAGCATCGTTCTGCGCTGCCCAACAACTATTATAGCAAACCGTGCAGCTTTATGTATCCGGATGATCAGAACATCGTTGGCTCCAAACGGCTCTTCTGTGCTCTCTGGCAGCGCTGTCTGAAGCGGGAAAAAATCGCAATTTGCCTGTTTATGTGCAAGCGGAAGTCCGTGCCGCGCTATGTTGCACTTGTGCCCGTCGAGGCAGCAGTGCAGAATGACAAGAACTACCACTCCCTGTTGTCGGGCGATGGCTTCAAAATTGTTTATTTGCCCGAAGCTAGGGACATTCGCAATCTGGATATGTGTGACTGGAACAAAATTGACAATACGGCGTCAAACGAGGGTGTTGAGCTGTTTAAAAAGGTCATAAAGAGACTGACTGTTGATTACCAACCCAACCTTATCAATGATCCAAGTCTGGAGGTACTTCAGTCAAATTTACTTGCACTCGCTTTAAATATTAGAACCGATCAGGAGAATCTCAGTCAACTGCCCGACAAAGCGGAGCAGAACAAGCGCATTGAAAACTTTATTCCAGACTACGAAAGCATCTTTGGAGAGGATAAGGAACCAGCAAAGAAGCGAACAGCCAAATCAACGACCGAAGGAGCGTGCGCTCCAAAAGTGGCTAAGATCGACGATGAGCAGATAAAGTCGTACAAATTTGTGGAAAAATTGATCGATGATACGCGTCTCACAACTTGCACCGTCTCCCAGCTGCGATTGATACTGGAAGCACATTTCGACGACAAACCCGCCAAGTCCGTCCCAAAAGCTGGGCTAATTGATCGCATCAAAAAGTTGAATGCCAAAACAACTTAGAGGCATCTATTTACTTGTTAATTAATTAAAATGTGTTACAATTGCGAAGTAAAAATACTATAAACCTTTGTAAGTACTCAATAAAGTTTACCATTCCAATAAATTTAACTTATTTTGTTACGTTATTTTTACCATTTAAACTGTAACAAACATATACCGAATATGGCACTTTGTAAAACTTTTCTCTTCTGAAACATTTTTAGAACCCATCAATTATAGTTCTATTCTTTTTTGGAAATCCGACTAAGTCTAAATTCAGTTTAATAAGCTGTATGTTTGAAGCTTAGAAAAGGTGAGTCAAAGGTAGCGACATGCTGTTTAAAGTCCGGAATTACGAAATTTGGATCTTAACCCGGGTAAGGAGTACAATTAAAAGTTTTGGTGACTTTTGGGACACAAAACTTTGCATTCGTAATTCTCTGATTCACCTGAGAAAAAAAAGGGAGAAAGTTGAGTTGTTCTGTTTCGTATAGTGCAAAATAAGATCAAAATAATTAAAATTCACAAAGGAACTGGACGCAACAAGGATTACTAAGTACACTTGCCTCCACACGCGCGGCAACAGTGTTCAGTTTAAACAAAAAAAAAAATTTAGAGAGATGAGATCACCAAACAGAAATATACCATGTGCGATTCCTTGGCACTTCTGGAATTTTAAATTCAATAACATTAATTCACAAAATATTATTTTAAAGCATTTTACAATCAGAATAGATTTCTTTAATGTAGGTAAAGTACATAAACTATTATTTATTTGCTTTTGTTATCGAATGCTTAGTAATTTTATTACAAAATATATAAAAGTAATAAAAATAGTAAATAAACATTTTAGTTTAAATAATGTTAAATAATTGTATCCATTTTATCAAAATTCGAACAAAAGTTGTCGGGTAATGTGCAACTGGAAAAGGAATTTGATGATGGACGAAAATGGATTCTTAATTTGACTACAATTGGACATAACTACATCGACTCCGCTATTGATATTGATGAATTATATAAATAAATTGTACGTTCAGCCTGTCACATGCATTTAATAAACGCAAGACACCCTTACACAGGGTACAAAAAATGAGCGAGAAATACGGAAGTCGAGACGTGGTCCGGAAGCAGTTTCAACTGCTTTCGCTTTGGCTTTAGCCAACTTCAAGACGGCTAACGCACGGGCCTTTTACTTTCCTAGCACTTTGTTTTAATTTTTTGCGAAGCTGCCGGTCATTGTAAACTTTTTGTTACCACTCTTCTATGCTGGTTACTGTGGAAACTGTGGGTAAGTAGAAATTACATTAGCGTGCAAGCCGCACTTTCTTTTACTTCAGTTCAGTTGACCTGTTCTCCAGAAAGCAACGGAGAATGAGTCGCTTTCAGCATTAGTCTTATGCCCTTACCAAGATTTTTCATAGGCAGGTATGAAAACTCAGGCAACATTCGAGAAACTTTACTTCTTTCTTTATTTCAAAATGTAGTGGCTCTATTATGTACAAAGTGTAGTGCCCGTCAGAAGCTCTGTCCCTTAACTTATTTATGCTCCTATGTCTTTATTAGCTTGTTCTGGGGATTAACGACTTCTTTGGCAAGAACGGCTCAATTTGGTTGGGTTTCGAGACTGGCAACGTGCCGAATGCGTAATGAGACCAGATTTACTTGAGTAAGAAACGAGTTTCTTTCAGGACCTCGCCAGCCTGTTGATACAGGGTGGTCTCTTTAAGATCGTCATTCAAATCCAAGAACTGTTGAAGCAATTCGTGATGAATCTGAATCTGGCGAGAATTCTCCGCCAAAAGCTGCTGAAAATCACGAATGTGACACACGTGCTCCACTTTTTTACTCATTGTGCCGAAGTGCATGACGGAATGTCGAAAACGTTTCTCCTCGGTAGCAATTTGATGCAGATGGAAATTCTGTCGGTTCAAGAGGAAAAACAGTAAGTTTATCAAGTCCTTCATGTCACGGCTGCGTACATCATCCATGGCGTTACTATAAAATAATAATAATTGTTTCCCGAATGAGAATCAAGTTTTTTGAGATTGTGTTGAGTTAAAGTTTGAGTTATAAATAAAGCTAACAAATTTTTGGCTTGCTTCTAGCAAACAAGATAAAATTGACACAAATGACAAATACTCAGTTGTTCAAATGCAATTTAGAGTTTACCTAAATTGAAATAAACTAAACTTTAGCAGAAACTCAGAAATAGAAGTAAATACAAACAACATAATGCCATGAAGGCAGAAAGCCACAAAACTGCAACAAAACTAACTTTTATCCCAAAACCTGCAATGCCAAGCAGAAGGAAAAGAAAATCGAGAAGCACAGGACAAATAAGTTAAACTCTAATCAAGATAACAAACACCAAAATGACACGACCACAAATTTCTGACGATAAAACTAGAAGCTGTTAAGCCTGGAGACGGTTAATTGTATCGCGTTGAATGAAGCCTAAGAAAACAAGTAAGAAAGGCTACAGTCGAGCGAGCCGACTGTAAAAGACCCCGTACTCTCCTTGTGTTCGAAATGAATATTTGAATACGGCTGTAATTTAAAATTTAAGTTATAAAATTAAATTTAACAAAAAATTTGAACCAGTCACTGATGGGATTCGAACCTGCGCTTACTGACGCAAGTTCCATACCATGCTGCAACCTTACTAGTTACACCACACCATTCATATGGAAGAAACTTGGTTATTTTCATTTACATATAATAATGTAGTTATTTGAAAAATAAAAAAATAATTAAATTTCTGGGTCTGTGCCGTGTTCGAACCGCAGACCATTGGCTGTTGCACCAGTTAAAATTCTTTATTTACATTTTTGTTTGAAATTTAAGAAAGTATATTAATAAACTCCACTGTCGGGAATGGAACTTGCGAACTTATGCGCAAGTTGCATAACACGCCGCATTCCTATCATTCGCACCACGCCCCACATTAGAAAGAGATCCGATTATTTTCATTTACATATAATAATGTTATTATATAACAAGCACAAAAAAAAATTTAATTTTTAGAAACAAACGACTAACCGCAACCCAACCCTGTTGCACCAGTTAATATTGTATATTTACATTTTTTTTTTTAATTTAAAAAAGTAAATTAGAAAATTTCACTGTCGGGAATTGAACTTATACTCAACTTATGCAGAACACGCCGCAACACTACTAATTGCACCACCACCTTGTGAGACGGCTCCGATTATTTTCATTAAGATATAATAGTGCTAATTTAAAATTAAAAAAAAAAAAAAAAAAAAAAAACTTTAATTTCTGAGTCTGTGCCGGGGTTCGAACCGCGGGTCTTGTGTTTACAAACAATTGCGTGGCCCACCCGGACCACGCTCTCTTTGCAAAGTACTGCGGCTAATGTATATATAAGCATAGTGTTATTCCTTTTCTTTCAACCACGTGCATTCACAACGCGCTTCAATTGATAATTTGTTGCCTAATTGCTCAGTTGTTTATAGTTGGATTTTTATGCAACTTTCAGGGTAGTTTAATATGATTTGTCTTTAAACAAATTTTGAATTACAATACTGTACTATATTAGCAAGTTCTTTAAAAACGACATGTAAGTTTTAAAAAGTTTTTTAGTTCGTGTGGGAAAAGGGGGCGTGGCAGACAAAAATTTTTAACCCTTTCGAACCCAGCGTTGCCTGTGAGCAACATCAGCTGTTTAAGAGCGTACCGTTTGCTCTTCTTTTGTTTTTGTCTGCTCTTTCGCAGTGATAACGGTGCTTTCAAGTATGTACCCAAGATATGTGAAAAAAATAATACGTTTGAAGATCAGTTGGCAAAGTTATTTTCAATAAGCTGCACGTGCATCGAATAAAAATTTCATGTGAAACTTAGAAGAGTTTTTAAAGGAACTGTTATACCACTAACAATAGAAAACATAGATGCGTCAAACGCAAGATTTTTTGGAAGCAAACGCTAGCCTACTCATGGACCCCCAGAGAGCTTCGGCAAAAAGCCGAACGTCATAGCGCCCCGGAGAGCCGATCGCCTCTCAGCAATTTCAACGCAGACAAAAATCAATTTAGTCTGCCTCAGTCAGCGAAACGATGAGCAGGTCTATGTCGCTTCTGCTCTCGTTTCGTTTTTATATGTTTGTCCCTTTCTAGCATGCAAGATACACACATTTTGCGAAGTCTCGCAACAGCTCATTTTAGCAACCGGCTGGCTGCTAAAATTTGTGTTTTCGACAAAATTGCGATCGAGTCTGGAAGACATGACGCTTTTGTATTGTTTTAGGCGTCAGGTGCCCGAGTGTGGCTGTGGCTGTGCTGGTAGAGTTTTGATTCATTGCGCAGTGGACCTGGGTTCGATTCTAATGCTGGAAGGCAAATTTTATTTAATTTTTTTTTATTACAGAATTTTTATTCCCTTTTTATAATAAAACAATATCAAAAATTTTTAATGCAATTTAAAATAAAATTTTATTATTTATAAAAATGGTTTAGGCAAAAAAGTAACAATTTTTCTATATACTGAAGAATTGTCTTGTTGTTGGTCAAAGCAAAAGTTTTGGCGCGTGCCATCTCTTTTGTTTTGATTTGGCCCGCGCTTTTACTTTTGTTTTGATTTGGCTCGCACTTTTTGTTCTGTTTTGATTTTGCATCAAGGGAATAAAAATTCTGTAATAAAAAAAAATTAAATAAAATTTGCCTGCCAGCATTAGAATCGAACCCAGGTCCACTGCGCAATGAATCAAAACTCTACCAGCACAGCCACAGCCACACTCGGGCACCTGACGCCTAAAACAATACAAAAGCGTCATGTCTTCCAGACTCGATCGCAATTTTGTCGAAAACACAAATTTTAGCAGCCAGCCGGTTGCTAAAATGAGCTGTTGCGAGACTTCGCAAAATGTGTGTATCTTGCATGCTAGAAAGGGACAAACATATAAAAACGAAACGAGAGCAGAAGCGACATAGACCTGCTCATCGTTTCGCTGACTGAGGCAGACTAAATTGATTTTTGTCTGCGTTGAAATTGCTGAGAGGCGATCGGCTCTCCGGGGCGCTATGACGTTCGGCTTTTTGCCGAAGCTCTCTGGGGGTCCATGAGTAGGCTAGCGTTTGCTTTCAAAAAATCTTGCGTTTGACGCATCTATGTGTTCTATGGTTAGTGATGGAACATTGGGTTGTATTTGGTGAAAGAGGACGTTGCAAATTGTGCAAGACTGCGACACCAATGTCCAAATGCCGTAAATGTAAAGTCAACCTTTGTTATAATAACAAGAAAAACTGTTTTTTGACTTTTCATACCTAATTATTTGAAATCAATAAAAATCATTTAAAGTTGTTGAAAAAAAAAATTTCTTTGTTTTGTATACCACCATGGCCCAAAAAAAAAAAAAAAAAATATTTTCATTCCACAGGAAAAAAGTTGGGGTCGAAAGGGTTAATGACGTTGCATTTCTGCTGTTTCTAGGAACCTGCGTACCAGAATTGGTGTTCCTAAGTGCTATAGTTACAAAGATATTCGCAGAAAACATCAATTTTTTCCGAGGTGTGCCTAGTTTTTTGCTAATTGCGGGGGCGGTGGGGGCGAGTCGCTGATTTGAAATAAACTTGATCTGCTCGCGAAAGTTACTGAATTTTTTTTACAAATTTGGTGGTTCTAGCTCTTGTAGTTTACAAGATCCAGGTGTTCATACAGACGGACGGACAGATGGACAGACGGACATTGCTAAATCGACTCGGCTGTTGATGCTGATCAAGAATATATATACTTTATGGGGTCGGAAAAGCTTCCTTCTGCCTGTTACGCACATTTGGCTTCTGACAAACCTAATAGACCAATATACTCTTTTTAAGAGTACGGGGTCTAAAAAGGGATAGGGTTTTAAATTGAATTAATTAAACATTTATTTGAGCTGTTAAAATTAACAACGTAATGGAAATAAAACCCTTTCACCTTTCCAAACTATAAATTAAACCGAAAAGACAAAACTGGGATTGGCTTTCTTTTGATAAAATTATCTTTTATTTCGACAAAATGTGGTTTAGGGCTATTTCCATGTCTAACAAGTAAGAAAAGTACTGTCGATCGAGCGCGAGCGTATAATACTCTCTGCTTTTATTCCCAATTATAATGTTAAAATCAGTATCCGGATATTACAATAGATACTTTTTGTATTAGCACACATTACAACAAAAAAGACAATTTATAATTGAGCATACATATGTTTGTCTGTATGCACATACAAATTCGTTTGACGTTATATGTATGCACACACATATGTATATATGTGTGTATGTATACTATTGCCGCCACACATGCATCAAAAGAGTTCGAATATATGCTTGTATGATTCTGTCGCTCTCGCACTCATGCATTGAGTCGGTCAGACGGACAGAAAGTTGCATAAAAATCCAACAATAAACAACAGAGCTACCGATTATAAAGTTAATATTTAAGTCAATGCATGAGTGCGAGCGCGACAGAAACATACAAGCATATATTCGAACTCTTTTGATGCATGTGTGGCATTAACAGTATACATACACACAGATATACATATGTGTGTGCATACATATAACGTCAAACGAATTTGTATGTGCATACAGACAAACATATGTATGCTCGATTATAAATTGTCTTTTTTGTTGTAACGTGTTCTAATACAAGAAGTATCTATTGTAATATCCGGATACTGATTTTGACATTATAATTGGGAATAAAAGCAGAGAGTATTATACGGTCGGGCTCGTTCGACTCTACTTACTTGTTCGTCATGCATACTTAAGCATTTACCATAATTTACACAATTTTAAATGAATTGAGGATCTGTCAAGAATATGGTCCACACACATCGACTTGGATTACTTTTGGCCTTGTACATGTTTGTTGTGGAAATATGGGCAAACAAGAGTCGCCAGATTATTGACGGAGTGGAGAAAACGATGTACTTTCGCTACTGACGCTACACCAATGTGCACTCCGCTAGATCCTGGAATACCAGCAAAAACTCATACACCAACTGTCAATCAGCTTCGTTCTCTAGCACTGGCTGTTAGACAACGGAGTTCATCTTGTCCTTAAAGGTGGGTCGTGACGAGCAAGCTTTCCGGGGTTACCTAGCTTGCATTTACAAGGAGAAGCTGAAGCCGAGATACGAAGTAACACAGCTCATTGGTTCATTACGAAGTCAGTCATTGTCAGGAAAGTATATAAAAACTGCTTGCTGTGCGTTCATAGCTGCTTCACAAACTCCACATCCCGCAGAATGAGTTAACAGCAATTGATGCATCGATATTTGATTTTTGTACATTTCTACTGCTATTTGTGCTGTAAACACTGTTAAGTATAAGTGTAATGAAGACATCAGAGCTAAGTATAAGTATAATGAAGACATCAGAGCTAATTTTGATGAGCTATTAAACGCTCAAAAAAAATGTATAAAATCTGAAAATCACAAATTGCATTCCATTCGTTGAGTTATTGCTGATAAAATTCAGTGGTATTGCATCTAGTTTTCCGGAGGTAAAAACAGAATAATTTGTATTTTCGACCTTCCCAGTTACAACTGCAAATGCTGAATGAAGTTTTTAGACCGCGTACTGTTAAAAAGAGTATAGGGGTCTATTAGGTTTGTCAGAAGCCAAATGTGCGTAACAGGCAGAAGGAAGCTTTTCCGACCCCATTAAGTATATATATTCTTGATCAGCATCAACAGCCGAGTCGATATAGCCATGTCCGTCTGTCCGTCCGTCCGTCCGTCTGTATGAACACCTGAATCTTTTAAACTACAAGAGCTAGAATCACCAAATTTGTAATAAAAGTTCAGTAACTTTTGCAAGCAGATCAAGTTTATTTCAAATCAGTGCCACGCACCCGCAATAAGCAAAAAACCAAAGACACCTCGAAAAAAATTGATGTTTTCCGCGAATATCTCCGTAACTATGGCACTTACTACCAATTACGAATTGGGTACGCAGGTTCCTAGGAACAGCATAAATGCAGTGCCATTAACATTTTTTTGGATGCCACGCCCCCTTTTTTCACAAAAATAAATAAAATTTTCATTTTCAATGCCGTTTTTAAGGCATTTGTCCTCATCGTACAGTGTTGTAATTTAAGATTCGTTTAAAGACAAATCATATCAAACTACCCTGAAAGTTGCATAAAAATCCAGCTATAAACAACTGAGCAATTAGGTAACAAAGTGTCCCTTGAAGCGCATTGTCAATGCACGTGTTTGAAAGAAAAGAGATAACTGTATGTTTATATATACATTAGCCGCAGTAGTTTCCAAAGAGAGCGTGGTCCGGGTGGGCCACGCACTTGTATGTAAACACAAGACCTGCGGTTCGAACCCCGGAACAGACTCAGAAATTAAAGTTTTTTTTTTTGTTATTTAATTTAGCACTGTTATATCTTAATGAAAATAATCGGAGCCGTCTCAGAAGGAGGGGGTGGTGCAATTAGTAGTGTTGCGGCGTGTTCTGCAAATTAAGTATAAGTTCGCAGGTTCAATTCCAGTCTTTTTCAGTCGGCGCGCTCGACAGTAGCCCGTACTCATAGTGGTTCACAATTAATATTTGAAAATGATTGTACTTAATTTGAAAATTTAAATTTTAAAATGGAATTAAAACAAGTAAGTAAAGTACAGGTGAACGCGCCCGACCGTATAATACTCTCTGCTTTTATTCTCAATTATAATGTTAAAATCGGTATCCGGATATAACAATAGATAGTTCTCTTATTAGAACACGTTAAAACAAAAATATACCTAAGCCTAATCGCATATACATGTTTGACATTAAATTTATACACATACATATGTTTGTATGTATACTATAGGTCGGGACGGCCAACCCTGTCTCTCTCGAACTCATGCATTGGTATTATTTTCTTTTTTGTTTATGGTCGGATTGTTAGTTTTCATTAGTCTTCAAAGAAATTTTAAATAACAATACTGTACGATAAGAGCAAATGCCTTAAAAACGGCATGCAAGTTTAAAAAGTTTTTTATATCTTACCTAAATTCCAAAATTTTTGATGTTATTACATTTATGCTGCTTCTAGGAACACGTGTACCAAAATTGGTATTCCTAAGTTCCATAGTTACTAAGATATTCTCCGAAAATATAGATTTTCCGAGGAGTGCCGGGCTTTTGACTCATTGTAGGCGAATGGGCCGTAGCATCGAAAAAAAAAGATTCTTGTATTGACTGACTAAATATCGAGTCGATTGAGACCAAATTCGAACTTCTCTTACCATCTCTAAAATCTGTGTGTTCATACGGACAGACAGACAGACGGACATAGCTATTTCGACTCGTCTTGTGACGCTGCCTTCTGCCTGTTACATACATTTGCACAAACCCAATATACTCTTGCAGAGAGTATAAAAAAATTTTAATTTCTGAGACTGTTGCCGGGTTCGAACCGCAGGTCTTGTGTTTACGTACAAGTGCGAAAAATAAAAACAGCCATCTCTACTAACACTTGAACACATTTCATATGGAAGCTATAAGCTATAGTTGTCCGATCCTGTGATCAAATTTGGTGAGGTTAAATGTAGAGGTAGCATTCACGTAATTTGTGAATTGTGACTAAATTCGTTTCGAAGATGAAAATAAATGAAATTAAAATATTTTTTTACAATTTGGTGGGACGGTAGGAGACGTAGAAAAAATTTTAAATAGATTTGATCTGCGTTATCTTTTTGTTACGCACATTCCACTCCTGATAAACTTACTCTTTTTATACTCTCTGCAAGAGTATATTGGGTTTGTGCAAATGTATGTAACAGGCAGAAGGAGGCGTGGCAGACCCCATAAAGTATATATATTCTTGATTAGCATCACAAGCCGAGTCGATATAGCCATGTCCGTCTGTCCGTCTGTCCGTCCGTATGAACAAACAGATTTCAGAGATGGTAAGAGCTACAAATTCGAGTTTGGTCTCAATCGACTCGATATTTAGTCAGTCAATACAAGAGTCTTTTTTTTTTCGATGCCACGCCCCATTCGCCCACAATGAGCAAAAAACTGGGCACACCTCGGAAGAAATAGATGTTTAAAGCGAATATCTCAGTAACTACGGCACTTAGGAATACCAATTTTGGTACGCATATTCCTAAAGACAGCATAAATACATTGCCACTTAAAATTTTGGAATGCCACGCCCCCTTTTTTCGTAAGAAAAAAAAAACTTTTTAAACTTGCATGCCGTTTTAAAGGCATTTGTTGTTATCGTAGAGTATTGTTATTTATGATTCCTTTGAAGACAAATAATATCAAACTATGCTGAAAGTTGCATAAAAATCCAACAACAAACAAAAGAGCTACCGATTTTAAAGTTAATATTTAGGTTAATGCATGAGTGCGAGCGCGACAGAAACATACAAGCATATACTCGAACTCTTTTAATGCATGTGTGGCGGCAACAGTATACATACACACATATATACATATATATGTGCATACATATCCGCAATCGCTTTTGCTGACGGACGTGTTTTACATCGCTTCTAACTCTTTTCCAGTTTTCCTCGTTTATACACTTAATTTTATTTGACATTTTCCGGCTATTTCCCTAAGTAACATTGTGTGATACACCGGTTGTGTTAAAACATTGTTTTAATAAATTACAAAGCCAATTTTAAACAATTTGTGACTAAAAGCAACAACAATTCCACAGCCAAACTTTCTGTTTACTTATCTCTGCACTTGTTTGTCGCTGTGAAATTGTTCTTGTAATTTATCTCTATCTTCGTGCTCTCTTCTTTACTTACGCTCACGACGCGCTCTCATCTGTTCTAACGCGCTCTTTTATCTAATTTTTGGTGCTGGCCGGTAATTCCGTTTTTCCTTTTTCGGTCGCCGCGTCCGCGCATAAATTGTTTTTGTGCATTAAATTTGTTTTTGTCGTAAGTGAACATCAGTAGCTTGCACATTAACCCTAGTTTGCCTACGTATTTTTACTATTTTCTCAACTTGTAGCTTGTGCTTATACTCTTTAATTATATTCTTATTTTTTTATTAATACTCATCGAATCCCAACATGTATGTCTGCTATAACACCAATTGCCAGGTTCGAACAAACGTTAAGGTGGGTTTCGTTTGCTGCTGGCTGTGTGAAAATGTTTCACATGAAAATGTGCTGGCCTCAACGGCCGAATTATTGACCTGATTGAGTCTAAGTCAGGTTTAAAGTGGACATGTGAAGCTTGCAGGGATGTCGAAAGAGACATGATGAGCTTCATGAGACATACTAAGAGAGGCTTTGCGGACCTATACGGCAGATTTAAAAGTCTGTCCGATAGTTTCGCAGCATTGGATAAGGAGTTTAAGGACTTAAAATTCTTAAACGAATCTCCTAAGCGTAAAAAGGCCAATTTTAGATTGTCGATTGGGCCTAATGAACTTTCAGTCCCTCCTCACATACCAACTTTGTCCGCACCTTCTCTAATAAATTTTTCATCCCCATCTCCGAATATAATCGTTAGTAGTGATGACAACTTTATTTTACCCGCAGAAGTTGTCGCTACGAACCCCGAAGTAGTAATTTCAGATTCGTCAATTGTCAATACTGTTGCAGTTGGCGAATCAATTAATGAGTCTGCTGCTGACACTGCTGTTGCCTCTTCGGAAGTAATTACAGTGTCAGATAAAAAGACTCTCATAGGTGTTCCACCAAAAAAACAAATATTTGTTTCCAGGCTTGCCCCTGACACTACATCAGATGATGTCAAGGCCTTCATTCAGGCCAAATCAGAAGCCAACATTACGGTGGAAAAATTTAAGTTCTCATACCATCGGGAAATTTCTTCATTTAAAGTAAGTGTTCCAGCCAAATATTTTAACACGATCTGTTGTAAAGAATTTTGGCCGGACCATTTAATAATAAAAGAGTATACGACGAAGAAAAGAAATCGGACTCCGATTTCATTGCCTCCTAATCCTATCCCGGCCTCTGATGTCGGAAAAAACTAGCTTCCTCCCTCTCATTAGCCTATCAAAATGTGAGAGGTATTTGTAGTAAAATTAGTAATCTTTATCTAAATAGTCTATCATTTCCGTTTCATGTCGTGGCCTTTTCTGAAACATGGTTAAGGCCAGATATTCTTAACTCTGAAATTCTTTCTAATAAATTCTCTATCTATAGAAAAGATCGTACACCTCGCCGCGGAGGCGGTGTACTTATTGCCGTCGATTTTAACTTATCCTCGGAAGAGGTTATAATCGATGGCTCTATTGATATTGAATTTGTTGCTGTTAGGTTATTCCTAAATAACATTAGTATTTTCATCACTTGCTCCTATATTCCTCCTTCTTCTGACTATTCCCTTTATTTATTACACTTCTCTGCTATTAAATTAGTATCCTCTAAACTTTCCGATCGTGATTTTCTTGTAGTTCTCGGCGATTTCAATATTGCAGGGACTACATGGATTTCATATCCTGACTCTGCCGTGCTGACCCCTACGACTCAGCATGATTTTCTTGATGAGTTGTTTGGTATTTCATTGTTTCAGATCAATGCTATCTCAAACTCTTTAAAAAGAATGCTTGATCTGATTTTTGTTTTGGATCCATCCCTCTATTCTGTCTCCCGTACCTCACCCTTATCGTATCCTGAAGATCCCTATCATCCGACTTTGGAAGTGTTGATTGATTTACCTGCTCGGGTGAACCGTGCTTGTAGTAAATCTACAAAACGAACTCGTCAGTTTCGGAAAGCCGACTTTAACAAGTTAAATGTACTGTTATCCCAGACTGACTGGTCCCGACTGTTCATGTGTAGTGATATGGATAGTGCAATCACAACTTTTTATAATACTTTAAATTCTTTACTTGATGTCTGTGTTCCGCTTTGTGTTCCAACTAGGTCAAACAAGCCTGTTTGGTTTACCCGCGAGTTAACTTTGCTTAAAAATAGAAAGTCGCGATTATATAAAAGATTCAAGGAAACTGGCTCTTCCTTGTATCTCTCTCGCTATCTGATTGCTCGATCTGATTTCTATGCTTTGAACGACCGTTGCTATAAGGAATACCTTGCTGACTGTGGTCAACAGTTCCGAAGGAATCCTAGACGGTTTTATAACTTCGTTAATTCGAAGCGTAAATCATCAACGCTTCCATCTAGTGTAGTCTTTGAAAGAAAAACTGCTAACTCAGATCAGGCTATCGCCGATTTATTTGCCGATTTTTTTCAAACGACTTATAGTATGCACGAGTATAATTCTGATTCACCTTACCCTTATCATTTAATTCCGTTCAATTGTAATTTTACACCGGTCATTACCGAAAGTTCGCTTTTACGTAATTTAAAGAAAATTAAACCTGTTTTTTCACCAGGACCAGACGGAGTCCCAGGTTGCGTGCTGAGAAACTGTGCAGACGTCCTTTTTAAGCCCCTGTATAAATTATTTTCTTTGTCCGTTGCATCATGTTGTTTCCCTGATGTTTGGAAATCATCTTATATTATTCCTCTTCACAAAAAAGGAAACAAAAGCAATGTCTGCAACTATAGAGGTATTTCCAAGTTGTCTGCTATTCCCAAGGTTTTTGAGAAATTAATAACTTCTCAATTGCAACATTTCTGTAGATCCATGATTTCACCCTTCCAGCATGGGTTTGTGAAATATAGATCCACTACCACTAACCTGTTAGAATTTACATCATTCACGCTGCAGGGTTTTGATAAAAAGTTGCAAACTGACGTCATTTACACAGATTTTAGTAAAGCTTTTGACTCCGTTAACCACAAGCTCTTAATACATAAACTTAATCTTTTGGGCTTTTCCTATAATATTATTATTTGGATTTCGAATTACTTAATTTCTAGAACACAACAGGTTTTTTTTAAAGATTCATTATCGAAATTTGTTCAAGTTACTTCAGGCGTTCCGCAAGGAAGCCATCTCGGTCCTTTGCTATTTATATTGTTCATTAATGATCTGCCATCTGCAGTCAGTCACTCTCGGGTGCTAATGTATGCCGACGACGTTAAACTTTGTGTCTCGGCTAATGAGTCTCTTCTTGGATTCAGATTACAATCTGATCTTTACAGTTTTCAAACCTGGTCTCAGACCAATTTATTAAATCTTAACTATAGTAAGTGTAACGTAATGTCCTTCAGTAGGCGACTCCCTTTTTTAAACAATTACATTTTGAATGACAATTCTCTTCAAAGAATTGAGTCGGTCACTGATTTGGGTATCCTTATGGATCCAAAGCTTAAGTTTGACTGACTAAATATCGAGTCGATTGAGACCAAATTCGAACTTCTCTTACCATCTCTAAAATCTGTGTGTTCATACGGACAGACAGACAGACGGACATAGCTATTTCGACTCGTCTTGTGACGCTGCCTTCTGCCTGTTACATACATTTGCACAAACCCAATATACTCTTGCAGAGAGTATAAAAAAATTTTAATTTCTGAGACTGTTGCCGGGTTCGAACCGCAGGTCTTGTGTTTACGTACAAGTGCGAAAAATAAAAACAGCCATCTCTACTAACACTTGAACACATTTCATATGGAAGCTATAAGCTATAGTTGTCCGATCCTGTGATCAAATTTGGTGAGGTTAAATGTAGAGGTAGCATTCACGTAATTTGTGAATTGTGACTAAATTCGTTTCGAAGATGAAAATAAATGAAATTAAAATATTTTTTTACAATTTGGTGGGACGGTAGGAGACGTAGAAAAAATTTTAAATAGATTTGATCTGCGTTATCTTTTTGTTACGCACATTCCACTCCTGATAAACTTACTCTTTTTATACTCTCTGCAAGAGTATATTGGGTTTGTGCAAATGTATGTAACAGGCAGAAGGAGGCGTGGCAGACCCCATAAAGTATATATATTCTTGATTAGCATCACAAGCCGAGTCGATATAGCCATGTCCGTCTGTCCGTCTGTCCGTCCGTATGAACAAACAGATTTCAGAGATGGTAAGAGCTACAAATTCGAGTTTGGTCTCAATCGACTCGATATTTAGTCAGTCAATACAAGAGTCTTTTTTTTTTCGATGCCACGCCCCATTCGCCCACAATGAGCAAAAAACTGGGCACACCTCGGAAGAAATAGATGTTTAAAGCGAATATCTCAGTAACTACGGCACTTAGGAATACCAATTTTGGTACGCATATTCCTAAAGACAGCATAAATACATTGCCACTTAAAATTTTGGAATGCCACGCCCCCTTTTTTCGTAAGAAAAAAAAAAACTTTTTAAACTTGCATGCCGTTTTAAAGGCATTTGTTGTTATCGTAGAGTATTGTTATTTATGATTCCTTTGAAGACAAATAATATCAAACTATGCTGAAAGTTGCATAAAAATCCAACAACAAACAAAAGAGCTACCGATTTTAAAGTTAATATTTAGGTTAATGCATGAGTGCGAGCGCGACAGAAACATACAAGCATATACTCGAACTCTTTTAATGCATGTGTGGCGGCAACAGTATACATACACACATATATACATATATATGTGCATACATATCCGCAATCGCTTTTGCTGACGGACGTGTTTTACATCGCTTCTAACTCTTTTCCAGTTTTCCTCGTTTATACACTTAATTTTATTTGACATTTTCCGGCTATTTCCCTAAGTAACATTGTGTGATACACCGGTTGTGTTAAAACATTGTTTTAATAAATTACAAAGCCAATTTTAAACAATTTGTGACTAAAAGCAACAACAATTCCACAGCCAAACTTTCTGTTTACTTATCTCTGCACTTGTTTGTCGCTGTGAAATTGTTCTTGTAATTTATCTCTATCTTCGTGCTCTCTTCTTTACTTACGCTCACGACGCGCTCTCATCTGTTCTAACGCGCTCTTTTATCTAATTTTTGGTGCTGGCCGGTAATTCCGTTTTTCCTTTTTCGGTCGCCGCGTCCGCGCATAAATTGTTTTTGTGCATTAAATTTGTTTTTGTCGTAAGTGAACATCAGTAGCTTGCACATTAACCCTAGTTTGCCTACGTATTTTTACTATTTTCTCAACTTGTAGCTTGTGCTTATACTCTTTAATTATATTCTTATTTTTTTATTAATACTCATCGAATCCCAACATGTATGTCTGCTATAACACCAATTGCCAGGTTCGAACAAACGTTAAGGTGGGTTTCGTTTGCTGCTGGCTGTGTGAAAATGTTTCACATGAAAATGTGCTGGCCTCAACGGCCGAATTATTGACCTGATTGAGTCTAAGTCAGGTTTAAAGTGGACATGTGAAGCTTGCAGGGATGTCGAAAGAGACATGATGAGCTTCATGAGACATACTAAGAGAGGCTTTGCGGACCTATACGGCAGATTTAAAAGTCTGTCCGATAGTTTCGCAGCATTGGATAAGGAGTTTAAGGACTTAAAATTCTTAAACGAATCTCCTAAGCGTAAAAAGGCCAATTTTAGATTGTCGATTGGGCCTAATGAACTTTCAGTCCCTCCTCACATACCAACTTTGTCCGCACCTTCTCTAATAAATTTTTCATCCCCATCTCCGAATATAATCGTTAGTAGTGATGACAACTTTATTTTACCCGCAGAAGTTGTCGCTACGAACCCCGTAGTAGTAATTTCAGATTCGTCAATTGTCAATACTGTTGCAGTTGGCGAATCAATTAATGAGTCTGCTGCTGACACTGCTGTTGCCTCTTCGGAAGTAATTACAGTGTCAGATAAAAAGACTCTCATAGGTGTTCCACCAAAAAAACAAATATTTGTTTCCAGGCTTGCCCCTGACACTACATCAGATGATGTCAAGGCCTTCATTCAGGCCAAATCAGAAGCCAACATTACGGTGGAAAAATTTAAGTTCTCATACCATCGGGAAATTTCTTCATTTAAAGTAAGTGTTCCAGCCAAATATTTTAACACGATCTGTTGTAAAGAATTTTGGCCGGACCATTTAATAATAAAAGAGTATACGACGAAGAAAAGAAATCGGACTCCGATTTCATTGCCTCCTAATCCTATCCCGGCCTCTGATGTCGGAAAAAACTAGCTTCCTCCCTCTCATTAGCCTATCAAAATGTGAGAGGTATTTGTAGTAAAATTAGTAATCTTTATCTAAATAGTCTATCATTTCCGTTTCATGTCGTGGCCTTTTCTGAAACATGGTTAAGGCCAGATATTCTTAACTCTGAAATTCTTTCTAATAAATTCTCTATCTATAGAAAAGATCGTACACCTCGCCGCGGAGGCGGTGTACTTATTGCCGTCGATTTTAACTTATCCTCGGAAGAGGTTATAATCGATGGCTCTATTGATATTGAATTTGTTGCTGTTAGGTTATTCCTAAATAACATTAGTATTTTCATCACTTGCTCCTATATTCCTCCTTCTTCTGACTATTCCCTTTATTTATTACACTTCTCTGCTATTAAATTAGTATCCTCTAAACTTTCCGATCGTGATTTTCTTGTAGTTCTCGGCGATTTCAATATTGCAGGGACTACATGGATTTCATATCCTGACTCTGCCGTGCTGACCCCTACGACTCAGCATGATTTTCTTGATGAGTTGTTTGGTATTTCATTGTTTCAGATCAATGCTATCTCAAACTCTTTAAAAAGAATGCTTGATCTGATTTTTGTTTTGGATCCATCCCTCTATTCTGTCTCCCGTACCTCACCCTTATCGTATCCTGAAGATCCCTATCATCCGACTTTGGAAGTGTTGATTGATTTACCTGCTCGGGTGAACCGTGCTTGTAGTAAATCTACAAAACGAACTCGTCAGTTTCGGAAAGCCGACTTTAACAAGTTAAATGTACTGTTATCCCAGACTGACTGGTCCCGACTGTTCATGTGTAGTGATATGGATAGTGCAATCACAACTTTTTATAATACTTTAAATTCTTTACTTGATGTCTGTGTTCCGCTTTGTGTTCCAACTAGGTCAAACAAGCCTGTTTGGTTTACCCGCGAGTTAACTTTGCTTAAAAATAGAAAGTCGCGATTATATAAAAGATTCAAGGAAACTGGCTCTTCCTTGTATCTCTCTCGCTATCTGA
Source organism: Drosophila parthenogenetica (assembly GCA_035047505.1). Lineage (NCBI taxonomy): Eukaryota > Metazoa > Arthropoda > Insecta > Diptera > Drosophilidae > Drosophila > Drosophila parthenogenetica. The sequence continues at coordinate 2,836,229 of JAWNPM010000187.1, read as the reverse complement.
TTGCTCGATCTGATTTCTATGCTTTGAACGACCGTTGCTATAAGGAATACCTTGCTGACTGTGGTCAAGAGTTCCGAAGGAATCCTAGACGGTTTTATAACTTCGTTAATTCGAAGCGTAAATCATCAACGCTTCCATCTAGTGTAGTCTTTGAAAGAAAAACTGCTAACTCAGATCAGGCTATCGCCGATTTATTTGCCGATTTTTTTCAAACGACTTATAGTATGCACGAGTATAATTCTGATTCACCTTACCCTTATCATTTAATTCCGTTCAATTGTAATTTTACACCGGTCATTACCGAAAGTTCGCTTTTACGTAATTTAAAGAAAATTAAACCTGTTTTTTCACCAGGACCAGACGGAGTCCCAGGTTGCGTGCTGAGAAACTGTGCAGACGTCCTTTTTAAGCCCCTGTATAAATTATTTTCTTTGTCCGTTGCATCATGTTGTTTCCCTGATGTTTGGAAATCATCTTATATTATTCCTCTTCACAAAAAAGGAAACAAAAGCAATGTCTGCAACTATAGAGGTATTTCCAAGTTGTCTGCTATTCCCAAGGTTTTTGAGAAATTAATAACTTCTCAATTGCAACATTTCTGTAGATCCATGATTTCACCCTTCCAGCATGGGTTTGTGAAATATAGATCCACTACCACTAACCTGTTAGAATTTACATCATTCACGCTGCAGGGTTTTGATAAAAAGTTGCAAACTGACGTCATTTACACAGATTTTAGTAAAGCTTTTGACTCCGTTAACCACAAGCTCTTAATACATAAACTTAATCTTTTGGGCTTTTCCTATAATATTATTATTTGGATTTCGAATTACTTAATTTCTAGAACACAACAGGTTTTTTTTAAAGATTCATTATCGAAATTTGTTCAAGTTACTTCAGGCGTTCCGCAAGGAAGCCATCTCGGTCCTTTGCTATTTATATTGTTCATTAATGATCTGCCATCTGCAGTCAGTCACTCTCGGGTGCTAATGTATGCCGACGACGTTAAACTTTGTGTCTCGGCTAATGAGTCTCTTCTTGGATTCAGATTACAATCTGATCTTTACAGTTTTCAAACCTGGTCTCAGACCAATTTATTAAATCTTAACTATAGTAAGTGTAACGTAATGTCCTTCAGTAGGCGACTCCCTTTTTTAAACAATTACATTTTGAATGACAATTCTCTTCAAAGAATTGAGTCGGTCACTGATTTGGGTATCCTTATGGATCCAAAGCTTAAGTTTGATAAGCATGTTTTATCAATTACTAATCGTGCTTTTGGCGTCCTGGGCTTTATAAAGCGCTGGTCGAAAGAATTTAACGATCCCTATTTAACAAAAACACTGTATACTTCCTTGGTACGTCCTATTCTTGAATATGGATCTTGTATTTGGTCTCCCCAATATAGGATTCATCAAGATAGAATAGAATCTGTACAAAAACAATTCCTTCTTTTTGCCCTAAGGGCCCTTAACTGGAACCCTAATATACGCCTGCCATCCTACCGTAGTAGACTTTTACTAATAAATCTTCCTTCTTTGTCTGATCGTAGGACAGTGCTCGGTGTAATTTTCTTACACAAACTAATCAATGGTGAAATTGATTCTTCTGAATTAATTAGTCAGATTAGTTTCGCTGTTCCGATCAGACCCACTAGAAACTTTCTTCCCCTCTCTCTTCAACCTTGTACTACTAACTTTGCTATACATAACCCTTTCCGGGTATTGTGTAGTAACTACAACAAACTATCTCGAGTTGTAGGTAGTTCTACTTCAATCCCTTTAATTAGAACTTCTCTTCTCTGTCACCTATCTAGATCTTAATTAATATAGTTTAAACTATTATATTATGTGTATTGTATTGTATTTTTATATATTGTAATTCGTTTTTAACAAATAAACTCGTTTCGCGTTTTCGTAGCCGTACGTTACGCGGTGTGCCCTCGGCCGGTTGGGCGGGAGGTGGCTGCATTGTCTGCAGGGTTCCGCGCGCTAACAAGCACGTTGCTTGGTGTTGCTGGACCACTTGAATGTACTGTCTCGTTAGTACATCAACGTCCATAAATATAACGTCAAACGAATTTGTATGTGCATAAACACAAACATATGTATGTTCGATTATAAATTGTCTTTTTTGTTGTAACGTATTCTAATACAAGAACTTTCTATTGTAATATCCGGATACTGATTTTAACATTATAATTGGGAATAGAAGCAGAGAGTATTATACGGTCGGGCGCGTTCGACTGTACTTTTCTTACTTGTTTAGAATACGACGTCTAAAATTAGCGTGTATTAGTATTCAAAAAACATTATTTAAATCTTATTAGCTTATACCTATCTACTTTGTATTTTATTCTTTGAACGTTATTTTATAATTTTAATATCAGGATTTACCATTTCTGAAAAATGTACAAACACAAACTATATGTTGGAATTCAAAAATACCGTATACATTTTTAATTACATTTTTAAAAACTTGTAGACTTGCAGATTATTATACTTTATATATCCTTTGGTTGCTCTTACTGTAAAGGTAATTATAAAATATATTATGGGCAGTTGGAAACTGCAGAAGTCTGGCAACTCTGGACGGTCTCTGTTAGCAACTCAGTGCGGAGACAGCTGGCTCAATAAAAACAAGTAAGAAAGGCTACAGTCGAGCGAGCCGACTGTAAAAGACCCCGTACTCTCCTTGTGTTCGAAATTAATATTTGAATACGGCTGTAATTTAAAATTTAAGTTATAAAATTAAATTTAAAACAAGTAAGAAAGGCTACAGTCGAGCGCGGCGACTGTAAAAGACCCCGTACTCTCCTTGTATTCGAAATTAATACTTGAATACGACTGTAATTTAAAATTTAAGTTTTAAAATTAAATTTTAAAAAAAATTTTAAATCAGTCACTGATGGGATTTGAACCCGCGCTTACTGACGCAAGTTCCATATCATGCTGCCCTACTAGTTGCACCACTACATTCATTACGCGCTTCATGGGCTACTTTGTTGTATAATTGCTCAGTTGTTTATAGTTGGATTTTTATGCAACTTTCAGGTTAGTTTGATTTAATTTGTCTTTAAACAAAACATTTGAACTACAATACCGTACTATATTACCAAATGCTTTAAAAACGGCATGTAAGTTTGAAAAATTTGCTTAGTTCTTGTGGGAAGAGGGGGCGTGGCAGATCAAAATTTTGAATGACGTTGCATTTGCGTTGTCTCTGGGAACTTGCGTACCAGAATTGGTGTTCCTAAGTGCTATAGTTACAAAGATATTCGCAGAAAACATCAATTTTTTCCGAGGTGTGTCTAGTTTTTTGCTTATTGCGGGGGCGGTGGGGGTCGTGGCGCTGATTTGAAATAAACTTGATCTGCTCGCGAAAGTTACTGAATTTTTATTATAAATTTGGTGGTTCTAGCTCTTGTACTTTAAAAGATCCAGGTGTTCATACAGACGGACGGACAGACGGTCATTGCTAAATCGACTCGGCTGTTGATGCTGATCAAGAATATATATACTTCATGGGGTCGGAAAAGCTTCCTTCTGCCTGTTACGCACATTTGGCTTCTGACAAACCTAATAGACCCCTATACTCTTTTTAAGAGTACGGGGTCTAAAAAAAGAAAAAAGAGTAAATTAAAAAATTACCACTTTTAAAGTGTGCGTGCGTGTCTGCATGCGACATGCTGGCTCGGAAGCTGTAGCTGAATCGATTACTTGAATGTGTGCTTCCGTAAATTCAACAAAAGGGTGTAATTTTTGTAAAAAGCCAATTGTCAAGAGGTATTTGGCATAAAGCCACAATTGAAATTGAAGTGAAGTCCAGCAATGCTAGAAGACTAAAATAAAAGTTTCCACACTTTTTTATAATAAACTGTCAAAAGCCGTTCAGTGGATTGTCAGTTGACAAACATCATCACCTCGCTAGCACACTTGCATTGACATAGTGCTTAAATATAAAATTTGTTAATTTTTCTCTTTTTTGTTTATAGTCTGATTCTTATGAAACTTTCAGGTTAGTTTGATATAAATAAATATATATATATATAATATATATAAATAACAATACTGTACGATAAGAACAAATGCCTTAGAAACGGCATGCAAATTTCAACAGTTTTTTTATTTCTTACAGAAAAAGGGGCCGTGGCAGCCAAAAATATCAAATTGCACTGCATTTATGATGTCTCTAAAACCCTACCAAAATTGGTATTCCTAAGTTTCACTTTTACAGGGATTCTTGTATTGACTGACTAAATATCGAGTCAATATTGACTGAATTCGAAATTGCAGCTCTTTCCATCTCTGAAATCTGTTTGTTCTTACGAACCGACTGACAGACAGACGGATACGGTTATATCGACTGGGCTTGTAATGCTGATCAAGAATACTTTATACACACTTTGTTGGGTCTGCCACGCAGACTAAATGCTACTGCATTTTTATATTTCATGGTCTTAAATTGATGGAAAAAAAAAGAAAAATTGAAGAAAATTCTAGAAAAAATAGAAATTGATAAGTAATATTAATTAAGGATGTATTCTCGTGTTCGGGTTTTGAAAAATCGATTTTTTTTCTTACATATTTCGAAAGGAATATATATTGAGATTATACTGTAAAAATTTCAAACCGGAATTCGAAGTATTTAAGATGTTATAGCAGAAATACGAGAGTGATCGTAGTTGTGCTCGACTAGCTTTTAAAACTTTAAACGCGTTTTTCTCGAAACGATGTTTTTTTGGTCGGCCCGAGTCATTCAGAAAATTCTACTAAACCGATTGGGCTGAAATTTTTACCACTCATTCTAAACATCAGTAATTCTGGCAGGTGACGGAATTAGGTATTTTCATCCATAATTTCCCATACATTTTCACGGTTTTCCGAAAAAAAAAACATGTTTTTATACCATTGCAGAGGGTATATTGTTTTTGTCATGTTTGTAACGCATTGAAGGAGGCGTTTCCGACCCCATAAAGTATATATATTCTTGATCAGCATCAACAGCCGAGTCGAGTTTTTTGAGCTAGCTCGACCAAATTTATCCTACTAAATCTCACGTGCAAACCAAATTTCATCCAGATTGGACCACTATATCACATAGCTCTCATAGGAACAATCGGTTAAAATAGCTGAAAATGCTTAGTATGAAAATTTTCAGTGTCTCTTGAACGATTTGAACCAAATTCTCGCAATATGCATTCTTTACCATTTTCCATCAGATGACCACTATATCATATAGCTGCCATAGGATCAATCGGTTGAAATGCTTAGTATGAAAATTTTCATTCCCAATGTGTTGACCAAATTTCATTTAAATCGGACTACTATATCTTATAGCTGCCATAGGAACAATCGGTTGAAATACTTAGTATGAAAATGTTCTATGTCTGTTGATCGATTTTAACCAAATTCACAAAATATGCATTTATTATCATTTCCTCACAAAATTTCATTCAAATCGGATTACTATATCATATAGCTACTGTTGGAACAATTACCGATAAAAATAAAATTAACGCAAGATAACCTTATTTTCTTGTTTTTTTAAGTTTTTAGAAGTCCGCCATTTTGTTATTTTTGTGCAAAAATGTTTAATTCCGTCACCTGCCAGAATGACAAGCCTACTGAATAATAAACAATTTAATTTTTTTGTTTCGGACCTATACAAGTCCCGAAATCACTCGGGCCAGCCACCTACCTTTCTTTTTGGACTCCTACTTTGATGAAAAAAATAGTTAACAAAAAATTAATTAGATGAACTAAAAAAAATGTTTCTAAGTAATTTAATACAGTAATTATAACATATCAAAAAATTAAAACGATCGACCGCGCCCGACCGTAAAAATGGTATCCGGTATGCAAGTTTGAAAAGTTTTTTATTTCTTACGGGAAAAGGGGGCGTGGCATCCAAACCTGCGTACCCAAATAAGTGGTCTTAAGTGCCATATTTACGGAGATATCCGCGAATAACGTAAATAACGTATCTCTGTTTTTTTGCTTATTGCGGGGGCGTTGGGGGGCGTGGTACCGATTTGAAATATACTTGATCGGCTCGAGAAAGTTACGGAACTTTTATTACAAATTTGGTGTCTCTAGCTCTTATAGTCTCTGAGATCCAGGTGTTCATACGGACGGACGGAAAGACAGACAGATGGACATTGCTATATCGACTCGGCAGTTGATGCTGATCAAGAATATATGTACTTTATAGGGTCGGAAAAGCTTCCTTCTGCCTGTTACGCATGATTGGCTTCTGACAAACCTAATAGACCCCTGTACTCTTTTTAAGAGTACGGGGTCTAACAAGCAACAAAGTTTACATTTGAGCGTAATGCCAATGCATGAGTGCGAGAGAGACAGCACAGGCCGTGCCGACCAATAGTATGCATACATACCTATGTAACTAAATTCTAAATACAGTACTGACGACCAGGCAGCAGTGCTGCTGGAAAACGGTGAGCATCGACTGATAGCCGCTTTATGCAATATGTCGTACGACAGGCCAGCACCCCCAGAAGAGCTAGAGGGACTATCCAGCCAGACCGTCTCCAACGAAGCCCAACTGATAGTCGGAACAGATGCCAACGCTAAGGTCTGTGCACGACATAGAGTCATCTCTATCTACCGTAAGCAGGACACTCCGAGTCTCATACTAATCATATGGATATGTTCAATTCAGCCAGTCTGTGGAGGAATTAGTGTACAATGAGTACAAGAAGGCAAGAAGGAAGAAGTTCTATTCCAACATAGAATCGGTGACTGAAACAGCGAGACTTATAAGGCTGCTATGCAAGCAGCCCTCCATTCAAATACAGCTTAAGCTTAACAACGGTGTCTCGACTGGGAGTAGTGAGAAAACTCTATACTCTCTACTCCAGTTCCCAGAATCGGTCAAGCTACCGGATGGTACAGAACATCAGAACATCCCGTATGGTGACTATCAACTCCCCATGGAGTTATTCACAGAACAAAACATGCGATGGGCCCTCGACTCCTTTACTAGCATGAAGAGCCCGGGTCTAGACGGCATCATTCCAGCCATGATACAAACCACAGAAAGTATGATCATTCCATGGATGCTCAGGATATTCAGAGCATATCTTAACACAGGCCATATACCTACAGAATGGAGTACCGCTCGAGTAGCATTCCTACCCAAAGCAGGCAGCTCGAAAGACTACAGGCCGATAAGTCTTAGAAGCAGTGCACTGCAGTGTAGGAAAGAAGCTGTACACCAATCAACAAGCATACACTAAAGGAAGTACTAAAAGCCATTATTGAGCGGCTAGTGTCAATTGACTCCCATCCAATTATCATACCAGGAGAGTCAAGTCCGACTGGGGAGTAGCCACAGTGAACATAGCCGTGATAAGGGGCACTGTCCAAGGTGCAGTCCTATCCCCTCTGCTGTGGAATTTGGTGGTAGACGACTTAATCAAGAGATTTGAGAAGGAGGCCCTTAAAGTAATTACATATGCGGATAACATAAGCATAATTATCTCGGGTGTCAACTTGTAGATGGGCAAAAAATGAGGGCCTACACATGAACGCGGACATGACGTAACTCATCCTTTTCACTAAGAAGTAAAAGGTACCGCAATAGATCCCTCCAACACTGAACGGCATCCAACTAAAGCCAAGTTTCCATGTGAGATACCTAGGGAAAGTTCTTGACAGCAAGATTACGTGGAAATACAATCTTGAAAAAAGGGTGACGAAGGCAACAGTGGCGATTTACGCATCCGAGAAGACCGCGCCATATGCAATGGATCTATATTGCGGTCGTTCGTCCAACACTGCTCTATGGGGTTCTGGCTTGGTGGCAAGCAATGGAAAAGAAAACATACCTAGGCCGTATGGAAAAAGCACAAAGACAAGCGCTTCTCTGCATCACACGAGCGCTTAGAAGTACCCCAAAAAAAACTCTGCAAATACTGCTGGGGATTCCTCCACTAGACCTGCAAGCAGGGCTTCTGGCGGCAAAATCAGACCACCGCCTGACGGCAATGGGAAGTCGGTCGCTGCAGGGATGCCCATATCCCATAGGGCCATTGAAAGAAATATGACCAGACAAACGGACTGTGTGTTTCCCAAGGAATGCCTAGATGTCAAAGTCAAAGCACAGTTGAAACCCAACGACTGGATGAGATGCCAACGACAACGAAGTAGCCATGCGAACATATATACGGATGGCTCAAAAATGGCCGAAGGTGTAGGAGACGCTATATACTGCGACAACGACCACAACGGTCACGAGAATATCGTATAAGCTACCAGACCATTGCAGCATTTGCCGAGTAAAAGTTTTTGCAATAGGGAAAGCGTTCACAACATTAATATTTTTGTGGACAGCCAAGCCGCTATACAGGCTATAATGTCGTCAACCTTGAACTCCAGGACGGTCAGTGTAAGCAAGGAAGCATTAGATATATGCACTACAAGGTCGGTGTACATCTACTAGGTTCCTAGCCACCAAGCCACCATACCTTACACTCTGGATAAAGCCGGCGTCGAACTTCCTAGAGTCTTGGAAGAGACGGTCGTGGTCTCGCTGCGATAACTGCAAAGTGCACTGGAACAGTGCACCAAGGACAGCTTTAATTGAATATGGCGGAAAACCACTACATGCAGAATATCAAAATAATAATGTGCAGAGAGCACAGCACTCACCTCAGTCGATACTAACTGCAACTTCCCCAAAGGGAATGCAGACTGTTGCTGGGTGTACTCACCGGTCATTGCCTGGTAGCTGCACACGCAGTCAAAATAGGCATAACCGTTACATACATTTGCACAAACCCAATATACTCTTGCAGAGAGTATAAAAAAACAAGTAAGAAAGGCTACAGTCGAGCGCGACGACTGTAAAAGACCCCGTACTCTCCTTGTACTCGAAATTAATATTTGAATACGACTGTAATTTAAAATTTAAGTTTTAAAATACAATTTAAAAAAAATTTTTTCTAAATTTTAAATTAAGTCACCGATGGGATTCGAACCCGCGCTTACTGACACAATTTCCATAACATGCTGCAACCCTACTAGTTGCACCACATCATTCATTTCGTACATACCCGATTATTTTTATTTATATATAATAATGTAGTTATATATAAAAAAAAAAAAAAAAAAAAAATTTAATTTCTGTGTCTGTGCCGGGTTTGAACCGCAGACCATTGGTCTAGAAACAAATACAAAAAGTAATCTCTACCACTTAGGCCACACTCTGTTTGATGATTGTCGCGACTTAAATAAGTAAACATAGAGTTATCTCTTGTCTTTCAATCACGTGCACATAAATTATATTTATACAATTTTACAATTTAGACGTCAAATGACTATTATTTCTTTTTTTTCAACCACGAGCATTCACAAAGCGCTTTATGGGCTACTTTGTTGCCTAATTGCTCAGTTGTTTATAGTTGGATTTTTATGCAACTTTCAGGTTAGTTTGATATAATTTGTCTTTAAGCAAATTTTGAATTATAATACCGTACTATATTAGCAAATGCTTCAAAAACGGCATGTAAGTTTGAAAAGTTTTTTAGTTCTTGTGGGAAAATGGGGCGTGGCAGACCAAAATTTTTAAAGACGTTGCATTTGTGCTGTTTCTAGGAACCTGCGTACCAGAATTTGTGTTCCTAAGTGCTATAGTTACGGAGATATTCGCCGAAAACATAAATTTTTTCCGAGGTGTCTCTAGTTTTTTTCTTATTGCGGAGGCGGTGGGGTGCGTGGCACCGATTTGAAATAAACCTGATCTGCTCGAGAAAGTTACGGAATTTTTATTAAAAATTTAGTGTCTCTAGCTTTTATGGTCTCTGAGATCCAGGTGTTCATAAGGACGGCCGGACAGACAGACAGACGGACAAATTTTGCCCTGCTATGCCCCCTTTTTCCACAAGAAATACAAAAAATGTTCATACTTGGACGCCGAAATTTATTTTTACTGTATATAATTGTTATTTAAAATTCGTTTGGAAACAAATTATATCAAACTATCATGAAAGTTGCATACAAATCCGACTATCTGACAGAGACATACAAACATATGAGAGCGTTTCCGTTAAGAAGCGCAAATTACAAATTCATACACAAGCTCATAAGCTATGATTATGTTGATGTATGTTTGCAGTTGTATCAATTAAAAGGAACCGATTATTTTTGTTTGATAGTTTGATTCTTAAAAGGTTTTGGTAGAAACTATTCCATTTCCCTAGTTAGAATGTTGATTTTAAATGCAATGTGAAACACAAATATAATATTAGTTTCGTCTTATGTGGCTGAAGATTCATCGAAATGGCTGAATCATTCGCGATTACACCAGTCACGATTCAGCCGTCACGCAGTCTGGCGAGACACTGGCAATGAGTGATACATGTGTATGGGAGTGAGTATGTGAAAGAAGCGGCAGGTGCAAAAAGGGGCAAACATGGTCGGCATACGAATAAACAAGTAAAACAAGTAAGAAAAGTACAGTCGAACGAGCCCGACCGTATAATACTTTCTGCTTTTATTCCCAATTAATATGTTAAAATCAGTATCCGGATATTGCAATAAATAGTTCTTGTATTAGCACACATTACAACAAAAAAGAAAATTTATAATCGAACATACATATGTTTGTCTGTATGCACATACAAATTCGTTTGCCGTTATATGTATGCACATAAATATGTATATATGTGTGTATGTATACTATTGTCGCCACACATGCATCAAAAGAGTTTGAATATATGCTTGTATGTTTCTGTCGCGCTCGCACTCATGAATTGACTTAAATATTAACTTTATAATCGGTAGGTCTGTTGTTTATTGTTTTTATGGATTTTCAGGATAGTTTGATATGATTTGTCTTCAAAGGAATTAAAAACAAGAAAGAATGCTATAGTCGCCTCGCGACTTTAGGATACCCGTTACTCAGATTCAATATATATTTAAGAATGGGTAATGATAATAATATTAGTGCAAAAGTTTTGGGGATGGCTAAGATAGCTTGGAAAACATAGAACATTTTCACACAAATTGATGATCAGAGCATATTTTTGACAGATTGTTTGTATGGGAGCTATACGATATAGTAGTCCGATTTGAATGAAACTGGGTCAGTATGTTTATTTTATTGATAAATATATTCTGTGTCAGTTTAATTAAGATAGCTTGGTAAATACAAAAAATGTTCATACAAATTCATTCTAAGAGCGAATTTTTGACCGATTGTTCCTATGGGAGCTATACGATATAGTAGTCCGATTTGGATCAAACTTGGTCAGCTTATGTACGCCATAGATATGTACATCCTGTGGTAATTTGGTTCGGATAACGTAACTAACAAAAAAGTTTTCTATACTCAAACATGCTATTTTTACCACCTTTTACCTTTATATGAACATAGAACGCCCTAAAGTGGAACGCCCAAAAAACAAAAACAAACTTGTACTGCTTGCAAATTGTATCTTTCATTTGCGACCTCTCGGGTCTTTCTAGCTCTTATAGTTGCTGAGATCCTTTTGTTCATACAGACGGACAGACGGACGGACGGACAAACGGACATGGCTATATCGACTCGGCTGTTGATTCTGATCAAGAATATATATACTTAATGGGGTCTGCCACGCCTCCTTCTGCCTGTTACATACATTCCAACGACTACAATATACCCTTGTACTCTACGAGTAACGGGTATAATAACAATACTCTACGATAAGAACAAATGCCTTTAAAACGGCATGCAAGTTGGAAAAGTGTTTTATTTCTTACGGGAAAAGGGGGGACAGTCCAAAATTTTCACTGTCTTTGCATTTATGCTGTCTCTAGGAATACGTGTACTGAAATTGGTTTTCCTAAGTGCCATAGTTACTGAGATATTCGCCGAAAACAAAGATTTTTTCGAGGTGTCTACGGGTTTTGACTCATTATGGGCGAATGGGGCGTGGCATCGAACAAAAAAGATTATTGTATTGACTAAATATCTAGTCGATTGAGACCAAATTTGAACTTCTAGCTCTTACCATCTCTGAAATCTGTGTGTTCATACGGACAGACAGACGGACATTGCTATATCGACTCGGCTTGCAACGCTGATCAAGAATATATATACTTTATGGGGTCTGCCATGCCTCCTTCTGCCTGTTACATACATTTGCACAAACCCAATATACTCTTGCAGAGAGTATAAAAACGCAGCAAAGTGTTAAGCCGTTAGTCTAGCAACAGCAACAGCAACAGCTGCTGACGACACCTTGCAGGAGTTGTTACAGGAAACTGCTAGGAAGAGAAAAAGCGTCAAAAGACTGACGTTGCTAATGCCACAATAGGTGTGTATGTGTGTGTGTGTAGATTTCTATGCTCTCATGTGTGTATTGCAGCTTTGCATACACACATTTATTGTGGTTAAGCAATTTACGCCATACGAAATGAAAGTACTAAGCGCATTGACCGTCACATCTATCTGCCCTCCCCACACAAACACACTCACACCAACATGCATACATACATGTTGGTGAGTGTGGAGCAGGTGCGACATTGGAAAAGCTGTCGTATGACTGCATGTTGGTGGTTCCCATTTATTTTAGACTGCCGCCTGTTGTGTGGCTTGCGCTAAATTTCATAATTCTTGCCAGGGACTGCGGCACCTCTTCTTTTACTTCTTGCTCTCCGCTACTCTTGTCCCGCGGCTTCTGTTACTTTTTTTTTTGTCTCCCGTTCACATGTCATTCATATCGCACCATAAACAAAATTTGCGTCACTGCCCAACCACCCAGCATACCCCTTAACACACCGGCAACTTACCCTCTCCTGCTCCGCCTGCGTTCCTCTGGAGTTACCGTTGACAGGCACATCGTTTGTTACTAGTTCGCCTTACTTCGATTTATTTTTATGAGCATATCCTTCTGCACTTTGAATTGCAATTTTCAACATTTTCCCTTTGGATCTTCCCCATTTTTTGTTGCGCAACTCGCTTGTTAAATGAAAATATTTTCTCAAGCGTAAAATGCATGACAAGCTTTGCAGCCAGCGAGACGTTGACGTATTGAAGAGCAAGTTCAACGGGGCTAGAGTGTTGAGAGAGGAGGTACAGGTGTGGATTTAGATTGCTGGCTTTAAATGTTTTTTATTGGGGGAATGTGCCCTTTAGAACCTGAATTTGAATCGATTTCAGTATTTTTGAGAATTTGATAAAGTGTTTCAGCAAATGTTTTCAATACATAAATGGCAAATTGAATACAACTTACTTGAATAACAAGAATTTCTGCATAAGTAGTAAACTATTAGATAAGCTTCAAATTAAATTCATTTATATATAGTTAAGCATTTCTTCTATTTGCTCTGTAATAAAAAACGCAACGCGTCATAAATGAACACTGAAAAACTGTTAGCAGAAATTTCACTGTATTTGATCGGAAACGAAAAGAAAAACAAAAGCTGAAAACGTTTAATTAAATATGCTATGTGAATTAGCCTATAAAAAATACAACGGAAAATCAACATTCAATTGCCTGCGCAATATCAATGGTAAATAAGTATGCAGAGAAAAAAGATGGGGAAAAATAACAACAAAAGCATAACAGCAAACACAATTGAAACTTTGCTACGCTTGGAATATTTAAACGGAGCAAACGGCAATTGAAGCTCTCAAAACAAAAAAGAACAAAATGTATAAAAAGTTGCATCGGACTGATATAAACAATTATTAAAAGCAACCCTTAGCTGGCGGAAGCTCGGGTAATATCCATAACAAAGGCGAGGCGGCAACGACTGAGTGCTGACTGAGGGGACCACAATTCCTTCCCTTTCATTTGCTGCCTCTTGGCCAAATAATTAAGCCTGCCATTCATTAACCGGACTTGGACGGAGCATTACAATACGACTGAACAAAGTTGCGGTCACTTTTGTTGCGCTGTTGTGTAATGCAAAAATAAAAGTTTTTTATTTGGAATGTATGTTGGGGTGTCATCGACGTTCATACGCTATTTAATTCATCTCAGTTTGATTCAGTTTAGTGTAACTTTAGAACATGTTTTGTTGCAGACGGTGACGTCGTATAAAACAAGTAAGAAAGGCTACAGACGAGCGTACCGGCTGTACTCGTACTCGTTCTAGCGAAACCCTTTTCAAATGAATAATTCTTACAAGTAAGAAAAGTACAGTCGAACGAGCCCGACCGTATAATACTCTCTGCTTTTATTCCAAATTATAATGTCAAAATCAGTATCCGGATATTACAATTGATACTTCTTGTATTAGAACACGTTACAACAAAAAAGACAATTTATAATCGAGCATACATAGGTTTGTCTGTATGCACATACAAATTCGTTTGACGTTATATGTTTGCACATATATATGTACATATGTGTGTATGTATACTATTGCCGCCACGCATGCATCAAAAGAGTTCGAATATATGCTTGTATGTTTCTGTCGCGCTCGCACTTAAATATTAACTTTATAATCGGTAGCTCTGTTGTTTATTGTTGGATTTTTATGCACCTTTCAGGATAGTTTGATATGATTTGTTAGACCCCGTACTCTTTAAAAAAGAGTATAGGGGTCTATTAGGTTTGTCAAAAGCCAAATGTGCGTAACAGGCAGAAGGAAGCTTTTCCGACCCCATAAAGTATATATATTCTTGATCAGCATCAACAGCCGAGTCGATATAGCAATGTCCGTCTGTCCGTCCGTCCGTATGAACACCTGGATCTCAGAGACTATAAGAGCTAGAGACACCAAATTTGTAATAAAAATTCCGTAACTTTCTCGAGCAGATCAAGTTTATTTCAAATCTGCGCCACGCCCCCACCGCCCCCGCAATAAGCAAAAAACTAGACACACCTCGGAAAAAATTGATGTTTTCGGCGAATATCTCCGTAACTATGGAACTTAGGAACACTAAAAAACTTTTCAAATCTTACATGTCGTTTTTAAAGCATTTACTAATATAGTACAGTATTGTAATTCAAAATTTGTTTAAAGACAAATCATATTAAACTACCCAGAAAGTTGCATAAAAATCCAACTATAAACAACTGAGCAATTAAACAACAAAGTAGCCCATGAAGCGCGTTGTGAATGCACGTGGTTAAAAGAAAAGAGATAACTGTATGTGTATATATACATTAACCGCAATAGTTTGCAAAGAGAGCGTGGTCCGGGTGGGCAACGCACTTCTTTGTAAACACAAGACCTGCGGTTCGAACCCCGGCACGGACTCAGAGATTAATTTTTTTTTTTTTTTTTTTTTTTTTTTTTTTTTTTTTTTTTATTTAGCACTATTATATCTTAATGAAAATAATCGGAACTGTTTCATAAGAAGGGGTTGGTGCAATTAGAAGTGTTGCGGCGTGTTCTGCAAGTTGTTGTGACAGTGGAATTTACTTTTTTAAATTTAAACAAAAATGAAAATAAAGAATTTTAACTGGTGCAACAGCCAATGGTCTGCGGTTCGAACCCGGCGCAGACTCAGAAATAAAATTTTGTTTTTTGTGCTTCTTATATAATAACATTATTACATGTAAATGAAAATAATCGGGTCTCTGTCTAATGTGGGGCGTGGTGCGACTGATAGGGTTGTGACGCGTTATGCAAGCTGCGTATATGTTCGCAGGTTCAATTCCCGACAGTGGAATTTACTTTTTTAAATTTCAAACAAAAATGTAAATAAAGAATTTTAACTGGTGCAACAGCCAATGGTCTGCGGTTCGAACCCGGCACAGACCCAGAAATTTAGTTATTTTTTTATTTTTTAAATAACTACATTATTATATGTAAATGAAAATAATCAAATTTCTGCCAAATGAATGGTGTTGTGTAACTAGTAGGGGTGCAGCTTGATGTGGAACTTGCGTCAGTAAGCGCGGGTTCGAATCCCATCAGTGACTGATTCAAATTTTTTTTTCAATTTAATTTTAAAACTTAAATTTTAAATTACAGTCGTATTCAAATATTAATTTCGAATACAAGGAGAGTACGGGGTCTTTTACAGTCGGCGCGCTCGACTGTAGCCTTTCTTACTTGTTATATTAGCAAATGCCTTAAAAATGGCATGTAAGTTTTGTAAAGTTTTGTTGTTCTTGTGGGAAAAGGGGGCGTGGCAGACAAAAATTTTTAATGACGTTGCATTTGTGCTGTTTCTAGAAACCTGCGTACCAGAATTGGTGTTCCTTAGTGCTATAGTTACGGAGATATTCGCAAAAAACATAAATTTTTTCCGAGGTGTGTCTAGTTTTTAGGTTATTGCGGGGGCGGTGGGGGGCGTTGCACCGATTTGAAATAAACTTGATCTGCTCGAGAAAGTGACGGAATTTTTATTACAAATTTGATGCTTCTAGTTCTTATAGTCTCTGAGATCCAGGTGTTTATACGGACGGACGGACAGACGGACATTGCTATATAGAGTCGGCTGTTGATGCTGGTCAAGAATATATACACTTTATGGGGTCGGAAAAGCTTCCTTCTGCCTGTTACGCACATTTGGCTTTTGACTGACAGACAGACAGACGAACATGGCTATATCGACTCGGCTTGTGACCCTGATCAAGAATATATATATATATATATACACATATATATATATTTATATATATATATATATACACATATATATATATTTATATATATATATATATATATATATATACACATATATATATATATATATATATATATATATATATATATATATATATATATATATATATATATATTATATGTGGCAGACCCCATAAATGTATGCCACACGTGCTTCTGTCTGTTACATACATTTGCACAAACCCAATATACTCTTCGTATTCATATGTGTTTGATATACACAAATTAAAACAAATATAAACAAATTTTTAAAAGAAATACCAATTGCAATCTAATTTGTTACATATTAACGTCTTATATTGAGACATTGTGCTGACTCATCCAATCCAAGGTGAATCACAATTTCTATTTTTAATTCAATCTTGATATTATAGATAATTAAAAGGTGTTTTTCTTTTATCAGTGTAGTCTTTTACAACATCCAATATATTCTGTGCTGCTAATAAACTATGTATGTATATTTATTTGAATAAATATATTTAATTTGATCATAAAATGTGCGTACATTATCCATGTAGGTCAAGGGTCTTAGTGGGTAAAACTTTTGGAACAACCGCAAATAAGGAGGCACTCGGCTTAGCTCCCAAGTGTACAACAAATACTTGGTTAGTAGACACTTTGGAGTCTCAAGTAGATAACCGCATAGATTGGTAAATGAGATTTTCTGACTGTTCAGTCATCAAAAACTCGCAAATGTGACCCATAGGTTCCATTCACAATAAATTTCATGCTTCTCCATGGACAGCATTAGGAGCAGCTGCAACTGCAGTCTCAACCGGAAAATTCTACGTGCTGCCTTCTCTTTGTTCGCTGGTTGCATAAAAAACTATAAAAAATTAGCATAATTTCAGGCGTTGTGGCGAACAACACCACTTGCGTCCACAGATAAGGCGCAAAATGAACACGACTTCTCCATGCTTATGTGTTTGAGTGTGTGCATGTGAATGACTCTTTTTTCAGTAAATGTGCATCCCTTGTTATTTCGGATGCATTGTGTTTAACTTGTGTCACGAGAGAGCTTCTGGATGAATGATGAGTACCCAAATTTAGAATGAAAGTCCGTCAATAGTGTACGCAGACCAAGTTTATTTCAAATTTTTGCCACGCACCCCATCGCTCTTGCTATAAGCAAAAAACCAAAGACACCTCTGAAAAATTTATGTTTTCCACGAATGTTTCCGTAACTATGGCACTTGGGACCAACAATTTGGGTACGCGGGTTCCTAGGGCAGTGTCATTACAACAAGAAACAAAATTATTTTCCATTTCGATGCCGGTTTTAAGGCATTTGTCCTTATCGTACAGTACTGCAATTTAAAGACAAATCATGTTATACTATGCTGAAAGTTACATAAAAATCCAACTATAAACAACTGAGCAATTAGGTAACAAAGTCTCCATTGAAGCGCGTTGTCAATGCACGTGGTTGAAAGAAAAGAGATAACAGTATATAAATTAGCCGCAGTAGTTTGCGAAGAAAGCGTGGCCCAGGTAGTAGAGATGCCTGTTATTACTTTTGGCACTTGTAGGTAAACACAAGACCTGCTGTTCGAACCCCGGCTCAGACTCTGAAATACCGGCAATTTGTTTCTAAACTAACCTGGCACAGACACAGAAATTTAAATACTAAATAACTACATTATTTTATATAAATGAAAATAATCGGACGTGTGCCAAATCAAGGGTGTGGTGCAACTGGTAGGGTTGCAGCATGTTCTGGAACTTGCGCCCCATCAGTGACTTGATTTAAATTTTTTTTTTTTAATTTAATTTTAAAACTTAAATTTTAAATTACAGTCGTATCCAAATATTAATTTCGAATACAAGGAGAGTAGGGGGTCTTCTACAGGCTCGACTGTAGCCTTTCTTACTTGTTATACTCTCTGCAAGAGTATATCGAGTTTGTGCAAATGTATGTAACAGGCAGAAGGAGGCGTAGCACCCCATAAAGTATATATATTCTCGATCAGCGTCACAAGCCGAGTCGATATAGCCATGTCCGTCCGTCTGTCTGTCTGTCCGTCTGTCTGTCCGTCGTTCTGTCCTTATGAACACACAGATTTCAGAGATGGTAAGAGCTACAAGTTCAAATTTGGTACCAATCGACTCGATATTTAGTCAGTCAATACAAGAATCTTTTTCATTTCGATGCCACGCTCCATTCGCCCATAATGAGTAAAAAACCCGCCACACCTCGGAAAGAATCCATACTTTCGGCGAATATCTCAGTAACTATGGCACCTAGGAATACCAATTTCAGTACACGTGTTCCTAGAGACCGCATAAATGCAATGACATCAAAAGTTGTGGGCTGGCATGCCCCCTTTTTTTCGCAAGAAATAAAAAAAATTATCAAACTTACATGCCGTGTTTAAAGCATTTATTCTTATCGTACAGTGTTGTTGTTTATGATTCGTTTGAAGACGAATTATGTTAAACTCTCCTGAAAGTTTCATAAGAATCCGACCATAAACAAAAAAGGAATGAAGCTAACAAAATTTTATTCGAGCGCAATGCCAAAAGTGCGAGAGAGAGAGAGAGCGCTAGTCGTGCCGACCAATAGTATACATTCACAGATACACTATCTATAGTAATATCCGAATACCGATTTTAACATTATAATTGAAAATAAAAGCAGAGAGTATTATACGGTCGGGCGTGTTCGACTGTACGTTTCTTACTTCTTGTTCTTGGCCATGAAGCTGCTTGCTAGCTTGAAACATGTGGCATAGATGCGAGGGCATAGAAGCGAACTTGTATCTATATAATTTGCATAAATGCTCAACAGCGTCATTTTGCGTGATTTCAGCTCTTAGCAAATGCAGTTGGGTACAAAACTTAAATTTCTTAGCTTTACTTAAAGGTTATGAAATAAAATACAAATATAAAAAAAAAACAAGAAAGAAAAGTACAGTCGAACACGCCCGACCGTATAATACTCTCTGCGTTTATTCCCAATTATAATACTTAAATCGGTATTCAGACATTACAATAGATAGTTCTTGTATTAGAATACGTTAAAACAAAAAAAAAGATAAGCATAATCAAGCATACATGTGTTTGTCTGTATGTACATACAAATTCGTTTGACGTTAAATGTATGCACATACATATGTGTGTATGAATACTATTGGTCGGCACGACTAGCGCTGTCTCTCTCGCGCTCATTGCTTTAGAATAAAATCTTTGTTGCTGCATTGCTTTCTTGTTTATGGTCGGATTCTTATGAAACTTTCTGGAGAGTTTGACATGATACGTCTTCAAACGAATCATAAATAACAACACTGTACGATAAGAATAAATGCTTTAAAAACGGCATGCAAGTTTGAAATTTACTTTTATTTCTTGCGGAAAAAGGGGGCGTGGCAGCCCAAAACTTTTGATGTCATTGGATTTATGCGTCCTTTAGGAACACGTGTACCAAAATTGGTATTCCTAAGTGCCATAGTTACTGAGATATTAACCGAAAACATCTATTTTTTCCGAGGTATGTCTAGTTTTTTGCTCATTGTGGGCGAATGGGGCGTGGCATCGAAAAAAAAAAAGATTCTTGTATTGACTGACTAAATATCGAGTCGATAGAGACCAAATTCAAACTTGTAGCTCTTACCATCTCTGAAATCTGTTTGTTCATACGGACAGACAGACAGACAGACGGACAGACGGACAGACAGACGGACAGACGGACAGACGGACATGGTTATATCGACTCGGCTTGTGACGCTGATCAAGAATATATATACTTTATGGGGTCTGCCACGCCTCCTTCTGCCTGTTACATACATTTGCACAAACCCAATATACTCTTGCAGAGAGTATAACAAGTAAGAAAGGCTACAGTCGAGCGCGCCGACTGTAAAAGACCCCGTACTCTCCTTGTATTCAAAATTAATATTTGAATGCGACTGTAATTTAAAATTTAAGTTTTAAAATAAAATTTAAAAAAAAAATCAAGTTAGTGATGGGATTCAAACCCGCGCTAACTGAATTCAGTGCTCCTAAAGCAAGGGCAAGGTTTTTGAAAATGGATCCAAGATTTTCCAACGTAGAGTTTTCGTATATGACCTCTAGATTTCAAATTTTCAAACCCCGAAATCGTACCTGATCCTATTTTAAAGATAGAGTAAGTTTACCTGTGGTAAATCTAGTTGAAAGATTTACATTACTTATTTTCAGTTTAAATATGCATAGGTTCATGTCTACGCCAGATAAAGATCTAGTAGGCCTTGCCAGGCTAGACGTTTATTTGTACATTTCACAATATCTAAAAAGTCACTTGTAGTCCAGCAGCCATCATCTCAACAACACAAATACCTGTAATTTAAAATAAACTCACAATCCTAATATAAATCACCTTTGACGCAAACATTTTGGTCCTATTCAACACGAAACAAGTAAGAAAAGTACAGTCGAACCAGCCCGACCGTATAATACTCTCTGCTTTTATTCCCAATTATAATGTCAACATCAGTATCTGGATATTACAATAGACAGTTCTTGTATTAGAACACGTTACAACAAAAAAAGGCAATTTATAATCGAACATACATGTTTGTCTGTATGCACATACAAAATGACGTTATATGTATGCACATATATATGTACATATGTGTGTATGTATACTATTGCCGCCACACATGCATCAAAAGAGTTCGAATATATGCTTTTATGTTTCTGTCGTGCTCGCACTCACGCATTGACTTAAATATTATATTTATAATCGGTAGCTCTGTTGTTTACTGTTGGATTTTTATGCAACTTTCAGGATAGTTTGATATGATTGGTCTTCAAAGGAATCATAAATAACAATACTGTACAATAAGAAGAAACGGCATGCAAGTTTAAAAAGTTTTTTTTTCCTACGGAAAAACAACAATTTTTAATGGCAATGCATTTATACTGTCTCTAGGAACCTGCATACCAAAATTGGTGTTCCTAAGTGCCGTAGTTACTGAGATATTCGCTTTAAACATCTATTTTTTCCGAGGTATGTCCAATTTTTTGCTCATTGTGGGCGAATGGGGCGTGGCATCGAAAAAAAAGGGTCTTGTATTGTCCGACTAAATATCGAGTCGATTGAGACCAAACTCGAATTTGTAGCTCTTACCATCTCTGAAATCTGTGTGTTCATACGGACAGACAGACGGACAGACAGACAGACAGACGGACAGACGGACATGGCTATATCGACTCGGCTTGTGACGCTGATTAAGAATATATATACTTTATGGGGTCTGCCACGCCTCCTTCTGCCTGTTACATACATTTGCACAAACCCAATATACTCTTGCAGAGAGTATAAAACACTGAAATAATTTTTGTTAAATTACGAAAAAAAAAAGGGTTTGCAGATATTTTCAAGTAGTGTTTGACTTGTTTAGAGTGGTGCAATGGACAATACGAAAGCTTGTTCTCACGATGAAAATAGATCGAAACTTTTACAAGATTATATATAAAAAAGATAAATACTTATTTGATTGTGATGATGCAAAAAAAGAAGAAAGACCAGTATTTTACGCAAATGCGGAAGAACTTTTTGAAGCAGTAATTATGGAAAGAAAACTTGAAGGGAATGTTTGTGGCAATGGCTGACGGGGGCCGCGGATTTTTTAAAATTTCTTTATCAATATTTCAAGAAAATTCTGATGGTGATGATTTTAATTATGATGATTTAACAATTCATGATAAAAATCAGAGAAGTCTTTATTCTGAGGGAGGTAGCGCAAGTAAGAAAGCAAAATTGATGAGCGTGAAACGAGTTATACTACTATGCATTGTACCTAAGATAAAGGAAACGTATGAAAACGTAAAACTTTTGTTTGACATCACTAAAATAAATAACATTCCCTTCAAGTTCGTTTCGGATTTTAAATTGATGCTTATCATAAATGGCCAACAGACGGCATCTGCAATGTTTCCTTCTCCTTATTGTTTTGTTTCACTTAACGACTTGAAAGAAAACAAGACATCTGGACAGGAAGATGTGCTTTACAATCAATTTAGTTCCAATGCAGATAATTTTGAAAGGAATGTTATCAAACTGAAATCATACGGAGATTTAAGAAACGATTATGAACAGTTCAATCTTGCTGGTGGAAATAAGAAAAACAGCAAAGAGTTTCATAGCACTATTAACCTCCCTCTATTTACCGAAAGTGATGACATCACTGTGTTAGAAAAATGCGTAATTCCTGAATTACACGTGCTAATGGGCTTCGTAAACCATCTGTTTTGGAAAGGTTTAGTACCCCTTTTGGGAAAAGATAAAGCTTTGATATCGCCAAAAAAATTAAAACTTATTTCCAAAAACTACCACGGAGATTGTTTCGAAGGCAATGCATGTAGGAAACTTTTAAAAGAAGCTCACAAACTAAATGATCCTGAGATTTATGAAACTGTGGGATATTTAAAAATCATACCTTTTACCAATGCTTTTGTAATAATGAATAAAGTTGTCGATTGTAGTTTTACATCTGGAAAAATAGGACCAGAACTAAACGTTCATTTGGATAAGTTAAACAAAGCTTTGATTGCTTTACATGAAATTGAAGACATCTCAGTAACCTTAAAAATTCATGTCTTAAAAACCCACATTATGGAATGTCTTCAATTCATAAAACACAATGATGGTCTAGGATATTGGTCTGAGCAAAGTGGAGAGTCACTCCACCGTGAATTCTCGCAAACTTGGGAGAGATATAAAATAAATACAATCGAAGATGAGTTATACTTAGAGAAGCTTTTTACAGCAGCTGTAGAACTTTCATCACTTAATGCATAATCCAAATTTTGATTCCAAGGAGTATCGTTATCGCTCAAGTTTTTATTTAATAATAACATTTAAAAAAATTAAAAAAAAACCAAAAAAAAAATATAAAAAAACAAAAATCAACCAAAAAAAATTTAAAAAACAAAAAAAAACAAGAAAGAAAAGTACAGTCGAACACGCCCGACCGTATAATACTCTCTGCTTTTATTCCCAATTATAATGCTTAAATCGGTAACCGGATATTACAATAGATAGTTCTTGTATTAGAACACGTTACAACAAAAAAGATAATTTATAATCGAACATACATATGTTTGTCTGTATGCACATACAAATTCGTTTGACGTTATATGGATGCACATGTACATATATGCATATGTATACTATTGCCGCCACACATGCATCAAAAGAGTTCGAGTATATGCTTGTATGTTTCTGTCGCGCTCGCACTCATGCATTGACTTAAATATTAACTTTATAATCGGTAGCTCTGCTGTTTATAGTTGGATTTTTATGCAACTTTCAGGATAGTTTGATCTGATTTGTCTTCAAAGGAATCATAAATAACAATACTGTACGATAAGAAGAAACGGCATGCAAGTTTAAAAAAATTTTTTTTCCTACGGAAAAAGGGGGCGTGGCCGCCAAAAATTTTAAATGGAAATGCATTTATACTGTCTCTAGGAACCTGCAACCCAAAATTGGTGTTCCTAAGTGCCGTAGTTACTGAGATATTCGCCGAAAACACAGATTTTTTCCGAGGTATGTTCAGTTTTTTGCTCATTGTGGGCAAATGGGGCGTGGCATTAAAAAAAAAAAGATTCTTGTATTGACTGACTAAATATCGAGTCGATTGAGACCAAACTCGAATTTGTAGCTCTTACCATCTCTGAAATCTGTGTGTTCATACGGACAGACAGACGGACAGACAGACAGACAGACAGACAGACAGACAGACGGACAGACGGACATGGCTATATCGACTCGGCTTGTGACGCTGATTAAGAATATATATACTTTATGGGGTCTGCCATGGTCATGTCTTAAAAACCCACATTATGGAATGTCTTCAATTCATAAAACACAATGATGGTCTAGGATATTGGTCTGAGCAAAGTGGAGAGTCACTCCACCGTGAATTCTCGCAAACTTGGGAGAGATATAAAATAAATACAATCGAAGATGAGTTATACTTAGAGAAGCTTTTTACAGCAGCTGTAGAACTTTCATCACTTAATGCATAATCAAAATTTTGATTCCAAGGAGTATCGTTATCGCTCAAGTTTTTATTTAATAATAACATTTAAAAAAATTAAAAAAAAACCAAAAAAAAAAATATAAAAAAACAAAAATCAACCAAAAAAAATTTAAAAAACAAAAAAAAACAAGAAAGAAAAGTACAGTCGAACACGCCCGACCGTATAATACTCTCTGCTTTTATTCCCAATTATAATGCTTAAATCGGTAACCGGATATTACAATAGATAGTTCTTGTATTAGAACACGTTACAACAAAAAAGATAATTTATAATCGAACATACATATGTTTGTCTGTATGCACATACAAATTCGTTTGACGTTATATGGATGCACATGTACATATATGTATATGTATACTATTGCCGCCACACATGCATCAAAAGAGTTCGAGTATATGCTTGTATGTTTCTGTCGCGCTCGCACTCATGCATTGACTTAAATATTAACTTTATAATCGGTAGCTCTGCTGTTTATAGTTGGATTTTTATGCAACTTTCAGGATAGTTTGATCTGATTTGTCTTCAAAGGAATCATAAATAACAATACTGTACGATAAGAAGAAACGGCATGCAAGTTTAAAAAAATTTTTTTTCCTACGGAAAAAGGGGGCGTGGCCGCCAAAAATTTTAAATGGAAATGCATTTATACTGTCTCTAGGAACCTGCAACCCAAAATTGGTGTTCCTAAGTGCCGTAGTTACTGAGATATTCGCCGAAAACATAGATTTTTTCCGAGGTATGTTCAGTTTTTTGCTCATTGTGGGCAAATGGGGCGTGGCATTAAAAAAAAAAAAGATTCTTGTATTGACTGACTAAATATCGAGTCGATTGAGACCAAACTCGAATTTGTAGCTCTTACCATCTCTGAAATCTGTGTGTTCATACGGACAGACAGACGGACAGACAGACAGACAGACAGACAGACAGACGGACAGACGGACATGGCTATATCGACTCGGCTTGTGACGCTGATTAAGAATATATATACTTTATGGGGTCTGCCATGGTCATGTCTTAAAAACCCACATTATGGAATGTCTTCAATTCATAAAACACAATGATGGTCTAGGATATTGGTCTGAGCAAAGTGGAGAGTCACTCCACCGTGAATTCTCGCAAACTTGGGAGAGATATAAAATAAATACAATCGAAGATGAGTTATACTTAGAGAAGCTTTTTACAGCAGCTGTAGAACTTTCATCACTTAATGCATAATCAAAATTTTGATTCCAAGGAGTATCGTTATCGCTCAAGTTTTTATTTAATAATAACATTTAAAAAAATTAAAAAAAAACCAAAAAAAAAAATATAAAAAAACAAAAATCAACCAAAAAAAATTTAAAAAACAAAAAAAAACAAGAAAGAAAAGTACAGTCGAACACGCCCGACCGTATAATACTCTCTGCTTTTATTCCCAATTATAATGCTTAAATCGGTAACCGGATATTACAATAGATAGTTCTTGTATTAGAACACGTTACAACAAAAAAGATAATTTATAATCGAACATACATATGTTTGTCTGTATGCACATACAAATTCGTTTGACGTTATATGGATGCACATGTACATATATGTATATGTATACTATTGCCGCCACACATGCATCAAAAGAGTTCGAGTATATGCTTGTATGTTTCTGTCGCGCTCGCACTCATGCATTGACTTAAATATTAACTTTATAATCGGTAGCTCTGCTGTTTATAGTTGGATTTTTATGCAACTTTCAGGATAGTTTGATCTGATTTGTCTTCAAAGGAATCATAAATAACAATACTGTACGATAAGAAGAAACGGCATGCAAGTTTAAAAAAATTTTTTTTCCTACGGAAAAAGGGGGCGTGGCCGCCAAAAATTTTAAATGGAAATGCATTTATACTGTCTCTAGGAACCTGCAACCCAAAATTGGTGTTCCTAAGTGCCGTAGTTACTGAGATATTCGCCGAAAACATAGATTTTTTCCGAGGTATGTTCAGTTTTTTGCTCATTGTGGGCAAATGGGGCGTGGCATTAAAAAAAAAAAAGATTCTTGTATTGACTGACTAAATATCGAGTCGATTGAGACCAAACTCGAATTTGTAGCTCTTACCATCTCTGAAATCTGTGTGTTCATACGGACAGACAGACGGACAGACAGACAGACAGACGGACAGACGGACATGGCTATATCGACTCGGCTTGTGACGCTGATTAAGAATATATATACTTTATGGGGTCTGCCACGCCTCCTTCTGCCTGTTACATACATTTGCACAAACCCAATATACTCTTGCAGAGAGTATAAAAACAAAATGGGACCACTACGTCCCCGTCGTTGGTCCTGGGTTACGCTGAAAGTGGTTTACATTTAAGTACATACATAAGTAACACATACATTTATCTTTAAAATAGGATCAGGTACGATTTCGGGGTTTGAAAATTTGAAATCTAGAGGTCATATACGAAAACTCTACGTTGGAAAATCTTGGACCCATTTTCAAAAACCCTGCCCTTGCTTTAGGACCCTACTAGTTGCACCACACCATTCATTTTGCACAAATACGATTATTTTCATTTATATATAATAATGCAGTTACATAAAAACAAGAAAGAAAAGTACAGTCGAACACGCCCGACCGTATAATACTCTCTGCGTTTATTCCCAATTATAATACTTAAATCGGTATTCAGACATTACAATAGATAGTTCTTGTATTAGAATACGTTAAAACAAAAAAAAGATAAGCATAATCAAGCATACATGTGTTTGTCTGTATGTACATACAAATTCGTTTGACGTTAAATGTATGCACATACATATGTGTGTATGAATACTATTGGTCGGCACGACTAGCGCTGTCTCTCTCGCGCTCATTGCTTTAGAATAAAATCTTTGTTGCTGCATTGCTTTCTTGTTTATGGTCGGATTCTTATGAAACTTTCTGGAGAGTTTGACATGATACGTCTTCAAACGAATCATAAATAACAACACTGTACGATAAGAATAAATGCTTTAAAAACGGCATGCAAGTTTGAAATTTACTTTTATTTCTTGCGGAAAAAGGGGGCGTGGCAGCCCAAAACTTTTGATGTCATTGGATTTATGCGTCCTTTAGGAACACGTGTACCAAAATTGGTATTCCTAAGTGCCATAGTTACTGAGATATTAACCGAAAACATCTATTTTTTCCGAGGTATGTCTAGTTTTTTGCTCATTGTGGGCGAATGGGGCGTGGCATCGAAAAAAAAAAAAGATTCTTGTATTGACTGACTAAATATCGAGTCGATAGAGACCAAATTCAAACTTGTAGCTCTTACCATCTCTGAAATCTGTTTGTTCATACGGACAGACAGACAGACAGACGGACAGACGGACAGACAGACGGACAGACGGACATGGTTATATCGACTCGGCTTGTGACGCTGATCAAGAATATATATACTTTATGGGGTCTGCCACGCCTCCTTCTGCCTGTTACATACATTTGCACAAACCCAATATACTCTTGCAGAGAGTATAAAAAGAAATATTAAATTACTGGGTCTGTGCCGGGTTTCGAACCGCAGGTCTTGTGTTTACATACAAGGAGTCTCTACTACCTGGGCCACGCTTCCTTTGCTAAGTTCTGCGTATAGATAAACATAGTGTTATTTCTTTTCTTTCAACCACGTGCATTCACAATGCACTTCAATGGGGGGCGTGGCCCTGATTTGAAATAAACTTGATCTGCGTACATCATAGACGGACTTTCATTTAAAAATTTGGTGTCTCTAGCTCTTGTTATTTAAAAGATCAAGGTGTTCATACAGACGGATAGACAGACGGACATTGCTATATCGACTCGGCTGTTGATGCTGATCAAGAATATATATACTTTATAGGGTCGGAAAAGCTTCCTTCTGCCTGTTACGCACATTTCGCTTCTTGTTTTTGTTTCACTGATGTACAATAGATGTCATTGTAAATATCACAATTGGTACTTAAAAATGATTCGTTTGTGAACGTTTCGAAGGGTTTCTTCTTACTTAGCCAATTACTATATTCACAATGTACCATTAAAAAACGCATATTGTCAGTTAATGACCTTGCTGTTCTCATCAATAGTAAATTAAGTTTCCCACATCAAATCTCCACAATTGTTAATTAAGCCAAGGACACTATTGGATTTATTAAACGCTGGTCTAAGGAATTTAATAATTCCTTCGTCACAAAAATTCTTTACACTTCTTTTTCATATGTCTGGTCTCCTCAATTCAAGATTTTATTGAGTCTGTGCAGATGCAGTTTTTACTTTCGCACTGTCTTAATTGGGACCCTAATCTTCGCCCTCCTTTTTACACCAACAGGCTCTTACTTCTGAATCTTCCGTGCCTTATTACTCCTTGGAGAGTTCCTGAAGTTATTTTCCTTCATTAGCTTATTGTTGGTGAAATATGCTCCGCAACCCTTTTAGAACGCTTTAATTTTAATATTCCAACCAGGGAAACCAGGTACTACATCCCTTTATTTCTTCCTCCATGCACTACTGTTTACGCTTTGCACAATTGTATTCGGGTTTTATGCGCTCATTATAATAAATACTATAGAATAATTGATACAACTATCTCTCTTCCCCATCTTAAAGCTTCACTTTGCACCCAGCTCCGTTAAATCTCTGATTTCCAGGGGCAGTAAGTTTGGAATCTCTGCCATTCATGCGTCCCTTAACATTTTTATTGATCTGGTTGGGTTTTTCTGTGTTTTTCCCAATTCATTTGCAAAAAATGTATGATCAATTTATTTACTTTTTATTCCTAGATTAATTAATTCATTAATTGATAATTCAAATATCTAATTTCCTTTTTTCTTCCAGTTAAACTAAAATTGTTTAATTTATTCATTTTCAAATTGAATGAGGCGACTATAGCATTTCTCCTTTTTTGTTTATCCTCTCTGCAAGAGGCGAGTCGATATGGTCATGTCCGTCTGACCGTCTGTCCGTCAAACAGATTTCAGAGATGGTAAGAGCTACAAAAGTTTGAGGTCCCGTTCGACCACAATGAGTCATAAACCCGACACACATCGGAAAAAATCTATGTTTTCGGCGAACTTTGGCACTTTGGAATACGAATTCTGGTACGCAGGTTCCTAGACACAGCATAAATGCATTGCCATTTAAAAATTTAAAATTTTTGGCTGCCACTTGCAAACTTGCATGCCGTTTTAAAGGCATTTGTTCGTATCGTACAGTATTGTTATTTAAAATTTGGTTGAAGACCTATTATATTAAACTATCCTGAAAGTTTTATAAGAATCCGACCATAAATTAAAAACAAAGTTTATAATTGCGTTGCATGAGTGCGAAAGAGACAGCGCTGGCGGTGCCGACCAATAATATACATACACACATATGTATTTGCATCATATAACGTCAACGAATTTGTATACGCATGTATACATCTTCGATTATAAATTGTCTTTTTTGTTGTAACGTGTTCTAATACAAGAACTATCTTTTGTAATATCCGGATACTGATTTTAACATTATAATTGGGAATAAAAGCAGAGCGCGTCCGACTGTACTTTACTTACTTGTTTCAAGCTGTACACCAAATAGAAATATGAGCACACACCCATTCTACTGTTGCAATAGTACGCTGCAAATTAGCCACAAGTAATTATTTAGTTAAACACAATAATGTACACCAAATAGAAATATGAGCACACACCCATTCTACTGTTGCAATAGTACGCTGCAAATTAGCCACAAGTAATTATTTAGTTAAACACAATAATGTTTCTATATAAACATGGATTAATAAATAAAACTCATAACAATAACTAAAAATAATAAAATTTGAATTTTAATTGGTGCAGCTGATAATGTTGCCTTTCGTCAGTAAATTATTTATTTAAATTTCATATTCTGTGCCCAAGAATTATTAATTAATAACTGTACAAGTATATCGTCATCAATATTAACTCACTGTTCAGAAAGTTTACTGTACACCAAGACACTGTACAGTTAAAAATACGACTGCAAAAGTCTCGGTTTGTCCAGGATTTTTATCTAGCATATTTTGCGAAGAGGTCCGTATGCTAGACAAAATTCCCTAAAAAATATAAAATGTAATATTAATCGTCTTAATTTAGCTTTTCAACAAGACTTTATGGAAAACTCAGCAATCTCATTTTAATGGTTCGTCGGACTGTCAAACAGTGTTTTTATTAGCTTAATTCCCAATTCGGACCAGATTTAATTTTTAAAACCCATACAAGCAATAGACGAAGTCGATGCCTATTCTCTTGCCTTAACTGTCCAGCCAACAATGAGCCAAAATACGCAGTCGTTGTCAAATACATATCAAGCACAAGTTGAAGTGTTGCAAGGAGCCTCGCTGCAAAGTGTTAATTATGTGCTTCCTCATGGGGAGGCAACAGGGTGCATTAAAGAATATACGCCAGTCGGTGATGGATTCCACTTGTCTCCAGCTCAATTGCAGCTAATGCCACTCATGGAACGTACAAGACCACGCCCAAATACGCTGGTGCGTAAGATAACGGTTGTCGGAAGCCATGTTCTCCGATATGTGACCCAAAACAGTAATCTGTTTTTGAGAAGACCGGTGCGTCAGAACTTTGAACGGACGCAATTGGCTAGCATCGATCAACATGTGAACTATGGAAGTGCGTACAGTTACGAACAGGAGAATGCCAGTTGGTTGCCCAGTAATGGACCATTAGTGATCAGTAGCTCAAGTCTACTCCAATTGCAAATGGAACCGAGTACTCAGAATATAGTGATACATTCGAATTCAGATAACAGTTCCCTATTAGGATGGTTTAACTGGAAGATATACCTTGGCATGATATGCATCATTATAGCACAGACTCTGTTGAAGCTTTCAATTCAAGAGATATACAATATGAGCTAAAGGCTTACTTTAATACTATTTCTCAAGCAGATTTTCAGAATTGCAATAGCCTGCAGTCTTAACACAATTCCTGTAATATCACAAATCTTTCATTGAAATTCATAGACTATATTAAGTTATTTTTCACCTCCAAATTCAAATATACCTATAATAGGTTAATGTTATTGAGTTTGCTCTTTAGGAATGCTTTGTAGAATTATAAAATGGTTTTCTATAGCGATTGTGAATACTACTCTGTAACAGCAAGAGCAATACAAATTGGGCTATGTTTTTGCTGGCACTCAGTTTTACCGAGAAATGTAGGAGAACTATAAGCTAATGATCAACTGCCCTGAAGTAGGCAGACTTTCATTACAAGTTTGATGGAAAAGTGGATAGAGTCTAAAAAATAATGAACATCGCGTAGCATTTGCAAAACACAAAGAAAGAAAGCAGATTAAATGTTTTTTTTCGGTTCTATTATTTGTTTTTGCTGCATTCTGTGATTGCTTTTCTCCATATATAGAAGACTCTTCTGCTTTGGTGATTCCACTATGGATATTATTCAAATCGTCATTTCTTTAACTGAAAACAAGAAAAAGTA
Organism: Drosophila parthenogenetica; assembly: GCA_035047505.1. Classification (NCBI taxonomy): domain Eukaryota; kingdom Metazoa; phylum Arthropoda; class Insecta; order Diptera; family Drosophilidae; genus Drosophila; species Drosophila parthenogenetica. Next base: position 2,804,132 of record JAWNPM010000187.1, on the reverse strand, counting down.
CATTGTATTCATAATTATATATTTTTATACCAAGGATGGATGAACTTTGAAGCCGGAGTGGAGCATAGTTCCTCGTGCCCACATTGAAAATCTGGTTGAGAGTATGCCTAGTCGCATTGCTAGCGTGCTTAAGTCCAAAGGTCTTTGGACAAAATACTAAATAATGAATTAATTTTAAAAAATTTCAAAACGAGCAAAAGTGGATTCATTGCTCGTTTTATGCATCCAGCTAAAAATTTTTGATTTAAATGAACAATTTGAAAAATGTTTTTTAAGTTCCTTTTTTAAATATATTTAATAGATTTAACTCCAAAAGTTCAGACCAATTCGTTCATTATTTAAGTTTTAACAGGCATTTTAACATCGAGTTGGCTAACATGTATCCACACGTGCTCGCCACTGTACATATACACATACATTTTTTAGACCCCGTACTCTTTAAAAGACTAGAAGGTCTATTTGGATTGTTAGAAGCGAGTTTGGTTTCTATCGACTTGATATTTATTCAGTCAAATACAAGAATTTTTTTTTCGACGCCACGCCCCATTCGCCCACAACGAGTCAAATACACGATACACCTCTGGATGTTTAAGCGAATATCTCAGTAACTATGGCATTTAGGAATACCAATTTTGGTACACAGATTCCAAGAGACAGCATTAATGCAATGTCTTAAAAAGTTATTGGCTGCCATGCCCCATTTTTCCGTATACTTTTTATTCTTATCGTACAGTTGTGTTATTTAAAACTCGTTTGAAGACTAACTATATCAAACTATCCTGAACGTTTCATAAGAATCCGACTATAAAGTTTCTATTTGAGCGCAATGTCAATGCATCAGTGCAATATCCATTTAAACATTATAATTATAAGTTATCTAAAGAATGAAACGCTCAATTGTAATCAAAAAGTCTAATAAAAATAATAAAGAAAAGTACAGTCGAACGCGCCCGACCGTATAATACTCTCTGCTTTTATTCCCAATTATAATGTTAAAATCGGTATCCGAATATAACAATAGATAGTTCATGTATTAGAACACGTTCAAACAAAAATAAAACTAACAATAATCGCATGTACATGTTTGACGTGAAATGTATGCACATACATATGTGTGTATGTATACTATTGGTCGGCATTATTTTCTTTTTATACTCTCTGCAAGAGTATATTGGGTTTGTGCAAATGTATGTAACAGGCAAAACGAGGCGTGGCAGACCCCATAAAGTATATATTCTTGATCAGCATCACTAGCCGAGTCTATATAGTCATGTCCGTCTGTCCGTCCGTCCGTACACGAAAATTTTTTTTCTTTTGATGTCAACTCGCATTCGCCCACAATGAGCAAAAAACTAGACATACCTCGGAAAAAATAGATGTTTTAAGCGAGTATCTCAGTAACTACGGCACTTAGGAATACCAATTTTGGTACGCATTTTCCTAAAGGCAGCATAAATACATTACCATTTAAAATTTTTGGCTGCCCACCTTTTCCGTAGGAAAAAAAAACTTTTTTAAACTTGCATGCCGTTTTATAGTCATTTGTTCTTACAGTACAGTATTGTAATTTATGATTCGTTTGAAGACAAATCATATCAAACTATCCTGAAAGTTGCATAAAAATCCAACAATAAACAACAGCGCTACCGATTATAAAGTTAATATTTAAGTGCGAGCGCGACAGAAACATACAAGCATATATTCGAACTCTTTTGATGCATTTGTGGTGGCAATAGTATACATACACACATATATACATATTAATGTGCATACATATAACGGCAAGCGAATTTTTATGTGCATACAGACAAACATATGTATGTTCGATTATAAATTGTGTTTTTTGGTTTAATGTGTTCTAACTCAAAAACTATCTATTGCAATATCCGGATACTGATTTTAACATTATAATTGGGAATAAAAGCAGAGAGTATTATACGGTCGGGCTCGTTCGACTGTACTTTTCTTACTTGTTTTATTTTCTTTCATCTAATTATCTTTTGGGAAACGCTTATGTAAGTATTTGTTGTTGGTATTAATTAAAGCGTTTATGACAATAAATTAAAAGACACTGTAGGAGCGGAAACGCTTATGTAAGTATTTGTTGTTGGTATTAATTAAAGCGTTTATGACAATAAGTTAAAAGACACTGTAGGAGCTCAAATTATAAATGTTGCGCTTTATTCATTGGCAAATATATTCAACTTCTTTTGCTAACTTCTTATGCGTGAGTGTACATATATAAAACTAGTGATGCCAGATCACTTACATAACATGTGATGCCGCCAGATCGTACTTTACGTTAACATTAACTTAACAGATTTTGTGTTGCCATACAATAATATGGATTATTTTCAACACCTCTTCTCAATACAAAATTTCATTCATTTTTATGTATTGTGTTTTAAACCAAACATGTTTAACAATTTTATATGTTTCTGCTTATTTAAATTTTTAGTACAAATATCTGCAATCATATTACCTGTGTCGACATATTTCAAAACTATTTCTTCATTATTTATTAACTCTCTTATAAAGTGATACCTTATGTCTATAAGTTTGCTTCTTGCATGATACATATGATTTTTCGCCAAGTGTTGTGCGCTAATATTGTCGCCATATATACACAACGGGTGATCTTCAGGACAAGTCGTCTTAAATACACCGCTTCTTTTGCTGCCGCAGCCATCGCCATGTACTCTGCTTCTGTGCTGCTTAGGGCAACCGTGGTCTGCTTATGTGATTCCCAAGAAAATGCCGCTCCAGCTAAGAAAAACAGATTTGCGATCTATTACATTACGGCATCAGAATAACCTTCCATGGGTTTGTCCGTTTTATAATAATGTAGCTTAATGTTCTTCGTGCTGGACAAGTAACGCAGTATGTGCTTTGCTGCATTATCATCTTCGCTCGACGGATTCCTATTCTTTTGAGATAGCTTTGACACCGAATGTAATATATTTGGTCGAGTAGATATCGACAAGTACATTAAACTTCCAATAAAAGCCTGGTATTTAGTTGCATCAACCGGTTTGGAGTCATCTGAAGCTCTCACTTGATAGCCAGTATCCAATGGATCTGCAGTTCTGCATATTATACTGATATAGCAGCATATCAATATATTTTGATTGACCCACCATCACGTCACCAGTTTGACCAGAACGTTCGATTTCAAATCCAAGGAAACTGCTTATTGGTCCTTTGTCGACTGACAAACTGTTTTCCTATGTATAGCTTGATGTCTTCTAAGTCCTTCTTATCTTTGCTTGCGATAAGTATGTCATCGACGTATACTGCAACGAGGTTTATATTTTTCCCATTTGACATTGTATACAAACACGGTTCGTTGCTACAAGGTACGAAACCATACTCCTTTAGGACACAATCCAGTTTAGTGTTCCATTCACGTCCAGACTGTTTCAAACCGTAGATAGCTTTGTTTAATTTAGCTACTCGCTTAGGATATTTCTTGTTGACAAACATATTGGGCTGCATCATGTATATTTCGTCGCTTAATTCGCCATTAAGGTATGCTGTGCATACATCCATTTGATGTAAATGTAATTGGAGCTGCGCAGCAAGCGCGAAAACCATGCGTGTCGTTTCATAACGCACCACCGGGGAGAACGTTTCTTCATAATTGATTCCATATTGTTGGCTACACCCTTTAGCCACTAGCCTTGCCTTGAATCGATTTATGAAACCGTTTACATCTCCTTTAACGCTGTATACCCATTTGCATCCAATAGTTTTCTTGCCGGGTGGCAAATCCACCAACGTACAAGTTTTGTTAGCCACCAGAGAGTCATACTCGATCTGCATAGCCTTCTTCCAGTTGTCAGAATTCTGTGATGCCAACGCTGCTTTTACCTTTTCCGCAACTTTAACCTCTTCTATTCTCTGCAAGACATTTACAGTATTTTTTTGCTTTGAAGGTCTACCTGGTTTTCCTGTTCGCACTATTCGCGGTCTTCCGGGTCCATATCTGGGTTCAGCTTCAACGTCGCTCGAAGGTTCTTGTAAAACTTCAGATTCCTCTTCTAGACTGTGATACGCTTCGCCATCCGCATCATCTCCCATTTCTGCATTATCTTCAACGTCCGTTTGTTCAGTATCTGCATCTTTTATTTCATCAAACTCCTGCTGCACCATCCAAGATACATCTATGTTGTTTTGATTTCCCATTAACAGATCTTCATGAAACTTAACGTCTCGTTTAATTACAACTGCTTGTAGTTCAGGATCGTATAGCCTGTAAGCTTTAGTCGCTGTACTATATCCTACAAAAATGTACTTCTTGCCTTTTGCACCAAACTTCCGTTTCTGTGTTTTATCCAGACCCACTGCAAAACACCCAAATGTTTTTAAATGTTTTACTACCGGTTTTCTTTCAAACTATATTTTGAAAGGTGTGGCATCTTGTAATGCTCTTGTTATTGTGCGATTCCTTAAGTAAGTTGCACATGCACTCGCTTCCGCCCAAAACTTCTCTTCAAGTCCTGAATGAACTAACAAACATAGTGCCATTTCTACTAATGTTCGATTAAAGCGCTCAGCTACGCCATTCTGTTGCGGCGTATGTGGCACTGTTAATTGTCGCTTTATACCCTCATCTTGTAAGTACTTATTAAATTCCTTACTTAAATATTCACCGCCATTATCACTTCTAAGTGTTTTTATTTCACGTCCTGTTTGCTTCTCAACATAAGATTTGTAGCACTTGAAATGTTGGAATACCTCACTTTTGTTTTTCATAAAAAATACTGTCGTGTATCTTGACTTATCGTCAATAAACGTTAACAAATACTTTGACCCGCCGATAGATTTTGTATTAAATGGTCCGCACACATCGGTGTGTATTATTTCCAAAATATTTTTCGCACGATAACTTGCCTCTGTGAAAGGTTGTGAACAAATTTTACTTTTCATACAAGACACACAAGTATGATTAACTTTTGGTTGTAGTTTTTCAATACCTTGTACCATTTCATTGGCTATCATTTTTTGAAGACTTTGCATATTTATGTGTCCGAATCTATTATGCCACTTTGTTACGTTTTCAACACATGATACGTTTATAGATTGGTTAAAGTTTTTAAAAATATACAATCCGTTTTCTTTATTGATAATTGCGATCACTTCATTATTATCTGTAATTTTTATAATTGCGTATTTCTTGCCAAAATTAATTTGAAGCCCGTTTTCTGTTCCTGTGCTTACTGAGAAAAAATTTGCTTGTAATTCCGGGATATGTAACACATTTTTTAGATTAAAATCTGATTTATTTGTTTTTACGCGCACTGTTCCAATACCAATTGCATTTATTGATTTATTTCCAGCAACTAGCACTTTTTCGTCAGTTTCTGTATACTTTACGAACAGCTCTCGATTGTTGCACATATGTGCGGTAGCTCCACTGTCTACGCACCACTCGTCACTATTTGCATTAGTTTGTGTAGAAAAAAGAGCAACTTTCTGCGACACACACACAAACGATCGGGGATTTTTCTTTGTTTCATTTTTTACTGTTTCTTCTTCACTTTGCTTCTTTTCCTTATTCTTGTTTTGGCGACACGCTGCCGCATAGTGTCCGCGTTTACCGCATACATAACATTTTCCTTTACTATCGATTCGTTTCGTTTCTCTTTCTCTGTTCTTCACCATATACGCTTGTTGTACACCGTTTTCGTCTTTAGCTTGTTTTCGTCGATCTGCTTCTTCCAATAATTTATTTCGCAATATGTTGAAACTTGGAAGCTCATCACGAATTTCAATTGCTGTCACGAAATTCTCAAACGATTGTGGCAAGCTTGATAGTAATATAATGACAACCACTTCATCACTCAGCACAACATTAACTTCTTTAAGTTTATCAATTATCATTTCAAAGTCATTTACGTATTGAACCAAATTAGCATCCTCAGACAAACGAAGATTTAATAAAGATTTATACAAAGACACTTTTCTTGCTGGCCCACTAGGTTCATGTACTTCTTTAAGTCTTTGCCAAGCCTCTGCAGACGTTCTGCAACTTTTAATGTAGTTCAACTGGGATGATTTTACACTTAGGGTAATTGTTGCCAATGCCTTTTCATCATTTCTCTCCCAATTAGTCGCATTTTCTTCCGTCTTTACCTCTACACCACTAGTAATTTTCCATGCACCGGAATGTATTAAAACACTACGCATCTGGACACACCAGAACCGAAAGAAGTAAGTTCAGCTCGAATGGCAGTCCTAAGCTAAAACAATTAATTTGCTTGCCACTCAACTCGTCTGCTGCTTATTCCCAAAGCTGTGTCATCATGTTGAATACACCGTCTGTGTATTTACTTGTAAAGTGTGTATTGGCCGAGATGCGCACTTGATTCATAATTCAATGTGGCAACACTTCTCCTAGAAACTTTAAACTCTACTCGATGAATGATAGGAATCATCTCCCCAGACATTTTACCGACATTCTAGTACGTGATATACAAAACAGATCCCAAAAATGAATAGAGATGTCAGGTCGTGCGTTTGCTATCAGTCATTAATAACTGCACTTGCCCACATGGGGCGTTTGAGTAACTAGCCGAGTAATTTACTTTGATCAACTCAAATACCGGCATCTAAAATGGCTATGTCATAGCCACGTCCATTTACCCAGAGTTGGCCATTGCACATTTATTTCGGTTAACACTCGAGACACTTGGCACTTGCCACTAATTAAAATTGCACGTTAGCTAATTTAAATCACATCAACTTTTATTCTGACTATATTCATTTCTCAGTTTAAGTTTGCCACAATTAATTGTAGCATTTTGGCATAAATTAAGTGTTTGCTTTTGTCCTTCCCAGTAGCACTTTGTGTTCATATGAGCATACACGCAATTCTACAAACACCGTTGTAAATAAAGCTGAGATTTCCACTCTCTTACTTTGGATTCCTTTTTTTGTGTCGCTTAATGGAGAAACCACCAAATCATGTAAACGTGAGAAATGTTACCGTCGCGCGAGCCGACTTTAAAATTCCCCATACTCAGAGTAGTGCCACTTTTTATACCCCTTACTCTAAAAAGGAGTAGAGGGGTCTATTAAGTTTTTCTAAAGCGAAATGTGCGTAACAGGTAGAAGATGACGGGGCCGACCCTACAAAGTATATATTTTTGATCAGCGTCAACAGCCGAGTCGATACAGCGATGTCCGTCTGTTACTATACGAACTACTCTCTCAATTATAAAGCTATTTGATGACACTTGGTATACATGTGTATTCTCTCTGCACTCAGTTAATGTGTTAAAATCGGCCAGATCGAACCACTTCATCAGATAGCTGTCATAAGAATAATCGGTTAAAAATGCTGAAAATGCTAAGTATGAAAATTTTCAGTGTCTCTTCAACGATTTGAACCAACTTCACGCAATATGCAGTCTTTACCATTTTCCATCAGCTGACCAAATTTTATCTAAATCGGACCACTATATCATATAGCTGGCATAGGAACAATCGGTTGAAATGCTTAGTATGAAAATTTTCGATGTCTATTGAGCGATTTCAAGCCATTTCAGTCGATATAGCCATGTCCGTCTGTCCGTCCGTCTGTATGAACACCTGGATCTTTTAAACTACAAGAGCTAGAACCATCAAATTTGTAATAAAAATTCCGTAACTTTCGCGAGCATATCAAGTTTATTTCAAATCAGTGCCACGCCCCCTACCGCCCCCGCAATAAGCAAAAAACTAGACACACCTCGGAAAAAATGGATTTTTTTGCGAATATCTCCGTAACTATAGCACTTAGGAACACCAATTCCGTCATTCCGTCAAACAACGTCATTTAAAATTTGGGGCGTGGCAGGCCCTTTCCCACAAGAACTAAAAAACTTTTCAAATTTCCATGCCGCTTTTAAGGCATTTGCTAATATAGTACAGTATTGCAATTTAAAATATGTTTAAAGACAAATTATATCAAACTATCCTGAAAGTTGCATAAAAATCAAATTATAAACAAAAGAATCAGGTAACAAAGTTTTGCGGTTAAGCGGAATGCCAATGCATGAATACGAGAGAGACAGAAACATAGTAATATTATAATTTTATATTAAATAAAGTCAGACTTAAATATTAATTTTGAATTGGAATACAAGGAGAGTACGGGGTCTCTTACAGTGCTCGACTGTAGCCTTTCTTACTTGTTTTTAAATAAATTCATAAATCTCTTCAGGATAATTCTTTGAAAACACGACTTATTTAGACCTCATAACACCGTATAAGCCCTTAAGGCATTTGTCCTTATCGTACAGCATTGTTTTTATACTCCCTGCAAGAGTATATTGGGTTTGTGCAAATGTATGTGACAGGCAGAAGGAGGCGTGGCAGACGCCATAAAGTATATATATTCTTGATCAGCGTCACAAGCCGAGTCGATATAGCCATTTCCGTCTGTCCGTCTGTCTGTCTGTCTGTCCGTACGAACAAACGGATTTCAGAGATGGTAAGAGCTACAAGTTCGAATTTGGTCTCAATCGACTCGATCTTAGTCAATACAAGAATCTTTTTTTTTCCTCGATGCCACCCCGCATTCGTCCACAATGAGCAAAAAAACTAGACATACTTCGGAAAAAATAGATGTTAGAAGCGAATATCTAAGTAACTACTGCACTTAGGTATACCAACTTTGGTACGCAGGTTCCTAGAGATAGCATAAATACAAAACCATTTAAAATGTTTGGCAGCCACGCCACCTTTTTCATAAGAAATGAAAAACTTTTCAAACTTGCCTGCCTTTTTTTAAGGCATTTGTTCTTATCGTATAGTATTGTTATTTATGATTCGTTTGAAGACGAATAATGTCAAACTCTTCTAAAAGTTGCATAAAAATCCAACAATAATTCTACTTTCAAATTATTCAGCCAGCTTATTTTCGCTGTTCCGATCAACTAGAAACCTTGTCTCTCTAAGAACCCCTTTATCTTCATGATCTTCCAACATGGCCATACATAATCCTTTTCGAGTCCTATGCAGTACCCACAACAAACGCGATTAAAGTTTTGTCATCCCATAAGAACACAAGGGAAAGCGCTTTGGTAATGATCTGTAATTTTAATAACAAATTTGATGGCTCTAGCTCAAGTAGTTTAAAAGATCCAGGTGTTCATACAGACGGACGGACAGACGGACAGACGGACATCGCTATATCGACTCAGTTTTTGATGCTGATCAAAAATATATACTGATGCTGATAAAGAATATATGCTTCACGCGATTGGAAAAACTTTCTTCTACCTGTTACACACATTTCGCTTCCTACAAACTTCATAGCCCACCTATTCCTTTGTTAGAGTACGCAGCTTGAAAGTGAATAAACAAGAATTGAAGAGCAACCGATTTGTCTATTTAAAATCTAAAAATGTTATATCTATAGTAATTCCAGAAAAGTGAACATTGGTCCGGATCCAAAATTTACCAATTTAGGCATTTTTCTTAGCAGCAACCACCGCAGCCGCTGCCACAGCAACCACCGCAACAACCACCGCAACAACCGTCACAGGGCCCACTCAAAGACCCACAAGGCCAACCGCAGCCCAAGATCATGTTGTGTAAATGTTCTAGAAAGGTAATAGCCGATAAAGAATATATTAACTGTTTATTATAAAAAACAAAATAATTTACCTTTCTGAACCGGACCAATAAACATCTTGAATATTATTTGGAGTTTGTAAAAAAATTTAATGTTGCTCTTTTAAAGGCTCGGAATATTATGAAAACAATTCTGAACAGAAAGTAAGTCGTTGGGAAAAATTAAAAACTTAGAGTTCAATGCTTACTTGATTTTTACTTGATTCGAAAAAGCTTAATTATGACATAGTAACTAGCAGGCTCACCGAAACTTTTATTAAGAATAAATTATTTTTCAATATTCTCCCTGCATTTCTTGTGTTAGAAACATAGTGTTTTATAATTCTAACAGAGACTTAGTACTGTAATCGTGTAATCTTGAAACAAGCTGCTGGTCGTGCTTTTGTATATAATCTGTTCTGTTTTGACGAATCGTGTATTGGTGAACAAATTAAGTATTAAATTAACTAAGCTATTTTAAGCTTATTATAAGCTTTAAAATCTTTAATACAATCTTCTTAAAGTTCATACGATTGGAAATATAAATATTTATTGTCACAGTTCCTACACATACCCCATAAAGTATATATATTCTTAATCAGCATCACAAGCCGAGTCGATATAGCCATGTCCGTCTGTCTGAACAAACAGATTTCAAAGATAGTGAGAGCTACAATTTCGAGTTTGGTCTCAATCGACTCGATATTTAGTCAGCCAATACAATAATCTTTTTTATTTTGATGACACGCCTCGTTCGTCCACAATGACCAAAAACTAGACATACCTAAATAAAAATAGATATTTTCGCCGAATAACTCATTAAGGGGTTAAGTGGTGTTCAGAGGCTGAAATTAAGCACTTTTTCAAAAAAATATTTTATCTGATTGCAGTGAAATATTTTACTGAAATAAAAAATAGACAAAAAGATTGATATTCATTTGTCCTTTAAAATTTGTTTCATAAAAAAATGTTTCAAATTGGGCCAACAGGAGCTAATATCCTGGGACACTAAAAAAAAAGGACCTTCGCATTTGACACGATATCAGGTGAACGGTTCATCTAAAATCAAAAAACAAAATATTTTCTGTTAGTAGATACTTGAGTCCTGAATTTGGAAATGCTTACAATTTTACTCGGATCGACTCCAAATTTTGGGAGAATATAGTAAACATATTTAGTTAATTTATAAGCAAAAAAAAAAAATTTCGAAGTTGAAAAATTCTGAACACCACTTAACCCAGGTTGTGTGCTGAGAAACTGCGCAGACGGCCTTTTTAAGCCCCTGTAAGAATTATTTTCTTTGTCCGTTGAATCATGTTGTTTCCCTTATGTTTGGAAATCATCCTGTAATATTCCTCTCACAAAAAAGGAAACAAAAACAATCTCTGCAAGTTGTCTGCTATTCCCAAGGTTTTTGAGAAATTAATATCTTCTCAATTGCAACATTTTTGTAGATCCATGATTTCACCCTTTCAGCATGGGTTTGTGAAATATCAATCCACTACCACTAACCTGTTAGAATTTACATCATTCACACTGCAGGGTTTTGATAAACAGTTGCAAACTGACTTCATTTACATAGATTTCAGTAAGGCTTTTGACTCCGTTAACCACAACCTCTTAATACATAAACTTAATCTTTTGGGCTTTTCCTATAATTTTGTTCTTTGGATTTCGACTTACCTAATTTCTGGAACCCAACAGGATTTTTTTAAAGATTTATTATAGAAATTTGTTCAGTTTACTTCAGGCGTTCCGCAAGGAAGCCATCTCGGTCCTTTGCTATTTATATTGTTCATAAATGATCTGCCATCTGCAGTCAGTCACTCTCGGGTACTTATGTATGCTGACGACGTTAAACTTTGTCTCGGCTAATGAGTCTCTTCTTGGAACCAGATTACAATCTAATCTTTACAGTTTTCAAACCTGGTGTCAGACCAATTTATTAAATCTTAACTACAGTAAGTGTAACGTAATGTCCTTCAGTATGCGACTCCCCTTTTTAAACAATTACATTTTAAATGGCAATTCTCTTCAAAGAATTGAGTCGGTCACTGATTTGGGTATCCATATGGATTCAAAGCTTAAGTTTGATAAGCATGTTTTATTAATTACTAATCGTGCTTTTGGCGTCCTGGGCTTCATAAAGCGCTGGTCGAAAGAATTTAATGATCTCTACTTAACAAAAACGGTTTTTACTTCATTGGTACGTCCTATTCTTGAATATGGATCTTGTATTTGGTTTGGATTTGGTTAGGATTAATCAAGATAGAATAGAATCTGTACAGAAACAATTCCTTCTTTTTGCCCTAAGGGCCCTCAACTGGAACCCTAATATACGCTTGCCATCCTACCATAGTAGACTTTTACTAATAAATCTTCCTTCTTTGTCTGATCGTAGGACAGTTCACGGTGTAATTTTCTTACACAAACTAATCAACGGTGAAATTGATTCTTCTGAATTAATTAGCCAGATTAGTTTCACTGTTCCGATCAGACCCACTAGAAACTTTCATCCCCTCTCTCTTCAACCTTGTACTACTACTTCAATCGCTTTAATTAGAACTTCTCTTCTCTGTCACCTATCTAGATCTTAATTAATATAGTTTAAACTATTATATTATGGTGTATTGTATTGTATTTTTATATATTGTAATTCGTTTTTAGCAAATAAATTCGTTTCGCGTTTTTCGTAGCCGTACGTTATGCGGTGCGCCCCTCGGCCGGTTGGGCGGGAGGTGGCTGCATTGTCTGCAGGATCCGCGCGCTAACAAGCACGTTGCTTGGTGTTGCTGGACCACTTGAATGTACTGTCTCGTTAGTACATCAACGTCCATAATACCCTCCCTGTTGCACAAGTAAAAATTCTACATTAACATTTTTGTTTGAAATTTAAAAAAGTATATTAATAAATTTCATTGTCGAGAATTAAACCTGCGAACTTATACACAAGTTGCATAACACGCCGCAACACTACCAGTTCCACCACGCCCTCCTTGGGAGCCAGCTCTGATTATTTTCATTAAGATATAATAATGTTATGTTATATAACAAAAAAAAAAAAAGACCCCGTACTCGCCTTGTATTCGCAATTAATATTTGAATACGACTGTAATTTAAAATTTAAGTCTTAAAATTAAATTTAAAAAAAAATTTTATATCAAGTCACTGATAAGAAAGGCTACAGTCGAGCGCGCCGACTGTAAAAGACCCCGTACTCTCCTTGTATTCGAAATTAATATTTGAATACGGCTGTAATTTAAAATTTAAGTTATAAAATTAAATTAAGAAAAAAAAAATTTGAATCAGTCACTGAAGTTCCATTCCAACCCTACTAGTTACACCACACCATTCATTTGGCAGAAATTAGATTATTTTAATTTATATATAATAATGTAGTTATTTAAAAAATAAAAAAATAATTAAATTTCTGGGTCTGTGCCGAACCGCAGACCATTGGCTGTTGCACCAGTTAAAATTCTTCATTTACATTTTTGTTTGAAATTTAAAAAATTATATTAATAAACTCCACTGTCGGGAATTGAACCTGCGAACTTATACGCAAGATGCATAACGCGCCGCAACCCTATCAGTCGCACCACGCCCCACATTACACAGAGATCCGATTATTTTCATTTACATATAATAATGTTATTATATTAGAAAAAAAAAGAAAAATTAATTTCTGAGTCTGTGCCGGGTTCGAACCGCAGGTGTTGTGTTTACATATAAGTGCGTGGCCCACCCTGACCACGCTCTCTTTGCAAACTACTGCGGCTAATGTATATATAAACATACAGTTATCTCTTTTCTTTCAACCACGTGCATTGACAATGCGTTTCAAGGGACACTTTGTTACCTAATTGCTCAGTTGTTTATAGTTGGATTTTTATGTAACTTTCAGGGTAGTTTAATATGATTTGTCTTTAAACAAATTTTGAATTACAATACTGTACTATATTAGCAAATGCTTTAAAAACGACATGAAAGTTTTGAAAAGTTTTTTAGTTCGTGTGGGAAAAGGGGGCGCGGGGTGTTCCTAAGTGCTATAGTTACAGAGATATTCGCCGAAAACATAAATTTTTTCCGAGGTGTGTCAAGTTTTTTCTTATTGCGGGGGCTGTGGGGGGCGTGCCACCGATTTGAAATATACTTGATCTGGTCGCGAAAGTAATTTTTATTACAAATTTGGTGGTTTTAGCTCTTGTAGTTTAAACAAGTAAGAAAGGCTACAGTCGAGCGCGCCGACTGTAAAAGACCCCGTACTCTCCTTGTATTCGAAATTAATATTTGAATACGGTTGTAATTTAAAATTTAAGTTTTAAAATTAAATTTAAAAAAAAATTTGATTCGGTCACTGATGAGATTCGAACCCGCGCTTACTGACGCAAGTTCCACATCATGCTGCAACCCTACTAGCTACACCACACCATGCAGAAATTTGATTATTTTAATTTATATATAATAATGTAGTTATTTAAAAATTAAAAAAATAATTAAATTTCTGGGTTTGTGCTGGGTTCGAACCGCAGACCATTGGCTGTTGCACCAGATAAAATTCTTCATTTACATTTTTGTTTGAAATTTAAAAAAGTGTATTAATAAGCTCCACTGTCGGGACTTGAACCTACGCAGGATGCATAACGCGCCGCATCCCTATCAGTCGCACCACGCCCCACATTAAACAGAGATCCGATTATTTTCATTTACATATAATATTGTTATTATATAACAAGCACAAAAAAAATATTTAATTTCTGAGTCTGTGCCGGGCTCGAACCACAGACCATTGGTTTAGAAACAAACGACTAACCGCAACCCAACCCTGTTGCACCAGTTAATATTGTACATTTACACTTTTTTTTGAAATTTAAAAAAGTATATTAGAAAATTTCACTGTCGGGAATTGAACCTGCCAAATTATACTCAACTTATGCAGAACACGCCGCAACGCTACTAATTGCACCACCACCTCCTTGTGAGACGGCTCCGATTATTTTCATTAAGATATAATAGTGCTAAATTATAAAATTTAAAAAAAAAGAATTTTAATTTCTGAGTCTGTGCCGGGGTTCGAACCGCAGGTTCTGTGTTTACAAGCAAGTGCGTGGCCCACCCGGACCACGCTCTCTTTGCAAACTTCTGCGGCTAATGTATGTATAAACATACAGTTATCTCTTTTCTTTCAACCACGTGCATTGACAATGCGCTTCAAGTGACACTTTGTTACCTAATTGCTCAGTTGTTTATAGTTGGATTTTTATGCAACTTTCAGGGTAGTTTGATATAATTTGTCTTTAAACGAATCTTAAATTACTACACTGTACGATGAGGACAAATGCCTTAAAAACGGCATCGAAATTGAAAATTTTATTTTTTTTCTTGTGGAAAAAGGGGGCGTGGCAGCAAAAAAATTTTAATGGCACTGCATTTATGCTGTCCCTAGGAACCTGCGTACCCATATTGGTGGTCGTAAGTGCCATAGTTACGGAGATATTCGCGGAAAACATCAATTTTTTTCGAGGTGTCTTTGGTTTTTTGCTTATTGCGGGGGCAGTAGGGGGCGTGGCACTGATTTGAAATAAACTTGATCTGCTCGCGAAAGTTACTGAATTTTTATTACAAATTTGGTGGTTCTAGCTCTTGTAGTTTAAAAGATCCAGGTGTTCATACAGACGGACGGACAGACGGACAGACGGACATGGCTATATCGACTCGGCTGTTGATGCTGATCAAGAATATATATACTTTATGGGGTCGGAAAAGCTTCCTTCTGCCTGTTACGCACATTTGGCTTCTGACAAACCTAATAGACCCCTATACTCTTTTTAAGAGTACGGGGTCTAAAAATCCAGGCGTTCATACAGACGGACATTGCTATATCGACTCGGCTGTTGATGCTGATCAAGAATATATATACTTTATAGGGTCTGCCACGCCTCCTTCTGCCTGTTAAATACATTTGCACAAACCCAATATACTCTTGCAGAGAGTATGACAAGTAAAAAAAGTAAAGTCGAACGAGCCCGACCGTTTAATACTCTCTGTTTTTATTCCCAATTATAATGTTAAAATTGGTATTCCGAAATTGAAATAGATAGTTTTTAGACCCCGTACTCTAAAAAAGAGTATAGGGGTCTATTAGGTTTGTCAGAAGCCAAATGTGCGTAACAGGCAGAAGGAAGCTTTTCCGACCCTATAAAGTATATATATTCTTGATCAGTATCAACAGCCGAGTCGATATAGCAATGTCCGTCTGTCCGTCCGTCTGTCCGTCTGTATGAACACCTGGATCTTTTAAACTACAAGAACTAGAGACACCAAATTTTGAAATGAAAGTCCGCCTATGATGTACGCAGATCAAGTTTATTTCAAATCAGGGCCACGCCGCCCACCGCCCCGCAATAAGCTAAAAACTAGACACACCTCGGAAAAAATTTATGCTTTCGGCGAATATCTCTGTAACTATAGCACTTAGGAACACCAATTCTGGTACGCAGGTTCCTAGAAACAGCACAAATGTAACGTCATTAAAAATGTTGGTCTGCCGCGTCCCCTTTTCCCACACGAACTAAAAAACTTTTCAAAATTTACATGCCGTTTTTAAAGCATTTGCTAATATATTCCAGTATTGTTATTAAAAAATTTGTTTAAAGGCTAATTATATCAAACTACCCTGAAAATTGCATAAAAATCCAACTATAAACAACTGAGCAATTAGGTAACAAGTAAGAAAAGTACAGTCGAACGCGCCCGACCGTATAATACTCTCTGCTTCTATTCCCAATTGTAATGTTTAAATCAATATCCGGATATTACAATAGATAGTTATTGTATTAGAACACGTTACAACAAAAACGACAATTTATAATCGAACATACATATGTTTGTGTTTATGCACATACAAATTCGTTTGATGTTATATATATGCAGATATATATGTATATATGTGTGTATGTATACTATTGCCGCCACACGTGCATTGACCTAAATATTAACTTTATAATCGGTAGCTCTGTTGTTTGTTGTTGGATTTTTATGCATTTTTCAGCATAGTTTGATATTATTTTTCTTCAAAGGAATCATAAATAACAATACTCTACGATAACAACAAATGCCTTTAAAACGGCATGCAAGTTTAAAAAGTTTTTGTTTTCTTACGGAAAAAGGGGGCGTGGCAGCCAAAAATTTTAAATGGCAATGCATTTATACTGTCTCTAGGAACCTGCATACCAAAATTGGTGTTGCTAAGTACCGTAGTTACTAAGATATTCGCTTAAAACATCTATTTTTTCCGAGGTAAGTCTAGTTTTTTGCTCATTGTGGGCAAATGGGGCGTGGCATCAAAAAAAAAAAAATTCTTGTATTGACTGACTAAATATCGAGTCGATAGAGACCAAACTCGAATTTGTAGCTCTTACCATCTCTGAAATCTGTTTTTTCATACGGACGGACAGACGGACAGACAGACGGACATGGCTATATCGACTCGGCTTGTGATGCTGATCAAGAATATTTATACTTTATGGGGTCTGCCACGCCTCCTTCTGCCTGTTACATACATTTGCACAAACCCAATATACTCTTGCAGAGAATATAAAAAATTATTAATTGTAGTGCATTGTGAATGCACGTGGTTGAAAGAAAAGAAATAACACTATGTTTATCTATACATTAGCCGCAGAAGTTTGGAAAGGAAGCGTGGCCCAGGTAGTAGAGACTCCTAGTATGTAAACACAAGACCTGCGGTTCGAACCGCGGCACAGAAATTTAATTTTTTTTTTTTTTTGTATATATATATATATATAACAACATTATTATATGTAAATAAAAATAATGGTATTTGTACAAAATTTTAAAATTTAAATTTTATTTTAAAACTTAAATTTTAATTTACAGTCGCATTCAAATATTAATTTTGAATACAAGGAGAGTACGGGGTCTTTTACAATCGGCGCGCTCGACTGTAGCCTTTCTTACTTGTTGTATTAGAATTCGTTAAAACAAAAAAAAAAACTAAGCATAATCGAACCTTTATAAGTTTGTCTGTGCACATACAAATCGTTTGACTTTAAATGTCGTGTGTATACTATTGGTCGGCACGGCTAGTGCTGTCTCTCGCGCACTCATGGCATTACGGTCAAACACAACTTTGTTGCTTGTTTTCTTTTTTGTTTATGGTGGGATTCTTATGAAACTTTCAGGATAGTTTGATATAATTTATCTTCAAACGAATTATAAATAACAACACTGTACAATAAGAACAAATGCCTATAAAACGGCATGGAAGTTAGAAAAACTTTTTTATTTCTTACGAAAAAAAGAGGCGTGGCAACCAAAATTTTGAAATGAGACTACATTTATGCTGTCTCTAGAAACCTAGTATTCGTAAGTGCCATAGCTACTGAGATATTTGCCGAAAATATAGATTTTTTTCGAGGTGTGTCGGGTTTTTAACTCATTGTGTTTGCAAAGGGGGTGTGGCATCACAAAAAAAAAAAAAAAAATCATGTATTGACTGACTAAATATCGAGCCGATAGAGACCAAATTGAAACTTGTAGCTCTTACTATCTCTGAAATCTGTTTGTTCATACGGACAGACGGACAACTCGGCTTGTGAATATATATACTTTATGGAGTCTGCCACTTCTCCTTCTACCTGTTATATATTTTTGGACAAACCCAATATACTCTTGCAGAGAGAATAAAAAAAAAATTAAATTTCTGAGTCTATGCTGGGTTTGAACCGCAAGTCTTAGGTTTACATTCAACGGATACTTTGTTACCTCTTAGCTCAGTTGTTTATAGTTGGATTTCTATGCAACTTTCAGGATACTTTGATATGATTTGTCTTTAAACCAATCTTTAATTACAATACTGTACGATAAGAACAAATGCCTGAAAAATGGCATAGGAATTGAAAATTATTTTGTTTTTTTTTTGCATTTATGCTGTCTTTAGGAACCTGCGGTTTTGGCTTATTGCGGGGCGGTGGAGGGCGTGGCACCGATTTTAAATAAACATGATCTGCTCGAGAAAGTTACGGAACTTTTATTACAAATTTGGTGTCTCTAGCTCTTATAGTCTCTGAGATCCAGGTGTTCATACGGATAGACAGACGGACGGACGGACGGACATTGCTATATCGACTCGGCTGTTGAGGCTGATGAAGAAGATATATTCTTTATAGGGTCGGAAAAGCTTCCTTCTGCCTGTTACGCACATTTCCCTTCTGACAAACCTAATAGGGTAGTAGGGTTGCAGCATGACACGGAACTTGCGTCAGTAAGCGCCGGTTCGAATTCCATCAGTGACTTGGCTTAAAATTTTTTTTAAATTTAATTTTAAAACTTCAATTTTAAATTACAGTCATATTCAAATATTAATTTCGAACACAAGGAGAGTACATGGTCTTTTACAGTCAGCGCGCTCGACTGTAGCCTTTCTTACTAGTTTGTAATAATTTAACTTTGTATAAAATTAATTGAGTCATTGAAACGAAAGACTACACCTTTCATTATAATGTCGTTCTGGTTTATTTTCTTCTAGAGTCAGTTAATGAGAGTGTATTCGGGTGTATTGTATTAAATTAAACCGACAGAAGGTTTCGGCAACAACTGTGTAAATATTTAAATTGCGAAGTAATACTATTTCGTATGTAGCCAGGTGATTGAAATGTCGATGTTAAGTCAGAACCAAGTCAGCAATCCACTCGAATAAACGAATTTCACAATGTGGAAAAGTCATCTAGGCAAACTTTTCTTTCTTGTAGCGTTAATTAATGTTGGCAGCCAGGCAAACCCCATACGTGGCCGGAGGAGTTCCTTTGGTAAGAAACACCTATTCATACCGAAGTACTTTTGAAAAAGCTGGATTTTTTTTAATTTCAGGCATGGGTCTGCTGGGAGGAGCTCTAATGGGCGGAGTTGTGGGTCACGCTGTGGCCAGACATTCCGCTCCTGCGCCAAAAACAGCTTCAGCAGCGGCTCCATTGGCCCAAGTTATTGACAACGGTGTACCAGATGCCTATGGCTGCTATAAACAAACAATCAAGGAGCCCGTAGCGGGTCACCGTAAACTGTACACAGAAACAGTCCATCTTATCTGTCCCAACGGATTGCCGTCATCAAGTCCACAACAGGTTGCCGTTCCTGCGCAAGTGGTTTCTGGTTTTCAGCCAGCAGTACCTTTGCCTCATGTGGTAACCACTTCAGGGCATGCTCCCGCATCCAACTACTCAAAAATCCTCAAGACTTCAAGCTCGAACGATACGCACATACGCACGGTACTGCTTCATTCTGGAGCTACTTCTGGGGCCGGCCCAGGAGGATCCGTTCCAGCTGTGCTATATGCCTCAATTCCGGCAGGGACCGCACACCATCCGGTGGCCGCCGGACCTCCCCGCGTGGTGCTCCTGTCGAAGACGGTTAGGAAACAAAAGTCGGCAGCTACTTCATTTAATGTTTCACGCGGACTACTAATTCTCTTGGTGCTATTCTGCTTAATAAGAAAATAAGTCGACCAATAAGCACAATATTTTCTGGATCTATAGGGTGAAACGCTGATCCCACCCAAAACTTTGACCTTAAATGAAAAGCTTAAGGACAAAAATTTTTCCAAACTAAATCCATTTTTTATACTCTCTGCAAGATTATATTGGGTTTGTGCAAATGTATGTAACAGGGAGAAGGAGGCGTGGCAGACCCCATAAAGTATATATATTCTTTATCAGCATCACAAGCCGAGTCGATATAGCCATGTCCGTCTGTCCGCCTGTCTGTTTGTCTGTCTGTCTGTCTGTCTGTCCGTCCGTATAAACAAACAGATTTCAGAGATGGTAAGAGCTACAAGTTCGAGTTTGGTCTCAATCGACTCGATATTTAGTCAGTCAATATAAGAATCTTTTTTTTTTTCGATGCCACGCCTCATTCGCCTTAATGAGCAAAAAACTAGACATACCTTGGAATAAATCTATGTTTTCGGCTTATATCTCAGTAACTATGGCATTTAGGAATACTAATTTTTGTACACGTGTTCCTAGAGACCGCATAAATGAAATGACATCAAAAGTTTTGGGCTGCCACGCCCCCTTTTTCCGCAAGGAATAAAAGAAAATTTCAAACTTGCATGCCGTTGTTAAAGCATTTATTCTTATTGTACAGTGTTGTTATTTTTGATTCGTTTGAAGACGTATCATGTCAAACTCTTCTGAAAGTTTCATTAGATTCCGACCATAAACAAGAAAGAAATGAAGCAACAAAGATTTTATTCGAGAGCAATGAGTGCGAGAGAGACAGCGCTAGTCATGCCGACCAATAGTATTCATACACACATATGTATGTGCATACATTTAACGTCAAACGAATTTGTATGTACATACAGACAAACACATGTATGCTCGATTATGCTTAGCTTTTTTTTATTGTTTTAACGTGTTCTAATACAAGAACTTTCTATTGTAATATCTGGATACCGATTTTAACATTATAATTGGGAATAAAAGCAGAAAGTATTATACGGTCGGGCTCGTTCGACTGTACTATTCTTACTTGTTTGTTGTAATGTGTTCTAATACAAGAACTATCTATTGTAATGTCCGGATACTGATTTTGACATTATAATTGGGAATAAAAGCAGAGATTATTATACGGTCGGGCTCGTTCGACTGTACTTTTCTTACTTGTTAGACCCCGTACTCTTAAAAAGAGTATAGGGGTCTATTAGGTTTGTCAGAAGCCAAATGTGCGTAACAGGCAGAAGGAAGCTTTTCCGACCATATAAAGTATATATATTCTTGATCAGCATCAACAGCCGAGTCGATATAGTCGATATGTCCGTCTGTCCGTCTGTCTGTCTGTCCGTCCGTATGAACACCTGGATCTTTTAAACTACAAGAGCTAGAGACACCAAATTTTTATACTCTCTGCAAGAGTATATTGGGTTTGTGCGAATGTATGTAACAGGCAGAAGGAGGCGTGGCAGACCCCATAAAGTATATATATTCTTGATCAGCATCACAAGCCGAGTCGATATAGCCATGTCCGCCTGTCCGTCTGTCCGTCTGTCTGTCCGTCTGTCCGTCCGTCCGTATGAACAAACAGATTTCAGAGATGGTAAGAGCTACAAATTCGAGTTTGGTCTCTATCGACTCGATATTTAGTCAGTCAATACAAGAATCTTTTTTTTTTTTGATGCCACGCCCCATTCGCCCACAATGAGCAAAAAACTGGGCACACCTCGGAAAAAATAGATGTTTAAAGCGAATATGTCAGTAACTACGGCACTTAAGAATACCAATTTTGGTACGCATATTCCTAAAGACAGCATAAATACACTGCCACTTAAGATTTTGGACTGCCACGCCCCCTTTTTCCGTAAAAAAAAAAAAAAAAAACTTTTTAAACTTGCATGCCGTTTCTTCTTGTCTGCCACGCCCCCTTATGTCTTAAGAAAAGAATAAAAGAAGTCAATGCATGAGTGCGAGCGCGACAGAAACATACACGCATATGTTTGAACTCTTTTGATGCACGTGTGGCGGCAATAGTATACATACACACATACATACATATATATGTGCATATGTGCATATAACGTCAATTTGTATGTGCATACAGACAAACATATGTATGTTCGATTATAAATTGTCTTTTTTGTTGTAACGTGTTCTAATACAAGAACTATCTTTTGAAATATCCGGATACTGATTTTGACATTATAATTGGGAATAAAAGCAGAGAGTATTATACGGTCGGGCTCGGTCGACTACACTTTTCTTACTTGTTTTTTTTAACGTGTTTTAATACCAGAACTATCTATTGTAATATAGTATATATAATACCGATTTTAACATTATAATTAGGAATAAAAGCAGATAGTATTATACGGTCGGGCGTTTGTTTGTTGTAACGTTATCTAATACAAGAACTATCTATTGTTATATTCGGATACTGATTTTGGCATTATAATTGGGAATAAAAGCAGACAGTATTATACGGGCGGGCTCGTTTGACTGTACTTTTCTTACTTGCTTTACCTGTTGAAGCATAGGCATTGATAGTTAGCATAAGGAAATAATGAAGTTTTAGTATAGACTTAAAGTAATGAAGTTTTTGAATTGTTCAGTAGTGTAAGCACAGCTGTTATATTTAAGCTAGCGCGTAAGTTCTTTGCTTTCGGCAGTGCAGCTTTCGCGATCGGCAGTTTAGTTCGATTTAGCATTTCGTGAGCCACTCACAATCTGCCAAGCATTTCGGCGATTGACGCGATTACAATTTGTTTTAATTAACTTTGTTTACGAATTTTTCAATACCCTTGCAGAGGGTATATTGTTTTTGTCACGATGTTTGTAACGCATTGAAGGAAGAGTTTCCGACCCCATAAAGTATATATATTCTTGATCAGCATCAACAGCCGAGTCGATATAGCCATGTCCGTCTGTCCGTATGTTTCTATGCAAACTAGTCTCTCAGTCTTAAAGCTATTGTGATGAAACTTGGTACACATGTGTATTCTTTCTGCACGCAGTTCATATGTTAAAATCGCCAGATCAGATAATTATATCATATAGCTCCCATGGGAACAATTGGTTCAAACAAAATTTTTTTTGAGCTAGCTCCACCAAATTTATCCTACTAAATCTCACGTGCAAACCAAATAGCTCTCATAGGAACAATCGGTTAAAATAGCTGAAAATGCTTAGTATGAAAATTTTCAGTGTCTCTTGAACGATTTGAACTAAATTCTCGCAATATGCATTCTTTACCATTTTTGATTTTGCAATTAGTTCTGACTTGCTTAGTGATTATAAGTTCGAGACTCCATCTGATAAGGTGTTGGGTTCCACGCAGCCTTTAATTTTCCTCTGCCGCCTGGTTCACTTATTACATCACCTTTACATAATGGTCCTCCCCTCTTATCCTTTTCCCTTTCCCCTCGTAATTCCTCTCCACCCAGTTCATCCGTTCCTTCAACCACATCCCTTTTAACTGATCGACCACCCGTCGTACCATGTGCCATTGTTACTTCCCCCACCCCATCCATTGCCCTTCCATCACACGCAATAATAAAGTCTGTGCCTATTAATGGAGTAAAGGCCACGGGTAAAAATTCGAAGAGTCCCCCTTATTGTCGAACCAGTCGCTCAATTGAATCCCCTGCAGCTCCCAGTCACTGTCTCAAAAAACCAGACTCTGGCCAACTTCTGATTCGGTATCCGAATGTTAATGGTGTTGCGACTAAGTTAAAACAATTACATGAATAGTTCTTCATTTGAATCTGATATTATTGCATTTTCAGAGTCTTGGTTTAATTATAGCATTTCTGATAATGTAATAATGTCCCCAATTATAATATCTTTAGACGTGACCGTCTAAATCGTCGCGGTGGAGGAGTTCATTTTCCAGTAAAATCCTCACTTAATGCGGAGATGGTAGATCTTTCTCCAGTAGACAATATTGAGTTTTTTGCCGTTAAGGTCACATTTTCATCGTTCGTCCTTTATGTAACTTGTTCCTACATACCTCCTTTTTCTGAAATGAAGATTTATATCCATAATTTTAATTACATTAAACCAATTTTTTGTCAAATTCGCGACTGTGATTTCTCTGTGCTGGACGTTTTTCGACAGTCTAAATTATTTAGTACCCACACCCAATAATGACTTTTTAGATAGTTTTATTGATCTTTCTTTTTATCAAATCAACCAGGTGTCTTATCGTCCAAACCAGATGCTGGATCTTATCCTCGTTAATGATCAGTGCCGCTGTCAATAGATCTTCTCTTGTAGATACCTGAAGATTCTTTTCAACCTACTCTTGAGCTTTCTCTATCAGTCCCTAACTTAACCTGTTCACCTCCTTCCTCATCTTCTAAGTCGCGCCGTTGGTTTCGTAACGGAAAATTTTTCATTGTTAAATCAATTGATTTTTGCAACAGACTGGTCTATACACTTTACAGTACGAATGATATTAACACAGCTGTCGAGTGTTTTTACAACGCATTAAATTCAATCTATGATGTTTGTATTCCTTATAGTGATGTAAAGTCCATTTTACGTAAGTCTCCTTGGTTCTCACCAAGACTATCCAAGTTAAACAAGAAAGAAGACTACAGTCGAACACGCCCGACCGTATAATACTCTCTGCTTTTATTCCTTATTATAATGTTAAAATCGGTACTATATATATTATATTACATATATATTATATTACAATACAAAACATGTTAAAATTAAAAAAACTACGCGTAATCGGACATTCATATGTTTGTCTGTTTGTACATACAAATTCGTTTGACGTTAAATGTGTGCACATACATATGTGTGTATGTACACTATTGGTTGGCACGGCTAGCGCTGTCTTTTGTTGCTTCTTTTCTTTTTTTGTTTATGGTCGGATTCTTATGAAACTTTCAGGAGAGTTTGACATTATTCGTCTTCAAACGAATCATAAATAACAACACTGTACGATAAGAACAAATGCCTTAAAAACGGCATGATGTTTATTTCTTACTAAAAAAGGGGCGTGTCAGCCCAAAACTTTTGATGTCATTGCATTTATGCTGTTTCTAGGAACACGTGTACCAAAATTGGTATTCCTAAGTGCCATAGTTACTGAGATACTGTTTGTTGTAACGTGTTCTAATACAAGAACTATCTATTGTAATATCCGGATACTGATTTTGACATTATAATTGGGAATAAAAGCAGAGAGTATTATACGGTCGGGCTCGTTCGACTGTACTTTTCTTACTTGTTTTTTATATGTAAATAAAAATAATCGGGTTGATGTCAAATGTATGGAGTGGCGCAACTAGTAGGGTTGCAGCATGTTCTGGAACATGAGTCTGATAGCGCGGGTTCGATTCCCATTAGTGACTTGATATAAAATTTTTTTTTAAATTTAATTTTAAAACTTAAATTTTAAATTACGGTCGTGTTCAAATATTAATTTCAAATACAAGGAGAGTACGGGATCTTTTTTACAGTCGGCGCGCTCGACTGTAACCTTTCTTACTTGTTTTTATACTCTCTGCAAGAGTATATTGGGTTTGTGCAAATGTATGTAACAGGCAGAAGGAGGCGTGGCAGACGCCATAAAGTAAATATATTCTTGATCAGCGTCACAAGCCGAGTCGATATAGGCATGTCTGTCTGTCCGTCCGTATGAACTAGCAGATTTCAGAGATGGTAAGAGTTACAAGGTCGAATTTGGTCTTAATCGACTCGATATTTAGTCAGTCAATACAAAAATCTTTTTTTTTCGATGCCACGCCCTATTCGCCCACAATAAACAAAAAACTGGACATACTTCGGAAAAAATATTTGTTTTAAGCGAATATCTCCATATATATGACACTTAGGAATACCAATTTTTTACGCATGTTTCTAAGGACAGCGTAATACCATTACCATTTAAAATTTTTGGCTTCCACGCCCCCTTATGCCTTAAGACATAAATAAAATTTTCAAATTTCCATGGCGTTTTAAAGGCATTTGTTCTTATCGTACAGTATTGTTATTTATGATTCCTTTGAAGACAAATCATATCAAACTATGCTGAAAGTTGCATAAAAATCCAACAATAAACAACAGAGTTACCGATTATGAAGTTAATATTGAAGTCAATGCATGAGTGCGAGCGCGACAGAAACATACACGCATATATTCGAACTCTTTTGATGCATGTGTGGCGGCAATAGTATACATACACACATATATACATATATATGTGCATACATATAACGTCAATTTGTATGTGCATACAGACAAACATATGTATGTTCGATTATAAATTGTCTTTTTTGTTGTAACGTGTTCTAATACAAGAACTATCTATTGTAATATCTGGATACTGATTTTGACATTATAATTGGGAATAAAAGCAGAGAGTATTATACGGTCGGGCTCGGTCGACTATACTTTTCTTACTTGTTTTACTTAAGTGAATAGTTTAATCGAACTTATTCTTAATTGTCCTTATAGTTAAAGTCATTAATAGATTATCTTCATGGAGACTTAACAGATTTAACTGCAGCTAAGGGTAAATGGAACAGATTGAAAAGTATTAACGTCTTTTTAATCAGTGAAATTCATACTTGTCTTTCTAGTTGTAGTTATTAATAGATTAACTTCATGGATACATAACAGATCTAACTGCAGCTTAGTGTTAATGGAGAAGATTGAAAAGAATTAACGTCTTTTAAATTGACAAAGAATTTAGAGAAAGTCAGCAGACAAAACGCTTAAACAACAACTATTTACCATACATTCTATATGATGTGGACACGTGAAATGTACGGAGGAAAAACAAGTAAGAAAGGCAACAGTCGAGCGAGCCGACTGTAGAAGACCCCGTACTCCTTCTAATGCGAATGTTTCCATACAAATATAAAATTTTCGACCAATTTGTTCTATGGGCGCTATAGGATATTTATAATGATAGCATACACGCAATGTGCATATTTGACGATTGCTCTAATAGTTTCCAAGTTATGGCAATGTAAACTAGTGTTTTACAATTTGCAGGAGCGAACGGGGGCGTGGCAACAATTTGAAATATACTTGATCTGCTCGCGAAATAGACCGACTTTCAATCCAAATTTAATGGCTCTAGCTTTTATAGTCTCTGAGATTTTGTTGTTCATACGGATGGACATGCAGACAGAGAGACGGGCATCGCTATATTGACTCGGCTGTTGATAATGATGAAGAATAAATATACTTTATATAGTCAGAAAAGTTGCCTTCTACCTGTTTCCCTTTTGGCAAGCTTCATAGACCTCTGTACTCTTATTAGATTACTTGGTCTAAAAAGGGGAGGGATGTGTTTGACGGAGGACTTACCAGACGAACCGTATATATTTTATTTCCGTAATGAATGTGTGTGTATTGTAGTAATATGTGCTTCGTGTATGTCATTGATATATCACTTACGAATGAATCGAAACGGTCACTCATTGTCAACGGTCAGTCATTGATACACGAAACTCAGGCAGAGAGTAAATTCAGTAATAAAAGTGGTAATGACGTGGACAAGGATGCATATAGCTCACAATACAGTATAGTAAAAGAAAAAGAATAAAAAAGTAGATATAAAATCGAAATGCTATAAAATTTTAAACGTCAGTAACATAGGTGTAGCCCAGCGTCGAAAATAGTTGTACACTTACATAAAGCTGGAAAAAATGTTTTTAAGTTCTTTATTAACTAAATAAATCATATTTAGATGAGAGAAATTTGAGTAGTTGTAACTACAAATCTACTTACAGCATTAAATGGAATATCAAATTTAAATGCACCAGCAAAAATCACACTCTCCCGGTTAAGACATGTGCGCGGGAGTGAAGTGTATATATATATATATATATATATATATATATATATAGGGTCGGATCTGGAAACTCCAGATAGATCTGAGCTGTTGTATATCGATACAAAAAGAGTATCGATATAAACGACGCTTAAACATATAAACGACGATAACGATGAAAAGAGATACACGACGAGTATCAAGAGGAACGACGATAACAAAGGGTAGCCACACGACGATTACGACGGGATCGAGAGTGCGAAATAAGAATCTGAGGAAGAACGACGTATATGAGGAGCAACGTAAAACGACGACGACGAAGCTAATAATTACTGTTCCGATTTTACTTAATTTCAATTCACCCAAATATTATAATACAAACTATATCATCATAGTAATAAAAGTAGTGTTTAATATAAAACAAGTAAGATAAGTACAGTCGAACACGCCCGACCGTATAATACTCTCTGCTTCTACCCCCAATTATAGTGTTTTAATCGGTATCCGGATATTACAATAGATAGTTCTTGTATTAAAACACGTTAAAACAAAAACGAATCAAACGAATCATAAATAATAACACTGGACGATAAGAACAAATGCCTTAAAAACGGCATGCAAGTTTGAATAGTTTTTAATTTCTTTCGGAAAAAGGGGGCGTGGCAGTCCAAAATTGTAAATGGCAGTGCATTTATGCTACCTCTAAGAACCTGCGTACCGAAATTGTTATTCCTAAGTGCCATAGTTATTGAGATATTCGCCGAAAACATAGATTTTTTCCGAGGTGTGTTGGGTTTTTGACTAATTGTGGGCGAATGGGGCGTGGCATCGAAAAAAAAAAGATTCTTGTATTGACTGACTAAATATCGAGTCGACTGAGACCAAACTCGAACTTTTAGCTCTTACCATCTCTGTAATCTGTGTTCATACGGACAGACGGACAACTCCGGTTGTGACGCTGATCAATATACTCTTGCAGCGAGTATAAAAACGTCGAACAAATTCGTTTGACGTTAAATGTATGCACATACATATGTGTGTATGTATAGCGCTGTCTCTGTTGCACTCATGGCATTGCGCTCGAATAAAAATTTTGTTGCTTGTTTCCTTTTTTGTTTATGGTCGGATTCTTATTAAACTTTCAGGAGAGTTTGACATGATTCTTCTTCAAACGAATCATAAATAACAACACTTTACGATAAGAACAAATACCTTTAAAACGGCATTGCAAAATTAAAAAGATTTTATTTCCTACGGAAAAAGGGGGAGGGGCAATCAATGTGGCTCAACCTAACTAATAACCTACAAACGATGGTTCAACCTAACTGAAGAAGTGAACAAACAACAATAACGACGATTAAAAGATTTAAAGCGGTAAAAAGCTGCAACGACGACACAATGACAAGCTTACAAAACTTCGAGAACATTCTAGACGCCATAAAAAGAGGAAAACGAGCGAACATTGAGTTGCTGCACAAATTTGCTTTCGAGTCAGCAGGTGACCGGAACAATCGAAAGCGTTTGCACGAGTTCGAAGGCTTCAATTTCACCGAAAGAGATATGGAATGGCGTGACAAAGTTTCATATGTGGCTGAAAATTTGTCCGACAATGATATTGCTGTAATTTGCAACACACTGGGGCTACAACATAATAAGGCGAATTTGACGACGCATATATTTCGCAATCTGATGAAATCCAATTTGCTTTTAGACACCCAAAACGAACGCGAAGAAGAAGAGAAAGACGAAAGCGAAGAAGAAAACGATGAAGATGAACGAAGCGTACATGAAATCAACGAAGACAGAGATGCAAATAGACGCAACAATGATGAAATAAATTATGGTACGGTGAAAAATAGTGATGTAAATTTGAATAAAAACATCGATGTCGAGGTCCATCGATGATTTCAAAATCAAACATCGATGTTGCATTGCTGCATAGGATTCAAACTTCGATGCATCGATGGATCACCGATGTTTCAAAAATTTCCCATTTGTTTGAGAAACGAATAATTTATGATATTTTAGCTTGATTCCTAATACGTAATTATTAAAGCAAACAAATCTTAACAGTATTCAACATAAGAAAAATCAAACTTGAGCTTTCATAGCAGTCTTTTACAGATGCGCAATGTTTGAAATATGCATTTTCGATGTTTTGCGAAGCATCGCTTAACATCGGTATCAGTAAAAACATCGGTAAACATCGACGAAAAAACATCGATGCTTGATACATCGATGATTTTTTACATCACTGGTGAAAAACACAATCACGACGACAGCAAAATTTGCACTGAATTTTAGGGATGTGGAAGTTACAATACGACCATTTTGCGGCGATTTTGAAGAAATGGCAGCGATATTGTCATGGGATGAGCTGCAGAAGTTTATATTTGCCAAAAGATCGCTGAAGGGCTTAGCTAAAATGTTCATTATGAGCGAACGCGGAATCACAAACTGGAGTATGCTCAAAAAGGCGCTACTAGAAGAGTTTGAGACAAAAGTGAACAATGCTCAAGTACACAAGCTTCTCGCAGAATCGAAGAAAACGAAAGACGAGAATGTTCAAGAATACCTTCTCAAGATGAAAGAGTTAGCTTCGCGAGGCAATGTGGAGAGCAACGCTTTGATGCAGTACGTAATTGATGGCATTAACGATCTAAGTGTGAACAAAGCTATGTTGTACAATGCCAAAGACATGAAAGAGTTTAAAAAAAAACTAAAGAGCTATGAAAAGATGAATGTCAGGATCGAAAAAGAGAAGTACACTGGAGAAAAATTTAAACGCATACAGAACACACGAGAAACGCCGAAGAACATCGAAGTCAAATGTTTCAATTGTGGGGGCGAAAGGTCACCGACAAGACCAAAGGAAGGAAATGCTTCAAATGTAATGAGTTTGGGCATGTCTCAAAGGAGTGTAAGAAGAACAAATCAACAGACGCTGGGAAAGTGGCACACATTCGCCAAATCACCAATAGGATGTCCATGAGCAATGATTTACGCATTGACGAAGAGGAATTCATTTCTCTGATTGAAATTGAAAGCAAGTACAACATTATCAACGAGTCGGCGTATTTAAAGCTGAAGAAGAAGCAGATTAGTCCAGTAAAGGTGTATCTCTTCGGATTTGGAAACCAAAACAGAGTTTAGCCATTGGGATCGATTAAAGAAACTATACTCGGAGATGACCTTATGTTTGTTACCAACTTTTTGGTTGTATCACCGACGTTCCTGGCTGTTGAAATCAAGATCGACCCAAACATTGATGACACAGCCAGTAATGACGCTAAAAGAGAGGTACGTGAACTTATTGCAAACTACAATCCAGAAAATACGAAGACGACGAACGTGAAAATGCGAATTTGCGTAAAAGACGACACCCCGATCTTTTCACGTCCACGACGCATTGCATACAACGAACGCTGCAGTGTCGACGATCAAACGGAGCAGTGGCTAACAGATGGCATAGTAGAGAAGTCAGAGTCGGAGTACAGCAGCCCAAATGGTTTCTTTCATGTGGATGTCGAGGAGCAAAGCAGAACATATACGTCGTTTGTGACACATAACGGCCAATATCAATTTCGCAAGGTACCTTTTGGACTGGCAAACTCCGAAAGCGTATAAACTGCAAGAAATGTAGTTTCCTGGAGAAGAAAGTTGATTTCCTGGGCCAAAACATCGAAAATGAAAAAATATCCATATCAGACGAGAAGACGAAAGCTGTGACGAACTTCCCTCTGCCGACTAACACAAAACAACTACAAAGTTTCCTAGAATTGGTTGGATATTTTAGAAAATTCCTCTAGAATTTTGGACTCATCGCCAAGCCGTTGACGGATCTACTTAAACGTATATTTGTTGGACACACACTTCAAACTTATAAGCGATTGCAATGCGTTCACCAAGACGATGGAAAAGTGAGAAGTCAGTACCAGAGTTGCACGATGGATCCTTATGCTTCAGAAATTCCACTTCGAGGTGACTCACACATCACAGATTCACTAGGTCGAAATCCAGTTAAGACGATCACCGAGGAAAGCGTTCACAGCAAATGAAAAATCGAAATACAAAAAAATTAATAACACTATTATTAAGACTAAGCTAAGCTTAAGCTAACTTAAATGTAACCTAATATAAGAGAAATTTCATGCGCTAAAGCTACTTATACTATGACTTCAGTTGTGTTCTCTTATCTACTTAAACTACAAATTCATTATTTTCTCTTAACTAACTTAACCAAACATGCCGGCCACCTTGAAGGCCTTGCCTTCAATATACTGGCAGCTTCGCCATCTTATGAATTGGGCGCTTAAGGACGCCCCCGCGGTTCTAACGCCGGCCACCCTGACCCGACCATCTCCGCCTGGCATGGTGTCGACGATTCTCCCCATGATCCATCGCTGGGGCGGAGTGTTGTCCTCGTGGATGATGACGAAATCGCCGACCTCCACGTCTTCGCGATCCTCCGCCCACTTCGCTCGCTGCTGCAGGCTCAGGACGTAGTACTTCGACCACGCTTGCCAAAAGCGCTGTCTGAGCGAGCACAACAGCTGCCACCTGCGATAGCACGAAATTCCGCTGCTTGACGTGTCCTGCTCTGACCCGCGCGGCAGCGAACGAAGCGGCTGACCGATGATGAAGTGGCCTGGAGTTAGCGCCTATCCGTCGTTCGGATCGCTGCCGAGTTGCGTCAACGGCCGTGAGTTGAGGATGGCCTCCACGTCGGCCAGGTGCCCTCTGACCTCGGTCTCGATGAGTGACGCGCTGCCGACCTGCCGCAGGAGCAGATGTTTTGCGGACTTCACGGCGGCCTCCCACAGGCCTCCGAAGTGGTGCGCTCTTGGGAGGATGAACTTCCACTCCATCCCGCGTTCTGTTGCGTACGACTGCAGCTTCATCTGCTGGCTGCTGAACGTCTGGTGGAACTCCCTCACCAGGTTGCTCGCTCCGACGAAGTTGGTCCCGTTGTCCGAGTATAGCCGGACTGAAACGCCACGCCGCGCGATGAAGCTGTTTAGGGTACAAATAAAAGCATTAGTGGATAAATCAGGCACCAGTTCCAGGTGAACAGCCTTTGAAGCAAAACATACAAAAACTGCAATATACATCTTGAGTGGCCCTCTTCCTCTAATACGCAATGAAACATTTATGGGGCCGCAAAAATCCACCCCACAAATATTGAATGGGCGAACCCCGGAAAGGCGGTCCGCCAGCAAGTTACCCATTATTTGCTCCATCAGCTTTGGTTTGTATCTAAAACAGTGCACGCACCTTCGCACTATCTGCGTGCACTCACGACGAGCATTAACGAGCCACATGCGTTGCCTGAGTAATGCAGTCATGGTCTTAGCCTCCGCATGACAATTGTTCGTATGCAGCTCTCGCAAATACAAACTTACCACCAGAGAATTCTTGGGCATTAAAATAGGGAATCTAGCGTCGTATTCTAACGGCGCGTTCAACAATCTCCCTCCTACCCGAATCAACGAAATTTGTCTTTCGAACTCGTCAGACTTGTGTATAAACGGAGCCAGCGACTGAAAACTCGGTTGAACCATTTGACCCTTTTTCAGTTTGTCGTAATCCGCGCTGAACTTCGATCGCTGAACCAACTCAAGCAACTTCAAGAATGCGAAATCTAACTCCTTGGGTCCAAGCACGACAGTTTGTATCTCTCTAGTTGATTTCCTGACGAATCGATACATATACGCCAAGATTCTCACAATCTTCCGACATGAAGAAAACGAGACACGAATTTTAATAACCAGTCAGAGCTGGTGGCCAAACAAACGATTGCAGACTTTTTATACTCAATCTTCTCAAGATCTTCAGGTACGGAAAAGTGTCGATTTTGAGGCCAATGTTCCTGCTCCCTGCAGAGGAATGATGGGCCTTCTAGCCAAATAGAATGAACTAGTTCACGAGTGTCACACCCTCTCGAAGATAAATCTGCTGGATTTAACGATTTCGGTACATGTCGCCAAGATACATCAATGGCCATCTCTTGGATGGCTGCAACTCGATTGGCGACGAATGTTGCTAATAATGATGAAGACGTGTTTATCCAATGTAGTGTGATTTCTGAATCTGTCCAGAAATTCACACTCCCAATTCGACAGTGGTTCAGCATATGTTTTATGGAGAGCCATAGTTTGGCTAACAGGTGTGCTGCACACAATTCGAGTCTGGGGATCGATTTTGTTTTTAGTGGAGCCACCTTTGCCTTTGCAGTAAGCAATCGGCAGACGATACTGGCACCGTCGTTAGCACGAACATATATGCAGCACCCATATGCTTGACTGGATGCATCCGCGAATCCATGCACTTGTATGCTTGCGTCAGAGCTGGCGTGAGCGTATCTAGGGATTTCAATTTGATTCAAATCAAGAAGAGTCTCTTTGAAATTTTCCCATCTGCTATGCAATTCCATAGGCATTGTCTCGTCCCATGGCAATTGCATGCGCCACAGCTCCTGAAGAAGGATTTTTGCCCGGATACTAATCGGACTTAACAAGCCAAGTGGGTCAAACATGCGTGCAGCAACTGACTATATGTTTCGCTTGGTCGGAACTAGTTGGGTGAAATTGTTATCCAAATGATACTGAAACGTATCCATCTTTGGTGTCCACCTCATGCCAAGCGTTTTCGTCGAATCGTCATCATTGAAACTTAAAAGTTCAACAGTTTCACTGTCATCCATTAAATTTGGATGGTTCGAAAACCATTTTGCCAATTGAAACCCGCCCGATTCCAGAATTTCGGACACTTGGGTACATATTTCCTTTAGTGTAGTTGTATCGTCAGCCCCAGTCAGCATGTCATCGACATAAAAGTCATTACAAATGACTTTAGAGCCAAGAACATGGGTGTCCTTATGACGCAATCCCAGTTCCTGCAAGCATCGGATGGCTAAAAACGGTGCGGATGCAGTTCCGTACGTTACCGTATTCAATCTATATATCATTAGCTCATCCGACGGGTTTTCGCGCCAAACTATTAGCTGAAACTGTCGATCGTCTTCGGACATGCTGACTTGACGGTACATTTTCTTAATGTCTGCCGTGAGGGCATATCGATTGAGACGAAACCGAAGAAGAGACAACATAAGATCCCTCTGAATAGTAGGTCCCACCATGAGCAAATCATTCAGTGATTGCGATGAAGTTGTCTTACAAGACGCATCAAATACAACTCTGAGTTTGGTGGAACTACTTTCAGGTCTCAGGACGCACTGGTGTGGAATGACGTAGTGTGGTCCTGGTGGAACTTCCGTACCTATGGCGGACATGTGACCAAGTTCGAGATACTCTTTCATGAAGCTTGTATACATTTCTTTTAATTTTCCGTCTCTGGAGACTCTACGCTCTAACGACAAAAACCGTTTTTTGGCTATTTCAAAGGACGAACCCAAAGTTTTCGGGTCGCTCTTGAATGGCAAACCCACTTCGAAGTGTCCTGACGACAGACTACGAACACTTTCCTTAAAATGCTTTTCGCATGCTAGGTGCTTTGCTGAGTACTTTACTGCTATACTCGATTCCGGTATAGATTCTAGTTCCCAGAATCGGTTAACTAGAGCCTCAAGCCTCGTCTCTTCTCTTTGGTGCATTATAGCACAGCATACAGGGTTATTGGCTCGCAATTTCTTACATCTTCCTGATACTACCCAACCTAGCAAGGTTTTCTGCAACACTGGACCATTGTCTGACAGTTTTACTTGCCCAGTGCACAGCAAATCGAAAAATGAATCTGCTCCCAATAGCAGATCTATCCGCTGAGGCTTGTAAAATTCTGGATCAGCCAGGTCTATATTCGTTGGAACCTTCCATCGATTAATGGGAAGGTCATGGTCTGGCTGTCTACTAGAAATCGACTTCAACACCCAGAAATCGGCGTTGAACTTGAACTTTTCCGCTGAAGCCTTAACGACTGAGCCAATTGCTCCGTCATGAAATTTACTTGCGAACCTGAATCTAGTAACGCTCTGGCAGTTCTCTCTTGCCCAAATCTGTCGCGGAGAGTCACAACAGCTATTGCAAGAATAACCTCGTCAACCTCGCTTGCAACATGATTCACATGAGCAGGAGGAGCCACTGCTTGCTGTTCCTCAGAGTACTTGTGGAGGAGCGTATTGTGAGGACGAGAACATACTCTGCACTTTGACGCAGTACAAGTAGATACTTTGTGTCCTGGATGCAAACAATTTATGCACAGTTGACTCGATTTCACAAAATTGAACCTTTCGTCAACTGGCAAAGAGGCAAAACTCTGACAACTTCCAAGTAAATGGTTGGCCTTACATAACTTGCAGTTGGGCTCAACTTTTGTTTCAGCATTGGTCAATGCAAAGGACGACTTTCCTTTAACAGGCTTTAAGTCTGACTTGAACTTCAACCTGGATTTGGAGCTTTCTTCCGCGGACAAATGCTGGTATCGCCTGTTTAACGCTACAACACAATCTGACCACTGCGGCAAAGTATTGTAATCCAGCTGCTCCTCATATTTCGTCCTTGTACTGGTATCTACTTTCGACATTACCAGATGAATCAGGACTGCATTGGCAAAATCTTTCTCATCTCCAATTGACATCAATGATTCGAAAATTGCAGACACTGAATCAATGATCGTGCGAATTCCTAGAGCCGATGGTTTAATCATCGGCTCAATGTCAAATAACTGGGAGAGTGTGTCAACGAAAATGAGGCACTTATTGTCGTAGACCCGCTTCAGACTCTCTAACGCTTTCGAATAATTTGCATCAGAGACCTGATAAGCCTTTATCGTTCCCAGAGCCTCGTCTGATAGACACGATATCAGGTGATTGAACTTTTCGATATTCGATAAAGAACGATCAGAGTCTACCAAACTTTCGAAAAGACTAATAAATTGCTTATATTCTGAATGCTTGCCGCTGAAACTAGGCAACTTCAGTTTGGGTAAGTGCGAATGATGAGACACTGGAACACGGTCAACAACTTCAAACTTGCTAAGAGCAGCCATATATGATGACCGTGCAAGAATGCATGTTTCTTCCAGCATAGCTCGGCTATCATTATCTGGGTCCATCACGTCTATTTGCGACTGCAAATCCATTGCCTTAGAAATATATGTGTTTAGCAAATCAAGACGGCACTGTATTTCGAACTTACTAGGATTCACCATTTTATTTGCTAATGACATCCGCTGACGCTCGATGTCAGCCTCAACTTTCTCTAGTTGTGAGAACAATTGCGTTAAACGCGCACTAAGGCAGTTGTCTTCGACATCCTCAACAGAGTCATTATAATCCCTTTTGTTTTCCATACTGAAATATTACCACGATTCCTTTCACAAAAAAATAGATGAATGTCTAAAAACACTCAATCACCTACACTGACAAGAGTGATCAGCTGATAAAGGTTACTTAAGCACCGACCAACAATGATTAAATGCTAACTGAGTTACTAATCACCGACCCAACAACACTCACCGATCAATAATCAAACTTAATATACTCTTGCACAGGGTATAAATGTGTAACAGCGTTGAGTTCACTGATCCAACAACACTCAACCGATCAGTAAACAAATTCAATATACTCCTGCACAGGGTATAACTGTACCAGCGACGAGTTCATCAACACCCAAATCACGCAAGCAAGTAAACGAAAAAACGCATAAGCAAGATCGCGGCAACAACAACAAAAAACAAACCAACAACTAGCGACAACTAGCGACAAACTTGCAGTTACTTTGCGTACGTATAAGTCCATATTTATATGTTTAGATCTATGCCGATGCCAGCTGGCGCTCGAATACCGGTGTAGAGAAACAAGTGCAAACCGACGGCACCAAGATCGTATGTATGTGTGTATGTATATGTATGTATGTAACGTGCCTAGCGACACACAACGGTCAACAAAACCACCACAGAATTCAACGGATGAGCGAATAGCGGAATGCAAGAGAACGGCAAATGCACATATGTATGTATGTTTGTGCGCGATTATAACAGATCAAATATTGTGAATGTAACAAATAAATTAATAAAATGCACGAATATAATTTAATTGTATTTATTATTGGTGTTTGCAGTTTTGCTTCAACTATTCACTACAATAAAAAATGTATTAATCCAGTGCCGAAACGAAATGTCACTTGTGCCAACTTTGGTTACTTTGGGTAAATTTTTAAAGTGCGACTGCATACAAATATGTATGTATGTGAATACAATATGAACTGCACTAATTTTCTGCACTGACTCGTTAGGGCACTGTTACCTGGTTGTCGGATGTGTCGCTCATTTCCTCGATCATCATTTGAATTGAATCCAAGTCCAGCGGCGAACAGCAGCAAACCAGCAGCAGCACTTTATGAAGAAATGAATAGGGACCGACCACGAAATATGCGCAGCCACCAAGCCTTGACAAAATGTTTAAACTATTTAAACCACGACCGTAACCGAAGTCCCTTCTCGGGCGCCAATGGCAAATCGAAATACAAAAAAATTAATAACACGATTGCAATTCAATAATTAATTACAATTTATTATTAAGACTATGGGACAGCGGTTTGACGGAAAGGGATTTGGTGGCTAACGCAAGCGATCGATACGGCAACGAAAACGAAACTGATTTTGCTGCTGTGCTTACATTGTCGCAGAGCGCTTAAGCTAACTTAAATGTAACCTAATATAAGAGAAATTTCATGCGCTAAAGTTGTGTTCTCTTATCTACTTAAACTACAAATTCATTATTTTCTCTTAACTAACTTAACCAAACAGCAAACTAAAGCTTCTGCACAGATCAAGGCAATAATAGACGTTCTGGATGACAAACCGTCACACAATAAACCGTCATACAAGCTGGTTGATGACGTTGAATTAATTGTTGTTGGTCAAATCATCAAAGCAGCACACGAGAGAGGACACTTTTCTCTCAAGAAGACCAAAGAAATCATTGGTAAGGAATACTGTATTCCCAAGCTCGAGGCGAAGACTGAACGACGGGTTAGATGCTGCATACCATGTATCGTGTCCAATCGCAAGCATGGCAAGAAGGAGGGACTACTACATCCACTGCCGAAAGAAAAGGAACCGCTACAAACCCTACACGTCGATTTCTTGCGTCCACTGGAGTCAACCGATAAGAGATACAAACATATTCTGGCTGTCATAGATGGATTCACCAAATTCTGCTGGCTGTACTCGACGAAGACGACATCGGCTCACGAAGTTGTATCCAGACTTCAACCAAATAGCGACACGTTCGGAAACCCAGTTCCGATTATCATGGATAGAGGCTCTGCATTAACATCGGACGAACTCAAGAAGTATTGCGAAAACGAGAACATTGTACACCATGCTGTTACGACTGGATTGCCCAGAGTAAATGGGCAAGTAGAGAGGCTGAATTCCATAATAATATCAGTGTTTTCAAAGCTATCTGCGGATGACCCGAGTAAATGGTACCGATACGTTGGAAGGGTACAACAAGCGATAAATTCGTCGTTCTGCAGGAGCACTAACAAGACCCCGCTCGAGCTGATGATTGGAACCAAGATGCGGACAAAATCTGATGTTATATTATACGAGATGATCAACGACGAAACGGTACAGATGCTCAACGAGAAGCGAGACGGTTTACGGAAGCAGGTCAAGCGACAAATGTTGATCTTGCAAAATGAAAGCACGCTGCACACTACAAGGAAGGCGATCTGGTAGCAGTTAAACGTACTCAATTTGGAGCTGGACATAAGCTGAAGCCGAAGTATTTGGGGCCATCTCGAGTGACCAAAGTTCAGCCAAAGTAGACCTACGATATCACCAAAGACGCACATTTCATGGTTGGCCCTATACACACAGCCACTTGCGCAGAGTATATGAAGCCCTGGATCCCAATTGGAGATGACGTCGCCGACGCATTCGAGGACGAATGATGGGAAGGATGGCCGAGTTGTGTGGTCGGATCTGCAAACTCTCGATAGATCTCAGCTGTTGTATATCGATACAAAAAGAGTATCGATATAAACGACGATGACGATAACGACGAAAACAGATACACGACGCTTAAACAGATTAACGACGATAACTTTGAAAAGAGATACACGGCGAGTATCAAAAGGAACGACGATAACAAAGGGTAGCCACACGACGATTACGACGGGATCGAGAGTGCGAAATAAGAATCTGGGAAAGAACGACGTATATCAGGAGCAACGTAAAAGGGCGACGACGACGCTAATATTTAATGTTCTGATTTTACTTAATTTCAATTCACCCAAATATTATAATATAAACTATATCATCATAATATTAAGTAAGAAATGTACAGTCGAACACGCCCGACCGTATAATACTCTCTGCTTTTATTCCCAATTACAAGGTTAAAATCGGTTTCCGGATACTACAATAGATAGTTCTTGTATTAGAACACGTTAAAAACACGTTAAGAATACGTTATGTTTGTCTGTTTGTACATACAAATTCGTTTGACGTTAAATGTATGCACATACATATGTGTGTATGTATAGCGCTGTCTCTGTTGCACTTATGGCATTGTGCTCGAACAAAAATTTTGTTGCTTGTTTCCTTTATTGTTTATGGTCGGATTCTAATGAAACTTTCAGGAGAGTTTGACATGATTCTTCTTCAAACGAATCGTAAATAAAAACAATTTACGATAAGAACAAATGCCTTTGAAACGGCATTGCAAGATTAAAAAGTTTTTTTTTTCCTACGGAAAAAGGGGGAGGGATAGCCAAAAATTTTAAATGGAAATGTATTTATGCTGTCTTTAGGAACATGCGTACCAAAATTGGTTTTCCTAAGTGCTGTAGTTACTGAGATATTCGCTTTAAACATCTATTTTTTCCTAGGTATGTCTAGTTTTTGGCTAATTGTGGGCGAATGGGGCGTGGCATCAAAAAAAAAAAGATTCTTGTATTGACTGACTAAATATCGAGTCGATAGAGACCAAACTCGAATTTGTAGCTCTTACTATCTCTGAAATCTGTTTGTTCATACGGACAGACAGACAGACAGACAGACATGGCTATATTGCCTAGGCTTGTGATGCTGATCAAGAATATATATACTTTATGGGGTCTGCCACGCCTCCTTCTGCCTGCTAAATACATTTTTACAAACCCAATATACTCTTGCAGAGAGTATAATAAAAGTAGCGCCCCCCTCTGCCACCTTGCTTTACTACTGCAGGCTTACATTTCACTCCCGTGCACATGTCTTAACCAGGAGAGTGTGATTTTTGCT
Source organism: Drosophila parthenogenetica (assembly GCA_035047505.1). Classification (NCBI taxonomy): domain Eukaryota; kingdom Metazoa; phylum Arthropoda; class Insecta; order Diptera; family Drosophilidae; genus Drosophila; species Drosophila parthenogenetica. The sequence goes on along the minus strand of JAWNPM010000187.1, from coordinate 2,762,972 downwards.
GGCGCATATATATATATATATATATATATATATATATATATATATATATATATATATATATATATATATATATAAATTACCGCGAAAGCCACATATATATATATACCCAAATTACCGCGAAAGCCACCAACCTTCTACTTAATAAAACATTAAATGTGTATGTCATCTAACATGTTAATTACATATATCCGCATATAAATTTGCTGTTTAATTTGCGCAAAAATGGTGAAAAACTAAAATACAAACTGGCAACCAGACAAAAAAGGGACTGACTACGGTTAGCGAAAAAGCATGCATAACGTCTAAGCGTGGGTGACCTGCGTCACATGACTTTTGCACAGTAATGTTCTTATTAACACGGGTGTACATACGGCACACAGACGCACAGCCCAATATTTACTTATGCGCCCACACATACTTACATATTTGGAGTGCAGCTTCCGGCAAATTATTTCAGTTGAAAATTTTTAATGAGCTTGAAATTCTTCGCAGGCAAAACACAAAATAAACAGAAACTTTGCAGCTGAAAACAAAATTAAATGTACAAACTCTGTCAAATGGATTTACTTCAGTATTATATTAAATATCGGTCAATCAATAGGGACACATTCTGGTAATTGTTCAATTACTTGAAAAGTAATTGTTGAAGTAACTGAGAAATTTGAAAATTAAAGGCATAGGATACTAGGAGACCGCGGGAAATGTTGGAAAAATTTATGAAATTTATTAAGATCCCTTTCTCACAGTTGCCTTTAGTTTTTGGCTGCGATTTTAGCAATTTCACTGTTTGTTGTTGTTTATTTCCGCGTGACTAATTTTCATGTATTTAAACGAAGATTCCTCTAGATCTAAACACAAGACAGAACAAGTAAGAAAGGCTACAGACGAGCACGCCGACTGTAAGAGACCCCGTACTCTCCTTGTATTCCAATTCAAAATTAATATTTAAATCTGACTGTATTTAGTATAAAATTTAAATATTAAGAAAAAATAGTTTGTCATTATATATATGAGGGATTTTTATCTTTTATTGAACATAAGATTATTATTAATATTAAAAATGGTATTGTTTGTAATATCAAAAGACTTGCGACGTAGTTGACAAATTTTGCTCTCACAACCACACTAGGCCGAGCTCCAGATGTCTCTCTCTCGAATGAGTGTCCGACGTTCACTCTTTACTCAAACACCGCTGCATGATCAGTGTACTTCGAATTCGCCACCATACGAATTCGCCATCGTCGTTGTTGCTAGTCGTTGTCTAGGGATATTTGTTGCTTGTCGTTTGTTGCTAATCGTTGTTGCTAAATACATCAACCCACATTCGGCCCACTTGACTATGCATTTGACCCAAATGCCTTGGAGTCGTCGTCGTTGTCTCCTCCTATGGACCACGGTTTCATGTACTCTGCACAGGATGTAGTGTTTTTCGGACCTTCGCTATTGCCAATCTTCAATACGTCGTAGGAGTTGTTATGTTTGACAACCTGGTAGGGTCCCAAATACTTTGCTTTTAACTTAAGGCCACCGCCAAACTGCGTACGCTTAATAGCCACCAAATCGCCAATATCATATTATCTTGCCATTTTACGCTTCACAATTTGAGCCTTTGCCTTAGCTCTCAGAACGCTACGCTCGTCGTTGAAAATTGCTACCGCTTCTTTATCGATTAAGTCACGTATCTCCAAATCTTCTGTAGTTCGCATCTTGACTCCCGTAAGCATTTCGAATGGTGTTGTGTCTTGTAAATGTTGAATTTATCGCTTGTTGGACTCTGCTGACATGTCTATACCATTTTGTGGGATCGTCGACGCTTAGCTTTGAGAGAACTGAAATGATAATAGAATTCAGTCTCTCGACTTGTCCGTTTACACGTGGTAATCCTGTTGAATGAATGAATATCGGATTGCCAAACACAGTACTTTGACTACTAAGCTTTGTTATGACTTCATTTGCTGTAGTAGCTTTGGTTGGGTTCAGCCAACAATACTTTGTGAAGGAATCTATCACTGCCAGAATATGTTTGTAGTCCTTGTGCGTCGAATCAAGTGGTCCTAGAAAATCAATATGGTAGGTGTACAGCGGAACATCCTCCTTCTGAAGTGGGTGTAGTAGCCCTTCCTGTTTGCCACGTTTCCTTTTCATCAAAATAAAGGGTATACAGCATTCGATATACTTCTTTATCTTTTCTTCAACATTGGGTATGTATTATTCTCTAGAAATCAGATCTTTGGTCTTCTTGACTGCAAAATGCCCTTTATCGTGTGTTCGACTGATAATCTGCTTCTGCATTTCATTTGGTACAACGATCAGCTGCTCGTCCTGTACAAGTTTGTAGAGAATTCCAGACTTCACAAAATAGTCGTCGAAAGTGTTTTGAGCGTCTTTTAGAACTTGAACGATAGCTTTTATCTTCTCATCCTTGGACTGTGCATCTCTTAAAGCAATACTTATGTTGTCTTCTGAAATCATCATCATGGGGTACCGGCTAAGGGCATCAACATGTTTCATTCTGGTTCCTGAACGATGTTCTACAGTATAATTGTACTCCTGCAGGAACAAAATCCAGGACGCCACCCTTGTACATAAGCTTTGCTTCTCCAGCGTTTTGGTAAAAGCGTTGCAGTCAGTCACTAGTTTAAAATGAATACCAAGAAGATAAACTCGAAACTTCGTTAGTGCTTCTATTACGGCAAGGATTTCTAATTCGTAGCTACTATATTTTCGCTGTGCATCAGTGATCTTTTTGGACATATAGTAGACTGGGTGCAACTGACCATCATCAGGAGACTTTTGCAATAACACCGCTCTTAAACCGTCCATAGATGCATCAGTGTGTACCTCTGTATCGTAGGTTTGATTGTAAATACTCAATTCTGGATTTTCCGTCAATAGTTTTTTAAGCGTATAAACGGCATTTTCTTCAGCAATATCAAATCTAAACTTGGTCTTGTTTTTGGTCAACTCTGTTAGAGGTCTAGCTATATATGAATAATTTGGTATGAACTTTCGAAAATACCCTGTCAATCCGAGAAAACTTTCCAACTGTTTGAGTGACTGTGGTACTTTGAACTTAGCGATGGCTTCTATCTTCTCAGGCGAAGGATATATCTTGCTGTCTTCAATAACGTGACCCAAGAATTTAATACGTGTCATCAAAAGCTGGCATTTCTTTAGATTCAATTTTAATCCATAGTCCTCGCAGGTCTTCTTCTTGTTCTGTCCTAGCTGGTATAATAACATCATCGACGTAAGGCAAAGCAATACTAGACAGATGTCTAAATATAGCATTAACGTGCCGCTGGAAAACGCCCGGTGAGTTCGAGAATCCAAAAGGAACTTTCAAAAATTGATACTGTCCTCTGTTAGTCACTAACGACGTAAACTTTCTGCTCGATTCAGCGACCGATACGTAAAAGAACCCATTTTTCAAATCAATTGTGCTGAATATTTTTGCCTCTTGCAGTCTGTCGAGTTGATCCTCAATAAGTGGCAACGGAAAATGGGCTTTGACAATTACATTATTAATGCGTCGATAATTCACACACAGCCTAGAGGAACCGTCACGCTTTTTAACAAGTACTATTGGGCTTGTAAATTCTGATGTAGATTCTTCAATAATGCCACTTTCCAGCCACTCTTCAATTTGCTGATCGACGACAATTGATTCCGAAAACGCCATTCAGCGCGGACGCGAGAATATCGGTGACTCATCTTTCAAAACAATACGCATTTCAACATTAGTTTTCTTCGTTTCATTTGGAACATAATTGTTTATTAGTTCACGAACTTCACGTTTAGCAGACTCACTTGCTGTTTCGTTTATGTTTAACACGTCATTATCTATTTCAGCACAGATTTTTAATATATTTATTTCCTCATTATTCATACTGCGTACTTGTAAGCCATTTTTGTTAAATAAAACTTGTGCGTGTATTAAACATAACTCTTCTCCTAGTATCACTTTCACGTCGAGAAATCTTTTTGGGACAGTGTAAAAATTTAAAAGGAATGTTTGATTGTCAATAATTACGTTATGTTAAAAATGTCCAAGTGGTTTCATCTTATTAGAATCGTGATCACTACCGAATCCAATTAGAACAACACTGCAGCTTTCCAATTTTGGCTTGCCAATTTCCAAATAAAAATATTCCCTCATAATGTTAAATTTGCTGCCTGTATCAAATAGCGCAAGACACTTTTTATTTTCAAATTTAATTTCTTTGTGTGTTATATTGACTTTTGGTTGCAAACTACGTGTATTCACCGATCTTATACCACTTTTGTCGTCTTGCTCGCCATCTTAAGAAATATGTCTGAATTGATTACATTTGTAACATTTTCTATCTTTATCTTTATTTTGGCAATTATTCGAGAGATGCCCCTTTTCACCACAGTTATAGCACTTTAATGCCCTTTTAGCATCTTTGCTCACGCTTTGAGTTTTTTTGTCTTTCTCTTTCACATTATTCTCATTCTCTTTCATAATTTTATAAAATTTTAATTTGTCTTGGAATTGATTTATATTTTTCGCACCATATAAAATTGTTTTGTTCATTCCTCTTTTATCTATACCGTCGATCATATATTGTATAAACGCGTCGTCGCCTATATTACTTCGTGATGCAATGTCATTCATTCGATAAAAATACTCAAAAACACACTCATTGTTACCGCGTTTTGTTTGTGCGAGTTGCTCATGAATTTCTTTGCTTGTTACATCCGACTTAAATTCAGTTAGTAAGGCTTGCTTGAGTGAACTCCACGAATTCAGTCCTCTTTCACTTAACACAAATAATTTTGCAATAACTTTAAACGCTCTTTTGCCAAACAAAAACTTTTGAAAATTATTCCACTGCATAAGTGTCGCCTGCTCCTCATATTCATGAACACAAATTTCTACTGGAATCGCATTAGTTCCATCAAATGTACGAATATTCTCTTCAACATCGCGAAAGCTGATCGCAAATCGAGACATTATCATTATTTCTTTGTCAGCTGTTTTGTTGTCTCCTTCATTTTCGTTTCTTCGTGCAATATTCTCGCTGCTTCTTTGATCTGCCGTTTGAAAAGAACCGTTCCATTTGTCTGCGTCAATTTCGTTGTCTTCTTCGTCGTCACTTTCGTTGTCTTCTTCGTCGTCACTTTCGGCGTCGCTTTTTTCACAATTTTGCAACAGTCTGCCGGCACGCAAATTGTTAAAAATATGTAAGTGAAGGTCTTCACTTGAGTAGCTGATTCCCAACACATTGCATATTGCCACCAGATCACTATGAGTTATAGGGATGTATATCGCCATGAAAATAACGATATCGATATCAGTAAAAATATCAAATTTAATATCGTATCGAAAATATCATATCGCGTTCAATATCGCTTATATCGAGTTCGATATCAATATTATTACTAACAGAAATCTCTTTGAAATTGTAACTGTAAAAATAAAAATAATTTTTTTAGTTAATATTCATGACTTCATATTTAAAAATACCAAAACGTTTCAAACTTATATAGAAATTTTAGTCTAAGAGATTCTGACGATTTCACCAAACGCTTGCATTTTGTGCAGCGGACGGTGTTTCCATTAACTTTCTCAAAGTTCTGCCAAGCTTTGAAAGTTGTATACGTTATTCGAAAATTAAATAAATTTTGTATGCATTTTTGTAGCAGTTAAGTTAAGAAAATACTTTCATTGTCATTTTAGAAAAGCTCGTCACACCCCAAAACAAAAAGCCGGTAAATAAGTGTCAGGGATGAGAAAATTTTTCGCCAAATACGATATATCGACATATTGACCAAATATCGCGTTCAATATCATATCGAAATTATACTTACATATCGTATCGAATATCGACATGTGATATATCGTATCGATATTTTTAACATCCCTAATGAGTTATATTTTGAATTGCATATTCCTTCTTAGCAATGTAACCCTCACTGTCTCCATCATAATTAAATTTAGAAAATTCGCGCAACCTTTTCCGATTATTTCTGTCTCCTTCATACTCGAATATAAATTTTTGTAGAGCTGCTAAACATTTTTTCTTGCTTGAGCGTAAGCTAGCACTAATCAAATCATTTAGGCACGACATTATTATTTCACCTTTAATTTATTAAAGTTAACCGTTCACCACTAGTTCGACTTTATACGCATTTTAATAAACGAAACCACTTTTGTTCTAAATCCCGGACGAGTCCCCAAAATGAGGGATTTTTATCTTTTATTGAACATAAGATTATTATTAATATTAACAAGTAAGAAAAGTACAGTCGAACGAGCCCGACCGTATAATACTCTCTACTTTTATTCCCAATTATAATAGATAGTTTTTGTATTAGAACACATTACAACAAAAAAGACAATTTATAATCGAACATACATGTGTTTGTCTGTATGCACGTACAAATTCGCTTGACGTTATATGTATGCACATATTTGTGTACATATATATGTGTGTGTGTGTATACTATTGCCACCACACATGCATTAAAAGAGTTCGCATATATGGTTGTATGTTTCTGTCGGGCTCGCACTTATGCATTGACTTTAATATTAACTTTATAATCGGTAGCTCTGTTGTTTATTGTTGGATTTTTTTGCAACTTTCAGGATAGCTTGATATGATTTGTCTTCAAACGAATCATAAATAACAATACTGTACGATAAGAACAAATGCCTCCAAAACGGCATGCAAGTTTAAAAAAGTGTTTTTTTTTTTCCTACGGAAAAAGGAGGCGTGGCAGCCAAAAATTTTAAATGGTAATGTATTTATGCTGTCTTTAGGAAAATGCGTACCAAAATTGGTATTGCTAAGTGCCGTAGTTACTGAGATATTCGCTTTAAACATCTATTTTTTTCGAGGCATGTCTAGTTTTTTGCTCATTGTGGGCGAATGGGGCGTGGCATCGAAAAAAAAAAAGATTCTTGTATTGACTGACTAAATATCGAGTCGATAGAGACCAAACTCGAATTTGTAGCTCTTACCATCTCTGAAATCTGTTTGTTCATACGGACGGACAGACAGACGGACAGACGGACATGGCTATATCGACTCGCCTTGTGACGCTGATCAAGAATATATATAATTTATGGGGTCTGCCACGCCTCCTTCTGCCTGTTACATACATTTGCACAAACCCAAACTCTTGCGGAGAGTATATCACAGTCGGGAATTGAACCTGCGAATTTATACTCAACTTATGTAGAACACGCCGCAACACTACTAATTTCACCACCACCTCCAGCTCCGATTGATTTCATTAAGATACAATAGTGCTAAATTAAAAAATTAAAAAAAAACAAGTAAGAAAGGCTACAGTCGAGCGCGCCGACTGTAAACGACCCCGTACTCTCCTTGTATTCGAAATTAATATTTGAATACGGTTGTAATTTAAAATTTAAGTTTTAAAATTAAATTGAAAAAAAAAATTTGAATCAGTCACTGATGGGATTCGAACCCGCGCAAGTTCCACATCAAGCTGCACCCCTACTAGTTACACAACACCATTCATTTGGCAGAAATTTGATTATTTTCATTTACATATAATAATTTAGTTATTTAAAAAATAAAAGAAATAACTAAATTTCTGGGTCTGTGCCGGGTTCGAACCGCAGAACATTGGCTGTTGCACCAGTTAAAATTCTTTATTTACATTTTTGTTTGAAATTTAAAAAAGTAAATTTCACTGTCGGGAATTGAACCTGCGAACATATACGCAGCTTGCATAACGCGTCACAACCCTATCAGTCGCACCACGCCCCACATTAGACAGAGATCCGATTATTTTCATTTACATGTAATAATGTTATTATATAAGAAGCACAAAAAAAAAAATTTTATTTTTGAGTCTGCGCCGGGTTCGAACCGCAGACCATTGGCTGTTGCACCAGTTAAAATTCTTTATTTACATTTTTGTTTAAATTTAAAAAAGTAAATTTCACTGTCGGGAATTGAACCTGCGAACTTATACTCAACTTGCAAAACACGCCGCAACACTACTAATTGCACCAACCCCTTCTTATGAAACGGTTCCGATTATTTTCATTAAGATATAATAATGCTAAATAATTAAAAAAAAAAAAAAAAAAAAAAAAATTTAATTTCTGAGTCTGTGCCGGGGTTCGAACAGCAGGTCCTGTGTTTACAAGCAAGTGCGTGGCCCACCCGGATAAACACACAGTTATCTCTTTTCTTTCAACCACGTGCATTGACAATGCGCTTCAAGTGACACTTTGTTACCTAATTACTCAGTTGTTTATAGTTGGATTTTTATGCAACTTTCAGGGTAGTTTGATATAATTTGTCTTTAAACGAATCTTAAATTACAACACTGTACGATGATGACAAATGCCTTAAAAACGGCATCGAAATTGAAAATTTTATTTTTTTTCTTGTGGAAAAAGGGGGCGTGGCAGCAAAAAAATTTTAATGGCATTGCCTTTATGCTGTCCCTAGGAACCTGCGTACCCAAATTGGTGGTCGTAAGTGCCATAGTTACGGAGATATTCGCGGAAAACATCAATTTTTTTCGAGGTGTCTTTGGTTTTTTGCTTATTGTGGGGGCGGTAGGGGGCGTGGCACTGATTTGAAATAAACTTGATCTGCTCGCGAAAGTTACTGAATTTTTATTACAAATTTGGTCGTTCTAGCTCTTGTAGTTTAAAAGATCCAGGTGTTCATACAGACGGACGGACAGACGGACATGGCTATATCGACTCGGCTGTTGATGCTGATCAAGAATATATATACTTTATGGGGTCGGAAAAGCTTCCTTCTGCTTGTTACGCACATTTGGCTTCTGACAAACCTAATAGACCCCTATACTCTTTTTAAGAGTACGGGGTCTAAAAAAAAAAAACTTTAATTTCTGTGTTTACAAACAATTGCGTGGTCCACCCAGACCACGCTCTCTTTGCAAACTACTCCGGCTAATGTATATATAAACCTACAGTTATCTCTTTTCTCTCAACCACGTGCATTGACAATGCGCTTCAAGGGACACTTTGTTACCTAATTGCTCAGTTGTTTATAGTTGGATTTTTATGCAACTTTCAGGGTAGTTTGATATGATTTGTCTTTAAACGAATCTTAAGGGGTTATATACAAAGTTGGTGCAGTAAAGTAAGCTAACTTTGTAAATTTTTTCAAAATGTTTATGAAATCTTTTTTTAATAATGCAAAGAACAATAGTTTAGTAACATATTTAAAGAAATAAAAACAATTTGTGTACTTAAACGCTGCCGATTAAAAAAAAATTTTTTTTTTTACTAAAAAAATGGTTCAAATGAAATACCAACTTTTTTGGGGTCAAATTTTTCAAAAAACAAAATTTTGAAAAAAATTCAAATACTTTTCCATAAAAGTCGATCGTTCTAGTACACGAGATTTTCAATACGAATACTAGAAAAAAAATGTTGAAAATCGGCTGACAAGTTTTTGAGTTATCGTGATCACCGTAACAGTACTTTTGAAAATAGTCATTCCGAGATAATCGCATTCAAAGTTGTGTTTCGATATTAGCCGCGCACCAAATTCCATTGGAAAAACGGTTGTAACTTGAAAACTACTGGTCCGATCAAATGTATTTACTTTCAGAAAATGCACAAAAAAAAAGTGCATTTTGGGACGCCCAACTTTGCATATAACCCCTTAAATTACAACACTGTACGATGAGGACAAATGCCTTATTTTATTTTTTTTTTTTGTGGAAAAAGGGGCACTGCATTTATGCTGTCCCTAGGAACCTGCGTACCCAAATTGGTGGTCGTAAGTGCCATAGTTACGGAGATATTTGCGGAAAACATCAACTTTTTTCGAGGTGTCTTTGGTTTTTTGCTTATTGTGGGGGCGGTAGGGGGCGTGGCACTGATTTGAAATAAACTTGATCTGCTCGCGAAAGTTACTGAATTTTGGTTACAAATTTGGTGGTTCTAGCTCTTGTAGTTTAAAAGATCCAGGTGTTCATACAGACGGACGGAGGGACGGACGGACAGACGGACATGGCTATATCGACTCGGCTGTTGATGCTGATCAAGAATATATATACTTTATGGGGTCGGAAAAGCTTCCTTCTGCCAGTTACGCATATTTGGCTTCTGACAAACCTAATAGACCCCTATACTCTTTTTGAGAGTACGGGGTCTAAAAATATCCTATTCAGTAATGAAATAATAATTAGCCTTCAAAATCAAGTGAGACTGATAAAGGAGGAAATTATTAACATCAGACACGCCATTCAGTGTGCGAAATTAAATATCATTAATTCTGTAATTTTAAGTAAAGAAGAATTAATCATAAAAATAACATATTCCACAACCAAGGCTTGATTTAAATCTCATTTGAGGAAATGTTTGAATTCTCTAATGTCTCTTTAGAGTACAATAGCACAATGCTTATATGTCTTGTATAAATACCCTTTTTGGAAAAGACTAATTTCCAACATGTTATAATAAAACCTGTTGTAAAGAAAAATAAAATTATTCACTTAAATAATCATGACTTCTTTGTACAAAACAAGTAGGAAAGGCTACAGTCGAGCGCGCCGACTGTAATAGAGCCCGTACTCTCCTTGTGTTCCAAATTAATATTTGAATACAAATGTAATTTAAAATTTAAATTTTAAAATTAAATTTAAAAAAAAATTTTAAATCAAGTCACTGGGGGTGATACTGACGCAAGTTCCATAACATGCTGCAACCCTACTAGTTGCACCACACCATTCATTTGCCAGAAATCTGATTATTTTCATTTATATATAATAATGTAGTTATTTAAAAAATAAAAAAAAAAATTAAATTTCTGGGTCTGTGCCGTGTTTGAACCGCAGACCATTGGCTGTTGCACCAGTTAAAATTCTTTATTTACATTTTTGTTTGAAATTTAAAAAAGTATAATAATAAATTTCACTGTCGGGAATTGAACCTGCGAACTTATAAGCAAGTTGCATAACACGCCGCAAGCCTATCAGTAGCACCACGCCCTGCATTTGAAAGGAAACCGATTATTTTCATTTACATATAATAATGTTGTTATATAACAATTACAAAAAAAAATTTAATTTCTGAGCCTGTGCCGGGGTTCGAACCGCAGGAATTGTGTTTACATACAAGTGCGAAAAATAATGACACTCATCTCTACTACCTGGACCACGCTTTCTTTGGAAACTACTGCGGCTAATGTATATATAAACATAGTGTTATCTCTTTTCATTCAACCACATGCATTGACAATGCGCTTCAAGGGAGACTTTGTTACCTAATTGTTCAGTTGTTTATAGTTGGATTTTTATGTAACTTTCAGGGTAGTTTTATATGATTTGTCTTTAAACAAATTTTTAATTACAATACTGTACTTACTATATGGCAAATGATTTAAAAACGGCATGTAAGTTTTGAAAAGTTTTTTAGTTCTTGTGGGAAAATGGGGCGTTGGAGGCCAAAATTTTTAATGACTTTGCATTTGTGCTGTTTCTAGGAACCTGCGTACCAGAATTGGCGTTCCTAAGTGCTATAGTTACGGAGATATTCGTAAAAAACATATATTTTTTCCGAGGTGTGTAGGGGCGGTAGGGGCGTGGCACTGATTTGAAATAAACTTGATCTGCTCGCGAAAGTTACGGAATTTTTATTAAAAATTTTGTGGTTCTAGCTTTTGTAGTTTAAAAGATCCAGGTGTTCATACAGACGGACGGAGGGACGGACGGACAGACGGACATGGCTATATCGACTCGGCTGTTGATGCTGATCAAGAATATATATACTTTATGGGGTCGGAAAAGCTTCCTTCTGCCAGTTACGCATATTTGGCTTCTGACAAACCTAATAGACCCCTCTACTCTTTTTTAGAGTACGGGGTCTAAAAATACAGTCAAGCACGCCCGACGGCGTGCTGTCCCTAGGAACATGCGTACCAAAATTGGTATTCCTTAGTGTGAGCGAATATGTTAGAGCTTGGTATCACAAAAATATTGATTCTTGTATTAACTGACTAAATATGGAGTCGATATTGGCTAAATTAGAACTTATAGCTCCTACCATCTCTGAAATCTGTTGGTTCATACGGACAGACACACGGACATTGCTATATGGCTTATGATGCTGATCAAAAATATATACTTCATGGGTTCTGGCATGCCTTCTTCTGCCTGTTACATACTTTGCACAAACCCAATACACTCTTGCAGAGAGTGTAATAAAATAACGCTCTAAAATTAGAAATATCTTAGAGAAGAGCTTTGCTCTAATGTATGATTGTTGCTATATAAGCCTAGAGTTTTAAGAAATAAAGGCGGTTCAATTTTTGTGCTTAAACATAAAACTCTTGATGTTGATTCATTCAGCAATGTTATTCAATTTTCGGCGAGTGAAGGATAATTTAGTTTTTATTTTATTTTTGTTTCTATTCTCTCAACCCTTACGCTGCTCGAAATAAACCTCACAAATATTTATAAAATGTTTGGAGTTAGCAGCGACAACACGACTACTGCTAATAAATATTGTATGTAAGCAAACACAAGAGAATATGAATACATACATATATACATACAATTTTATATGTAAATCGTACTTAACTTATGTAAGAAATACTGGTGAATATTTTTCGTCTAGCGCTTATATTCGTATGATTTACTTTTATATCCTTGCAGAGGCTATATTGTTTTTGTCACGATTTTTGTAACGCATTGAAGGATATATAAAGAATATATATTCTTAATCAGCATCAACATCCGAGACGATATAGCAATGTCCGTCTGTCTATCTGTCCGTCCGTCCGTCCGTGTGAACACCTGGATCTTTTAAACTAATAAAGCTAGAGCCACCAAGTTTGGAATGAAAGTGCGTCTATATGTCAGGCAGGTTAAGTTTATTTCAAATTTTTGCCACGCCCCCTACCGCCCCCGCAAATTGTGAAAAACTGGTGGAATTTTATATTTATTCGTGAAAAGAACCAACTCGGTTTTACTAAGATTTACCCCCAGACCGTTATTTGTGGCCCAGTTAGATCGGAATAGCAAAGAGTTGCTCATCCGGTCGTATAGGGTCTGTGGGAATTTACCCGAGAAAATTATTGCAACGTCATCTGCGTATGCAACAACCCGGCATTCTCCGCCTTCCATAGCACGGAGGAGGCCGTTTACCGCTATGTTCCACAAGAGAGGAGATAGAACGCCCCCTTGGGGGGATCCTCTGGAGACGAAATTCGACGCTTTGATAACCCTACCTTTAGAGATTTTTTGATATTTGATACGATGCTGTCCTATATCATATAGCTACTGTTGGAACAATTACCGATAAAAATAAAATTAACGCAATATGTGTGTCTGCAAGGGTATTTAATCTTCGGCTAGCCGAAGATAACCATTTTTCTTGTTTTATTTAAGTTAACATACTAAGCAATATTAAAAAAAATATGTGGTAGTGCAATTAGTAGTGTTGCGGCGTGTTCTGCAACTTCCGTATAAGTTCGCAGGTTCAATTCCCAACAGTGGAGTTTATTAATATACTTTTTTAAATTTCAAACAAAAATGTAAATAAAGAATTTTAACTGGTGCAACAGCCAATTCGGTTCGAACCCGGCACAGACCCAGAAATTTAATTATTTTTTTATGTTTTAAATAACTATATTATTATATATAAATGAAAATAATCAAATTTATGCCAAATGAATGGTGTGGTGTAATTAGTAGAGTTGCAGCATGATATGGAAATTACGTCAGTAAGCGCGGGTTCGAATCCCATCAGTGACTGATTCAAATTTTTTTTTTAAATTTAATTTAAAAACTTAAATTTTAAATTACAGCCGTATTCAAATATTAATTTCGAATAAAAGGAGAGTACGGGGTCTTTTACAGTCGACGCGCTCGACTGTAGCCTTTCTTTCTTGTTTGTTTTTATGTAACTGCATTATTATAAATAAATGAAAATAATCGTATTTGTACAAAATGAATGGTGTGGTGCAACTAGTAGGGTTGAAAGATGTTATGCTGCTTCAGTTAGCGCGGGTTCGAATCCCATCACTAACTTGATTTTTTTTTAAATTTTATTTTAAAACTTAAGTTTTAAATTACAGTCGCATTCAAATATTAATTTTGAATACAAGGAGAGTACGGCGTCTTTTACAGTCGGCGCGCTCGACTGTAGCCTTTCTTACTTGTTTTTATATGTAAATGAAAATAATCGGGTTGATGTATCATTGAATATGTATTGATTTGTTGTATTCTATTGTTGCTTGAAGTATAATATCAGTTGTGTCATTTAATTGTTTTTCTAATTTCAAGCATCTGGGAATTTCTGCAAGAGTACTGTGAAATCTTTTTACTTGTCGATTTGAAGTACTATGTAGTGGTGAAGAATTTATAATATCGACATTAATACTGTTTTAAAAAGAGACTTTATTGTTCCTGAGTTTAGGGACGGTTCGATATCGCAGTAGATAATTTTAGTATTGGGGTAGAAATTCATGAGCTGTAAGATGGGGGACTCGATATCTATTATTGTTCTGGAAGCTATGGGCTGAACAATGGCAAATTTAGAAAATTTATCGATACAAGTTAAGAAATATTTTTTATATATGGAAAAAATGTCAATGTGGAGAATTTCTCCAACTTGATTGGGGACTGGTGTTTCGCCAGTATACTGTTTCTGTGTATGTCGGTCATATTTTCCTTTATACAAAGTCTTACAATTTGCAACTATTTAATTGGCTAGACGAGTCCTTTTTGGGAAAAAATAGTATTGGAGAATTTGTTTTATATTCTCCTGTGCTGCCCTGTGGGCTCTGCCATGTTCTTTGACTATAATTTCTTTTTGCTCATTCTTATCATGAACATCGATAACCAATTTACTTGCGTGCCAAAATTTAGTTGAAGGGAAAGTCTCATTTAGCCTGTTTTGTATGAATGCTAGTATCGGCATGTCACATTTAATTGCATTCACTACGTGTTTTTTAACCGTATCACATACTTTTTCCATTAAGTTCTCCCTATTTGAAAAGTGTATGATATGTAGTGTCAATTTCTTTTCGATTTCCTCGTAATATTGGATTATTGTTAAGGTTCCCTGACGTAAATCGGACAACTCTTGTTCAATTATATAAATGGGCCGTTTTCGAAAATTTTATATGATGTGTGTGCGGCTTTCCACCACGAAACATAAGTCTCGATTTTTCCCTCAAAGTCTGGTACAGATTTTACTATGTCCAGCGTTTCGTCACATTTGATACCTACAATAATTTCTGCATCTTTAAACACTTCAAACTCGGGTACGGACACTGTTGCATTCCTGAACTCGTTTCTCATTTCATCCCTTTTTATACCCTTGCAGAGGGTATATTGGAGGCATCAACAGCCGAGTCGATATAGCCATGTCCGTCTGTCCGTATGTTTCTATGCGAACTAGTCTCTCAGTTTTAAAGCTATCGTGATGAAACTTGGTACACATGTGTATTCTCTTTGCACGCAGTTCATATGCTAAAATCGGCCAGATCGGATCACTATATCATATAGCTCCCATAGGAACATTCGGTTTATAAAAAATTTTTTTTTGAGCTAGCTCCACAAAACTCATCCTATATGCATTTAGTACTAAATCCCACGTGCAAACCAAATTTCATCCAGATCGGACCACTATATCATATAGCTGCCATAGGAACAATCGGTTAAAAAGGCTGAAAACGCTTAGTATGAAAATTTTCAGTGTTTCTTGAACGATTTGAACCAAATTCTCGCAATATGCTTTTTTTCCCATTTCATCAGCTGACCAAATTTTATCCAGATCGGACCACTATATCATGAAGCTGCCATAGGAACAATCGGTTGAAATGCTTCCTATAAAAATTTTCTATGTCCGTTGAGCGATTTCATCCAAATTCACGCAATGTGCTTTTGTTATCATTCCCAATGTGTTGACCAAATTTCATTCAAATCGGACTACTATATCATATAGCTGCCATAGGAACAATCGGTTGAAATGCTTGGTATGAAAATTTTCGATATCTATCGAGCGATTTCATCCAAATTCACGCAATATGATTTTGATATCATTCCCAATGTGATATCATTCGCAATCGGTTAAAATGCTTGGTATGAAAATTTTCGATATCTATCGAGCGATTTCTTCCAAATTCACGCAATATGATTTTGTTATCATTCCCAATGTTTTGACCAAATTTCATTTAAATCGGACTACTATATCATATAGCTGCCATAGGAACAATCGGTTGAAATATTTAGTATGAAAATTTTCTGTCTGTTGATCGATTTTAACCAAATTCACAAAATATGCATTTATTGTTATTTCCTATATGCTCACAAAATTTCATTCAAATCGGACTACTATATCATATAGCTACTGTTGGAACAATTACCGATAAAAATAAAATTAACGCAATATGCGTGTCTGCAAGGGTATTTAATCTTCGGCTAGCCGAAGATAACCTTTTTTTCTTGTCTCCTTATAATTTTCTCTACTAGATAGCTGCTTGGATACTTGGCTTCCTCTTCCTCTTCCTCAATTCCTCTTTATAAAAAGACCCTTTAATTTCACATCCTTGATAGTCTTCTAATAAATATGTTCTTGGATGTGTGTTTTGTACTTGTTTTTTTTTTCAAACACTTGCGCTTGATTTTGTAATGCAGCGTTTACCGCATACTCAAGCAGCGCTTTCAGATTTTCTTCACTCACTGACATTGTATTTTTTATTGGGTCTGGCACTAGTTTACCTTTTATGTCTTTTACTAATTGTTCTAATTCTGCGTCGTATTACTCTCCTTTGCGTTTACTCATAAGATTTTTTAATTTTATTCAATATTATTTAAAAATTTTGCGTCGCAAAGATTATTTTAGTAAACACTCTACTTACATTTCTTTGTAAAAAACTATGGTTTTTAATTAAGTTGTTGTATCTCTCCTCTCTTTGTTTTGTCCGATCGCAAGTCCAACGATGTCGATCCAACAATGTTGCCTTCTTGACCGGATGTGATAACTTACATATCTATGGCGTACATACGCTGATCATCCAAATTGGACTACTATATCGTACAGCTCCCGTAGGAACAACCGGTCGAAAATATGCTCTGATCATAAATTTGTGTGACATTTTTTTTGTTTTCCAAGGTATCTTAGCCATCGCCTGAATTAATTCACTAATATTATTTTCAATAACCCTTGTTAATTACATATTGAAACTGAGCAACGGGTAACCTAAAGTCGGGAGGCGACTATTGCATTCTTTCTTGTTTGATTTCGGATCAATAGTAAAGGCTGTGGAATTACCCGAGCAGGTGCACCTCTGTTTTTTATACTCTTTGCAAGAGTATATTGGGTTTGTGCAAATGTATGTAACAGGCAGATGGAAGCGTGGCAGACCCCACAAAGTATATATAATCTTGATCAGCGTCACAAGCCGAGTCGATCTAGCCATGTCCGTCAGTCTGTCTGGCTGTCCGTCTGCCTGGTAAGAGCTACAAGTACGAATTTGGCCTCAATCGACTCGATATTTAGTCAGTCAATACAAGAATCTTTTCTTTATTTGATGCCACGACAAATTTGCCCATAATGAGTCAAAAACCCGTCACACCTCGGAAAAAATCTATGTTTTTGGTAAATATCTCAGTAAGTATGGTACTTAGGAATACCAATTTTGGAACACGTGTTCCAAGAGAAGTTTTGGGCTGCCACGCCCGCCCTTTTCGCAGGAAATAAAACAAATATTCAAACTTACATGCCGTTTTTTAAGCATTTATTCTTATCGTACAGTGTTGTTATTTATGATCCGACCATAAATAAAAAAGGAATCAAGCAATAAAATATATATTCGAGCGCAATACCATGACTGCGAGAGAGACATCGCTAGCCGTGCCGACTAATAGTATACATACACACCAGAGACCTGCAACGAGTATAAAAATTTCGAGCATACTAAAATGCTTCCTCGTGATCGTTTGACTCGTACCTTTTTTTCATACTCGATCGTTTGTGTAAGTACCGCGGGCCTGCTTATACTCGTTTTACTTGAGTATATACTCGAGTATTTTGCCGTTATTGAACATGTTGCAAGCAAGACACACAGGAACTTTTAATAATTTGCATGTAATATTTCCAGCCGTTGTACTATAGTAAACGTTTTGACGGCGTTGCAGAATTTTTTAAAAATAAATTAATATTTAATTATATGCGAAATTCTAGAGAATTAAAATGCGTTGCTTTGCATTGCAAAGTTTGCAAACTACAATTGTTGAAACCCTTTTGCAACGCTTAACTGTTAAATGTAGACGTGCTGACCTTTTGGAAATTCCTTTGGCTAGAATGTGACTTCACTGATATTTTTAAAGATGGATGTTTGTACAAGCAGGTAGTCTGACACTCTTCCGTTTGGGTTTTTCTATGTTTAACAATATATAAGCAAAATGCGTGGAATGCCAAACACATCAATACTTGCTTGCCCAAATACACACAAACAGAGACAAGTCTCGAGCTTGTTGCGCGTGTCATCTGTGATGCTCTCCAAATTGTTTCCCGCCAGATCTAGCTTTAACTTATATGCGCATGGAAAATTAATGCACATATATTACGAATATTTCATTTTTTATATTATTCACTTTGGTTTTTAAAATTTTTAATAATAAAAGAATAATAAAAATATAAATTTAAACTATTTTCTTATTATTTTTCATTGGAATTTAGCCTAGAATAAGCATACTTTCCTCTAAATAAATAGCAGCAATCCGAACGTCACCCAACGCAAGCGAACCAACGAACTTGCGTTTTTGTTTTAACGTGTTCTAATATAAGAACTATTTGATGTAATATCCCATTTTAACTTTATGATTGGGAATAAAAGCAGACAGTATTATACGGTCGGGCGTGTTCGACAGTACTTTCTTTCTTGTTTTACTTGTTATACCCGTTACTCGTAGAGTACAAGGGTATATTGTAGTCGTTGGAATGTATGTAACAGGCAGAAGAAGGCGTGGCAGACCCCATAAAGTATATATATTCTTGATCAGCATCAACAGCCGAGTCGATATAGCCATGTCCGTCTGTCTGTCCGTCCGTCCGTCCGTCCGTCTGTATGAACAATAGGATTCAGCTACTATAAGAGCTAGAAAGACCCGAGAGGTCGCAAATGAAAGATACAATTTGCAAGAAGTACAAGTTTGTTTTTGTTTTTGGACACGCCCACTTTAGGGTGTTCTATGTTCATATAAAGGTAAAAGCTGGTAAAAATAGCATGTTTTAGTATAGAAAACTTTTTTGTTAGTTACGTTATCCAAACCAAATTCACTTAGGATGTACATATCTATGGCGTACATAAGCTGACCAAGTTTGATCCAAATCGGACTACTATATCGTATAGCTCCCATAGGAACAATCGGTCAAAAATTCGTTCTTTGAATGAATTTGTATGAACATTTTTTGTATTTACCAAGCTGTCTTAATGAAACTAACACGGAATATATTTATCAATAACATAAATATACTAACCAAGTTTGATCCAAATCGGACTACCATATCGTATAGCTCCCATAGGAACTATCTGTCAAAAATATGCCCTGATCATAAAATTGTGTGAAAATTTTCTGTGTTTTCCAAGCTGTCTTAGTCATCCCCTAAACCATTGCACTAATATTATTATCATTACCCATTCTTAATTACATATTAAAACTGAGTAACTGGTATCATAAAGTCGCGAGGCGACTATAGCATTCTTTCTTGTTTTATTTTCGTTCATGGACACCAAAAGCCGCCATTTTGAATTTATTATTTTTTTATACCCTTGCAGAGGGTATATTGTTTTTGTCACGATGTTTGTAACGCATTGAAGGAGGCGTTTCCGACCCCGATCAGCATCAACAGCCGACTCGATATAGCCATGTCCGTCTGTCCGTCTGTTTCTATGCGAACTAGTCTCTCAGTTTTAAAGCTACACATGTGTATTCTCTCTGCACGCAGTTCATGTGTTAAAATCGGCCAGATCGGATCACTATATCATATAGCTCCCATAGGAACAATCGGTTTATAAAAAATTTTTTTTTGAGCTAGCTCCATCAAACTCAGCCTATATGTATTTAGTACTAAATCCCACGTGCAAACCAAATTTCATCCAGATCGGACCACTATATCATATAGCTGTCATAGTAACAAACAGTTAGTATAAAAATGTTCTATGTCTGTTGATCGATTTTCACCAAATTCACAAAATATGCATTTATTATCATTTCCTATATGCTCAAAAAATTTCATTCAAATCGGTCTACTACAATAATATAAAAACAAGAAAGAAAAGTACAGTCGAGCGCGCCCGACCGTACAGTACTCTCTGAATTTATTCCCAATTATAATGTTAAAATCGGTATCCGGTATCGTCATCGGTTAAAACAGCATGCAAGTTTGAAAAGTTTTGTTTGTTTCTTACGGAAAAAGGGGGCGTGGCAGCCAAAATTTTAAATGGCAATGCATTTATACTGTCTCTAGGAACCTGCATACCAAAATTGGTGTTGCTAAGTACCGTAGTTACTAAGATATTCGCTTAAAACATCTATTTTTTCCGAGGTAAGTCTAGTTTTTTGCTCATTGTGGGCGAATGGGGCGTGGCATAAAAAAAAAAGATTCTTGTATTGACTGACTAAATATCGAGTCGATAGAGACCAAATTCGAACTTGTAGCTCTTACCATCTCTGAAATCTGTTTGTTCATACGGACAGACAGACGGACAGACGGACATGGCTATATCGAGTCGGGTTGTGATGCTGATCAAGAATATATACACTTTATGGGGTCTGCCACGCCTCCTTCTGCCTGTTACATACATTTGCACAAACCCAATATACTCTTGCAGAGAGTATAATAAAATTAACGCAATATGCGTGTCTACGAGGGTATTTTATCTTCGGCTAGCCGAAGATAATCTTTTTTTCTTGTTTAATTTTAAAATATTTAATAAAAACCGCGAAAAGTTTTTTAAAATTTTTTTTTTATCCAAAAAAATAGCTGAAATTGAGTTATATTTGGGGTCTAAGGAGAACCTGAACCTAAATATAAATTGATTCTTGATTCAATTGCGAAACATCAATTCTTTTTTTTTGCCTTATAATTAATTTTTATCAAGAAGAAAAGTAAAATCGAGTTCGCTTGACCGTATAGTACTCTCAGCTTTTATTCCCGATTATAATGTTAAAATTGGTATTCGGATATTACAATAGCTAGCTCTTGTATTAGGACACTTAAAAATAAAATAAAATTAAGTATAATCGAACATACACATGTTTCTCTGTATGCACATACAAATTCGTTTGACGTTATCTGTATGCACATATATTTGTGTGTATGTATACTATTGATCGGCATGGCCATCGCTGTCTCGTTCGCACTCATGCATTGGCATTGCGCCCAGATATAAACTTTGTTACTTGTTTTCTTTTTATACTCTCTGCAAGAGTATATTGGGTTTGTGCAAATGTATGTAACAGGCAGAAGGAGGCGTGGCAGACCCCATAAAGTATATATATTCTTGATCAGCATCACAAGCCGAGTCGATATAGCCATGTCCGTCTGTCCGTCTGTCCGTCTGTCTGTCTGTCTGTCTGTCCGTCTGTCTGTCCGTATGAACAAACAGATTTCAGAGATGGTAAGAGCTACAAGTTTGAATTTGGTCTCTATCGACTCGATATTTAGTCAGTCAATACAAGAATCTTTTTTTTTTTTTCGATGCCACGCCCCATTCGCCCACAATGAGTAAAAAACCCGTCACACCTCGAAAAAAATCTATGTTTTCGGCGAATATCTCAGTAACTATGGCACCTAGGAATACCAATTTTGGTACACGTGTTCCAAGAGATAGCATAAATGCAATGACATCAAAAATTTTGGGCTGCCATGCCCCCTTTTTCTGCAAGAATTAAAAAAAAATTTCAAACTTGCATGCCGTTTTTAAAGCATTTATTCTTATCGTATAGTGTTGTTATTTATGATTCGTTTGAAGACGTATCATGTCAAACTCTCTTGAAAGTTTCATAAGAATCCGACCATAAACAAGAAAGAAATGAAGCAACAAAGACTTTATTCGAGAGCAATGAGAGCGAGAGAGACAGCGCTAGTCGTGCCGACCAATAGTATTCATACACACATATGTATGTGCATACATTTAACGTCAAACGAATTTGTATGTACATACAGACAAACACATGTATGTTCGATTATGCTTAGCTTTTTTTATACTCTCTGCAAGAGTATATTGGGTTTGTGCAAATGTATGTAACAGGCAGAAGGAGGCGTGGCAGACCCCATAAAGTATATATATTCTTGATCAGCGTCACAAGCCGAGTCGATATAGCCATGTCCGTCTGTCCGTCTGTCCGTCTGTCTGTCTGTCTGTCTGTCCGTCTGTCTGTCCGTATGAACAAACAGATTTCGGAGATGGTAAGAGCTACAAGTTCGAATTTGGTCTCTATCGACTCGATATTTAGTCAGTCAATACAAGAATCTTTTTTTTTTTCGATGCCACGCCCCATTCGCCCACAATGAGCAAAAAACTAGACATACCTCGGAAAAAATAGATGTTTTCGGTTAATATCTCAGTAACTATGGCACTTAGGAATACCAATTTTGGTACACGTGTTCCTAAAGGCCGCATAAATCCAATGACATCAAAAGTTTTGGGCTGCCACGCCCCCTTTTTCCGCAAGAAATAAAAGTAAATTTCAAACTTGCATGCCGTTTTTAAAGCATTTATTCTTATCGTACAGTGTTGTTATTTATGATTCGTTTGAAGACGTATCATGTCAAACTCTCCAGAAAGTTTCATAAGAATCCGACCATAAACAAGAAAGCACTGCAGCAACAAAGATTTTATTCTAAAGCAATGAGCGCGAGAGAGACAGCGCTAGTCGTGCCGACCAATAGTATTCATACACACATATGTATGTGCATACATTTAACGTCAAACGAATTTGTATGTACATACAGACAAACACATGTATGCTTGATTATGCTTATCTTTTTTTTGTTTTAACGTATTCTAATACAAGAACTATCTATTGTAATGTCTGAATACCGATTTAAGTATTATAATTGGGAATAAACGCAGAGAGTATTATACGGTCGGGCGTGTTCGACTGTACTTTTCTTTCTTGTTTTGTTTTAACGTGTTCTAATACAAGAACTATCTATTGTAATATCCGGATACCGATTTAAGCATTATAATTGGGAATAAAAGCAGAGAGTATTACACGGTCGGGCGTGTTCGACTGTACTTTTCTTACTTGTTTGATTATGGTCGGATTAGTTTGTTAGTCTATTAGTCTTCAAACAATATTTAAATAACAATATTCTTAAATAAGAATAAATGCGCTAAAAATGGCATTAAAGTTTATGAATTATTTTACTCCTTGTGGGATAAGGGGGCGTGGCAGCGCAAAATTTTTGATGTCATTGCATTTATGCTGTCTCTAGAAACCGTTGTTCCTAATTATTAAAGGTACTCAGATATACGCTTGAAACATAGATTTTTTCCGAGGTGATTCGGGTTTTTGACTCATTGTGGGCGAATGGGGGGTGGCATCAAAAAACAAAACAAGTAAGAATTGCTACAGTCGAGCGAGCCGACTGTAAAAGACCCAGTAATCATAGTAGTGCGCATTTGTATATAATTTAAATTAAAATTAAATTAAAAAAAAATATTAAAACAAACTAATTTCCTGATAGGATTCGAACCTGTTACTTCACACATATAAAATTCTATACTTACATATTTGTTTGAAATATAAAACAAATAAACTAATAATTTTCATTGCCGAGAAGTGAACCTGCGAACTTATATGCAACTTGCAGAACATGCCGCAACTCCACTAGTTCCTCCACGCCTTACATTTGAGTGATCCCCGATTATTTTCATTTGCATATAATAATGTTATGTTAAATAACAAATACCAGAACAAAAATTAGATGTCGGTGTCTGCGTCGGGACTCAAACCGCAGGTCTTAGGTTTACATACAGGTTAAATTAGGTCAGGTTACGCCGGACTCCCTCTCGCGGGCTAATTCATTGGCCAATAATGGCCCTTAGTAATCCGGTCCCGGAGAGTGCTATGGCTTGAAGTCGGTAAGGATGCGGGAGCGCTTCGCATTGGCTAGCAGTTCCCCCAGTGCCCGTTTTGTGGCATCTTCCATCGAGGGGAGATGTGGTGCCCCTAGGCAACTTAATCTTATGCGCTCTAGGGCCGGCCAGCAATAAATAAGGTGTTCCAGGGTTTCTGCAGGAGCAGGGTTTTTTCATTTCCTGCAGTCCTGGAGTTATTTGTTATGCCAAGTTTCATCGCATGTATTGCCGCCATACAGCCAGTAAAGATTCCCACCAATAGTCTGCAGTCCTTCCGTGGAAGCTGCAGCAGGTAGCGAGTACGTTGGGCATTGAACTCATTGCACATTGTTCTTGTTGATTTGCATGTAGTGGTGTTCCGCTACCTATGGTTGATGAGCTTATTTGTATTCTCCACCAGTTCGCTGTAAAGCGTTCTCAGGAAGATAGGCAAATGTTGGGTTTTTTCGTCCTAGAGATCGATACCTGCTTTCGCTAGTGTATCTGCCTCCTCGTTTCCAGGTATGCCCTGGTCCGAGCCACCCTGTAGATATGTACTGTTTTGGTCGTACATAGTTCATCTAGTACATCTTTGCTCACGTGGACCTGGTGGCTGACGACGACATAGCCTTTATGGCGGCTTGTCAATCCACCAGCAGGTTTATGTTTTGACGTTCTGAGCCTAAGTTTATAGCAAATTCAGCTGCTCTGCGAAGACCTCTTCGTGAGTCTTTCATTGCAGTACACGGCGGCTCCTACTCCTCCTGCCGTCCGTATATATATTAAGATGGCCATGCCTATTTTGGCACAGTTTCCAGTCGTCAGACCCGAAATGTGTTTCAAGTTGGAAAACTAAGCTGTTTTGGACTATGGTGTGATCGGACTGGCTGTTTAGGTTCCTTCCGATAGCGCCATGACCGTAGCTCTGCAGCGACAGACAGCCTAGACCCGATAGACGGTGAGCTGACATGACGGCCACTAGCTTTATTTGCAGATCCAAGGGAGGATGTCCCAGTAGGAGTTCCAGGGCTTTTGTCGGGGAAGTTCTCACCCGTGATGCACAGTAGTGCCTGGCGCTGATCATTCTCCGTTAAGGTGAAATAGGTCTTCTTTTTCGTCGCTGGCCACCACACAAGAGCGCCGTAGAGCAGGATTGGACGTACTACCGAGATGTAAATCCAATGCATTAGTCGGGGTGACAGGCCCCACGAGCAGCTAAGCATCCTTTTTGATGCATAAAGCGACATGGTTGACTTTTTCACCCTTTCTTCGACATGGGGTCTCCATGGCAGCTCGCTATCTAACACTGTTCCAAGGTATCTAAAATGAGTGCTTGGTTTCAGCGTTTGTTTGTTTATTGTCGGTGGGCGTCCAGTGCGGGACCTTGTACCTCTTAGTGAAAAGGATGAGGTCTGTCTTATCCGCATTGATATGTAAACCGGCTTGCTCCGCCCATTTGCAAATCACCCTGAGAGTCTGTTCCATTGAGGAGCTGAGAGTGGATGGGCATACCAAGAGATTCCATAGAAGTGGTGACAGAACTCCTCCTTGAGGGGTTCCTCTACATGCACTTCGGATTGTTGTTGCCGCTGACTGAACAGCCTAGGTGTCACTTGATCCAGTTGGTGATGGTAGGGTGAGTGTCCATCGATCTCAGTCGATCGATAATGGCGTTTGGGCTGACATTATTGAATGCGCCTGAGATGTCTACGAATGCTGCCCATTGCGTATTCTTTGTGGTGTAGTGCACTAGCGAGTGTAGCGCAGTATCTACTGATTTTCCTTTAGTGTATGCATGTTAATTTGTTGCTTACCATTGTCCCACCTCATTCCTGATGTGCAGGTCCACCAAATTCTTCATCGTTTTCGGGCTATTATAACCACATTTCCCAGCATTTGGTAGGAATGTTACCCTAGCTGTTCTCCAGAGGGTTGGAATTTGACCAGTTCTTAGACAAGATTTGAATATTTTGAAAAGCCATGGAGATACTACAACTATAGTGTTCTTCACCATAGCCAAAATCAGTTTGCTTGACGTGAACCTATAGGAATTTGATAGTCGTTGCATGTAGTGAATTTGCGCTCTGTCTCGTTCGGCAGCTCTGTATAGCCTGGAAAGTGCGTGGACATCAGTGTTTGAAGTGTTGCTTCACTACTTTCGGACCAGGTCCATCAACCTTTAGTTGGCTTTGTACTGTGGGTTGTTTGGAGAGTAGCTTCCTGAGCCAGGTCGTTTCCTGTACCGATTCCAGGTCAGAGCAGAACTTCCTCCACGAGTTCCTTTTGGGCTTCCTAATGGAGGCCTTGTAGCTCCTTAGAGCGAGCCTGTATTCATCATGTACGAGTTCCACATTGATCTGTTTAGTGAGCCTGAACAGATCCTTGATGTGGTTTCGTTGAATGGAGAGTTCGGTTTTCCACCATGGCGGTCTTGAACTATTTTTCGGCTTTGAGAGAGGGAATGTTTGTTGGTACGATTGAGAGTGCTTGCTCTATTTCGTTCACCGACTTAATCTCACCTGGTTGCTTCAGTATTGCTGACACTAGATCCCTAAATTTCGACCAGTCGGTCATTCTGGGATTCCTATACCGCACTGTTTTAGGGGTATGTTCGAAGCTGAACTCAAACTGAATATGCTCATGGTCGGAAAAGGAGGGTCTTTTGAGGACTCTCCAATGAGAAATAGTTATATCAGCCGCGAGTGTGAGGTCAAGGAAGTTTGATGAAGTTGGGCTTACGTAGGTATGTGCCTCCTCCGTATTAGCGATACGTAGGTTAGAAGTTAGAATGAAATCTAAGAGAGACTCACCTCTTGCGTTCGTTTCGGGCGATCCCCGTTAGGCGCCTCTTTCCACTCTCCAGCATCTTCAATGTGAGAACATCTGTAATGTAATTAGTTATAAGGAAAGCATGTAGGCCTTTTCGTACAAGTACGGCGGTTCTGGTTTTGCTTACCGTCGGTGGATAGTACGTACTGTAGTTTCTCGACCTTAGTCCAGATACCACATTGCCTGACGTAATCCACAGTTCCTGAACTAAGGCCACATCGACGGGCCCTTGCTCCAAGGCCAACACGAGCTTCGTCGATGCCAACTTACTCTTATGCAGGTTGATCTGCACCACCCTCAACATGTGAGGTAGCTGCGACACCTGCTGAGGACAGGTTGACTATGACTGTCAGGTCACCGTCCTCGTCGTCCTCCTCATCCGAGGCTATTTCAACCGACTGGGTGGCTTCGAGGACAGTCCCAGCTTGTAAAGTATGCAATTTTCCCATAGCGGGGGTATAGGGTGTCCTCTGCCTCTTTATTGATTTGGAGAATTACATGCTGGCACCCTCTCCTGAGGAGAAGGTACTAGAATGTAACACATTCCAATCCTTTGGCGGAACGTCCTTGTTCTGTCTTTTCAACTGCTTCAGCGCCTGGGCTCCTCGGACGGCGATGGGGAAGAGTACTTTCGCCTTCGGTTTTGACGGGATGTCCTTTCTGTCGACCACTTCCAGCATTGCCCCCTCCCACACCGCCCCCAATGTCGGTACGTTCGACTTTAGCCAGCACAATGTCGGGTCATCGTTGCAGCTGATGATTTTGGCTCCATTGAGTCATCCTACGCCGTCGAAAGATGGCATAAGAGCTTCCGGCTCTTCATCCATTCTTTCCAGGAACAGCCCAACTAGCTTCTCGTGAACTGCTTTCCAGCGTTCTTCAGAGATTCTGCCGTTCTCGTCGCTGCGATCTATCAGAGCTACAATGAGGTGACTTCTAGCAACATCCCTCATTGTGCTCTTCTTATTGTGTCTCGGGCGAGCGATGGCTTCCTTCGGGCCACGCTGCCGTTTGCTAACCGGAGCATCTTTGCTCTAGTTGCTCTCGGTCGAGCGTTGCCTCTTCTCGGCCATCATCTCCTCCACCTTGTTGGCGAAGCCACCCGTCTTTGCTCGCATGTGCGGCAACTGATCAAAGTGGCGGCGGCTCTCTTCGATCCTATGCACGGCCCAGGCCTTGCTTTGTCCTTGGCTTTGGCTAGGCTTTGTCCTCTTCAGACAAGTCAGCAATGCCTTGGAGCCGCCTCTGGATCTTCAGGGCCGGCTTATATTGCGCCTTAGCCTTCGCACAGAACTAATACCTTGTACGGGGGAGCGCAGAAGGCTCTCTTCCTCCGTCTTCGTCACTGATGCAACGCTCTTCAGGTCCAAGTCTGCGTCGACTTCAGCACCTGTGCGCATCAGCTTGCTTGTGGTTGTTGTTGTATTACAACTGGCTTGGCCTGCTCTCGCCACTGGCGACACGCAGAGAGGATTTCTTCCCCCCATTCCCGCCGGTGGTAGCGGTCCCGCCTTCCACTGACGTTTGGGCTGACATCTTAATCTTAATTGAGCATTCCATAGCTAAAAAAAAGTAAGAAAGGCTACAGTCGAGCGCGCCGACTGTAAAAGACCGCGTACTCTCCTTGTATTGAAAATTAATATTTGAATGCGACTGTAATTTAAAATTTAAGTTTTAAAATCAAATTTAACAAGTAAGAAAAGTACAGTCGAACGAGTCCGACCGTATAATACTCTCTGCTTTTATTCCCAATTATATTAGATAGTTTTTGTATTAGAACACATTACAACAAAAAAACAATTTATAATCGAACATACATGTGTTTGTCTGTATGCACGTACAAATTCGCTTGACGTTATATGTATGCACATATTTGTGTATATATGTGTGTGTGTATACTATTGCCACCACACATGCATTAAAAGAGTTCACATATATGCTTGTATGTTTCTGTCCCGCTCGCACTTAAGCGTTGACTTTAATATTAACTTTATAATCGGTAGCTCTGTTGTTTATTGTTGGATTTTTTTGCAACTTTCAGGATAGCTTGATATGATTTGTCTTCAAACGAATCATAAATAACAATACTGTACGATAAGAACAAATGCCTCTAAAAGTTTAAAAAAGTGTTTTTTTTCCTACGGAAAAAGGGGGCGTGGCAGCCAAAAAATTTAAATGCTAATGTATTTATGCTGTCTTTAAGAAAATGCGTACCAAAATTGGTATTCCTATGTGCCGTAGTTACTGAGATATTCGCTTTAAACATTTATTTTTTTCAAGGTATGTCTAGTTTTTGGCTCATTGTGGGCGAATGGAGCGTGGCATCAAAAAAAAAAAAAAGATTCTTGTATTGACTGACTAAATATCGAGTCGATAGAGACCAAACTCGAATTTGTAGCTCTCACCATCTCTGAAATCTGTGTGTTCATACGGACAGACAGACGGTCAGACGGACAGACGGGCATGGCTATATCGACTCGGCTTGTGACGCTGATCAAGAATATATATACTTTTTCGGGTCTGCCACGCCTCCTTCTGCCTGTTACATACATTTGCACAAATCCAATATACTCTTGCAGAGAGTATAAAAAAGGAAAAATTAAATTACTGGGTCTGTGCCGGGTTTGAACCGCAGACCATTTGTTTTGGGACAAATACCACCTTCACCTAGGCCATTCTCTGTTTGGTAACTGTCGTGACTAATATAAGTAAACATAGAGCTATCTCTTTTCTTTCAACCACGTGCACATAAATTACATTTATACAATTTTACCATTTATACGCCAAACGACTACTAACCGCAACCATACACTGTTCCACCAGTTAATAATGTATATTAACATTTGTGTTTGAAATTTAAACAAGTAAGAAAGGCTACAGTCGAGCGCGCCGACTGTAAAAGACCCCGTACTCTCCTTGTATTCGAAATTAATATTTGAATACGACTGTAATTTAAAATTTAAGTTTTAAAATTAAATTTTAAAAAAAATTTTAAATCAGTCACTGATGGGATTTGAACCCGCGCTTACTGACGCAAGTTCCATATCATGCTGCCCTACTAGTTGCACCATTACATTCATTACACGCTTCATGGGCTACTTTGTTGTCTAATTGCTCAGTTGTTTATAGTTGGATTTTTATGCAACTTTCAGGTTAGTTTAATATAATTTGCCTTTAAACAAATTTTGAACTACAATACCGTACTATAATACCAAATGCTTTAAAAACGACATGTAAGTTTTAAAAAGTTTTTTAGTTCGTGTGGGAAAAGGGGGCGTGGCAGACCAAAATTTTTAATGACGTTGCATTTGTGCTGTTTCTAGGAACCTGCGTAACAGAATTGGTGTTTATAAGTGCTATAGTTACAAAGATATTCGCAGAAAACATAAATTTTTTCCGAGGTGTGTCTAGTTTTTTGCTTATTGCGGGGGCGGTGGGGGGCGTGGCGCCGATTTGAAATAAACTTGATCTGCATACATCACACATTTGGCTTCTGACAAACCTAATAGACCCCTATACTCTTTTTAAGAGTACGGGGTCTAAAAAGTACATTAACAAACTCCACTTTCGGGAATTGGACCTGCGAACTTATACGCAACTTGCAGAACACGCCGCAACCCTATCAGTAGCACCACGCCCCACATTTGACACAAGTCCGATTATTTTCATTTACATATAATAATGTTGTTATATAACAAGTTGAAAAAAAAAAATTAAATTTCTGAGTCCGTGCCGGGGTTCGAACCGCAGGTCTTGGGTTTACATACAAGGAGGCTCTACTACCTGGGCCACGCTTCCTTTGCAAAGTTCTGCGGCTAATGTATAGATAAACATAGTGTTATTTCTTTTCTTTCAACCACGTGCATTCTCAATGCACTTCAAGTGATAATTTGTTACCTAATTGCTCAGTTGTTTATAGTTGAATTTTTATGCAACTTTCAGGGTAGTTTAATATAATTAGCCTTTAAACAAAGTTTTTTTATTTACAATACTGTAATATATTAGCAAATGCTTTAAAAACGGCATGTAAATTTTGAAAAGTTGTTTAGTTCTTGTGGGGCGTGGCATACCAAAACTTTTAATGACGTTGCATTTGGCGTTCCTAAGTACTATAGTTATGGAGATATTCGCAGAAAATATCAATTTTTTACGAGGTGTGTCTAGCTTTTTGCTTATTGCGGGGGGCGTGGCCCTGATTTGAAATAAACTTGATCTGCGTACATCATAGACGGACTTACAGTTAAATTTTGTGTCTCTAGCTCTTGTAGTTTAAAAGATCCAGGTGTTCATACAGACGGACGGACAGACAGACAGACGGACAGACGGACATTGCTATATCGACTCGGCTGTTGATGCTGATCAAGAATATATATACTTCATAGGGTCCTTCTGCCTGTTACGCACATTTCGCTTCTGACAAACCTAATAGACCCCTATACTCGTTTTTAGAGTACGGGGTCTAAAAAGTTCCTCCCATACCGGCTCATTTTTTCAGGTAGCCACCCTAGCATTGTATGCCTAACCGCCATGCTACCTCTAGCCTTGGCATTGGTTCATTGCCCTGGGCATGCCTCGGAGGACAAGTGACAGTGCATCATTCGGGATGGTGCAGTGTCCATTGCCCAGCCGGCACCCTCGGGGAGTGTTCAGCCAGAGGATGTTTGCCAGCCAGGTTTACATACAAATGCGACAAGAAAAAACGGTTATCTTCGGCTAGCCGAAGAATAAATACCCTTGCAGTCATGTATATGTCGTGAATTTTGTTCTAATCACTAATTGTTTCTACGGTTGCTATATATATATGTTATAGTAGTCCGATTTGGATAAAATTTTCATACTAAACATTCCAACCGATTATTCCTATGGTGGCCATATGATAGAGTGGTCTGATCTGAATAATGGTCAGGAGGTGGAATATGGTAATTAATGCATATTGCGAAAATTTGGTTCAAATCGTTCAAGAGACACTGATAATTTTCGTGCTAAGCATTATTAACATTTTCAACCAATTGTTCCTATGGCAGCTATATGATATAGCTATCCGATTTTAACATATGAACTGCGTGCAGAGAGAATACACATCTGAACCAAGTTTTATCAAGAAATTAAAAGATTGAGGGCCAAGTTCTCTTAAAAACAGACGAACAGATGGACGAACATGGCTATATCGAGACGTCTGTTGATGCTGACCAAAAATATATATACTTTATGGGGTCGGAAAGGCCTCCTTCAATGCGTTATAAACTTCGTGACAAAAACAATATACCCTCTGCAAGGGTATAAAAAATAATAAAAGGCACCTCTACTACTTAGCCCACGCTTCGTTTACAAATTAGTGCGGCTAATGTATGTATAATCATAGAGTTATCCCTTTCATTTCAACCTCGTGTAAATATATTACATTTATTGAATACAGTTTTTTGGTGAGGAGACCGCAGTTTTTAAGGAGCGGTAAGGGGCCTGGCAACAATTTGATATAAGCTTGATCTGCTTGACATAAGTACGTCCCTCTTTACAAGAAAGGAAAAAAACAGTCAAACACGCTCGACAGTACTCTCAGTTTTTAAGCCCGATTAAATTAATTACATCGGTATCCAGGTAATACAATAGATAGTTCTTATATTAGAACACGTTGAAACAAAAAAAAAAAAAACAATTTATAATCGAACATACATACGTTTGTCTCTATACGCATGCAAGTTCCTTTGTTACCTGGTAGCTCAGTTGTTTATATTTAAATTTTTATGTAATTATTAGGATAGTTTGATATGATTTACCTTTTAACAAACCTTAAATTACAACACTGGACAATAAAGATAAATGCCTTAAAAACGGCATTCTTGTGGAAAAAGGGGGCGTAGCATCCGAAAAGTTTTAATGACACTGCATTTATGCTGCCTCTAGGAACCTGCGTACCCAAATTGGTGGTCCTAAGGGACATAGTTTCGAAGATATTCGCGGAAAACATCACTTTTTCCGAAGTGTCTCTAGCTTTTTGCTCATTGCGTGGGCGGTACGGGTCGTGGCAAAAATTTGAAATAAACTTGAACGTCGATGGATGCCAAAACCTTCTTTACTGAGGAAACATGCAGCGGAATTTGGCTGACTTATAAAGTAATATTTTTCTTTTCTTTACGCAGCTTGCAGATGATGGTGATGATGGCTATCGCAATCCGGAACAAAGAGATCAATGCAACCGTATTAGTGTAAGAAATCGTATGATTTCCTCTGGAGTCATTTAGATTAAAGGCGCTCAGGGCATGAGTATCGTTGATTCGGTGTTACCAAACTGCTGTGCATTGAGTGTCATGGAGTCTTTGTGGAACCTGATTAAGTAAGTTCCTCTTATAAATTCCGTAGTTCCATTCCAGATTAAATTGCCGCCAAAGTCATTAAGCAAGATTAATCCATTGTCGATTTCTTCGATTTTTTCCAACTATAAGAGCTAGAAAAACCCGAGAGGTCGCAAATGAAAGATACAACTTTCAAGCTGTACAAGTTTGTTTTTGTTTTTGGACACGCCCACTTTAGGGAGTTCTATGTTCATATAAAGGTAAAAGCAGGTAAAAATAGCATGTTTTAGTATAGAAAAGTTTTTTGTCAGTTTCGTTGTCCGAACCAAATTCACATCGGATGTACATATCTATGGCGTACATAAGCTGACCAAGTTTGATCCAAATCGGACTACTATATCGTATAGCTCCCATAGGGACAATCGGTCAAAAGTTAGTCCTAGTATGAATTTGTATGAAAAATGTATTTACCAAGCTATCTTAATGAAACTGACACAGAATATATTTTTCAATAACCTAAATATACTGACCACTATATCGTTTAGCTCCCATGGGAATAATCGGTCGAAAATATGCTCTGATCATAAATTTGTGTAAATATTTTCTGTGTTTTCCAAGCTATCTTAGCCATCCCCCATATCATTACCTATTTTTAATTACATAATAAAACTGAGTAACGGGTATCCTAAAGTCGCGAGGTGAGTATAGCATTCTTACTTGTTATACTCTCTGCAAGAGTATATTGGGTTTGTGCAAATGTATGTAACAGGCAGAAGGAGGCGTGGCAGACCCC
Organism: Drosophila parthenogenetica; assembly: GCA_035047505.1. Classification (NCBI taxonomy): domain Eukaryota; kingdom Metazoa; phylum Arthropoda; class Insecta; order Diptera; family Drosophilidae; genus Drosophila; species Drosophila parthenogenetica. Next base: position 2,728,980 of record JAWNPM010000187.1, on the reverse strand, counting down.
ATAAAGTATATATATTCTTGATCAGCGTCACAAGCCGAGTCGATATAGCCATGTCCGTCTGTCCGTCTGTCTGTCTGTCTGTCTGTCTGTCTGTCTGTCTGTCCGTCTGTCTGTCTGTCCGTCTGTCTGTCCGTATGAACACACAGATTTCAGAGATGGTAAGAGCTACAAATTCGAGTTTGGTCTCAATCGACTCGATATTTAGTCAGTCAATACAAGAATCTTTTTTTATTTCGATGCCACGCCCCATTCGCCCACAATGAGCAAAAAACTGAACATACCTCGGAAAAAATAGATGTTTAAAGCGAATATCTCAGTAACTACGGCACTTAGGAACACCAATTTTGGTATGCAGGTTCCTAGAGACAGTATAATTGTTGGCGGCCACGCCCCCTTTTTCCGTAGGAAAAAAAAACTTTTTAAACTTGCATGCCGTTTCTTCTTATTGTACAGTATTGTTATTTATGATTCCTTTGAAGACAAATCATATCAAACTATCCTGAAAGTTGCATAAAAATCCAACAGTAAACAATAAAGCTACCGATTATAAATATAATATTTAAGTCAATGCGTGAGTGCGAGCACGACAGAAACATAAAAGCATATATTCGAACTCTTTTGATGCATGTGTGGCGGCAATAGTATACATACACACATATATACATATATATGTGCATAAATATAACGTCATTTTGTATGTGCATACAGACAAACATGTATGTTCGATTATAAATTGCCTTTTTTTGTTCTAACGTGTTCTAATACAAGAACTGTCTATTGTAATATCCAGATACTGATGTTGACATTATAATTGGGAATAAAAGCAGAGAGTATTATACGGTCGGGCTGGTTCGACTGTACTTTTCTTACTTGTTTTTAATTAGTTTTGCTTAAGTATAAATTTTTCACAAGCTAATGTTTGGATTTTGCAGCTCGTTTGTGTTCTTATGCTTACTTTATTAGACCCCGTACTCTTAAAAAGAGTATAGGGGTCTTTTATGTTTGTCAGAAGCCAAATGTGCGTAACAGGCAGAAGGAAGCTTTTCCGTCTGTCTTTCTGTCCGTCCGTCCTTATGGACATCTGGATCTCCGAGACTTTAAGAGCTAGAGAAACTAAATTTGTAATAAATATTCGGAAACTTTCTCGAGCAGATCAAGTTTATTTCAAATCGGTGCAACGCCCCCCACCGCCCTCGCAATAAGCAAAAAACCAAAGACACCTCGAAAAAAATTGATGTTTTCCGCGAATATCTCCGTAACTATGACACTTACGACCACCAATTTGGGTACGCAGGTTCTTAGGGACAGCATAAATAGAGTGTCATTAAAATTTTTTTGCTGCCACGCCCCCTTTTTCCACAAAAAAAAATAAAATTTTCAATTTCGATGCCGTTTTTAAGATTGTTGTCCTCATCGTACTGTGTTGTAATTTAAGATTCGTTTAAAGACAAATCATATCAAACTACCCTGAAAGTTGCATAAAAATCCAACTATAAATAAGTGAGCAATTAAGTAGCAAAGGCTCCCTTGAAGCGCATTGTCAATGCAGTCGATTGAAAGAAAAGAGATAACAATGTGTTTAAATATACATTAGCCGCAGTACTTTGCAAAGAAAGCGTGGCCCATGTAGTAGAGATGCTTGTTATTATTTTTCGCACTTGTATTTAAACACAAGACCTGCGGTTCGAATCCCGGCACAGACACAGACTCAGAAATTAAAGTTTTTTTTTGTTTTTTTTTTTTTTTTAATTTAGCACTATTATATCTTAATGAAAATAATCTGCGCCACGCCCCCCACCGCCCCCGCAATAAGCAAAAAACTAGACACACCTCGGAAAAAATGTATGTTTTCGAAACATCAATTTTTTTCGAGGAGTCTTTGGTTTTTTGCTTATTGCGGGGGCGGTAGGGGGCGTGGCACTGATTTGAAATAAACTTGATCTGCTTGCAAAAGTTACTGAATTTTTATTACAAATTTGGTGGTTCTAGCTCTTGTAGTTTAAAAGATCCAGGTGTTCATACAGACGGACGGACGGACGGATTGCTATATCGACTCGGCTGTTGATGCTGATCAAGAATATATATACTTTATGGGGTCGGATAAGCTTCCTTCTGCCTGTTACGCACATTTGGCTTCTGACAAACCTAATAGACCCCTATACTCTTTTTAAGAGTACGGGGTCTAAAAATAAAATTTTCAATTTCGATGCCGTTTTTAAGGCATTTGTCATCATCGTACAGTGTTGTAATTTAAGATTCGTTTAAAGACAAATTATATCAAACTACCCTGAAAGTTGCATAAAAATCCAACTATAAACAACTGAGTAATTAGGTAACAAAGTGTCACTTGAAGCGCATTGTCAATGCACGTGGTTGAAAGAAAAGAGATAACTGTGTGTTTATATGTACATTAGCCGCAGTAGTCTGCAAAGAGAGCGTGGTCCGGGTGGGCCACGCACTTGCTTGTAAACACAGGACCTGCTGTTCGAACCCCGGCACAGACTCAGAAATTAAATTTTTTTTTTTTTTTTTTTTTTTTTTTTTTTTTTTTTTAATTATTTAGCATTATTATATCTTAATGAAAATAATCGGAACCGTTTCATAAGAAGGGGTTGGTGCAATTAGTAGTGTTGCGGCGTGTTCTGCAAGTTGAGTTAAGTTCGCAGGTTCAATTCCCGACAGTGGAATTTACTTTTTTAAATTTCAAACAAAAATGTAAATAAAGAATTTTAACTGGTGCAACAGCCAATGGTCTGCGGTTCGAACACGGCACAGACCCAGAAATTTAATTATTTTTTTATTTTTTAAATAACTACATTATTATATATAAATGAAAATAATCTAATTTCTGCCAAATGAATGGTGTGGTGTAACTAGTAGGGTTGCAGCATGGTATGGAACTTGCGTCAGCAAGCGCGGGTTCGAATCCGATCAGTGACTGATTCAAATTTTTTTTAAAATTTAATTTTATAACTTAAATTTTAAATTACAGCCGTATTCAAATATTTATTTCGAATACAAGGAGAGTACGGGGTCTTTTACAGTCGGCGCGCTCGACTGTAGCCTTTCTTACTTGTTTTATATGTAAATGAAAATAATCGGATTGATGTCAAATGTATGGAGTGGCGCAACTAGTAGGGTTGCTGCATATTCTGGAACCTGAGTCTGACAGCGCGGGTTCGATTCGCATCAGTGACTTAATATGAAATTTTTTTTAAAATTTAATTTTAAAACTTAAATTTTAAATTACAGTCGTATTCAAATATTAATTTCGAATGCAAGGAGAGTACGGGGTCTTTTACAGTCGTCGCGCTCGACTGCAGCCTTTCTTACTTGTTTGTTTTTGTTTTATACTTGCGTGCCGATCACAGCGGTGCTGATCACGGGAGTCTCAAGTGATTAGTTATTGATTTCACACAACTTAAACCAATTCTACCCTAGCTAGCTAAACTTTGAGTCGACAGCGTCGGCGTTATTGATGACGCTTGTAACTTTGTATCCGTCCGGTGACGGCTGGATTCTTGAGAATTGCAAGCTGCTGACTTGCAGACTGCTGGGTTCTTGCCTCGGTTATTGACCGCAGCAATTGTTTTGTAATAAATTCGTTGTTAACTTATATACTTTATAGAGTCTCAAACGCCGCCTTCTACCTGGTACGCACATTTCGCTTCTGACAAACTTAATAAAAAGGCGTATGTTATGATTTTCAGTTGAAAATGGGCTGATCAAGCGTACCTATGATTTGTTGCACCCATTGCATAAACGCACACAATGTAATCAAAGTTGCCCGCTGGTTAATAAATGGCCTTATATGTGCAACTGTTATACGCCCATTTGACTGCTGCCAGCTAGGTAATAAAGCTTTTATGAACTGAAGCTGTGGAAATCGAGCTGCATCGAACAATTTACATGCATTGCATGTGTGGTTAGAAAAACAGGCAAGTGTTTTTTCAACGGCTTCTCGCAGGCATCGCTCTTTATTACCGTTACTCGTAGAGCAAAGAGTATAGAGAAGAAGGCGTTGCAGACTCCGTAAAGAATATATATAGCCATGCCCATCTATCCGCCCGTCCATCTGTATGAACAAAAGGATCTTAGAGTCTATAGTAGTCGGAAAGGAACCAGAGCTCGCAAAACGGGTAAATTTAGTAAGTTTTAATATGGAAAACTCTAGCTAGGCTAACTGAACCAAAAACGACTTGCCTATTGATGCTAATTAAGAGTGTTTACTTCATAGAGTCGAAGATGATAATTTCCGAGTAGACGGAATATATTATACTTCAAACTTTGGTTCTTCAAGAAGTACGTGGTCTATTACATTCGCGTTCTCTATACTGTTTCACTACTACGTTTTTATAATCACCGCAACAGTTCATTGGGTTTGTGCAAAGTGTGTAACAGGCAGAAGGAGGGGTGCTAGACCCAATAAAGAGTATATATTCTTGATCAGGGTCATAAGCCGAGTCTATATAGTCATGTCCGACTTTCTATCCGTATGAACACACAGATTTTAGAAATGATTTGAACGCTGGTTCCTTGAGCAGTGATGCCAATTTTTATACTCTCTGCAAGAGTATATTGTGTTTGTGCAAATGTATGTAACAGACAAAAGGAGGCGTGGCAGACCCCATAAAGTATATATATTCTTGATCAGCATCACAAGCCGAATCGATATAGCCATGTCCGTCTGTCCGTCCGTCTGTCTGTCCGTATGAACAAACAGATTTCAGAGATGTTAAGAGTTCGAGTTTTGTCTCAATCGACTCGGTATTTAGTCAGTCAATACAAGAATCTTTTTTTTTTCGATGCCACGCCCCATTCGCCCACAATGAGTAAAAAACCCGTCACACCTCGGAAAAAATCTATGTTTTCGGCGAATATCTCAGTAACTATAGCACTTAGGAATACCAATTTTGGTACACGTGTTCCTAAAGACCGCATAAATCCAATGACATCAAAAGTTTTGGGCTGCCACGCCCCCTTTTTCCGCAAGAAATAAACAAAATTTTCAAACTTGCATGCCGTTTTTAAGGCATTTGTTCTTATCGTACAGTATTGTTATTTATGATTCGTTTAAAAACGTATCATGTCAAACTCTCCTATTTATGATTCGTTTGAAGACGTATCATGTCAAACTCTCCTGAAAGTTTCATAAGAATCTGACCATAAACAAAAAAGAAATGAAGCAACAAAGATTTTATTCGAGAGCAATGAGTGCGAGAGAGACAGCGCTAGGCGTGCCGACCAATAGTATACATACACACATATGTATGTTCATACATTTAACGTCAAACGAATTTGTATCGACAAACAGACAAACATATGAATGTTCGATTACGTGTAGATTTTTTTATTCTAACGTGTTTTAATACCAGAATTATCTATTGTAATATAATATATATAATACCGATTTTAACATTATAATTAGGAATAAAAGAAGAGAGTATTATACGGTCGGGCGTGTTCGACTGTACTTTTCTTACTTGTTCTTTCTAGTTTTTTGTCACGTTGTTCACCATGTCAGGCTTTTTGTCTTCATTATAGCGGTGTAGAGTTGTCAAAGACCGTGGGCAAACGCCTGGGCAATGTTGGTCCAATCGATTGGAGCCAAAACGAATGTGGTTTTATTTACTGCTTGCGCGCTCTATTGAAGCGTTTTATATTGTTCCGTTGGGTAGCTGCTCTGTTGATATGTAGGGATTGCAACTGTATTTCAATATTTGACTCTTAGTTGGACCTGTTCATTTTAATTAAAACAGGACCATTTGTTACATATAATGAAAAGAAATATTTTAGTTTTACACTTCAAATAAATAAATTTATTCAAATTTTTTATCACTTTAACAATCTGAGGTATTGAGGCGAACACACAACAATAAGTAAGACAAAATACCATTACAAGAACACGTTGTCAACTTAACACTTCAAAGTTAACCGGCAAGGGCATTGTCAAAAAGTGCAAGATATCTTTAGACACGTACATGGTTTTTTAAAGGAACGAATTGTGAAAATGGCAAGTTCGGACAATAGATAAAAATGCTTAAGGTTAAAAAAAATTGATGAGAAGTGTTCTGGGTCAAAGATTGGAATGAGCGAAACAATTTTGAAAGCACATTGCCATTTCGACTTTAAGTAAACCCCCAGAAAGCACGTTTGACCCTAAACTCATGAAACTTTGCTATTGTTCAGAACAAGAGGCAGAACCAGTCTTGGAACCGGCCACTTCATTTGAAGGGTATAGGAACTGGAACATAAAGAGTGCACGTGTGAGAATTAAACCGGATCTAAGATTTGACTGTTCCGGGGTTGTGTTTCACAACAGTGGAAAAAAATAAAAAAAATAAATTAAAACCTCAAAGGGTCTAAATTTATAACCAAAGCTGTGATGCTGGGAGGGCGACTACAATGTGGATGAAAGCCACAGTAAAATGCATTTTAGAAGTTCCAGGGCGAAAAAGTGTTGCCTGGATGTGTGACGACGACAATTGGAAGTCCTGACCCCACGTGCAACGAAATGTGTTACTTTTTCTCTTCGCTAGCTTTTCACGTCCTTCTCACCTATAGCTTTGGTCAACTGATGCCCAGTGTTATATAGAAACTGGCAAAATAGCAGGTCACCTTAACGAGAAACTCAACCGAAATCCACTCAACTGTACGGAATGGGACACTTTTTGCCTTGCAAACACAAAAACTTGTTACATGTGCAACGCAACATTTCGTTTGAATGTTTTGATCCATCGTTCGTAGTTTGATGGTGTGTCTATTTTCTTAGCTGCTTTTATTTGCAGCTTTTAGTCAATTTTCAAATGTTACTTACTCTGCTAAATTGTTGGACATTGCCATGTGGCAGCAATGTTTGTGTTGTTCTATTTTTATACCCGTTACTCGTGAAGTACAAGGGGGTATTGTAATCGTTGGAATGTGTATAACAGGGAGAAGGAAGCGTGGCAGACGCCATAAAGTATGTATATATATTTAGACCCCGTACTCTTTCTTACTTGTTTTTATCAGCATTAATAGCCAAGTCGATATAAAACAAGTAAAACAAGTAAGTAAAGTACAGTCGAACGCGGCGGACCGTATGATACTCTCTGCTTTTATTCCCAATTATAATGTTAAAATCGGTATCCGCATATAACAATAAATAGTTCTTGTATTAGAAAACATTAAAACAAAAATAAAACTAAGCATAATCGCATGTACATGAGTTTGTATGCACATACAAATTCTTTTTTTTTTTACGGAAAAGGGGGCGTGGCTGCGTACCAAAATTGGTATTCCTAAGTTCCATAGCTACTGAGATATTTGCTTTATAAGTCTATTTTTTCCGAGGTATGTTTAGTTTTTTGCTGATTGTGGGCGAATGGGGCGTGGCATCAAAAAAAAAACCAAGTAAGAAAGGCTACAGTCGAGCGCGCCGACTGTAAAAGCCCCCGTACTCTCCTTGTATTCGAAATTAATTTTGAATGCAATATAATTTAAAATTTAAGTTTTAAAATAAAATTTAAAAAAAATTTTAAATCAAGCCACTGGTGGGATTCGAACCCGCGCTAACTGACGCAATAAACATATAAACATAGAGTTATCTCTTTTCTTTCAACAACGTGCATTAACAATGCGCTTCAAGGGACACTTTGTTACCTAATTGCTCAGTTGTTTATAGTTGGATTTTTATGCAACTTTCAGGGTAGTTTGATATGATTTGTCTTTAAACGAATCTTAAATTACAACACTGTACGATGAGGACAAATAACAGCAAAAAAATTTTAATGGCACTGCATTTATGCTGTCCCTAGGAACCTGCGAACCCAAATTGGTGGTCGTAAGTGCCATAGTTACGGAGATATTCGCGGAAAACATCAATTTTTTTCGAGGTGTCTTTGGTTTTTTGCTTATTGCGGGGACGGTAGGGGGCGTGGCACTGATCTGAAATAAACTTGATCTGCTTGCAAAAGTTACTGAATTTTTGCTACAAATTTGGTGGTTCTAGCTCTTGTTGGTTAAAAGATTCTGGTGTTCATACAGACGGACGGACGGACAGACAGACGGACAGACAGACGGACATTGCTATATCGACTCGGCTGTTGATGCTGATCAAGAATATACATACTTTATAGGGTCGGAAAAGCTTTCTTCTGCCTGTTACGCACATTTCGCTTCTGACAAACCTAATAGACCCCTATACTCTATAAATTAAATTTTTTTTTTCTTTATATGTAATTAAGCATTATTATATCTTAATGAAAATAATCGGAGCCGTCTGATAGGGAGGGCGTGGTGCAATTGGTAGTGTTGCGGCGGGTTTTTTTTTGTATTTGTTTTTAAACCAATGGTCTGCGGTGCGTACTGCAAGTTGCGTATAAGTTCGCAGGTTCAATTCCCGACGATGAAATATTATTAATATGTTTTTTTAAATTTCAAACAAAAATGTTAATCTACAATTTTAACTTATGTAACAGGGTATGGTAGCGATTTGTCGTTTGGCGTATAAATTGTAAAATTGTATAAATGTAATTTATGTACTCGTGGTTGAAAGTAAGTGAAACTCTAAAATTTAATTTATAGAGTATAGGGGTCTATTAGGTTTGTCAGAAGCGAAATGTGCGTAACAGGCAGAAGAAAGCTTTTCCGACCCTATAAAGTATGTATATTCTATATAGATCTTTGTAACTATAGCACTTAGGAACACCAATTCTGGTATGTAGGTTCCTAGAGACAACACAAATGCAACTTCATTCAAAATTTTGGTCTGCCACGCCCCCTCTTCCCACAAGAACTAAGCAAATTTTTCAAACTTACATGCCATTTTTAAAGCATTTGGTAAAATAGTACGGTATTGTAGTTCAAAATTTGTTTAAAGACAAATTATATCAAACTAACCTGAAAGTTGCATAAAAATCTAACTATAAACAACTGAGCAATTAGACAAAAAAGTAGCCCATGAAGCGCGTAATGAATGTAGTGGTGCAACTAGTAGGGCAGCATGATATGCAACTTGCGTCAGTAAGCGCGGGTTCAAATCCCATCAGTGACTGATTTAAAATTTTTTTTTAAATTTAATTTTAAAACTTAAATTTTAAATTACAGTCGTATTCAAATATTAATTTCGAGTACAAGGAGAGTACGGGGTCTTTTACAGTCGGCGCGCTCGACTGAAGCCTTTCTTACTTGTTTTTTTTTTAAATTTAGTACTATTATATCTTAATGAAAATAATCGGAGCCGTCCCACAAGGAGATGGTGGTGCAATTAGTAGTGTTGCAGCGTGTGCTGCAAGTTGACTATAAGTTCGCAGGTTCAATTGCCGACATTGAAATTTTCTAATATACTTTTTTAAATTAAAAAAAAAAAATGTAAATATACAATATTAACTGGTGCAACAGGGATGGGTTGTGGTTAGTCGTTTGTTTCTAAACCAATTGTCTGCGATTCAAACCCGGCACAGACTCAGAAATTAAATTTTTTTTTTTTTAGTGCTTCTTATATAACAACATTATTATATGTAAATGAAAATAATCGGATCTATGTCTAATGTGGGGCGTGGTGCGACTGAGGCCCGTTATGCATCTTGCGTATAAGTTCGCAGGTTCAATTCTTGACAGTGGAGTTTATAAATATACTTTTTCAAATTTCAAACAAATATGTAAATGAAGAATTTTAACTGGTGCAACAGCCAATGGTCTGCGGTTCAAACCCGGCATTAACTACATAACTACATTATTATATATAAATGAAAATAATCTAATTTCTGCCAAGTGAATGGTGTGGTGCAACTAGTAGGGCAGCATGATATGCAACTTGCGTCAGTAAGCGCGGGTTCAAATCCCATCAGTGACTGTTTTAAAATTTTTTTTAAATTTAATTTTAAAACTTAAATTTTAAATTATGTATTCAAATATTAATTTCGAATACAAGGAGAGTACGGGGTCTTTTACAGTCAGCGCACTCGACTGTAGCCTTTCTTACTTGTTTATATATTGAAACTGAGCCACGGGTATCCTAAACTAGCGAGGCGACTATAGCATTCTTTCTTAATAATTTTTTATTTTCTTATTAAGATGTTTAGGAATTTGATTGCCGATTTGAATTTTGACAGTGACACTGAATTAAGCTGCAAACATACATACATGTAACTGCTTATGCCACACTATTATTAAACCTATAAATTTAGACAAGCAAATTTAACGCCAACATGCAGAGTCTCACATACTTTTCTTTATTAATGCAGCTGCCACACAATTTTGCATATGTTCCTGCTAAGTATACCAAGTAGCTATATATCTTTTGGCTTATCCGCTGACACAGTCGATTTCACAACTGCCCCACCATCATTCCCGTTTGGTTGTCACAATATGTTGCGCATTTTACAAACACATATTAATTCCCTGTGATTTCTACGAGCTAATGTAAGCTGTAAAAGCACGTGATTTGTTTATGCTTGAAGCAATAGTGTGCTCAAGTAAAACTGACGATGTGGTTGAATAGACACGGAAAATGTAACATATTTTTGGGATGAGAACAAAGGTGTCTCTCTTGTTGTTGTTTAAGCAAAGTGCTGATTCTACATCTCGCACAAATTGATCTAATTTAATGGCATAAATTGAGAGCAATCCAGATTCAGATAATGACTGTACCTCAGTCAAAAGCATAGATACAGTCGAGCGACCCGACTGTAAAAGATTCCGTGCGCATTTTTCTATACCAATAAACAGCATGAAGAAGAAATAGAGTGATTCATATTTAACAAGAAAGAAAAGTACGCTGGACCGAATACTACTCTCCGCATTTTATTCCCGATTATTTGATTATAATATTAAAATCGACATCTAGGTATTGCAATGGATAGTATTTGAATTAAAACATCTTGACACACAACTAAATAAAACATAATAGATCATAGTTCTAATTGTCTATATGCATATACATATATGTTTGGCATTATATGTACGCACATACATATATATATATATATGTGTATGTATATATGCGGGCAGCACTGCAGCCACAAATGCAGCGTAAACGTTTGAGCATATGCTTTTATGATTTTATTTTGCTTGCTGTCATGCATAGCGCTCAAGTATAAACATTGTTGCGTATTTATTTTTTAGTCTCCGTACTCTTTAAAAAAGAGTAGAGGGCTCTATTAGGTTTGTCAGAAGCGAAATGTGCGTACCAGGCAGAGGCAGGCGTGCCGAACCCCATAAAGTATATATATATTCTTGATCAGCATCAACAGCGGAGTCGATATAGCAATGTCCGTCTGTCTGTATGAACACCTGGATCTTTCAAACTACAAGAGCTAGAGATATCAAATTTGGAATGAAAGTCCGTCTATTATGTACGCAGATCAACTTTATTTCAAATTGTTGCCACGCCCCCTACCGCCTCGCAAATTGTACTACAACTTGCAAGCTTTCGGAGCTATCGTGACCAAATTTACACAGTACGTGTATGGTATCTGTTTCGAGGAGATACTGTTTTGCACCCCCTTCGTTCGAAATCAAAATAATTGAAAACGAACCCAATAAAAGACGCGTATTCACTTATTAAATTCACTATTTTACTTTATTGCATCCACAAACTGTTCAATGCCGACGATCATATGTGTGAGCTTTCTGCTTGAAGAAGAAGAATAATATCGTAAAGCTGATCGATATATCGATGTAGGATATATCTAGTTATATCGATCTCACTTTACAGAAAACTGTTACTGTAATGTTTGATAACAGCTTTAATGTTGATTAACGTTGTTCTGCTGGGAACATCCTCCCCCCGTTGGGAGCTGAAGGCTTTCAACAGATGTGGTCTCGATCGGCAGAACAGCGACCTTGTTTACGGCTCTCCTGACCAGGCCATTGCTTGTTTGTACGATGGTGACTCGCTCAACTCCGTCGTCTCCAGGAATTGTGCTATGGACTCTCCCAAGAGACCATTTTAGTGGGGGTTGATTTTCCTCCTTTAGAAGAACCATATCGCCAGGTTGAAGATTGGGCTGTGTAGAATTCCATTTTCTTCTTTCTTGTAGTAAGGATAGATAGCTAGAGCTCCAGCTTCTCCAAAAATCCTGCTGTATCCTGCAAACATGCTGCCAACGTCTTAAGCATCCGATCTTCAAGTGGGTAACGCCAGGCTCATCTATGGTGACGTTGGATTTGCCCCACAAAAAGTGTCCAGGAGTCAATGCTTGCAAGTCACTTGGATTATCTGTAAAAGGACAAAGCGGTCTGGAATTTAAAATTGCAGAAATTTGGCATACCAAAGTGCGCAACTCATGAAAATTAAGTACGCAGTTTCCAACGACGCGGTACAAATGGTACTTGGCTGCTTTGACAGCAGCTTCCCACAACCATCCAAAGTGTGGAGAACGTGGAGGAATACAATGCCAATTGATGCCGAGCGCCAAGCATTCTCCAGCGACATGCCTTTGGTGATGATCGCTCAGAAACAGATGCCTTAGCTCAGCGAGCTCGTTTTTTGGCACCAACAAAGTTAGTTGCGTTGACTGATAAATCGTTTGAGCGAAGCGATAAAGGATGGAGTAGATAAATCCTCGACCAGCTCCAAATGGGTCGCCTTGGTAGCGAAGCAGACAAACACGCTGATGTAGCATTTTACCGGTGGCCTGTTTCTGACGTCCGATTTGAAGTAAAATGGCCAACAGAAATCTATGCCAGTGACGTGAAAAGTGGCACTTGGCTGCACTCGGTCTCTTGGCAAGGGTGCCATGACATGCTCGCGCAACTTAGGGCGTAGCCTGAAGCAGCGAATGCACTTGTTAATGACTGACACTACCGCTTTTAGTCCTCCAATGGGCCAGTACCTTTGCCGTATAGCAGCCAGCAGACTTTGCGGTCCGGAGTGAAGGAATCTGACATGATAGAATGTTGTTAAGGAAACTGTAACCGGATGATATTTCGGCAACAAAAGCGGATGCTTCGCTTCATAGTCCAGATTCGAATTTTGCAGACGGCCACCGACACGGATTAGTCCATGAGGATCTACAAAGGGCTGCAGCGATCGAAGTTGACTCTTTGTTTGAAGAGGCTTGCCGGCAAGCAAGGCCATATGCTCTTTGCCAAAATGAACCAGCTGGATGCTCTTGATGAGCAGAAGAGTACCGCTCTTTACGTCTTGTGTAGTGAGCTGTCCTTTGTTATGATTGTGCTCCTTGCGCAGGACGCCGATGAATCGAAAAACGTATGCAAAAACACGCTGAAGACGTCCAAACGAATTTTGAAATTTACAGTTTGTTGATAGATCCGATGTAGCCGAAGATAAAATCTTAATCCAGGCAGAATGAAGAGATTGCGGCAAACTTTCATCCCAATCTTAACTCTCCTTCCATATGGCCTGAAAGAATATTTTCATTTTTGTGATGATAGGAGCGATCAATCCCAAAAGGTCGTAGAACTTGGCGATTGCTGACAAAATGCTTCTTTTCGTCCCTCGTGCGCTTAGATCGATATTGGCAAAATTGAACAGCAGTTCATCTGAGTTCGGATCCCAAGCCAAACCTAATGCCTTTGCGATATCGGATCCATCGTGGAACTTCATAAGTTTCTCGTGATCTGTCTCCAATTCGTCGGTGAGGACTTCTTGCTCGTTTGAGGACCACTTGCGTATTGGGAAACCGCCTTTGAGAAGTAAAGCCTTGGTCTGCATACGAATTCGAGAGACCTCATCAACAGAGTCACCTCCTGTGATAAGGTCATCGACGTAAAAATCCCTTCGAACGATTGTAGCTGCCAATGGGAAAGAATCCTCTTCGTCGCTTGCAAGCTGATGCTGATGCCTTCTTTGAACAGCTGCTCGCACAAAGCATCTTCATCTTTTACAAATGGCATTTCTCCAGGCAGACTATCGACTTCCCAAAAACGTTTCACAATATCAGCTAAAGGCTCATCTGTGAACGAAGGCTCTGGCATTGAGCGCAAGGCAGCTAAAGCTGAATGCTTATTTGATTGGTGAGAACAGCCACCCGAAATGATCCAGCCAAGCTTAGTCTTTTGAAGGTAAGGCAAGTTGTCAGCAATGCGAATTTGCCCAACACAGATGAGATCAAAGAAAAGGCCTGCTCCAAGTAGTAGATCAATACGTTGCGATTCAAAGAACGACGGATCAGCTAGCTTGAGGTTTTTGGGTATGTTCCACCTTTCAATGTTTAAATTAAAATTCGGCTGGTAATCCGTTATTGTTCGAATTACCACTGCAGAAAACGATGCCTTGAACACCTTGTCATGTGACTGAGCAGTGACACCAGCAGTTTGATCCAACGATAGTGATGACTCCCCAATTCCGGAGATAGCAGTATTGGATCTGTGAACTATGAGCTGCAGCTGATTGGCCAATCGCGTAGTGATAAAGTTGAGTTGGGAAGCAGAATCCAACAATGAGCGGCATGGGGCAAGTTCTCCAAACCGATTCGTGGCGTAAACTATTGCTGTTGGTAACAACACATAATCTGCAGGCGTATTTTTGGTGGTTACAGAAGAGGGATTTGATGCTGTGGAAATAAGCGAGGAGGGATTTGCTGCGTGCTGAATTCCGAAACGATCTTGCTCTGCCGAACTCGGAGCATTTATGACAGAAGGGTTGGCGCCCATATACAGAAGCGAATGATGTTTATAATGGCAATGCTTGCAATGACCTGATCTACATTGCAGCAAGCCATGCCCTTTGCGAAGACAATTAAGGCAAAGATGCATGCGCTTAGCTTCTTTATGACGTGCAAGTGGCGTTAAAGCGATGAATCTTGCGCATTTTGGAAGGAAATTATCCTTTGCGTTACAAAAGTGACATGTTGCAACTTCTTCTTGTGTCGATGCAATGAGAGAGCTTCTGGACGATTTTAATGTATGCTTGCTCACCAGCGGATTGCCACTTTTGCTCACTGCCCATTCCACATTTTCCAACATTCGGCATCGCTTCTCCAGAAATTTGGCCATATCAGCCTACTTGGGTAGTTTGTCCGTGTGCAAGGATTCTTCCCACTTCTCCTGCGTGCTTTGATCCAGCTTGCGGCCGATGATGTGAATGAGCAATCCATCGGCAAGCTCAGCCGTTGATGCCATGGTAGCAATTGCTCGAAGATGAGAATTAATTCCGTCGCTCAATTCACGCAGACCAAATCCTGATCCCTTCTCCATACCTGATAAACCAAAAATAGCTCTTATGTGTGCCTGGAAATGAAGCAGTTTATTATCGAATCTTTGAATAAGAAGCTCTAACGCCATTTCATAATTGGCATTGGCGATTTTATCGTGTTTAGCGCAGCGCCTTCCAGGCAAGCGCGCAGGTGCTGGAATTTTTCAAGCTTACTAAGATCCTCATCGTTGCCGACCACTGTTTTGAACATAGCATAAAAATCCGGCCAATCTTAGGCAATTGCAGATCAGGCAAGCGCGTTCTGCGGAAGTGTGATTGAGTTGTGTTGAATTGGGGATCTGCGAGCGTTGTGGAATTTGCACAGCTAGACCGCGTCTTTCCAATTATTTCCAATCTCCGCGATATCTTTGACTTAGACTCCCAATATAGCTGGGAGAAGTCGGCTCTAGTGTCAATGGAAAGCTCAGTCAGATCTAACCTCTCCAGCTTCGATTGAGCAGATTCAAATTCAGCTTTCATGCTCTCTACGGTCTCCAGACGGACAAGTAAATCTGATTCATCAAATGAATCTATTTCATCAGCTAGAAATCCAGAGAGCGCTTTAAGTTGTCGCTTTATCCCTGTTGACTTTGCTTTCAGAAAGTCAAGATCGCTTGGGGGCAAGGGAGCGCGGCCAGCGGCACTTACTTCGATCATAGTGTCGTTCATATTTGCGAACGTTCGCTATAAGAGGTCAACGCGCACCGAATGACGCGGGACTGTACTTGCAAAAAACGTTAAGAGCCAAAGAGAAGAGAGAGACACAACAACAGACCGACTACTGTTGGTTGTGCACCGTTTGTTTGCGAGTTGTGTTGCGCCGCCTTTGCTGTACCGAAATTGTGTTTAGCACCGAATGCACTTAAACAGCTTGGATATTATTTAACCCTTTATATGGCATGAACACGTATTTTGACCCTTTTTGATTTATTGTATAGAAAAATGAAAATAAAAAATACAATTTGTTTTGTTTTTCGAAATTTCAATTTTTTTCATATATTTTTAAGGATTAAGGGTTTGTTGCACATCTGCAACAAGTGCGCTTGTGGTTAAAATTATTTCTGTATTGAAGCATATTGAAAAGTGTTTTTAAAGCTTATTTAAGCTGTTAATTATAAATATAATATTTTTTCATGAGTATAAATTAATTTATTTTAGATGAAAATTTCTGAAACAATTATTTCTTTTGTTGAAACAAAGGGCCACACCACATTTTTCGCACATTGTCTGAGAAAAATCTGTGCAATTGGGATATTTGCACCGTATTTTCTTGTCAGTCCATGATGGCCAATGGCCAACCTGATCTTGACGCACCATCTGGTTTGGAACATGTTGAGTTGGGCCTCTCTGTTTCTTTTGCTGAAGTTCATTTTCAACAGTAGAACCTCGTTTTCCAGTGTTAGATTTAGTTTCCACTTTTGTCAAAACTTCAGCAATATCAAGCCGAAACTCAGACGAACTTAAAAGTTTTGCTGATGAAGCATTTTCTTTTTGAACACATTGCTGACTGTCAAGTCAAGCAGGTGATAAAACACTCGAACTTGCCAGCGTCTACTCCTTATCAAAATTTTATACCGTCCGATTATACTATCTATTAGATCAACGCCTCCCATATATCTATTATATTGAGCAACAGCAAATGGACGATCTATATTGATGTATCATTTTTGGGCTTTATTATATCGCCGGGATGTGTCTTTGGGGCTGATTCCAGCATAATTGGATGCCTATGTGACGATTTTATTGTCCATCCAGGAGGTAACGGAAATATCCACTCCACCAAAGTCGGCGACATATTCCACCGCCGTTCCCCGTGGATTTTTCTTTAAGTTTATTGGCTCCATTATTTTATTATTTGGAATTCTGTTTTTCCGGATGGTTCCCAAAGCCAGAATTCCTTCTTCCGCCAGGTACCTTAGAAGTGGTAAGGAATTAAAATAATTGTCAAAATAAAGCCGATAGTTTTGATGCCTGGGCACGTTTCTAGCCAATCTGACGACGCCATTTGAAGCCGCACCTAGATCTGGCTCATTAGGCAATACTTTATTTTCATTACCACTATCAATTTCAAAATTGTAACAGAAGCCTGAACTATCGCTAAGCACAAATATCCTATAGCCCCATTTATGAGGCTTATTGGGATTGTACCTTTTCATGTGGTTTTTAGCCTTTGTTGAGCAAATCTGTTCATCGACACTCAAAAATTGTTCCTTGGGTACCATTTTAAAATTCTTGTTTAGCTCATCAATAATTGGCCTGATTTTAAAAAGGCGATCGCGGCATGAATGCGACAAAGGCAGAGCATTATCATTGTTGTTAAAATGTATAAAACGCCTAATTGTTTCAAATGTTTTTTGTGTCATTACATTTTGAATAGCAGACACTCCGATATTTGTAGACCAATATTGGGTAATCCTTGGAAGACGCGAAATAGACATGTACAGCACTGCTCCAACAAACTGTCGAATGTCTAATGATGTAAAAGTAATGCTTGAATTAGAATCTTTTTGGCGAACATAAAGGTTTGTTTCGCTGGCAATGTTTTCAAAAACATGTTTTGGAAAAAGATACCAAAAAAATTGTATTGGCAAGGAAAGTTCCATAAGTTCTGGAGGCATGGCGGAACTTCCAATCAGCTGAAGTTGATTTTCATTTAAATGTAAACTGCGTTGTCTCCATAAAATATTTCTTTTCATATTCATCATCATCACTGCTATTTGCATCCTTATTATCTGGATAAAAATCGCTATCCTCATCAGCTGAAATGTCCAATTCATCTTCGCTATCCACACTGTTAAAAAACCTCTCAATTTGAGAAGACGTTAACCCTTTTCGTGACATTTTTCCCGAATAAGAAGTGCTATTGCCAAAAGATACATATTTATATATTTATGTGGACCCAATAAAAAAACATAAAATACATATACATATACCAGGACAATTCCCGAGACACATTACTCCACATATTAACACATAACAACATATAAAAACTCAAAACACAATACATAACACGAAAACAAACACTGTATGTTGCATATATGCAACAAAATAAATACGGCAAAATTATACTCAAAATTGGCATTTGTTGCATATCTTCAACAAACCGATTTTTCAATTTTACTCACAATACACAACAATAAACATAAAAACTTCACAGTATACGTATATATAACATATTTGCCTCTTATATTTTAAAGTTTATCCGAAAGCTGTATTTATACTTTTAACAAAAATGTGCAAACAATTTCATGAGCGTATACCACATGCGCTACTCGAAATATTGGCGGGAAAAGTGATCATATGTTTTCCACACTCGTAGATAAGTGTGCCCAAACTTAAATATCAATAAAACGTATGTTTTAGATCTGCATCAAAAAACCACAAGAAGAAGAATAATATCGTAAAGCTGATCGATATATCGATATAGGATATATCTACTTATATCAATCTCACTTTACAGAAAACTTTTACTGTAATGTTTGATAACAGCTTTAATGTTGATTAACGTTGTTCTGCTGCGAACAGTATCATTATAACTATTCTCACCAAGTTTAGTCCAGATCGGACAATTATAGCCTATAGCTCCCATAGGACAAATCGGTCGAAAACGGGACATTTGTATGGAAAAATTCTAACTAAAAGGAGTGCGGGGTTTTTTACAGTCGGCTCGCTTTTCTTACTTGTTTCTTCGGCTTCTTATGAAACGTTCAAGATAGTGTGATATAATTAGTCTTCGAACGAATTTTAAATAACAATACTGTAGGATAAGAACAAATGGCCTTAAAACGGCATGCAAGTTTAATAAGTAAAACAAGAAAGAAAAGTACAGTCGAACACGCCCGATCGTATAATACTCTCTGCTTTTATTCCCAATTATAATGTTTAAATCGGTATTCGGATATTACTATAGATAGTTCTTGTATTAGAACACGTTAAAACAAAAAAAAGAAGCTAAGCATAATCGAACATATATGTGTTTGTCTGTATGTACATACAAATTCGTTTGACGTTAAATGTATGCACATACATATGTGTGTATGAATACTATTGGTCGGCACGACTAGCGCTGTCTGTCTCGCACTAATTTCTCTCGAATAAAATCTTTGTTGCTTAATTTCTTTCTTGTTTATGGTTGGATTTTTATGAAAATTTCAGGAGAGTTTGACATGATACGTCTTCAAACGAATCATAAATAACAACACTGTACGATAAGAATAAATGCTTTAAAAACGGCATGCAAGTTTGAAATTTTGTTTTATTTCTTGCGGAAAAAGGGGGCGTGGCAGCCCAAAACTTTTGATGTAATTGGATTTATGCGGTCTCTAGGAACAAGTGTACCAAAATTGGTATTCCTAGGTGCCACAGTTACTGAGATATTCGCCGAAAACATAGATTTTCTTCGAGGTATGTCTAGTTTTTTGCTCATTGTGAGCGAATGGGGCGTGGCATCGAAAAAAAAAGATTCTTGTATTGACTGATTAAATATCGAGTCGACAGAGACCAAATTCGAACTTGTAGCTCTTACCATCTCTGAAATCTGTGTGTTCATACGGACAGACAGACAGACGGACGGACATGGCTATATCGACTCGTCTTGTGATGCTCATCAAGAATATATATACTTTATGGGGTCTGCCACGCCTCCTTCTGCCTGTTACATACATTTGCACAAACCCAATATACTCTTGCAGAGAGTATAAAAAGTACAGTCAAACGAGCCCGAACGTATGATACTCTCTGCTTTTATTCCCAATTATAATATTAAAATCAGTATTCGGATATTACAATAGATAGTTTTGTATTAGAACACGTTACAATAAAAAAGACAATTTATAATCGAACATACATATGTTTGTCTGTAAGCACATAAAAATTCGTTTGACGTTATATGTATGCACATTCATATGTGTGTATGAATACTATTGGTCGGCACGACTAGCGCTGTCTCTCTCACACTCATTGCTCTCCAATAAAATCTTTGTTGCTTCATTTCTTGTTTGTTTATGGTCGGATTCTTATGAAACTTTCAGGAGAGTTTGAAATGATACGTCTTCAAACGAATCATAAATAAAATTACTGTACGATAAGAACAAATGCCTTTAAAACGGGATGCAAGTTTAAAAAGTTTTTTTTCTTACTGAAAAAGGGGGCGTGGCAGCCAAAAAGTTTTAATGGTAATGTATTTATGCTGTCTTTAGGAACATGCGTACCAAAATTCGTATTCCTACGTGCTGTAATTACTGAGATATTCGCCGAAAACATAGATTTTTTCCGAGGTATGCCTAGTTTTTTGCTCATTGTGAGCGAATGGGGCGTGGCATCGAAAAAAAAAATATTCTTGTATTGACTGACTAAATTTCGAGTCGATTGAGACCAAATTCGAACTTGTAGCTCTTACCATCTCTGAAATCTGTGTGTTCATACGGACAGACAGACGGACAGACAGACGGACAGACAGACAGACGGACATGGCTATATCGACTCGGCTTGTGATGCTGATCAAGAATATATATACTTTATGGGGTCTGCCACGCCTCCTTCTGCCTGTTACATACATTTTTACAAACCCAATATACTCTTGCATAGAGTATAACAAGTAAGAAAAGTACAGTCGAACACGCCCGACCGTGTAATACTCTCTGCTTTTATTCCCAATTATAATGCTTAAATCGGTATCCGGATATTACAATAGATAGTTCTTGTATTAGAACACGTTAAAACAAAAAAAAAGCTAAGCATAATCGAACATACATGTGTTTGTCTGTATGTACATACAAATTCGTTTGACGTTAAATGTATGCACATACATATGTGTGTATGAATACTATTGGTCGGCACGACTAGCGCTGTCTCTCTCGCTCTCATTGCTCTCGAATAAAGTCTTTGTTGCTTCATTTCTTTCTTGTTTATGGTCGGATTCTTATGAAACTTTCAAGAGAGTTTGACATGATACGTCTTCAAACGAATCATAAATAACAACACTATACGATAAGAATAAATGCTTTAAAAACGGCATGCAAGTTTGAAATTTTTTTTTAATTCTTGCAGAAAAAGGGGGCATGGCAGCCCAAAATTTTTGATGTCATTGCATTTATGCTATCTCTTGGAACACGTGTACCAAAATTGGTATTCCTAGGTGCCATAGTTACTGAGATATTCGCCGAAAACATAGATTTTTTTCGAGGTGTGACGGGTTTTTTACTCATTGTGGGCGAATGGGGCGTGGCATCGAAAAAAAAAAAGATTCTTGTATTGACTGACTAAATATCGAGTCGATAGAGACCAAATTCAAACTTGTAGCTCTTACCATCTCTGAAATCTGTTTGTTCATACGGACAGACAGACGGACAGACAGACAGACAGACAGACGGACAGACGGACAGACGGACATGGCTATATCGACTCGGCTTGTGATGCTGATCAAGAATATATATACTTTATGGGGTCTGCCACGCCTCCTTCTGCCTGTTACATACATTTGCACAAACCCAATATACTCTTGCAGAGAGTATAAAAATTGGCATCCTTGCTCAATGAACCAGCGTTCAAATCATTTCTAAAATCTGTGTGTTCATACGGATAGAAAGTCGGACATGACTATATAGACTATATAGGAAAGTAGCAAAATTACTATGGAGATTGAATTGACCGAAAAATTTGGCGGTATATGTTTCTTCCAAACGAATAGGGAATCTGGTATTAATTGATTGGATAATGAATCAAAATACATGTCTACTCCTAGTGAAAAAAAATTTTGATATAGGGTGGATAAAAAGGTCGCTTCCCTTGTAAATTTGACCACTCAATCTTCAAAAATTTGTATGAAAACCGAATATTAAAGTAACGCGAATTTTTTGGGTTTTTCATTTAATTAATTATTAATATTTAAGTGTTATAATTAATAACTTTATATTCATATCAATGGAAAGGTACAATTCTGAGCTATAATAAAAAATTTTAAACTTTTTGATTGTGTTTAGATTTGTAAGTTTTACCGATGCTTAAAGTTGAAAAAAAAAAAACCGAATATTAATGTGATACACTCTATATGTGTATATCAGAGACCTGCAACGAGTATAAAAATTTCGAGTATACTCAAACGCTTGATCGTTTTGCTCGAACACTTTTTCATACTCGATCGTTTGTGTGCGTACCGCGGGCCTGTTTATACTCGTTTTACTTGAGTATATACTCGAGTATTTTGCCGTTGTTCAACATGTTGCATGCAAATCACACATAAACTTTTAATAATTTGCATGAAATATTTCCAGCGGTTGTGCTATAGTAAATGTTTTGACGGCGTTGCAGAACTTGTTTAAAATAAATTTACATTGAATGATAAACGAATTTCTAGAGAATTCAAATAAGTCGCTTTCAAAACTACAATCATTGAAACCCTTTTGCAACGCTTAACAGTTAAATGTAGGCGGGCTGACATTTTGGAAATTCCTTTATTTAACCAGAATGTGATATTTGTAAATTGGGTTGTTTTTACAAGCAGGTAGTTTGACACTCTTCCGTTTGGGTTTTTCTATCTTTAACCAAGTAAGAAAAGTACAGTCGAACGAGCCCGACCGTATAATACTCTCTGCTTTAAATCCCAATTTTAATGTAACAAGAAAAAAAATTCAGCCATGGGTCCCGATATCAAACCTACTGAAAAGTGATGGTCTGCTGTCAAGTGAAGCGTAGTATAGTAAAAGTTCGCTTTAAAAAGCTAAAAGGAAGTTTAGACGTAGATCCAAGAGGAGTGGAAGAATGTTCCAAACGAAATCTTACAGAATATGGTAAAAAACATGCCACATTGTATAAAAGTTATTTTTAAAAAATTTTATCTATGTAAAAAGTATTATAAAACGATTTCGATTAATATAGCTTCAAAAGTAGCAAAAATGAGTGCATGAAAATGACTGACTTATTTCAGTTTATGATATTGAAAATGTAACTATGCATGCTTGTTACCAATTGTTTAATAGGTATACAAAAATTTGTTTGGAGTGATTTGCTTTGTATTTGTGGCTTCTGTTCATTTTTATACTCTCTGCAAGAGTATATTGGGTTTGTGCAAATGCATGTAACAGGCAGAAGGAGGCGTGGTAGACCCCATAAAGTATATATATTCTTGATCAGCGTCACAAGCCGAGTCGATATAGCCATGTCCGTCCGTCTGTCTGTCTGTCCGTATGAACACACAGATTTCAGAGATGGTAAGAGCTACAATTTCGAGTTTGGTCTCAATCGACTCGATATTTAGTCAGTCAATGCAAGAATCTTTTTTTTTTCCGATGCCACGCCCCATTCGCCCACAATGAGTAAAAACCCGTCACCCGGAAAAATCTATGTTTTCGTCGAATATCTTAGTAACTATAGCACCCAGGAATACCAATTTTGGTACACGTTTTCCTAGAGACAGCATAAATGCAATGACATCAAATGTTTTGGGCTGCCATGCCCCCTTTTTCCGCAAGAAATAAAAGAAAATTTCAAACTTGCATGCCGTTTTTAAAGCATTTATTCTTATCGTACAGTGTTGTTATTTATGATTCGTTTGAAGACGTATCATGTCAAACTCTCCGGAAAGTTTCATAAGAATCCGACCATAAACAAGAAAGAAATGAAGCAACAAAGATTTTGTTCGAGAGCAATGAGTACGAGAGAGACAGGTTCGAATCATTAACAAAACGGGCAACTGATCGCTGTGATTCGAACAGCTTTCGGACAGCCCGTTGAATTACTCTTTACCCGATCGTTTAATGAGAAGTTCGAAGTTCTTTGGTGTATATATACACTATTGCCGCCACACATGCATCGAAAGAGTTTGAATATATGCTTGTATGTTTCTGTCCCATAAAGTATATACATTCTTGATCAGCGTCACAAGCCGAGTCGGTATAGCCATGTCCGTCTGTCTGTCTGTCCGTATGACATGTTCGCTGCCACGCCCCATTCGCCCACAATGAGCAAAAAAATAGACAAAGCTCGAAAAAAAATTGATGTTTTCGGCTAATATCTCAGTAACTATGCCGTTTTAAAGGCATTTGTTCTTATCGTACAGCATTGTTATTTATGATTCCTTTGAAGACAAATCATATCAGATCATCCTGAAAGTTGCATAAAAATCCAACAATAAACAAGAGAGCTACTTATTATAAATTAATATTTAAGTCAATGCGTGAGTGCGAGCGCGACAGAAACATACAAGCATATATTCAAACTCATTTGATGCATGTGTGGCGGCAATAGTATACATACACACTTATATACATATATATGTGCATAGAAATAACGTCGAACGAATTTGTATGTGCATACAGACAAACATATGTATGTTCGATTATAAATTTTCTTTTTTGTTGTAATGTGTGCTAATACAAGAACTATTTATTGCAATATCCGGATACTGATTTTAACATATTAATTGGGAATAAAAGCAGAAAGTATTATACGGTCGGGCTCGTTCGACTGTACTTTTCTTACTTGTTTTACTTGTTTATTCGTATGCCGACCATGTTTGCCCCTTTTTGCACCTGCCGCTTCTTTCACATACTCACTCCCATACACATGTATCACTCATTGCCAGTGTCTCGGCAGACTGCGTGACGGCTGAATCGTGACTGGTGTAATCGCGAATGATTCAGCCATTTCGATGAATCTTCAGCCACATAAGACGAAACTAATATTATATTTGTGTTTCACATTGCATTTAAAATCAACATTCTAACTAGGGAAATGGAATAGTTTCTACCAAAACCTTTTAAGAATCAAACTATCAAACAAAAATAATCGGTTCCTTTTAATTAATACAACTGCAAACATACATCAACATAATCATAGCTTATGAGCTTGTGTATGAATTTGTAATTTGCGCTTCTTAACGGAAACGCTCTCATATGTTTGTATGTCTCTGTCAGATAGTCGGATTTGTATACAACTTTCATGATAGTTTGATATAATTTGTTTCCAAACGAATTTTAAATAACAATTATATACAGTAAAAATAAATTTCGGCGTCCAAGTATGAACATTTTTTGTATTTCTTGTGGAAAAAGGGGGCATAGCAGGGCAAAATTTGTCCGTCTGTCTGTCTGTCCGGCCGTCCTTATGAACACCTGGATCTCAGAGACCATAAAAGCTAGAGACACTAAATTTTTAATAAAAATTCCGTAACTTTCTCGAGCAGATCAGGTTTATTTCAAATCGGTGCCACGCACCCCACCGCCTCCGCAATAAGAAAAAAACTAGAGACACCTCGGAAAAAATTTATGTTTTCGGCGAATATCTCCGTAACTATAGCATAGAAATAAC
This sequence comes from Drosophila parthenogenetica, assembly GCA_035047505.1. Taxonomy (NCBI): domain Eukaryota; kingdom Metazoa; phylum Arthropoda; class Insecta; order Diptera; family Drosophilidae; genus Drosophila; species Drosophila parthenogenetica. The sequence continues at coordinate 2,703,533 of JAWNPM010000187.1, read as the reverse complement.
GTCGAACGAATTTGTATGTGCATACAGACAAACATATGTATATTCGATTATAAATTGTCTTTTTTGTTGTAACGTGTTCTAATACAAGAACTATCTATTGTAATATCTGGATACTGATTTTGACATTATAATTGGGAATAAAAGCAGAGAGTATTATACGGTCGGGCTCGTTCGACTGTACTTTTCTTACTTGTTTAAATACAAAAATAAGTTACACAATTGCAATTCAAAGTTAATTTCAATTACAATTAATTGCACATCTGGGTTGACGGAAAGCGATTTGGTGACTAACGCAAGCGATCGATACAACAAACGATACTAAACTGAATATGCTGCTGCGCTTACACTTGCGCAGAGCTCTCAGGCTATTTTAGTATAAGAGAAATTTCACGTTCATGACTGAAAGCTACTTATACCACGACTTCAATTGTGTTCTCTTATCTAGTTAAACTATATACTCAATGTGTTTTCTCTTAATTAACCTAACTTAATCTACGCCTGAATATACTGCCTTCAATACACTGGCAGCCTCGCCATCTTTTGAATTGGGCGCTTGAAGACGCCCACTGCGGTCCTAACGCTGGCCACCCTGACGCGACCATCTCCGCCTGGCATCGTTTCGACGACTTTCCCCATGATCCATCGCTGGGGCGGAGTGTTGTTCTCGTGGATAAGGACCAAATCACCGACCTCCACGTCTTCGCGATCCTCCGCTCATTTCGCTCGCTGCTGCAGGCTTAGGACGTTGTCCTTCGACCACGCTTGCCAAAAGCGCTGTCTGAGCGTGCACAACAGTTGCCACCTGCGAAGGCACGAAGTTCCGCTGCTTGACATTTCCTGCTCTGACCCGTGCGGCAGTGACTGATGCCCTCTGACCTCGCTTTCGGTGAGTGACGCGCTGCCAATCTGCCGCAGGAGATGGTGTATTGCTGACTTCACGGCGGCCTCCCACAGGCCTCCGAAGTGGGGCGCTCTTGGGGGGATGAATTTCCACTACATCCCGCGTTCTTTGGCTTGTATCTGAAACAGTGCACGCATTTTCGCACAATTTGAGTGCACTCACTACGAGTATTACCGAGAGCCACATGCGCTGCCTAAGTAATTCAGTCATGGTCTTAGCTCCCGCATGACAATTCTTAGTATGCAGCTCACGCAAATACAAACCCACCACCAGAGAATTCTTTGGCATCAAAATCGGGAATCTAGAATCATATTCTAAAGGCGCGTTCAGCAATCTCCCTCCTACCCGAATCAATGAGATTTGTCTTCGCACTCGTCAGACTTGTTATAAACGGAGTCAGCGACTGAAAACCAGATTGAACCATTTGACCCTTTTTCAGTTGTCATAATCCACGCTGAACCCCGATCGCTGAACCAACTCAAGTAACTTTAAGAATGCGAAATCTAACTTCTTGGGTCCAAGCACGACAGTTTGTATCTCTCTGGTTGATTTCCTGATAAATCGATACATATACGCTATGATTCTCACAATTTTCTGACATGACGAAAATCGATACACGAACTTCGATAACCAGTCAGAGCTGGTAGCCAAACAAACGATTGCAGACCTTTTATACTCAATTGTCTCAAGGTCTTCAATGTCGATTTTAAGGCCAATGTTCCTGTTCCCTGCAGAGAAATGAAGAGCATTCTATTCAAATAGAATGAACTAGTTCACGAGTGTCACACCCTCTCGAAGATAAATCTGCTTGATTTACCGATGTTGGTACATGTCGCCGAGATACATCAATGGCCATCTCTTGGATGTCTGCAACTCGATTGGCTACGAATGCTGCTAATAATGATGGAGACGTGATTATCCAATGTAGTGCGATTTCTGAATCTGTCCAGAAATTCACACTCTCAATTCGACAGTGGTTCAGCGTATGTTTTATGGAGAACCATAGTTGGGCTAACAGGTGTGCTGCACACAATTCAAGTCTGGGGATCGACTTTGTTTTCAGTGGAGCTACCTTTGCCTTTGCATTAAGGGAGGTTTCTGTTTTGTAGGCCTGAAAATCGACTCATTTTTCCAGAATTTGTTTTGGCGAAACTATTATAGATATTGAGTTTAAACTTTTTGTACTTTGTTATTCAAAGCTTAATCTTTATTTTAAAAATAGTTTTAAATCACAAAACAAAACAAGTAAGAAAGGCTACAGTCGAGCGCGCGACTGTAAAAGACCCCGTACTCTCCTTGTGTTCGAAATTAATATTTGAATACGGCTGTAATTTAAAATTTAAGTTATAAAATTAAATTGAAAAAAAAAATTTGAATCAGTCTCTGATGGGATTCGAACCCGCGCTTACTGACGCAAGTTCCATACCATGCTGCAACCCTACTAGTTACACCACACCATTCATATGGAAGAAACTTGATTATTTTCATTTACATATAATAATGTAGTTATTTGAAAAATAAAAAAATAATTAAATTTCTGGGTCTTTGCCGTGTTCGAACCGCAGACCATTGGCTGTTGCACCAGTTAAAATTCTTTATTTACATTTTTGTTTAAAATTTAAAAAAGTATATTAATAAACTCCACTGTCGGGAATTGAAATTGCGAACTTATGCGCAAGTTGCATAACACGCCGCATTCCTATCATTCGCACCACGCCCCACATTAGACAGAGATCCGATTACTTTCATTTACATATAATAATGTTATTATATAACAAGCACAAAAAAAAATTTTAATTTTTTGGAAACAAACGACTAACCGCAACCCAACCCTGTTGCACCAGTTAATATTGTATATTACACGCCGCAACACTACTAATTGCACCATCACCTTGTGAGACGTCTCCGATTATTTTCATTAAGATATAATAGTGCTAATTTAAAATTAAAAAAAAAAAAAAACTTTAATTTCTGAGTCTGTGCCGGGGTTCGAACCGCAGGTCTTGTGTTTACAAACAATTGCGTGGCCCACCCGGACCACGCTCTCTTTGCAAAGTACTGCGGCTAATGTATATATAAGCATAGTGTTATTCCTTTTCTTTCAACCACGTGCATTCACAACGCGCTTCAATTGATAATTTGTTGCCTAATTGCTCAGTTGTTTATAGTTGGATTTTTATGCAACTTTCAGGGTAGTTTAATATGATTTGTCTTTAAACAAATTTTGAATTACAATACTGTACTATATAAGCAAATGCTTTAAAAACGACATGTAAGTTTTGAAAAGTTTTTTAGTTCGTGTGGGAAAAGGGGGCGTGGCAGACCAAAATTTTTAATGACGTTGCATTTGTGCTGTTTCTAGGAACCTGCGTACCAGAATTGGTGTTCCTAAGTGCTATAGTTACGGAGATATTCGCCGAAAACATCCATTTTTTCCGAGGTGTGTCTAGTTTTTTGCTTATTGCGGGGGCGGTGGGGGGCGTGGCGCAGATTTGAAATAAACTTGATCTGCTCGCGAAAGTTACGGAATTTTTATTACAAATTTGGTGGTTCTAGCTCTTGTAGTTTAAAAGATCCAGGTGTTCATACAGACGGACGGACAGACGGACAGACGGACATTGCTATATAGACTCGGCTGTTGATGCTGATTAAGAATATATATACTTTATGGGGTCGGAAAAGCTTCCTTCTGCCTGTCACGTACACTTGGCTTCTGACAAACCTAATAGACCCCTATACTCTTTTTAAGAGTACGGGGTCTAAAAAGGGGTGGAGGGGGGCGTTCCAAATGGCGGCGCGTTAGTCGTAATATGCCTCGCTGATGGAAGTCCTCCTGTCCTGGAGCATAATCGCAAATAGACAAATGATACATTTTAAAAAAATCTTGAAAAATAAAAAAGTTATTGACAATTGAACATTGAAGTCAGATTTTTGCAATTTTTCGACTTAGTAATTTTTTTCTGTAGACAACAATTTTTAATATTTTTTTAAAATTAAGGTCTATTCTATGCACAAGACATCTGTGAACATGGCGATTGCTCAATTTTTGCTCCAGTTATCACTTCCATCAGGTCGAAAAACACTGTTTCGAGAAAAACACATTTAAAGTTTAACTTTAGTAGGAAATCGTTCGACTGCACGATTTCTATAGTGGATATCTTCCGCAATTCGAAAGAAATGGTCATAAAATGTTGTACACTTATTCTTGAAACATATATCTATCCGAAAATGCAAAAAAAAAAAAATTCGATTTTTTGAATAGTAAGTTTTCCCACCTTCTATGCAATTCCATAGGCAATTGCATGCGCCACAGCTCCTGAAGAAAAATTATTGCCCGGATGCTAATCGGACTTAACAAGCCAAGTGGGTCAAACATGCGTGCAGTAACTGACAATATGTATGTTTCGCTTGGTCGGAACTAATTTGGTAAAACTGTCATCCAAATGATACTAAAACGTATCGAACTTCGGTGTCCACCTCATGCCAATTGTTTCCGTCGAATCGGCATTATTGAAACTAAAAAGTTTAGCAGTTTCACTGTCGTCCATTAAATTCGGATGGTTCGAAAACCATTTCGTCAATTGAAACCCGCCCGATTCCAGAATTTCGGGCACTTGGGTACATATTTCTTTTAATGTAGCTAAATCGTCCGCCGCAGTGAGCATGTCATCGACATAAAAGTCATTACAAATGACTTTAGAACCAAGAACATGGGTGTCTTTATGACGCAATTCCAGTTCCTGAAGGCATCGGATGGCTGAAAACGGTGCGGATGCAGTACTATAAGTTACCGTGTTCAATCAATATATCATTAGCTCATCCGATGGGTTTTCGCGCCAAATGATTAGCTAAAACTTCGTATATGCTGACTTGACGGTACATTTTCTTTATACCTGCCGTAAGGGCATATCGGTTTAGACGAAAGCGAAGAAGAGACAACATAAGATCCCTCTGAATAGTAGGTCCCACCATGAGCAAATCATTCAGTGATTGCGACGAAGTTGTCTTACAAGACGCGTCAAATACTACTCTGAGTTTGGTGGAACCACTTTCAGGTCTCAGGACGCACTGGTGTGGAATGACGTAGTGTGATCCTGGTGGAACTTCTGAACCTATGGCGGAGTTGTGACCAAGTTCGAGATACTCTTTCATGAAACTTGTATACATTTCTTTCAATTCTCCGTCTCTGGAGATTCTACGCTCTAACGACAAAAACCGTTTTTTGGCTATCTCAAAAGACCAACCTAGAGCCTCGCCTGATAGACACGATATTAGGTGATTGAACTTTTCGATATTCGATAAAGAACGATCAGAATCTACCAAATTTTCGAAAAGGCTGATAAATTGCTTATATTCTGAATGCTGAATGCAGTCTTCGAACTTCCAAGTCCAGCGGCGAACAGCAGCAACACCAGCAGCAGCACTATATATAACACAAGAAAGAAAAGTATAGTCGAACACGCCTGACCGTATAATACTCTCTGCTTTTATTCCGAACTATAATGTTAAATTCGGTATCCGGATATCACAATAGATTGTTCTTGTATTAAAATATGTTAAAACAAATAAAAAACTAAGCATATTTGAACATACATGTGTTTGCCTGTTTGTACAAACAAATTCGTTTGACGTTAAATGTATGTACATACATATGTGTGTGTATGTATACTATTGTACCAAAACTGGTATTCCTAAGTAACTCATATGGGCGAATGGGGCGTGGCATCGGAAAAAAAAAGATTCTTGTGTTGACTGACTAAATATCGAGTCGATTGAGACCAAATTCGAGCTTGTAGCTCTTACCGTCTGCCACGCCTTCTTCTGCCTGTTACATACATTTGCACAAACCCAATATACTCTTGCAGAGAGTATAAAAATAGGAAACCGACCACGAAATTCGCGCACACACCAAACCTTGAAAAAATTTTTAAACTATTTAAACCACGACCGTAAACGAAGTCCCTGATCGGGCGCCAATGAAAAATCTCGATGATTTTTTAAATACAAAAATAATTACAATTTATTTTTACGACTATTGGACTATTGGTAGACGAAAAAGGATTTGGTGACTAACGCAAGCGATCGATACAACAAACGATACTAAACTGAATATGCTGCTGCGCTTACACTCGCTCAGAGCTCTTAGGCTAACTTAGTATAAGAGAAATTTCACGTTCATGACTGAAAGCTACTTATACTATGACTTCAACTGCGTTCTCTTATCTACTTAATCTTCAAATTCAATGTGTTTTCTCTTAATTAACCTAACTTAATCTACGCCTCAACAACTGGTGCAGCAGGGTAGAGTTACGGTTAGTCGTTTGACGTAAATCTGTAAGGTCACAGGTTCGATTCCTGCCAGACAATAAGTTCGTTTTTATAATTTTTTTACTTTCTTTCTTACTTTTTTTCACTGGCCAACGTTGTAATCGCTTTAAATAAAAGAAAGTTTTCGTTTGTTGCAACCATCAAACCCCGCGTGCACAATGGTTGCATAATGCATGGCTTTTAGTTTACATTCCAGAGCTATTGCGAAGAAGAATGCTTGACGAACTACATACTACACATTTGGGGATGACCAAAATGACTGATAAAGACATCGAGGATCTTGTCATAAACTGTGGCGCCTGTCAAATTTCGCACCCATAGCCTACGAAAATATGGAAGCATGCTAAACGTCCATTTAATAGAGTGCATGTTGACGTCGTATGCCCGTCCTTACGTAAATCCAATCGTATGTAGGAACACTTGGATCTTTTAAGTTATAAAAGCTAGAGCCACCAAATTTGTAATAAAACTTCCGTAACTTTCGCGAGCAGATCAAGTTTATTTAAAATTGGTGTTATATAACAAACAAGTAAGAAAAGTACAGTCGAACGAGCCCGACATTATAATACTCTCTGCTTTTATTCCCAATTATAATGTCAAAATCAGTATATGGATATTACAATAGATAGTTCTTGTATTAGAACACATTACAACAAAAAAGACAATTTATAATCGAATATACATATGTTTGTCTGTATGCACATACAAATTCGTTTGACGCTATATGTATGCACATACATATGTATATATGTGTGTATGTATACTATTGCCGCTACACATGCATCAAAAGAGTTCGAATATATACTTGTATGTTTCTGTCGCGCTCGCACTCATGCATTGACTTAAATATTAACTTTATAATCAGTAGCTCTGTTGTATATTGTTGGATTTTTATGCAATTTTCAGGATGATCTGATCTGATTTGTCTTCAAAGGAATCATAAATTACAATGCTGTACGATAAGAACAAATGCCTTTAAAACGGCATGCAAATTTGAAAAGTTTTTTTTTTTTCTTACGGAAAAAGGGGGGTTTGGCAGGCAAAAACTTTTAATGTCAATGCATTTGTGTTGTCTCTAGGATCCTGCGTACCATAATTGTTCCTAAGTGCCATATTTAAGGAGATATTTGACAAAAACACAGATTTTTCTGAGGTGAGTCTGGTGTTTTGCTCATTACGGGGGCGGTAAGGGGCGCTGCAGCAATTTGAAATAAACTTGATCTACGTACATCATAAACAGATTTTCATTCCAAATTTTGTTTCTAGCTCTTGTAGTTCATGCAGACGGACGGAGAGACAGACAGACAGCATCGGCTGTTGATGCTGATTAAGAATATACTTTATGGGGTCGGCCAGGTCATATTCATGCCATAAACAAACATACCAAAGTATTTTTATCTGCAGTAATTGCTACCCGTGATCACACTGTCTGCCTTTAACATTTCTAGAAACTAGAAACGAATTCAACAAATGGCCCCTAAGGATGACCTGGAGCAGGGACTTGTTGTTTGACGTCCATATTCTCAAAGGAAAGCCTGCGGAGTGCAACGCATCTTAAAGATGCTGGATGGCGTCGTGAGCGTCCTCTGGCGTACGAGCCCCTGGTAGAACATAATCAACATACATAAACTGACGTAGAATCTCCCTTGCTCTTAGGTAGGTGTTCACGACGTCTTGGGCAAACTTCAGAAGCACACGAATTGCTAAAAAAAAAAACAAGTAAGAAAAGTACAGTTGCACACGCTCGACCGTATAATACTCTCTGCTTTTGTTCCCAACTATAATGTTATAATCGGTAACGTTAAAATAAAACAAGTTAGAAAGGCTACAATTGAGCGCGCCGACTGTAAAAAACCCCGTACTCTCCTTGTATTCGAAATTAATATTTGAACACGACTGTAATTTAAAATTTAAGTTTTAAAATAAATAAATTTTAAAAAAATTTTATATCAAGACTCAGGTTCCAGAACATGCTGCAATCCTACTAGTTGCGCCACTCCATAGATTTGACATAAACCCGATTATTTTCATTTACATATAAAAAAATATATATATAAAATATAAAAAAAAAATTTTAATTTCTGAGTCTGTGCCGGGTTCGAACCGCAAACCATTGGTTTAGAAACAAACGACTAACCACAACCCAACCCTGTTGCAATAGTTAATATAGTATATTTACATTTTTTTTTTTTAAATTTAAAAAAGTATGTTAGAAAATTTCAATGTCGGGAATTGAACCTGCGAACTTATAGTCAACTTATGCAGAACACACCGCAACACTACTAACTGCACCACCACCTCCTTTTGAGACTGCTCCGATTATTTTCATTAAGATATAATAGTGCTAAATTAAACAAGTAAGAAAAGTACAGTCGAACGAGTCCGACCGTATAATACTCTCTGCTTTTATTCCCAATTAGATAGTTCTTCTATTAGAACACCTTACAACAAAAAAGACAATTTATAATCGAACATACAAATGTTTGTCTGTATGCACATACAAAATGACGTTAAATTTATGCACATATATATGTATATATAAGTGTATGTATACTATTGCCGCCACACATGCATCAAAAGAGTTAGAATATATGCTTGTATGTTTCTGTCGCGCTCGCACTCATGCATTGACTTAAATATTAACTTTATAATCGGTATCTCTGTTGTTTATTGTTGGATTTTTTTGCAACTTTCAGCATAGTTTGATATAATTTGTCTTCAAAGGAATCATAAATAACAATACTCTACGATAAGAACAAACGCCTTTAAAACGGCATGCAATTTTGAAAATTTTATTTTTTTCTTAAGACATAAGGGGGCGTGGCAGCCAAAAATTTTAAATGGCAATGCATTTATACTGTCTCTAGGAACCTGCATACCAAAATTGGGATTCCTAAGTGCCGTAGTTACTGAGATATTCGCTTTAAACATCTATTTTTCCGAGGTATGTTCTGTTTTTTGCTCATTGTGGGCAAATGGTGCGTGGCATCAAAAAAAAAAAAAAGATTCTTGTATTGACTGACAGACAGACAGACAGACGGACAGACGGACATGGCTATATCGACTCGGCTTGTGACGCTGATCAAGAATATATATACTTTATGGGGTCTGCCACGCCTCCTTCTGCCTGTTACATGCATTTGCACAAACCCAATATACTCTTGCAGAGAGTATAAAAAGAAAAAAAATTTAATTTCGGAGTCTGTGCCGGGGTTCGAACCGCAAGTGCGAAAAATAATGACAAGCATCCCTACTACCGGGACCACGCTCGCTTTTCAAACTACTGGGGCTAATGTATATATAAACATACAGTTATCTCAATTTTTTCATCCACGTGCATTGACACTGCGATTCAAGGGACACTTTGTTACCTAATTGATCAGTTGTTCAAAGTTGGATTTTTATGCAACTTTCAGGGTAGTTTGATATGATTTGTCTTTAAACGAATCTTAAATTACAACACTGTACGATGAGGAAAAATGCCTTAAAAACGGCATCAAAAATTAAATTTTTTTTTTTTTGTGAAAAAAGAGGGCGTGGCAGAAAAAAAATTTTATTGGCACTGCATTTATGCTGTCCCTAGGAACCAACGTACTCAAAGTTGTGGTCCTAAGTGCCATAGTTACGGAGATATTCGCGGAAAGCATCAATCTTTTTCGAGGTGTCTTTGGTTTTTTGCTTATTGCGGGGGCGGTAGGGGGCGTGGCACTGATTTGAAATAAACTTAAACTGCCAGCGAAAGTTACAGAATTTTTATTACAAATTTGGTGGTTCTTGCTCTTGTAGTTTAGAAGATCCAGGTGTTCATACAGACGGACGGACCGACGGACAGACGGACATTGCTATATCGACCCGGCTGTTGATGCTGATCAAGAATATATATACTTTATGGGGTCGGAAAACGTTCCTTCTGCCTGTTACGCACATTTGGCTTCTGACAAACCTAATAGACCCCTATACTCTTTTTAAGAGTACGGGGTATAATAGAAAATACATTTGTTTGTCTGTATGCACATACAAATTTGTTTGAAGTTATATGTATGCACATATACACTATGTGGGCATGTATACTTTTGGTCGGCACTGCCAGCGCTGTCTCTCTCTAATGAATTTTTTGCGTGTTTTCTTTATTGTTTATGGTCGGATTCTTATGAAACTTCATGGTAGTTTGATATAATTATTCTTCAAACAAATTTCTAATAACAATACTGTGCGATAAGAAAAAATGCCTTTAAATGGCATGCAAATTTGAAAAGTTGTTTTATTTCTTACGGAAATACTTACGATACATTTTCGTTACGTCGGCATGGAAAACACATCGGAAGAATCTCCACTTGAGAATCTACAACGTGATATCGGCTTGCTGTGTAGAGGCAGTATATAGAACGTCATTAAGGCTAACTCCATTAGTGGACGGACAAGATGTGCTGCAAGGCTTGAACCCGGCGTGAAATTTGAAGCGCTTTTTGAAGGCGGGACTCGGACCATATGACCCACTGGATATATTCTTGCAACACCACATTAGATTTGCTGCTTAAGGAAATGTTTTCTGCAAAGGGGCTTCATTCCTTAAGAACTGCACCAAGGCAATCGATCTGAAATGATGGAGCTCAATGCTCTGCGGAACATCTACCATCGCGTCTCCTTTCTGATAATATCCACCCCTTTCTCACCTTTTCTCGGTGCGAAATGTGTCCAGGCTGATCTCCTTAATATCCGATATCTTCTTCTTCTCGAATTGGACGAAGACCGAGCCATTTAGACCACTGACTTGCGCGGGGACTAGTCGAAAGGCTGGTCAAATCTGGTGAAAAGTGCGCTCGGAAATGAATGTGTCCTCCCTTCCAGAGTCGATCAGAGCCATAGCAGGATAGCTTGTACCCAAATGCTGAATTTTCACCATTGCCGTGCCTAGGAGGACTCCACAAGTCTGACCGCCAAAATAGTTCTGTACCTTCTTCTGTGCCTCATTCGGACAGGCAATTGGTGAAAGTTGGGGCATTGTCGAATGGGATGGTTGCTGGACAGTGACTGCAGCTTCGAAGCAGTGAAAATTAGTGGGTGCCGGAGGTCTTCGCACGACCGTGGGTTTATCGCGGTTTTATCAGAAAGCGATTGCTCCTCCGAAGTTCGAGTGAGCTTTGGTAGCTTTTAGCTACACCAATACACGAGCGAGTTGTCCCAGTATGCGATGCTCTCGCCGGAATATTCTAGAGCAGTTAGCGCCGCCTGAACGGTGTTTTGCAATTCTCTAAGGGCTCCTCCGGATTCAAGAGCCATAGGAACGATGCCAAAATCTACGCTAATTTGGCTTGTGACGAACAGGCGTTTTCAAGCGTTCATTTAGTTTTATGGACACGGCGGACGATTGTGTTATCGCAACGATAATGGAATCAATGGCTTCTCCGAACCGACTAGCACATCACTCATATATAGCATAGCAGTATTCGTGCTTGGTCTGACCGGTTGTTAGGTCAATCTTGCTCTCCTCGCTATCGAAAGAGAAAAGAGCTTTATAGTTTTCCGATAAGTCGTTTGAACTTCATCCCAAATAGATTTAATATAGTCCAAGCAAACTTGCCAAAATCTCATCTCTCTCTCAAATTCATCGGAAAGGGTTATGTAGTCGGACAAGCAGTTATTGGCAGTGTCTCGCAGGGGCCGGGAAGTGGATCGCATAAGCACATGGGTAGCAGATACAAGAATCTTGGGGACTGAACGTGATGTTGTAGTAGGAGATCGGTGCTCAGAAGAGGCACGTTTGGGGCCACTCGCCTTCAAAATGATAGGCCAGGATGGGCTCGAAGTGTCAAGGGTTGACGTATTGCCTTTGATGGTGAAAGGAAGAGCGGAAACCTTTGCCCTTGTCAAGGGTATGGCTGTCGGAGTAGAACGACAAGGTTTCGTTTTACGCTCGTCGTTTTATGAGCCAAGGGGCATAATTAGAAAATATTTAGTGTACAGGACACGAAAATAACGTTATTGAATAACAAGATCTGAGACCGAACTATATAGATATTTTTTTTAGACCCCGTACTCTTTAAAAAAGAGTATAGGGGTCTATTAGGTTTGTCAGAAGCCAAATGTGCGTAACAGGCAGAAGGAAGCTTTTCCGACCCCATAAAGTATATATATTCTTGATCAGCATCAACAGCCGAGTCGATATAGCAATGTCCGTCTGTCCGTCTGTCCGTCTGTCCGTCCGTCCGTATGAACACCTGGATCTCAGAGACTATAAGAGCTAGAGACACCAAATTTGTAATGAAAATTCCGTAACTTTCTCGAGCAGATCAAGTTTATTTCAAATCTGCGCCACGCCCCCCACCGCCCCCGCAATAAGCAAAAAACTAGACACACCTCGGAAAAAATTGATGTTTTCGGCGAATATCTCCGTAACTATGGCACTTAGGAACACCAATTCTGGTACGCAGGTTCCTACAAACAGCACAAATGCAACGTCATTAAAAATTTTGGTCTGCCACGCCCCCTTTTCCCACACGAACTAAAAAACTTTTCAAATCTTACATGTCGTTTTTAAAGCATTTACTAATATAGTACAGTATTGTAATTCAAAATTTGTTTAAAGACAAATCATATTAAACTACCCTGAAAGTTGCATAAAAATCCAACTATAAACAACTGAGCAATTAAACAACAAAGTAGCCCATGAAGCGCGTTGTGAATGCACGTGGTTAAAAGAAAAGAGATAACTGTATGTGTATATTTACATTAGCCGCAATAGTTTGCAAAGAGAGCGTGGTCCGGGTGGGCAACGCACTTCTTTGTAAACACAAGACCTGCGGTTCGAACCCCGGCACGGACTCAGAAATTAAATTTTTATACTCTCTGCAAGAGTATATTGGGTTTGTGCAAATGTATGTAACAGGCAGAAGGAGGCGTGGCAGACCCCATAAAGTATATATATTCTTGATCAGCGTCACAAGCCGAGTCGATATAGCCATGTCCGTCTGTCCGTCTGTCCGTCTATCTGTCTGTCTGTCTGTCCGTCTGTCTGTCCGTATGAACAAACAGATTTCGGAGATGGTAAGAGCTACAAGTTCGAATTTGGTCTCTATCGACTCGATATTTAGTCAGTCAATACAAGAATCTTTTTTTTTTTCGATGCCACGCCCTATTCGCCCACAATGAACAAAAAGCTGGACATACCTCGGAAAAAATCTATGTTTTAAGCGAATATCTCAGTAACTATGGCACCTAGGAATACCAATTTTGGTACACGTGTTCCAAGAGATGGCATAAATGCAATGACATCAAAAATTTTGGGCTGCCATGCCCCCTTTTTCTGCAAGAATTAAAAGAAAATTTCAAACTTGCATGCCGTTTTTAAAGCATTTATTCTTATCGTATAGTGTTGTTATTTATGATTCGTTTGAAGACGTATCATGTCAAACTCTCTTGAAAGTTTCATAAGAATCCGACCATAAACAAGAAAGAAATGAAGCAACAAAGACTTTATTCGAGAGCAATGAGAGCGAGAGAGACAGCGCTAGTCGTGCCGACCAATAGTATTCATACACACATATGTATGTGCATACATTTAACGTCAAACGAATTTGTATGTACATACAGACAAACACATGTATGTTCGATTATGCTTAGCTTTTTTTTGTTTTAACGTGTTCTAATACAAGAACTATCTATTGTAATATCCGGATACCGATTTAAGCATTATAATTGGGAATAAAAGCAGAGAGTATTACACGGTCGGGCGTGTTCGACTGTACTTTTCTTACTTGTTTTTTTTTTTTTTTTTTTTTTTTTAATTATTTAGCACTATTATATCTTAATGAAAATAATCGGAACCGTTTCATAAGAAGGGGTTGGTGCAATTAGTAGTGTTGCTGCGTGTTCTGCAAGTTGAGTATAAGTTCGCAGGTTCAATTCCCGACAGTGGAATTTACTTTTTTAAATTTAAACAAAAATGTAAATAAAGAATTTTAACTGGTTCAACAGCCAATGGTCTGCGGTTCGAACCCGGCGCAGACTCAGAAATAAAATTTTGTTTTTTGTGCTTCTTATATAATAATATTATTACATTTGAATGAAAATAATCAGATCTCTGTCTAATGTGGGGCGTGGTGCGACTGATAGGGTTGTGACGCGTTATGCAAGCTGCGTATATGTTCGCAGGTTTAATTCCCGACAGTGGAATTTACTTTTTTAAATTTCAAACAAAAATGTAAATAAAGAATTTTAACTGGTGCAACAGCCAATGGTCTGCGGTTCGAACCCGGCACAGACCCAGAAATTTAGTTATTTTTTTATTTTTTAAATAACTACATTATTATATGTAAATGAAAATAATCAAATTTCTGCCAAATGAATGGTGTTGTGTAACTAGTAGGGGTGCAGCATGATATGGAACTTGCGTCAGTAAGCGCGGGTTCGAATCCCATCAGTGACTGATTCAAATTTTTTTTTTCAATTTAATTTTAAAACTTAAATTTAAAATTACAGTCGTATTCAAATATTAATTTCGAATACAAGGAGAGTACGGGGTCTTTTACAGTCGGCGCGCTCGACTGTAGCCTTTCTTACTTGTTTTTTTTTTGTTAAGTGAACTGTGTTCGAAGGGATACTCGTTGGAGGATCTGAGCGGAACGTATTACCGATGAAGCGAAGTCGCTAAGGCTTAAGATACAGATGCGTTTGAATATCCAATATATTTTCCGTCGTTGAAGAAAATACTTGCGAATAGTTCGTTTCGTCCGACTGTCTGTCTGTCCGTCTGTATCAAAACCTGGATCTCAGAGACTATAAGAGCTAGAGACACCAAATTTATGATAAAAATTCCGTAACTTTCTCGAGCAAATTAAGTTTATTTCAAATTTTTGCCACGCTCACACCTCAGTAAAAATCAATGATTTTGGCGGATATCTCAGTAACTATGGCATTTAGGAACACCAATTCTGGTACGCTGGTTCTTAGAGACAAATGCAATGTCATTAAAAATTTTGGGCTGCGACATCCCCTTTTACCACAAGTAACCAAATAATTCTCAACTTTGGTACCGATTTTAAGAAATTTGTTCAAATAGTACAGCGTTGTTATTTAACATTCGTTTGGAGGCAAATCATATCAAACTATCCTAAAAATTGCATTAAAATCCTACAATTAATAAGAGAGTTTTCACGTAGCAAAAATTTCATTTTTAAAGTGCAAAATCACTGCACGCTTACAAGCGACACAAACAAAAACAAGAAAAAAAGGTTATCTTCGGCTAGCCGAAGATTAAATACCCTTGCAGACACGCATATTTTATTTTAATCACTAATTGTTCCAACAGTAGCTATATGATATAGTTGTCCGATTTGAATGAAATTTTGTGAGCATATAGGGAATGATAATAAATGCACATTGTCCGAATTTGGTTAAAATCGATCAATTGACATAGAAAATTTTCATACTAAGTATTTCAACCGATTGTTCCTATGGCAGCTATATGATATAGTAGTCCGATTTGAATCAAATTTGGTCAACACATTGGGAATGATACCAAATGCAAATTGCGTGAGTTTGGATGAAATCGCTCAATAGACATAGAAAATTTTCATACTAAGCATTTCAACCGATTGTTCCTATGGCAGCTATATGATATAGTGGTCCGATCTGGATAAAATTTGGTCAGCTGATGGAAAATAATGGTAAAGAATGCATATTGCGAGAATTTGGTTCAAATCGTTCAAGAGACACTGAAAATTTTCATACTAAGCATTTTCAGCATTTTTAACCGATTGTTCCTATGACAGCTATATGATATAGTGGTCCGATCTGGATGAAATTTGGTTTGCACGTGGGACTTAGTACTAAATGCATATAGGATGAATTTGGTGGAGCTAGCTCAAAAAAAAATTTTTTTTGATCCGATTGTTCCTATGGGAGCTATATGATATAGTGATCCGATCTGGCCGATTTTAACATATGTACTGCGTGCAGAGAGAATACACATGTGTACCAAGTTTCATCACGATAGCTTTAAAACTGAGAGACTAGTTCGCATAGAAACAGACGGACAGACGGACATGGCTATATCGACTCGGCTGTTGATGCTGATCAAGAATATATATACTTTATAGGGTCTGCCACGCCTCCTTCAATGCGTTACAAACATCGTGACAAAAACAATATACCCTCTGCAAGGGTATAAAAAAATGCTATAGTAGCCTCGCGACTTTAGGATACCCGTTACTCAGTTTCAATATGTAATTAAAAATGGGTAATGATCATAATATTAGTTCAATAGTTTAGGGGATAGCTAAGATAGCTTGGAAAACACAGAAAATTTTCACACAAATTTATGATCGGAGCATATTTTTAACAGATTGTTCTTATGGGAGCTATACGATATAGTAGTTCGATTTGAATAAACCTAGCTCAGTATGTTTATTTTATTGATAAACATATTCGGTGTCAGTTTCATTTCGATAGCTTGGTAAATACAAAAAATGTTCTTAAAAATACATCCTAAAACCGAATTTGTGACTGATCGTTCCTATGGGAGCTATACGATATAGTAGTCCGATTTGGATCAAACTTGGTCATAGATATGTACATCCTATGTGAATTTGGTTCGGATAACGTAAGTAACAAAAAAGTTTTCTATACTAAAACATGATATTTTTACAAGCTTTTACCTTTATATGAACATAGAACGCCCTAAAGTGGGCATGTCCAAAAACAAAAAACAAATTTGTACTACTTCCGCATACTATCTTTCATAAGCCGACGACGCAAAAGCCAGGCGTCAGCATTATTACAGGATGTTGTTGCAACAGACAAACGGTTCGTCGTCCGAGAATTGGCACAGAAGCAATTCTCGGAATTCTGGCAGCAGCGACGCAGACAGCATTAGCTCTGAGATATGGCAAACAGAGCTTTGCAGACAGTTTTATTCTGATTATTGACAAAAGTGGAAGCTTTTAATAAAGAAAATATACATAATTATAACCAACCGAACATAATTATTTAAAAGAATTACCAAAGGATTCCAAGCGTTTCTCCACCAAACAGGATTACACACTGGTAACTTAGACGTTCCCCGGCCTACACGGATTCCCTCCCTGGTAACTGGCGCAGCCGGTATCAGCAAAGTTTTTACTCCGGACGAACTTTTGGATTTTAAAATCTTATTTGTACTATAAGTTAAGTGAAAGAGAAGAAACATAAAATAATGAAAAAGAAGAATAAAGAGAAAGAAGTAAATACAAAATATATATATGTAAATCCACTATGATAAACAAGTAAGAAAACGAGTCGAAAACAGTCGAACTAGCGCGACCGTATAATACTCTCTGCTTTTATTCCCAATTATAATGTCAAAATCAGTATCCGGTTATTACAATAGATAGTTCTTGTATTAGATCACGTTACAACAAAAATGACAATTTATAATCGAACATACATGCGTCTATATGCTCATACAAATTCGTTTGACGTTATATTATGCACATATACACAGAGTTTCCTTTCCTGTGCGCGGTCGTGGTCGAAGTCGCTCCTGTGATTACGACAATATTTACGCTTGCCACCACCCTGGAAATTACAGATCGGGTCAGTCTCAGGTCCCTCTGCGACAACACATACCTGCGTGGGCAATAGCGCGAGCTGGTGGACGCCTGTGGGTATATCTTCTCGCTTGTCCAAACGTCCAAGAGTCCGGCCCCGAGGCGGGGAGAGGGTGAGTTGCCATCTTCTTGGTGTCTCTGCAGGCTTATTTATTTTTGTCTGGAAGCAAAAATAACTTGCGCCAATTTTTTGCGAGGGTTTTTCTACTTCTTCGAGCTGCAAGTCACCTGCGCATCTAGTGTTGGCTAACAGGCAGCTAACGATCAGCTGCAATCAGCTGCGCACTCAGTCCTAGGCAACACAGTGTATTTAACATTTTGTTAATTTTGCTGCACTGTGACTTTTTCTGGGGCATACTTCTGGTCGTCCAGGAATTAGTTGCCTATTTTTAGGATGTGCCCTATTAAACTTGACCGCGGATAGTCATGGAGGAAGAGGAACGGCGGGCTTTTGGCAAAAGCTCAGCACTTCAACGGACGCCACCTACACCGCTGTCGGCGCCACCGAGTTTCCCAATATTTGCGGAGAAGTCCGAGGAAGCATGGCCAACCTCAGTCAAATGCGGGTTGCACCAAATAGGTGCCCTCCTTGATGGCCTTTCTAACTGGTTCAACAACCAGCGCTACATCACGACGTTGCGTCGTGACGAGATCACGCGACTAGCAAGCCTCCAAAAGCTAGCTTTTAAGCTATGCTGCGCAGAAGTAGCCAGCACAGCGGCACAAACTACGCCGACTATAGGCAGTACCATCGCTGGCGCACCAAGTGGTCACCAAAGACCGATTAATAAAGCTGCTGCTATGGAAGGGAAACGCGTCGATCATACCCCTAAGCGACAAAGAGATCCAGCGTGGGGTCAGTGGAAAACGCCGCCCAAAAAAAACTAGAGGCCATGCTCAAAACCCTGCGGCTCGTGTAGAAAGCACCAAGGAGCTATCAGCGGTTGAAGCAACAACTCAACAGCCGTCTCCTAGCTCAAACGATAGATGGACTAGAGTAAGTGGGCGCCAAAGAAATCGAGCGGGCCCCCGCGCCGACGCTATAGCAATTTCAGGAGCAGGCCAATGTAGCTACTCAAATATTTTAAAAATTGTCAAGAGTGACCCATCACTGAAGTACATGAGCAATGACGTCCACAGCATCAGGAAGGCCGCAAATGGTGACTGTTGCTCCGACTGGACAAAAAACCAGATCACAACTTAGACAAACTCAGAGACGCAGTGAGCAAAGCCCTGGGCAACCGCGCTACCGTTAAGAAGCTGACAGAGACAGCCCAAGTTGAGATTCGCGACCTTGACGAACTAGTCAACAAAGAGGAGATAATTGACACAGTCAAGCTAGCCCTGGAAGACAACACACTCAGCAGTGACGTAGTGAGGTCTCTTCGCTCCCTTAGAAACGGCCAGCAAGTAGCCACGCTTTCCCTGCCTTTACCTAAGGCCAGATCTCTGGTCGATCTTCGCAAGTTGCGAATCGGCTGGGTAGTCTGTCCCATCCGGCCCATTCTCCAGCCAGTACGATGCTTCAGGTGCCACGAGTTTGGCCACATCGCAACGAAATGCCCAAGCGAGATTGACCTGAAGGACGCTTGCTTCAGATGCAGCGAAAAAGGGCACACCGCCAAAACATGTAGCAAGCCACCCAAATGTAGTATCTGCACACGGGCAAATAAGAATTCGACGGACGGTGGGTAGCTTCAAATGCCCTGCTTACCGCGAAGCCATAAACAAATTGAAATGGTAAGGTTGATCCAGATCAACCTTTTTCACTGCATTGCTGCTCAATGCCTTTTGGATCAGTCGATAAGCGAACCCCACCACCGTGAGTCCTGCTGCCCGAGGACCTGGGTCTCCGACACCAGCGGCAACGCCGCGCTGTGGTCATGTGCAGCTACGCCAACTGGTCTATGAGATGCAAAATCGTTTAATGGGTTCGTCCGCGCAAACTCGGGCGACATATGGATCTACAGCTGCTACCTGGCTCCAAGCCTGGATCTTCACGCGTTCATATCCATCCTCGAGAAGCTTGCCATTGACGCATATGGCAGGAGCAGGTTGATAATAGGAGGGGACTTTAATGCGTGGGCCATTGAGTGGGGCAGTCGGTCGACTAACGCGAGATGCCGTATCCTACTGGAAATTTTTGCGTTGTTGGACATCGTGCTGCTGAACACTGGTTCGCAGTACACATTCAGCAGAGGGGGCATAGGGTCTGTGGTCGACCTCACCTTTGCAAGCCAAGCGATCTCCATTGGGGCATCATGGGAAATAAGCGACGCATACAACGCAAGCGATCAAGTCGCGATCCTGGCCACCTTCCCGATCACCGTGCGTTTACCTGCAAACAGCTTGCCCAACATTAATGCATACCGCGCTGGCGGAATGAACAGGGATTCGTTTGCTGCGGCACTCCACATCTCGCAGCACTCTCCGGAAGACTGCGTCGACACCAGAGCTGCTCTAATTACAGAGGACTTGACTCGTGCTTGCGACAGCAGCATGGCAAAAAGAATCCTGTATAGACATCACCACACACCTACCTTCTGGTGGAATGATGATATCGCTAACGCTCGAACAACATGCCTGCAAGCGAGGAGACGCTACCAGCGTGCACGAGGTACACAAAACTTCACGACCAGACAGGTCGAGTACCGAACAGCTAGATGGGCATTCAAACAAAAAATCCGAGCCAGCAAGAAGGAATGCTTTCTCCGCCTATGCGACACAGCTGAATATGACCCATAGGGCAAAGCATATAAAACGGTGGTCAACACCATTGGGGCTAACAGGCGCCTTGCACCAACAAACAAGAACGAGCTCAAAAGCATCGTCGAATCATTGTTCCCATCTAACCCTTCTCCCCTAGATCCGGAACTAACGCACAGCAGCATATCCAGCCCGATTCGATTCCAAGAAATCTCTGCTGACGAAGTCCTCTCGGTAGCCAGAGATATTAAGGTAAACAAAGCTCCTGGCCCGGACGGCATCCCAAACCGTGCGGTAAAACTGGCACTCTCGCTGCACCCTGCGGCATTTGCGCAAGTGTTCAACGCGTGTCTTCTAGCGAAAACGTTCCCAAAAATCTGGAAGCAGCAGTTCCTGGTACTTTTACCGAAACCCGGAAAGCCGCTGAGTGACCCACGGATTCAGAGTTCCGACGTACCTAGTCGAAACCATCAAAAGCTACTTCCGGGATAGAGCTATCCAGTACCCCACCACTGACGGAATAAAATCCCACACCGACATCGCGGGCGTCCCTCAGGGATCCGTTCTTGGACCCCTGCTCTGGAACGCAATGTATGACGGAGTTTTGCGTCTGGCCCTTCCTGCCGGCGCCCAAATAGTGGGTTTCGCTGATGATGTTGCCATCACGGTTACGGCCAAAGAGTTACACGCTGCCGAGAATACCTGCAACGCTTGCACCGACGTTCAACGTTGGCTATCCCTGGCTGGCCTGACGCTCGCCGTACACAAGACGGAGACGGTCCTTATTAGCAGCCGAAAAAAGGTAGAGACTGCAGTGGGCAACTCTACAATGAGGTCTAATCGCCCGATAAAGTACCCTGGTGTAATGATCGACACAAGTTTGTCCTTCAGGGAACACCTGGTCGAAGGCCATGAGTGTACCGAGCTACACCCCCGGAATCCGCTCAACGTACAGGCTCAACGCTATTAGAGTGTGCTGTGCATTCCGCACTATATCAGATGACGCTGCGTTGGTCCTTGCTGGAATGATCCCGCTAGAGGATCTGTTAAGCGAATCCTCATCTATTTTCAGGTCCATGAAGCAGCACCCAGACGACAGACTTTCACTAAGCCGAATACCCGCAGACGCCAGAAGGATTTCTATCGAGCGGTGGCAAACCCGCTGGGACAGCTCCCCTAAAGGACGCTGGACCTATGGGCTCATCTCTAACCTGGCTACCTCGCCTAACCGCAGGCATGGGGAGGTGAATTTCCACTTGACCCAAATCCTCTCTGGTCATGAATGCTTTAGGAGCTACCTAAAAAGATTTGGCCACGATACTACAGACGTTTGCCCATCATGCGGCACTGGAGTCATGGAAGACGTACACCATGTGCTATTCCAGTGCAAGAGATTTGCATATTTGCGAGCGAGGCTAGAGTGCGCTGTTGGCACTCCCGTTACAGTGTCTAATCTGCTCGACACAATGCTGGTTTCCCCACCGAACTGGGAAGCAGTGTGCTTCTTTTCAGCAGATATGATGACTGCGATGAGAAGGGAGGAACGAGCGAGATATTGTCCCTCATATACGCTATAGGTAGCGCCAAAGTGCCTGCGAAGCATTGCCTAGCGGTCGTACCGCGGGAAACTAGTGCTGCCTCTAGCATACCTACTAAGCTGTATATATATAATTATTGTAGTATTGATTTAAATAAAACACAAGTAAGAAAGGCTACCCCGTACTCTCCTTGTATTCGAAATTAATATTTGAATACGGCTGTAATTTAAAATTTAAGTTTTAAAATTAAGTTAAAAACAAGTAAGAAAGGCTACAGTCGAGCGCGCCGACTGTAAAAGACCCCGTACTCTCCTTGTATTCGAAATTAATATTTGAATACGACTGTAATTTCAAATTTAAGTTTTAAAATGAAATTGAAATAAAAAAAATTTGAATCAGTCACTGATGGGATTCGAATCCGTGCTTACTGACGCAAGTTCCATTCCAACCCAACTAGTTACACCACACCATTCATTTGGCAGAATTTTGATTATTTTCATTTATATATAAGAAAAGTACAGTCGAACGAGCCCGACCGTATAATACTCTCTGCTTTTATTCCCAATTATAATAGATAGTTTTTATATTAGAACACATTACAACAAAAAAGACAATTTATAATCGAACATACATGTGTTTGTCTGTATGCACGTACAAATTCGCTTGACGTTATATGTATGCACATATTTGTGTATATATGTGCCACCACACATGCATTAAAAGAGTTCGCATATATGCTTGTATGTTTCTGTCGCGCCCGCACTTATGCATTGACTTTAATATTAACTTTATAATCGGTAGCTCTGTTGTTTATTGTTGGATTTTTTTTGCAACTTTCAGGATAGCTTGATATAATTTGTCTTCAAAGGAATCATAAATAACAATAGTGTACGATAAGAACAAATGCCTCTAAAACGGCATGCAAGTTTAAAAAAAGTATTTTTTTTCCTACGGAAAAAGGGGGCGTGGCAGCCAAAAATTTTAAATGGTAATGTCTTTATGCTGTTTTTAGAAAAATGCGTACCAAAATTGGTATTCCTAAGTGCCGCAGTTACTGAGATATTCGCTTTAAGCATCTATTTTTTTCAAGGTATGTCTAGTTTTTGTCTCATTGTGGGCAAATGGGCCGTGGCATTAAAAAAAAAAAAGATTCTTGTATTGACTGACTAAAAACCGAGTCGATAGAGACCAAACTCGAATTTACAGCTCTTACCATCTCTGAAATCTGTTTGTTCATACGGACGGACAGACAGACAGACAGACGGACAGACAGACAGACAGACGGACATGGCTATATCGACTCGGCTTGTGATGCTGATCAAGAATATATATACTTTATGGGGTCTGCCACGCCTCCTTCTGCCTGTTACATACATTTGCACAAACCCAATATACTCTTGCAGAGAGTATAAAAATGTGTGCATTTATACTATTGCCACACATGCATCAAAAGAGTTCGAATATATGCTTGTATGTTTCTGTCGCGCTCGCACTCATGCATTGACTTAAATATGAACTTTATAATCGGTAGCTCTGTTGTTTATTGTTGGATTTTTATGTAACTTTCAGGATGATCTGATATGATTTGTCTTGAAAGGAATCATAAACAAGTAAGAAAGGCTACAGTCGAGCGCCGACTGTAAAAGACCCCGTACTCTCCTTGTATTCGAAATTAATATTTGAATACGGTTGTAATTTAAAATTTAAGTTTTAAAATTAAATTAAAAAAAAAAAATTTGAATCAGTCACTGATGGGATTCGAACCCGCGCTTACTGACGCAAGTTCCACATCAAGCTGCACCCCTACTAGTTACACAACACCATTCATTTGGCAGAAATTTGATTATTTTCATTTACATATAATAATTTAGTTATTTAAAAAATAAAAGAAATAACTAAATTTCTGGGTCTGTGCCGGGTTCGAACCGCAGAACATTGGCTGTTGCACCAGTTAAAATTCTTTATTTACATTTTTGTTTGAAATTTAAAAAAGTAAATTTCACTGTCGGGAATTGAACCTGCGAACATATACGCAGCTTGCATAACGCGTCACAACCCTATCAGTCGCACCACGCCCCACATTAGACAGAGATCCGATTATTTTCATTTACATGCAATAATGTTATTATATAAGAAGCACAAAAAACAAAATTTTATTTCTGAGTCTGCGCCGGGTTCGAACCGCAGACCATTGGCTGTTGCACCAGTTAAAATTCTTTATTTACATGTTTGTTTAAATTTAAAAAAGTAAATTCCACTGTCGGGAATTGAACCTGCGAACTTATACTCAACTTGCAGAACACGCCGCAACACTACTAATTGCACCAACCCCTTCTTATGAAACGGTTCCGATTATTTTCATTAAGATATAATAATGCTAAATAATTAAAAAAAAAAAAAAAAAAAAAAAAAATTAATTTCTGAGTCTGTGCCGGGGTTCGAACAGCAGGTCCTGTGTTTACAAGCAAGTGCGTGGCCCACCCGAACCACGCTCTCTTTGCAGACTACTGCGGCTAATGTACATATAAACACACAGTTATCTCTTTTCTTTCAACCACGTGCATTGACAATGCGCTTCAAGTGACACTTTGTTACCTAATTACTCAGTTGTTTATAGTTGGATTTTTATGCAACTTTCAGGGTAGTTTGATATAATTTGTCTTTAAACGAATCTTAAATTACAACACTGTACGATGATGACAAATGCCTTAAAAACGGCATCGAAATTGAAAATTTTATTTTTTTTCTTGTGGAAAAAGGGGGCGTGGCAGCAAAAAAATTTTAATGGCATTGCCTTTATGCTGTCCCTAGGAACCTGCGTACCCAAATTGGTGGTCGTAAGTGCCATAGTTACGGAGATATTCGCGGAAAACATCAATTTTTTTCGAGGTGTCTTTGGTTTTTTGCTTATTGTGGGGGCGGTAGGGGGCGTGGCACTGATTTGAAAGAAACTTGATCTGCTCGCGAAAGTTACTGAATTTTTATTACAAATTTGGTCGTTCTAGCTCTTGTAGTTTAAAAGATCCAGGTGTTCATACAGACGGACGGACAGACGGACAGACGGACATGGCTATATCGACTCGGCTGTTGATGCTGATCAAGAATATATATACTTTATGGGGTCGGAAAAGCTTCCTTCTGCCTGTTACGCACATTTGGCTTCTGACAAACCTAATAGACCCCTATACTCTTTTTAAGAGTACGGGGTCTAAAAACAATGCTATAGGATAAGAACAAATGCCTTTAAAACGGCATGGAAATTTGAAAAGTTTTTTTTTTCTTACGGAAAAAGGGGGCGTGGCAGGCAAAAATTTTTAATGTCAATGCATTTGTGTTGTCTCTAGGAACATTTATATTGGAATTCCTAAGTGCCATAGTTACTGAGATATTAGCCGAAAACATCAATTTTTTTCGAGGTGTCTTTGGTTTTTTGCTTATTGCGGGGGCGGTAGGGGGCGTGGCACTGATTTGAAATAAACTTGATCTGCTTGCAAAAGTTACTGAATTTTTGTTACAAATTTGGTGGTTCTAGCTCTTGTTGGTTAAAAGATTCAGGTGTTCATACAAACTAATACTAGGAGCGAACTTTTGACCGATTGTCTCTATGGGAGCTATACGATATAGTAGTCCGATTTGGATCAAACTTAATCAGAATATGTATGCTATAGATATGAACATCCCATGTGAATTTGGTTCGGATAACGTAACTAACAAAAAAATTTTCTATACTAAAACATGCTGTTTTTAGCTGATTTTACCTTTATATGAACAAGCCCTAAAGTGGGCGTGTCCAAAACAAAAACAAGCTTGTACTGCTTGCAAATTGTATCTTTCATTTGCGACCTCTCGGGTCTTTCTAGCTTTTATAGTTGCTGAGATCCTTTTCTTCATACAGACGGACAGACGGACGGACGGACGGACGGACAGACGGACGTTACTCTACGAGTAACGGGTATAAAAAAAACAAGTAAGAAAAGTACAGTCGAACGCGCCCGACCGTATAATACTCTCTGCTTCTATTCCCAATTATAATGTTAAAATCAGTATCCGGATATTATCCGGACGGACGGACAGACAGACGGACATTGCTATATCGACTCGGCTGTTGATGTTGATCAAGAAAATATATACTTTATAGCGTTGGAAAAGCTTCCTTCTGCCTGTTACGCACATTTGGCTTCTGACAAACCTAATAGACCCCTATACTCTTTTTAAGAGTACGGGGTCTAAAAAGAAACAAGAAAGAAAAGTACAGTCGAACACGCCCGACCGTATAATACTCTCTGCTTTTATTCCCAATTATAATGCTTAAATCGGTATCCGGATATTACAATAGATAGTTCTTGTATTAGAACAACAAAAAAAATAATTTATAATCGAACATACATATGTTTGTCTGTATGCACATACAAATTCGTTTGACGTTATATGTATGCACATGTACATATATGTATATTTGTGTATGTATACTATTGCCGCCACACATGCATCAAAAGAGTTCGAGTATATGCTTGTATGTTTCTGTCGCGCTCGCACTCATGCATTGACTTAAATATTAACTTTATAATCGGTGGCTCTGTTGTTTATTTTTGGATTTTTATGCAACTTTCAGGATAGTTTGATCTGATTTGTCTTCAAAGGAATCATAAATAACAATACTGTACAATGAGAAGAAACGGCATGCAAGTTTTTTTTTCCTACGAAAAAAGGGGGCGTGGCCGCCAAAAATTTTAAATGGCAATGCATTTATACTGTCTCTAGGAACCTGCATACCAAAATTGGTGTTCCTAAGTGCCGTAGTTACTGAGATATTCGCTTTAAACATCTATTTTTTCCGAGGTATGTTCAGTTTTTTGCTCATTGTGGGCAAATGGGGCGTGGCATCAAAAAAAAAAAATATTCTTGTATTGACTGACTAAATATCGAGTCGATTGAGACCAAACTCGAATTTGTAGCTCTTACCATCTCTGAAATCTGTGTGTTCATACGGACAGACAGACGGACAGACAGACGGACAGACAGACAGACAGACAGACAGACAGACAGACAGACAGACGGACAGACGGACATGGCTATATCGACTCGGCTTGTGATGCTGATCAAGAATATATATATTTTATGAGGTCTGCCACGCCTCCTTCTGCCTGTTACATACATTTGCATCTGTCTGTCTGTCCGTATGAACATACAGATTTCAGAGATGGTAAGAGCTACAAGTTCGAAGGTCTCAATCGACTCGATATTTGGTCAGTCAATACAAGAATATTTTTTTTTTCGATGCCACGCCCCATTCGCCCACAATGAGCAAAAAACTAGACATACCTCGGAAAAATCTATGTTTTCGGCGAATATCTCAGTAACTACAGCACTTAGGAATACGAATTTTGGTACGCATGTTCCTAAGGACAGCTAAAATACATTTCTATTTAAAATTTTTGGCTGCCACGCCCCTTTTTTCCGTAAGAAAAAAAAAACTTTTCAAATTTGCATGCCGTTTTAAAGGCATTTGCTCTTATCGTACAGTTTTGTTATTTATGTTTCTTTTGAAGACAAATTATATCAACCTCTCCTGAAAGTTGCATAAAAATCCAACAATAAACAACAGAGCTACCGATTATAAAGTAAATATTTAAGTCAATGCATGAGTGCGAGCGCGACAGAAACATACAAGCATATATTTGAACTCTTTTGATGCATATGTGGCGTCAACAGTATACATACACACAGATAAACATATGTATGTGCATACATATAAACGAATTTGTATGTGCGTACAGACAGATGTATGTTCGATTATAAATTGTCTTTTTTGTTGTAACATGATCTAATGCAAAAAGTATCTATTGTAATATCTGGATACTGATTTTAACATTATAATTGGGAATAAAAGCAGAGAGTATTGTACGGTCGGGCTCGTTCGATTGTACTTTCCTTACTTGTTATAAATATCTTTTCGGAACCCTAGATCAGGAAGACAAAGAAGAATTACAATCAAAAATAGATAACCAGCAACTTGGTTAAAAACAACTACTAATGAAATTTTAATCATTTCCCATGTTCCACGTGAAATTATAAATACCGCACGATTTCACATTATTCCTTACCCTGACGAAAATAAAAACATTTTAACCGAAATTATACATGACACTTACTACTTACAAAATAATAAAGCATTCACATCAACAAATAAAGATTTAGTTATGAACAAATGTATCACTGGAATATTAAATCAGGAAAAAACAGAATGTAGATATTCAAAAACCCATAAGAACTATGAAATTAAGTATGTAGAACCAAATATTATGCTAACATGGAACTTACCTAAAACTGTACTAAATCAAAATTGTATAAATAGAGAAATAATTATTGAAGGAAATTATAATATGATAAAAGCCCTAAATTGTTCAATTCAATTAGATGAAATCTTAATAACCAATACTATGTTAGATTACACACAAACAGTTTACGTAAATAATAATGTAACCATTGTCATATGTCCAAACTAAAGAAATTATCAAGAAACAAACTTGTATAACACATTCCAAATTGTTACTATAACAACTTTAATAATTATTTTAATTTCACTAATATTGTACATTATCTTTAAATATAAAAATATTCCACGTAAACTTATAATAAATTGTAAGAACAGAAATGAATCAACCCCAAACATACAACCAAATATGCAAAATGATACAGAATTAAATCAAAACGAAAATGAAATCGAAGAAATTGTAATAGACCCAACACTTTAACCAAAATTATCCGCCTGAGGACAGGCTCATTTCTTAAGGATGGGGGGATATGTAGACACATAAATATGTACCCATACACTACGCATAAGCTCACACTTATCATCTATGTTACACATTCCTCTCTCACAGATTTAAAGTAAACATTATAAAATAATCAAATGGTGACAATAACAATTCTGGCTTCCCACGAACTTATCAAATATCATAAACAATTCCCCAGAATCGCTTTCCCACCATTGGGGTTGAAACTGCTGACGTTTCACAAATCCTGGCCGACAGAACTCACTTAAATCTCAATCTCTTCAAGATCGAGATCCCCTTTATTTACATAAGACCCAAAAGCTCCACAAGTCTAAAGTCCAATTAATAAAAGCTCAAAGCCGAGGTTTGCTAAACGTCTCCAGAACATAGCATAAGTTGGTTAAGATTTTTATCTGTACTCCGTAGTATCGTGTTGTGAAATAAAATTATATTTTTAGACCCCGTACTCTTAACAAGTAAGAAAAGTACAGTCGAACGCGCCCGACCGTATAATACTCTCTGCTTCTATTCCCAATTATAATGTTTAAATCAGTAACCGGATATTACAATAGATAGTTCTTGTATTAGAACAAGTTACAACAAAAAAGACAATTTATAATCGAACATACATATGTTTGTGTTTATGCACATACAAATTCGTTTGATGTTATATGTATGCACATATATATGTATATATGTGTGTATGTATACTATTGCCGCCACACATGCATCAAAATAGTTCGAGTATATGCTTGTATGCTTCTGTCGCGCTCGCACTCATGCATTGACCTAAATATTAACTTTATAATCGGTAGCTCTGTTGTTTGTTGTTGGATTTTTATGCAACTTTCAGCATAGTTTGATATTATTTTTCTTCAAAGGAATCATAAATAACAATACTCTACGATAACAACAAATGCCTTTAAAACGGCATGCAAGTTTAAAAAGTTTTTTTTTCTTACGGAAAAAGGGGGCGTGGCAGTCAAAAATTTTAAGTGGCAATGTATTTATGCTGTCTTTAGAAAAATGCGTACCAAAATTGGTATTCCTAAGTGCCGTAGTTACTGAGATATTCGCTTTAAACATCTATTTTTTTCGAGGTGTGCCCAGTTTTTTGCTCATTGTGGGCGAATGGGGCGTGGCATCAAAAAAAAAAGATTCTTGTATTGACTGACTAAATATCGAGTCGATAGAGACCAAACTCGAATTTGTAGTTCTTACCATCTCTGAAATCTGTTTGTTCATACGGACGGACAGACGGACGGACAGACGGTCAGACGGACATGGCTATATCGACTCAGCTTGTGATGCTGATCAAGAATATATATACTTTATGGGGTCTGCCACGCCTCCTTCTGCCTGTTACATACATTTGCACAAACCCAATATACTCTTGCAGAGAGTATAAAAATAGTATAGGGGTCTATTAGGTTTGTCAGAAGTCAAATGTGCGTAACAGGCAGAAGGAAGCTTTTCCGACCCCATAAAGTATATGTATTCTTGATCAGCATCGATAGCCGAGTCAACATAGCCATGTCCGTCTATCCGTCCGTCTGTATGAACAAAAGCTAGAGCCACCAAATTTGTAATAAAAATTCAGTAACTTTCGCGAGCAGATCAAGTTTATTTCAAATCGGTGCAACGCCCCCCACCGCCCTCGCAATAAGCAAAAAACCAAAGACACCTCGAAAAAAATTGATGTTTTCCGCGAATATCTCCGTAACTATGGCACTTACGACCACCAATTTGGGTACGCAGGTTCCCAGGGACAGCATAAATGCAGTGCCATTAAAATTTTTTTGCTGCCACGCCACCTTTTTCCAAAAAAAAAAAAAAAAAATTTTCAATTTCGATGCCGTTTTTAAGGCATTTATCCTCATCGTACAGTGTTGTAATTTAAGGTTCGTTTAAAGACAAATCATATCAAACTACGCTGAAAATTGCATAAAAATCCAACTATAAACAACTGAGCAATTAGGTAACAAAGTGCCCCTTAAGGCGCATTATCAATGCACGGGGTTGAAAGAAAAGAGATAACTGTATGTTTATATATACATTAGCCGCAGTAGTTTGCAAAGAGAGCGTGGCACTTGTTTGTAAACGCAAGAACTGCGGTTCGAACCCCGGCACAGACTCAGAAATTAAAGTTTTGTTTTTGTTTTTTTTTTTTTTGTTTTTTATACTCTCTGCAAGAGTATATTGGGTTTGTGCAAATGTATGTAACAGGCAGAAGGAGGCGTGGCAGACCCCATAAAGTAAATATATTCTTGATCAGCATCACAAGCCGAGCCGATATCTCAGTAACTACGGTACTTAGGAATCCCAATTTTGGTATGCAGGTTCCTAGAGACAGTATAAATGCATTGCCATTTAAAATTTTTGTCTGCCACGCCCCCTTATGTCTTAAGAAAAAAATAAAATTTTTAAAATTGCATGCCGTTTTAAAGGCGTTTGTTCTTATCGTAGAGTATTGTTATTTATGATTCCTTTGACGACAAATTATATCAAACTATGCTGAAAGTTGCAAAAAAATCCAACAATAAACAACAGAGATACCGATTATAAAGTTAATATTTAAGTCAATGCATGAATGCGAGCGCGACAGAAACATACAAGCATATATTCGAACTCTTTTGTGCATGTGTGGCGGCAATAGTATACATACACACACATATACATATATATGTGCATAAATATAACGTCATTTTGTATGTGCATACAGACAAACATTTGTATGTTCGATTATAAATTGTCTTTTTTGTTGTAAGGTGTTCTAATAGAAGAACTATCTAATTGGGAATAAAAGCAGAGAGTATTGTACGGTCGGGCTCGTTCGACTGTACTTTTCTTACTTGTTTCAAAATATAATTTTTAAACATAAATTTTAAATTACAGTCATATTAAAATTTTAATTTCGAATACAAGGAGAGTACGGGTTCTTTTACAGTCGGCGCGCTCGACTGCAGCGTTTCTTACTTGTGTCTTTCTCAACTTAAATGATTTTGAAAATTTTAGTATGCAATTTTGTTAATAAATGTTCAAAGCATATAAAATATAAATTGGGTTGCATTTCCCAGAAACATCAACTGCAACTATCCTCACTCTATGACCTATATATGAATATACCCTGGCAGAAATGCAACAAATTGGCGCTGTTACTGCCGAATTGACCATTATTTAATTTAAACTTGAGTTTTTATACTCTCTGCAAGAGTATATTGGGTTTGTGCAAATGTATGTAACTGGCAGAAGGAGGCGTGGCAGACCCCATAAAGTATATATATTCTTGATCAGCGTCACAAGCCGAGTCGATATAGCCATGTCCGTCTGTCCGTCTGTCTGTCTGTCTGTCTGTCCGTCTGTCTGTCTGTCCGTCTGTCTGTCCGTATGAACACACAGATTTCAGAGATGGTAAGAGCTACAAATTCGAGTTTGGTCTCAATCGACTCGATATTTAGTCAGTCAATACAAGAATCTTTTTTTTTTTTTGATGCCACGCCCCATTTGCCCACAATGAGCAAAAAACTGAACATACCTCGGAAAAAATAGATGTTTAAAGCGAATATCTCAGTAACTACGGCACTTAGGAACACCAATTTTGGTATGCAGGTTCCTAGAGACAGTATAATTGTTGGCGGCCACGCCCCCTTTTTCCGTAGGAAAAAAAAACTTTTTAAACTTGCATGCCGTTTCTTCTTATTGTACAGTATTGTTATTTATGATTCCTTTGAAGACAAATCATATCAAACTATCCTGAAAGTTGCATAAAAATCCAACAGTAAACAATAAAGCTACCGATTATAAATATAATATTTAAGTCAATGCGTGAGTGCGAGCACGACAGAAACATAAAAGCATATATTCGAACTCTTTTGATGCATGTGTGGCGGCAATAGTATACATACACACATATATACATATATATGTGCATACATATAACGTCATTTTGTATGTGCATACAGACAAACATGTATGTTCGATTATAAATTGCCTTTTTTTGTTCTAACGTGTTCTAATACAAGAACTGTCTATTGTAATATCCAGATACTGATGTTGACATTATAATTGGGAATAAAAGCAGAGAGTATTATACGGTCGGGCTGGTTCGACTGTACTTTTCTTACTTGTTTAAAATATTGTGATGACCGAATGCATAGAAACATATTTTTATTGACAGTTTTCACGATCGATAATTGTCCAACTGGAACAATAAATTTCACGTATGAGTAGCGGTTTGCGTCGAAATGTTGGCGAAAAATGGGAATAAGAATGTCTGTCGCCAAACAGGAGACAGAATGTATTTAGATTGTATGTATTATATTTTTGTCGATATGCTTCACTACTTTCGGGTTTACGGGAAAGTTTTCTTTAAGCGCATTAAAGGCTGAGTTTTTCTATTTCCGAGGACGGGAATGGAATGTACCCAATTGAATTAAATTGCCATTTATCATTGTAACGGCAGTTTGGATGGGTTTTGTTTTGCTTTCGTCTATCGAAATGGTACGATTTGCCATAAACAAATTGTAAGCATAGAAGAATATGTATTAATAACTTTTAAATATCATCGGCGAAAACAAATAATCGTTAACTTTTATTTCATTTTACATTTGCAAACATAATGACAGTAACAGCAGTAAATATTTCAAATTCAATATACAGTACTAAATTGGTTTTGCCTATGTTATTTATAAAATGAATTTGACAATCATCAGAAAAATATACAAAATAAATTTAAAAGCTTATTAAATTTCTTTTACACCTACAGCCAGTGCAATTTGTTATTCTTAAAGCCAAACTTCAATTCGCCAAAGCTTGGCGTGTCCATAGCCTGACGTTGCATGTCGCACGGCGCCTTTGTCTTTTCCAGAGTAACGAACAACTCAACTGTTTGTTATTGTTTATCTTACAACTAAACGAGACATTATAGCGTTTTATGCCATTTACGTTTTATGTCATTTTGGCGTAAAACAAAGACGAAATCAAAGTCACAGTCTTAGACGCAGTCGCATGAGAATAAAAAACAGGCTGGTTCTTTCGTAGTTTATGACTGATGACCATGATATGTGATACTTCTCTTGAAGTTAAAGTTGCCAAGTTGTTGCTATTATTGTCATTAGAAGCACACACATGAGCGACTAACTTTTGGCTTGTGTAATATTTGGTTATGCCTTATTTTATGGTACATTCGTATGGTATTTTAATATTTGTAATTGGCGTTGAGGTCCTGTCACGTAAATGTTTTTAATGTCCAGTAAAATTATGGTTTCAAATAAATACGTAAGCAAAAAAAAAAAACGCATAAAAATTCAAGATATTTTATTAAAACAAGTAAGAAAAGTACAGTCGAACACGTCCGACCGTATAGTACTCTCTGCTTTTGTTCCCAACTATAATGTTAAAATCGGTAACGTTGAAAAAACAAGTAAGAAAAGTACAGTCGAACGAGCCCGACCGTATAATACTCTCTGCTTTTATTCCCAATTAAAATGTCAAAATCAGTATACGGATATTACATTAGATAGTTCTTGTATTAGAACACGTTACAACAAAAAAGACAATTTATAATCGAACATACATAAGTTTGTCTGTATGCACATACAAATTCGTTTGACGTTATATGTATGCACATATATATAATAACTTAGTTCGAAGGTCGGTTATTTAAAACATGTAAGAAAGGCTACAGTCGAGCGCGCCGACTGTAAAAGACCCCGTTCTCTCCTTGTAGTCGAAATAAATATTTGAATACGACTGTAATTTCAAATTTATGTTTTAAAATTAAATTTAAAAAAAAATTGTATATGAAGTCACTGATGGGAATCGAACCCGCGCTATCAGACTCAGGTTCCAGAACATGCTAGTTGCGCCACTCCATACATTTGACATAAACCCCATTATTTTCATTTACATATAAAAAAAAATATATATAAAATATAAAAAAAAATTTTAATTTCTGAGTCTGTGCCGGGTTCGAACCGCAGACCATTGGTTTAGAAACAAATACAACAAGTAAGAAAAGTACAGTCGAACGAGCCCGACCGTATAATACTCTCTGCTTATATTCCGAATTATAATGTTAAATCCGAAAATTACAATAGACAGTTCTTTTATTAGAACACGTTACAACAAAAAAGACAATTTATAATCAAACATAGATATGTTTGTCTGTATGCACATACAAATTCCTTTGACGTTATATGTATACACATATACTTGTATATATGTGTGTATGTATACTATTGCCGCCACACATGTATCAAAAGAGTTCGAATATATGCTTGTATGTTTCTGTCGCGCTCGCACTCATGCATTGACTTAAATATGAACTTTATAATCGGTAGCTCTGTTGTTTATTTTTGGATTTTTATGCAACTTTCAGGATGATCTGATATGATTTGTCTTCAAAGGAATCATAAAAAACAATGCTATAGGATAAGAACAAATGCCTTGAAAAACGCATGGAAATTTGAAAATTTTATTTTTTTCTTAAGGCATAATGGGGCGTGGCATCCAAAAATTTTAAATGGTAATGTAATAATGCTGTCCTTAGGAACATGTGTACCAAATTTGGTATTCCTAAGTGCCGTAGTTACTGAGATATTCGCTTTAAACATCTATTTTTTCCGAGGTATGTCTAGTTTTTTGCTCATTGTGGGCGAATGGGGGGACAGACAGACGGACAGACAGACAGACAGACAGACAGACGGACATGGCTATATCGGTTCGGCTTGTGATGCTGATCAAGAATATATATACTTTATGGGGTCTGCCACGCCTCCTTCTGCCTGTTACATACATTTGCACAAACCCAATATACTCTTGCAGAGAGTATAAAAAGGGGCGTCGAGCTCGTCGCAACAAGAATGACAAAATAAATGAGCACACGCGAATTGTTGGTTGCAACAACAAAACTTTTCGTATCTTTATTTGCGCGGGGAAAAAGAATGACAAGTGACTGTCGGAAAAAAGGGAAAAAAAAGTAATGGCAATACCCTTGGTGGAAAAAGTACTTATCATGCCAGTACAGTGTGACCAGATCTCACTCAGGCTAGAATAACGAGTTATGGTTTCCATTGAGTAACTGCGCCTGACGATTACACTTCCTGGCGTGAACATGCCGTTCCCTTTGCAACAACTGCAACAGTCCGCCTGGTCAGACGGAAACGTGGATGGGCGATGGCCGCGTTCTACATCGCCTAAACGATTTTCCGACGGAAGTTCGGGACAGTGGGAGACCCTAGGATTGTCATGCAGGCACGTTGAACCCCTACGTAGGTGATTGACAAACCCAGCGCCTTGGCGAATGATGCGGCTTTCAGGCGTACAAGCATTTAATACGGCTCGTGCCTCAAACTGCTTCTGGCCGTTGCCGACTCGGACCACGACCAACGTTGATATGGATCAACGTATGATGATTCTGCTCACGGATTCGGCAGCTGTCACTGCTGCGACAAGTGCCAGTCGAATGCTCGTGGGCCAAGCAGTTTGGGCAGTACTTATTGACCAGCACTGACCGCAGTCGTTTCTGCGGCATACCCGACAACGGTATGAGTCAACTCCTCGTCGACTGGTCCGCTCTGCATGTTGGGGGCGTGGTTGCTTTGGA
Organism: Drosophila parthenogenetica; assembly: GCA_035047505.1. Taxonomy (NCBI): domain Eukaryota; kingdom Metazoa; phylum Arthropoda; class Insecta; order Diptera; family Drosophilidae; genus Drosophila; species Drosophila parthenogenetica. The sequence continues at coordinate 2,667,093 of JAWNPM010000187.1, read as the reverse complement.
GCCATTACTGTCGGTCAAACTAGAAGGAGACGGAGTTCGGAGACCGGATATACACCTTCAACGCGGACTAAGCGCCATTCAGTGGGAGGCAGATTATCCTCATATATATTTGTTTCGCTTATGTAGCTCCTTCAAGTATTCGTCATTCCACCGACGACAAAACTGATGATGTAAGGCCTTAAGGCACTGCCATCGGTTGATTAGAGACATCGGTTCTTCACGGATCTCAGGCTCACACATAGACAGAAGGGGGCCTCCAGTGGGGAAAGATGTCTAGAGTTTAAGCATGCCTCCACTTTACCCAATAGCGTTGAAAGCTCCTCAAAGGTGTACTTAACTCCGGAGGTGGACTTATATAAGAGAGCCTTAAAGCTTTTGACTCCCGCCTCCCACAAACCCCCCATGTGAGCTTTTGACTCCCGCCTCCCACAAACCAACCATGTGAGGGGCGCTGAGTGGAACGAATTCCCATGAGAGAATATGAGATCCGTGAGTCCGCGTGACGGATTGTTTGGTGGCTTCCTAGAAGTCCTTGTCTAAACACGTAGACGCTCCGACGAAGGTTTTCCCATTGTCGGAATAAATGCGCTGGGGACACCGACATCTCGCGACAAACTGGGAAAACGCTGCGAGGAATTTCTCGGTCGTGAGGTTAGAGGTAGCTTCCAGATTGATGGCCTTGGTGGTGACACACATGAGAGACACAGACGTAACCCTTGGTAATTAAACAGGCACGTAACGTGAAGTTCTTGATTTTGAATGGACCTGCGAAATCGACGCCCGTATGAGTGAAGGATCTGGAGAAGCTTACACGATCGGGTGGAAGATGTCCCATTAATTGCAAATAAAGGTGGCGCCTATACAGTTTTTGACCTTAGGAATCCAGAATTTGGAGTGGAGTACTCGGAGCATAAGTGAAGTGTGATCTGATGAGTAAATCGTACAAGCAGCCGAGCCACACTGGAGTTGTATGGCAGCATTATGGGGTGCCGCTCATCATAAATGAATGATTCCGAGGCTTGCAGTCGTCCTCACGCATGGATGATGCCATGTTGATCCAGAAACGGATTCAAGTTAAGCACCGCGCTTGATGAAGGAATGGGACGTTTGTCTTGCAGGCAGCGGAGCTCTGTGGGATACTCTTGCTGCTGTGTAAACGCAATGAACCGTCTCTCTGCTGCGACTAGCTCTTCATGTTAAAGATTCAGGGTCGGGTAGGAATGGATTTCTCGGTAAACGATACGCTGGACATAAGCGACCACACATAAGGCCTTGCCAAAGTCAGAAAATCGTTCAAGGAGATCGTTCGACGGAGGAAGATTAGCCGTGTGGCATTGCACTCGTTGCTTCATCTCTGTCTCCGGTATTGCACATGAGGGCCAGTATTCTGGCGATTGGTAACGATGCCCCCATACAGGTCAGCAAGGAGAACTGCACACATAATTCGAGGCGCGGGAGCGAGAGTCTTGACCGGGGCTACGCGGGTTTCCCCGGCGAGTAGATGAACGATAATGTGGTGCTTATGTTGCACCCGCATGTAAAGCGCAGCCCCATAGGCCCTTTGGGATGCGCCACTAAACCCATGTAGCTGCCATTGCGTCTCTAAATCAGTCTCTATCCACCTGGGAATATGGATGGTTTGAAGTCCAGGATAGTCTTCAAGGAAAGCATGCCATTGCTGCAGAAGACACACTAGAAGTGTATCAACCCAACCAATCTCATTAAGCCAAATTTGCTGCATAAAGATTTTGGCACGGCTGACGAAAGGGGCTAACCAACCGGCTGGGTCGAAAAGCTTAGCAATCTAAGAAAAGACTATTCGTTTACTAATTTTCGTTTGAACCTCTGGTTCGAAAGAAAAAGTCTGCCGTCGCCTTCCAGCGACTGCCTAGAGTTTTTGCGTGACTGGCATCCTCGATCTCAAGAAGCCTGCAGCAAAGCCTAATTGTTTGACGTCCATTTTCTTAAAGGATCCTGTGGTCTGTAGAGCATCTCGGAGTTGCTGGATAGCGGCATGAGCATCCTCTGGAGTGTGGGCTCCTGCAAGGAGATCATCAACGTACATGAAATGTCGTAGAATGTCGCTCGCTTTTGGGTAGGTGTTCTCGACGTCTTGGGCAAGCTGCAGAAGCACTCGAATTGCTAAAAAGAGCGCGCAATTGACAGCGAATGTAACTGTTTGGAGCTCATAATCAGTGAGCCGTGCATGCTCATCCCGGAAATGGATTCGCTGGAAGGGCGTATGCTTTGCATCAGCCATGATTTGTCTGTACATCATCGTTACGTCGGCTTTGAAAACATAGCGGAAGAATCACCACTTGAGAAGATGCGTTAAGGACCACGTGGGTTTTTAGTTGATGTACTTTCTGGCTTGAACACAGCATGATGCGGCAGGTATAAATTCAAGGTTTCGGTTGGAGGCGGAACTCGAATCATATGACCCAACTCGATATACTTTTGCAGGATAGCTTTATAAGTGCTGTTTAAGGGGGGGTCTTGCTGCAAACGATCCTCATTCCTTAAGAACTGAGCCAAGGCAATCGATCTTGAATGTCCCAGGTTAATGTTCTCCGCAGCCTTGAATGGCAGTGACACAATATATCTACCATCGCGCCTTCTTCTGGTGCTGTCGCGAAAGTGTTTTTCGCACTTAATATCTACTTCTCTTTCCAGTTCTACTGGGAGGTCTTCCACCTACCAAAAATTGGTGAGGAGTGTGTCCAGTCGGATCTCTGGGGTAACCGATACCTGTGTGGATAGACACGGTACGGATGATGATGGCTTGCTGAGAATCGGACCACTAAGAACCCACCCAAAAATGGTTTCTTGTGCAAGCATCGAGCCACAAATCTGAGTTTGGACACCACTCAAGAAAATAGGAGGAAGCATGTTAGCCCCGATTAGCACATCAATCTGTGAGCTTCGCTGAAAATCGGATCAGCCAATTGGAGATTTGGAATATCTTGGAGATCTTACGGTCAGGAATGAAAACGGACGGAAGGGCGCCAGTCAATCAAGGCAATACGAGGGCTATTGTGTCAATGCACAGAGTCTGCTTGGTAGGCAAAGTGAATTGCCAAAAGTACCAAAATGCTTAACGTCTGAGAGGCAAAATAATTTTGAATTTCCGCCGGTGGCTGACGCAGATCAGCTTGATTGTCAATCATGGCTCGATCTTGTGCTGGTGCGGAGGCTGCGCTTGCTTCGGGTGAACCATGTCGATGAAGGAGGGTATGAGGGCGAGCTTGGCAATTGCGGAAGTTGTGGGGACTCGTACAGTCTCGCAATTGCTGCCCTCTTGCAAAACAGTTCATACAAAATTTATTTTGTTTGATTGTTGTAATACGATCTGTTTCTGTTAGGTGAAGAAATCTGGGGCAAAGTCGAATGGTATGGTTTTCACGACCACACAGTTTGCAGACTTGCGGTTTAACATTAACTGTGGCTTCAAAGGAGTGAATATTAGTCGGAGGCTTTCATAGGACCAGAAGCGAATCTGTTTTGGTTGAGCTTGACGGCCCATCAATGGCTTCCAGCGTACGAAAACGGTCAACTAGAAAGTTGTTGAAGTGCTGCCATGACGGAAGCGCGGTTTTATCAAAAAGGGATTGCTCCCACTGGGTCCGAGTGATTTTGGGAAGCTTAGAGTTGCACCAGTACACTAACAGATTGTCCCAAATTGTAATGATGACGCCAGAATGCTCTATAGCGGTCAGCGCGCCCTGTGAACGGTGCTCTGCAATTCCTTTTGGGACAGCTTCAGATTCATGAGCCATCGAGTCAATACCAAAGATGACGTTAAGTTGCCTCGTGACAAACAGGCGTTGTTTTTTAAAACGTTCGCCAAGGTTATGCCACGCCGAGAGAAATCCGTCATGGCCGATTTTAAAATATGAACAGCATGCAGAGAGAATACCCATGTGTACCAAGTTTCATCACGATAGCTTTGAAACTGAGAGACTAGTTCGCATAGAAACAGACGGACATGGCTATGTCGACTCGGCTGTTGATGCTGATCAAAAATATATATACTTTATGGGGTCGGAAACGCCTCCTTCAATGCATTACAAATATCGTGACAAAAACAATATACCTTCTGCAAAGGTATAAAAACGAACAACAAACGATAAAGGGAATTCTGAGCTTACTACAATGTTTATTGTTCTCCCCCGTTTATTTTATTAAACTCTCTGCAAGAGTATATTGGGTTTGTGCAAATGAATGTAACAGGCAGAAGGAGGCGTGACAGACCCCATAAAGTATATATATTCTTGATCAGCGTCACAAGGCGAGTCGATATAGCCATGTCCGTCTGTCTGTCCGTCTGTCTGTCCGTCTGTCTGTCCGTCTGTCTTTCTGTCTGTCCGTATGAACAAACAGATTTCAGAGATGGTAAGAGCTACAAGTTCGAGTTTGGTCTCAATCGACTCGATATTTAGTCAGTCAATCCAAGAATCTTTTTTTTTTCGATGCCCACAATGAGTAAAAAACCCGTCACACCTCGGAAATTATCTATGTTTCCGGCTAATATCTCAGTAACTTAGGAATATCAATTTTGGTACACGTGTTCCTAGAGACCGCATAAATGCAATGACATCAAAAGTTTTGGGCTGCCACGCCCCCTTTTTCCGCAAGAAATAAAAGAAAATTTCAAACTTGCATGCCGTTTTTAAAGCATTTATTCTTATTGTACAGTGTTGTTAGTTATGATTCGTTTGAAGACGTATCATGTCAAATTCTCTTGAAAGTTTCATAAAAATCTGACCATAAACAAGATAGATATGAAACAACAAAGATTTTATTCGAGAGCAATGAGTGCGAGAGACACAGCGCTAGTCGTGCCGACCAATAGTATTCATACACACATATGTATGGGTATACATTTAACGTCAAACGAATTTGTATGTACATACAGACAAACACATGTATGTTCGATTCTGCTTAGTTTTTTTTTCTGGTTTAACGTGTTCTAAGCAAGAACTATCTATAGTAATATCCGAATACCGATTTTAACATTACAATTGGGAATAAAAGCAGAGAGTATTATACGGTCGGACGTGTTCGACTGTACTTTTCTTTCTTGTTATACTCTCTGCAAGAGTATATTGGGTTTGTGCAAATGTTTGTAACAGGCAGAAGGAGGCGTGGCAGACCCCATAAAGTATATATATTCTTGATCAGCATCACAAGCCGAGTCGATATAGCCATGTCCGTCTGTCTGTCCGTCTGTCCGTCCGTATGAACAAACAGATTTCAGAGATGGTAAGAGCTACAAATTCGAGTTTGGTCTCTATCGACTCGATATTTAGTCAGTCAATACAAGAATCTTTTTTTTTTTTGATGCCACTCCCCATTCGCCCACAATGAGCAAAAAACTGGCACACCTCGTAAAAAATAGGTGTTTAAAGCGAATATCTCAGTAACTACGGCACTTAGGAATACCAATTTTGGTACGCATATTCCTAAAGACAGCATAAATACATTGCCATCTAAAATTTTGGACTGCCACGCCCCTTTTTCCGTAAGAAAAAAAAAAAAACTTTTTAAACTTGCATGCCGTTTTAAAGGCATTTGTTCTTATCGTACAGTATTGTTATTTATGATTCCTTTGAAGACAAATCATATCAAACTATGCTGAAAGTTGCATAAAAATCCAACAACAAACAACAGAGCTACCGATTATGAAGTTAATATTTAGGTCAATGCATGAGTGCGAGCGCGACAGAAACATACAAGCATATATTCGAACTCTTTTGATGCATGTGTGGCGGCAATAGTATACATACACACATATACATATATGTATATATAAAGTCAAACGAATTTGTATGTGCATACAGAGAAACATATGTATGTTCGATTGTAAATTGTTTTTTTGTTGTTCTAATACAAGAACTATCTATTGTAATTTTCGGATACTGATTTTAACATTATAATTGGGAATAGAAGCAGAGAATATTATACGGTCGGGCGCGTTCGACTGTACTTTTCTTACTTGTTTTTTTATATATCTAAGTTAGTTATTTATTTTCTTTTCAAATGTGGAATGCAAATACTCCGATAGTTGTTGTTTTTTTGTTATATGCAATGTAGGCGATAAATATACCGATATTTTTTTTTTGTAATAATGATGAATGTTGAATATCGAGCGACGATATGTAGATAAAGACTTGTGCAAAATAACAAATCGATAGTTTTAGTAAATATAGGCAATAAATTTGCCGATAGTTTGTTAATAATGAAGGATATTGGCTATCAATGGGCGATGTGTAGAGAAAAAAAAACTCATAGAAAGTAACACGTAGATAGTTTTAGTAAAATTAGGCAGTAAATATGCCGATAGTTTTTTGCCTTCCAAAGTTTTAAGTGTTGATAGGTAGTTTGGCCAAACTGATTTATTTAGGGCTCGCTCACGCTCGGTACAGGTCTCGTGATGGAAGGCCGAAGGACAACCATTAATCGGCACTTGCACCACAAGAAATAGCTGCGAAATTATAAATGGATTTTTTTCAACGATGGAAAGCAGAAATACCACTATTCTATTCTCAGATCACTTGGATAAATATATGTGTGGAACGGCACATGCACAGTGGACACAAAACTAGAGTACATTTATGTCTACCGAATATTAGCATGCCACAGAGACAATAGTGAAACAACGGAATACCACTAATGTTTTCGCAGCTGTTGCTTAGGTGGATTTTACATATGCGTGGAATGCACTTGCAAAAATTAAAGACATTAATGCCCACACTGCGCATTGGCTTGTCACTGTTCTCAGCTGGAATTTGACCAAAGCACTGTGGACAGTCGCTGGATAGCGCAACTGTTTCACATGCGGTTGTGTATGGCTAGTGCCTCTAGAAATGACTTTACTTATCAATTCCTCCACCGATGAACTTGCTGAAGCGAGGGGATTTATATATCCGGCTCGAAGGACCAATGCTTGCAGCAGGGCGGAGAGAGGCTGCAGTACGTCGGGGTAACGGCTTGCCGGCGTTCCAATTGCGGGTGTGTATGAGAGTTCGGGTGCGATACTGCTACGGGGTAACGGCTTGCCGGCGTTCCAATTGCGGGTATGTATGAGAGTGCATGCAGTGAAGAGTAAAGTCTGTCAGCTTTTTTTTTTTCAATTTTTTTTTTTTAATATAAAGGTTTGAAGGTAGTCAAAACACAGTAGTTCAATTCATTATAACTTTGTCAATTTTCTTCTGATCACCTCGAAATTTAGATTGAGTAATCTAAATTCTAGATTACACTATAATTCGATAACTACCCAACAGATCTTTATGAAATTTTTTACACAGTTTCTAGATTAAATTTATCAGGTAACGCTGTCGAGTTTATTTTAAGTTTCAATAATAAATAATTTTAAAAAATCAAAATGGCGGATTTTTTTTTTTTTTTTTTGCAGAAATTGACATTTTTGCTTCCAAGTGGTGACAAAAATTAAAAAACCGGCTTTAATAAAAAACTTGACAGCGTTACCTCGTAATGAGTCTTACCTAACCATAGCAATTAATTTTTTTGCTTTTTGATAATCAAATGCTGAGATATATCACAAAACACCTTTTTTCCAAGGCGTTGTAAAGTCGCTATCTGCCGAGGTACGAGTCTCAGTCTGCCCGGGTCCGACTTTGCAAGAAAATTTATATTTTTATGCAAACTAGAACTGCTACGATTAGCACTACTCACGCCGGGTTTACCTCTCGGCAGACGGGATCAAATCCGCGCCTCTAGCTAACCGGTTATTCCGCGTGCTAGGATGAGTCCACAGCGGGTGCGATCAGATCCACACATTTCGGATAGTTAGTGGTTTTATACTAAACCATGCCGGGAGTAAGCGGATGGGTTCAAATCCACATCAATCTACTAAATAATAGTTAGTAAAAGGGGAGTTATTAATGTTAAACCATGCCGGGAGTAACCCACAGCGGATGGGATCAAATCCACATCAATCTATTAATTAATAATTAGAAAAGGAGGAGTTATATGGGAGAAATAAAGAAGGCTCATGAATCGACTTCGATACAATTCTTTATTTCTATTAATTGTTCATATAGAGGCCCTGACTTCCCTGTTGCTTTACTTTTTTTTTTGCTGTGCGCGCCAATTCGCTGCGTCCGCTCTCTGCTGTGGCCGATCGCAAAGTAAAACGGGGCTCTCGATCGAGCAGCGCAGCAAACCGTCGCGATACAACTTCACCTTGAAAACTCTCTCTTCACCGCCAAGTTTCTCGTGCAGAGTTGTCCTCGACCGCCCCCCTGCACTGCCGATAGAGGGCGCCGCCTGCCTAATACAAACTCGTGCCGCTACATTCAAACAAATAACAGCTGATCGTTTCTTCTTAAACTTATAATTTAATCGCCTTCAGTGGCGGTAAAAAACAAAACCAAATTCAAAACTGGTAAATGAAAACTTAACTTAACAAATCCATTACTTATCGACTAACAACAAACTTGAAACTACTGGGTTCAACCCTTCACTGCCGTGCTTATAAAATAAAAATATACTTAAACAATGTATTAAAGGCGATTAGTTCGTTGGTCGCCTTAAACCCCCCACTTTTTCCGAAGCGGTGACCACCACCCATCGCTGTCCGCCTTGAACCGTGTGCGACGGTTCCTCCCTCTGCGCGCGACTACCTCCCGCTGGAGCGGTGCAATCGCGTCGGTCGCCCTCCTTTTTCCCGAGCTCCTGGGCGATTGGTTTGACTGCCGTCTGCGCCTCTTCGGCTGCTTTCGTGGGTTTTCCTTCGGCCATTACCGGCTCGGGCCCTCGACATCGAGGTGCATTTGTTCGAAACGACGTCGGAATAGGGGACCTTCCCCCTCGTCTGAATCGGCCGGCTCGAAATGTGTCACATATTCCGACCTCAGCATCACCTCGACGGGCATCGAGTTACGTGGGGGGACAGAGTTCTCCCCAACCGTGCTATCGGCGCTCTCCTCGTCCGTCTCCAAGAAGGCGCCTCTAGGGTCATCCTCCCTGGTGACGCACGACTCCTTTGTAGTGGATTCTCCGCGGCCTTCGGGTAGCGGCTTTTCGGCTTCCTCCTCCTCGACTATCGGGGGACAACCCTCCCGGTTGGGATGTCTCTCCAGCGCGGCGTTGTCCGCCGGGACCTCTGCGGTTTCTCCGCGGCCTAGTGGCAGGAGCATCGTCGACCGCTCCGGAAACGGGGCGTCCTCGTAGAACGACGGTGTGCATCGAAGGTTGGGGCCGCTGATGTAGACGGTCGTGGTCGTAACCTTCATCGCCACAAAGGCGTCTTCTAGCCGCTCGAAAATATTTAGCCGGTTCCGTCGTATCGATGTCGACGTCTATGACATGGTAGTCGGCACCTACCTCCTCATCGCTGCTAATCAAAATGATTCTGTCGTTCATCTGAAACTTTAAAGGATTAACTACAATGTCTTAACTACTTTTCTATTCCCTATCCGTGCAGATGACAGACTACGTAAATTCTTATTATTAATTAGGTTAATCTACTTGATATATTAGCGTGTTATTGGTAGATAGTTATCAAGGGGGCGAAGCCGTCAGCCGTCGTCTATATACAGGGGGAAGAACAGCTGATTTCGATCTTACTGCCGTAACTGTATATACCGTCGGAAGTACGACTATACTCTCCACGTGAGGGCGGCTGGAAGCAGGTCCTTGGTACGGTCATGTCTCTGCATTGGATGCTGACTAATGGTAGTCGAACTAGAAGTAGAAAACTTCTCAAAAAAGTCACCCCAATCAAAAGGTGAATCAGTATATGCCCATGGATGTGTGGTCGAGAGGTGCTGACCCCCAGTTTCAATCTAGGCTTACCACGTCAACGCAGGCAATGATGTGGTGGACCTCCCCTCCCTGCATACTCGTGAGACTCAATATGGAAAACTTTAATAAACAAACAAAACAAAAAAAAACAAAAAAAAAAAAAAACATAAAAAAAGGAAATAAAACAGAGGGACACGACAATGCATTTATGCGATCTCTAGGAACACGTGTACCATAATTGGTATTCCTAAGTGCCATAGTTACTGAGATATTCGGCCGAAAACATCAATTTTTTCCGAGGTATGTCTAGTTTTTTGCTCATTGTAGGCGAATGGGGCGTGGCATAGAATAAAAAAAGATTCTTGTATTGACTGTCTAAATATCCAGTCAATTGAGACCAAATTCGAATTTGTAGTTCTTACCATCTTTGAAATCTGTGTGTTCATACGGACAGACAGACGGACAGACGGACATGGCTATATCAACTCGGCTTGTGACGCTGATCAAGAATATATATACTTTATTGGGTCTGCCACGCGTCCTTCTGCCTGTTACATACATTTGCACAAACCCAATATACTCTTGCAGAGAGTATAAAAAGCGTCCTATCAGGATAAGAAAAGGGCAGCCTTTATCCTGTCTAAGGAAGCTGACAACACTCCAGAGAGCTCGGAACTGGTTAACTGGGCTAGGTCAATCCTGCCAAACTACCAGCCGCCCAAGCTGAGTGTTAAGAAGAGCTCCGCAAGCAACAAAAGGCAGAGGTCTACCGAAGGACACAGCTCGTAAGCCTAGCGCAGCAAAGTCATCCCCACCAGATCCTTTTCCGAAGTCGCAAGGAACAGGACCTGGTAGCGATGGTGGAAAGATTACACAAGGATCTGTTAATCGGCTGCGATGCCAACGCACATCACACTCAGTGGGGCAGCACTGACATAAATGACAGGGGTGACTTCCTCCTACCGACTAACCTTATTATCTGCAATCGTGGTAATGAGCCTACCTTCATTATAAAAAATAGGCAAGAGGTGCTGGACCTGACCCTTTTATCCAGCTCCTTTGAATCTCGTCTCATATCTTGGAAGGTTCTGGAGGAGCACTCCTTCTCCGACCATAGATATATTGAGACTATAATCTCACTTGCGGTACCTAGACAAACCCACTATGGCAAGCTAAAGAACAAACTGGGCCCTCTTCGAAGCTCATGTAGAACGACTAATCCCTCAGACACCACCCAGGGCACAAGACACAAACTGGGCTGGTCACGTGGAACAGCTAGTATCCTCTTTTACTTCCGCACTAAACCAGGCCTCACTCAGAGCATGTCCACTTAGCAGAAAAGCGCGACGTCGTAAACCTCCATGGTGGACTCCACCTCTAAATGAGCTCCGCTCTTCGGCAAGAAGGCTCTTCAACCTAGCAAGAACTCGGAAGAATCTTGGCTAAATTACAAGGCCTCACTCTCCTCCAACAACAAGGAGCTGCGCAAAGCCAAGCTCAGGTCCTGGCGTAGTTTCTGCTCAAATATAGAGGATACCTCCGAGGCAAAGGAACTCTCTATATCCTCCCCTTCACTGGGCTTTCTCAGGCGAAGTGACAACTCCTGGACATCAACCAGCGAGGAGTCACTCGAACTGCTGACTAATGCTTATTTCCCTGGATGTTCAGACAACCCTATGCCATCCCCCGCCGCCACCTAATTGAAGGTCCTCTCTTCCCCCAACCCTGTTAAGCAAGCACAACATTCGCGGGCCATCAAAAGTTTCAAGCCTTTTAAATCGCCAGGACCGGATGGTATCCTTCCGGCTCATCTGATCCCTGCGGGTAACCGGGTCCCAACTGGCTACAACAAATCCTCCAGTACATAGCCTTATCAGGCTCTATTCTCAAACCTTGGCTGCGATCATATTCATTCCCAAGGCTGGGAATCCCTCAAACTGTACTCCGAAGGACTTCAGGCCCATTAGTCTCTCCTCCTTTCTCCCCAAGGTGCTGGAACGGCTTCTTAGCTGGCACCTCCTAGACAGTATCCCCAAGAACTGTTTTTCATCCGCTCAACATGCGTATCGTAAGGGCAGGTCCACAGAGACGGCCCTCCACGACATTGTATCGATATTGGAGAATACCCTCTCTCTGTGTAGTATGTTGTATGCCATATGAGCATATGCCCACAGTATTGTAGAGTATTTAGAATACTATATGTAATAAGTTTGATATAATTTTTGAATAAACGAAGAGAACATTCTCAATCCAACCAGCAGAACATCAAGACCTTTTTATTTTACTATAATTATTACAAATACAAATATAATTGTTAACATGGCGACCGTGACACATTGGACAAATGTGTAGTCTTCCTGTGTTAAAGCAGCTGCAACAATAATATGTGAATAACTGAAATACAACGACATCAACACTTTTGTGCATATTACTACCAATTTTGTGCGACAACTTATAAAATTCCTGAGCTGTGATTTCGCTCTGACTGTGATCATCAAGAACTGGAACATCAAAGACTGGAGCAAAGCGATGTGAAGTTTTGAGTGAGTAGTAAGAGTATGGCACGCAGAGGGGGAGTGCAGAATAAAATAAAAAAGAGAATAGCACACGTAAAGTGGCTATTATACTCAAGCACCACACCTCCCCCATGGGCAACAGCCCAAAAACTGCAAGAAGAGCTCGATTTTTTAAAGTCAAGCCTTAAAATTAAAAAGCCAGATACAAATACTCCTACTCACTCAAATATTGAAATAGTACATCAAAATAAAAAAATTGTTCCACCCAAAGAAAAGAGTAAGAGTAAGCGGCAACAACAACAAAATTTTTTTTAAATATAATAAAATATGTATAAATATATGGAAAATATTGTAAAATCGAGCGGAACCATTTCTGTCCGACAGTAGTATAGCGCGTAAAGCTATACGACCATGTAGGTAGAACACTGTAAATTCTGAAGAAAAAAATCCAATGCTTAAAAACAGAAATTAACAATAAAAGTAATGTATCTGATTGAACAAATATGATAATATAAAGAAGATATATAATACATAAAACAAGTTGATGTTCAGTAATAAAATAAGCAAATCTGATGATATATATGAAATAACTGCCAAAATGGGCCTAGTAGACACAAAAACAGTGGATTCCACTGCAAACGTCATCAACAAAATAGAATCATCTAACGTTGACCTTAAACTAACTAATATTCTGTTATTAATAATCGTCACTTTTTTGCGTGGATATCTTATCTATAAAGCATATCTGATACACAACAAGTGTGTAACGAAAAGAGTCATAAGCCGTGCTAATGATCTGGACAAGATCTAAAATAATATATACACATAAAATTGTAAAACTAAAATTTTATCGAAATAAGAAAATTAATAAAATATGAAAAAAAAAAATGTATACGTATTCTACTTGTAATGGAACCAGATTCCGATGATAGGATATTGCCTATAATTATTAACTTTATTAGTATAAGTAATATAGAATTAATAAAATCATATGGAATGGAATAAAATTGTTTCTATAATTTAACAGGAACAAGTTGAGTTTAATAAATCATTCAAGGGCCTTAACAAAAGTGCACCCATATCAAATCATATAAAAGGAAAACACGTTCAAGTTTTGTTAAAATCGTATAACAAACTACGCGAAGTTGTAAATAACAATGAGCGTAGGTTAGACAATTTACATTTGTTACAGACAACTGACGTGTTAAAGAGGCTGCGTGAAAATATTAGGTACATTTCGGAGAGACATAATTTTCAAATATTTCTCCCGAATGCACTAAATACACCAGCAACAGTTTAACTTCCTGATTTAGAGGAAGATGAACAAGAATTAGAAGAAAAGCCAGAAATTATTGATGCAACCAACATGGCTCAAACAGCAGTAGAATTTCTTAAACTAGCCTCATCGCTCTTACCAGATTTTGATGGAAAGGCCGAAAATCTAAAACGCTTCATAGATGCCACAGCCACAATCTAAAACGCTTCATAGATGCCACAACTTAGACTGAGGTTCCTGGGCGCTTACTTCATCAGTAACCTGTGAGAGTTGTCAGTTATACAGCCCAAACAACTCTCTCGGTATATCCACGCCTCAGGCTGGAATCACAGCGAAAGCGACCAAACTGCTAACATGCACACTTAGCTTCTCTCCTCCCTGTATAACGTTTACTAAACGAAGCCCTTGACCCCACTTATGGTATCACAACGAGCCAACCAACGGCCCATGTGTGTTGGTACTCTCTGTAGTACCAACAGCCATTCTACCTAACCTAACCTAGATGCTTTGAATCTAGTTGATTCACTAAAAGGAGAGCACGAAGCACTTGCTGTTAGTCTTATTAATACTAAATTAACAGGCCATACCAGAAATCTGATAAGTAACGAGAACACGATTGTAGCTCTCATTGCGAAATTATCAGAAAAAGTAAAGGGAGAGTCAGTAGAAGTTATTTCTGCTAAGCTTCTCAATCTACAACAAAAAAGTAAAACGTGTAAAATTACAATCTGGCCGGGGTACGAGTCTCAGTCTGCCCAGGGTCCAACTTTGCAAGAAAATTTGTATTTTTTTATGCAAAGACGCTGCAGGTGGAGTGGGTGGGCAAACGCGCTAGCGCAAGAAAACTACAGCGGCTTCGACTAGCACTATTCGCCGGGTTTACCTCACGGCAGACGGGATCAAATCCGCGCCTCTTGCAAAAGGGCCAACTAGAGATGGATTAGTAGTTCTAACGCCGGGTTTACCTCTCGACTGACGGGAGGTTAACAGTTAGTAAGAGCGGAGTTGTTAATGTTGCGCCATGCCAGGAATACCCACAGCGGATGGGATCAAATCCTCGTCAATCTACTAATTAACAGTTAGTAAAAGAGGAGTTATTGGGGAGAAATTAAGAAGGCTCATGAATCGGCTTCGATACAATTCTTTATTCTCTAATAATAATTAGTTTAAATGTTAATAGTAAGGCCCTGAATTCCCTGCTGTCTAGCCAAACTCAGCTACTTACTTGTAAATGTTCTAGACGAGCCAATGTGCTGCGTCTGCTCTCTTCTATTGCCGATCAAAAAAGTGCCAAGCGACGCTCTTGATCAAGCCATGCAAAAGCTGTCGTGATGCAACTCCACCACGAAAGCTCTCTGTTCACCACATACCTTTTGTGCAGAGTTGCATCCGACCGCTCTCGCGAAACCGATAGAGGGCGCCGCTTATCTATTCTAAGCTCCTGCCGCCAGGCTAAACAGCTGACAACGCTTACAACTAACATTTTAACTTATATTTAGTTGCCTTCAGCGGCATACTAATCAAACTTAAGCTAAAATAATACCGCCATGTAAGGCGGTCAATTCGGGGGCCGCCTCACACCCCCCCCCTTTCTTCAACGCGGTGACCACCACCGCTCCAGACTTGGTTCAACGGCTGGGGACCCTTAATCATCCCAAACGGGGAATCGACCGCAAGGGGACAGCCTTTCCCGTCGGACTTCCTGCAGTCGCTCCTTTCTCTGCACTCGTCTTCGGCCGCTTGCTTGACATCATCGTCTTTCGCTCCGTCGACGGAATGCTTTTGAAAGTTTGAAAACGCCATAGAAACGTGCTCGACGTCCTTGTACAAGCGCGCATTCCGTAAGTCGGGCTCCGACCGACCGGCGGCGCTAAGCAACGTGTTCGCATGGGACTGCTCTTGAAGCTTTGCAAATTGAGCCTCAAGCTCCGCTAACCTCGCCCATGTCTCTGCCGAATGGCCGCCAGTTTGGATGAACGCGGCGAGTCTTTTGTGCAGATCCTCCACACGACCACCGTCCTCCAAACCGAACTCCCGCAGCACCGCCGTTAGGTCCTCCCTGCGCCTGTAGTACACCCAGCGCACGCCTACCCCGGGATTCTTTGACTCACCCGATTCCATTACTGACTTTGTCAACACTTCGGGTTTGCTTTCTTTTCACCCTTTATCTCTTTTTTCAAAAAAAAAAAAACATTTTCAGTTTATTTGTCTATTAGTTTTTTTTTCTTTTCCGCGAGATTTGCAAGGTTTCGACGCGCTCCGTCACTGTTCTTAAGCTCGCTCGCACAACATATATATATATATATATATATATATACTCGTTGTATATACATGTATATATATATATTTTTTTTCTTATAAAAAAAAAAACACACTTTTCTTCACTTAACATTGGCCGGTGGCCCAATGTGAAACTATTTCACCACTTGCGCGCCGTTGTTGCTGGCTGCACACTCAACGCCGAACCGTGGCACCCTGTACGTATTTTTCTTCCACGCAACGTTACTGTCGAACGCGTACGTCTGTGTGCCCAAATGCTGCGCGGCTGTATTTGTATGTGTGCGAGTGAATTATGTATACGGTTTACGGCGAATACGAATATTATTGTATAAAGCGGTTTCACGGCAAATACGAATAGTATAAAATATAATGCCGTTTGTTACTTTTTTCTGATATTTTAGTTTTGTAATTTCTCTAAAATTTTCAAAATTTTTTATGGTTAAATGATCAAAGTTAATAGTGTTTTTGTAGGTTTGATTTAAAATGTCTGTGGGATAATAAAATTTTTCATAAAATTCAAATTTTTCGTTAGAAAATGTTTCTTTTAAAATTTGTATTTTGCAATTACCGAATTGTATTAGATTATTTCCATTAAGTATAATGTTTCTGTCGTTACAGTTTTGAGATAATTTTTCTTTTCTTGCATTTTTAATTATTAATGTGTCGTCGTCAATTTCTTCAATACTTGTGATGTTATTAAATACAAATTTGCAATTATTAGTAATGGTATAACTTTTGCTTAATTTAAGTGTTTTATTGTTGGCTTCTATAATGAATAAATTTTCCTGATCTATTTGAATATACTCTGTGTTCGGCATTGGGATTAGTAATTTAACATTTACACTTATATAATTTTTAGGAATCTTAATTGCTATAATAATGCAATTATTTTTATATTTTAGTAAACCCATGCGGATTAATTTTAGTTTGTAAAAATCAATGTCAAATTTATTAATTTCTTCTTCGGATAGGATTTCGGGTAATATGATATTATTATTTGCAGATGCTATGCTCTCCTGAATGTAATTTACTTTGTATTCAATATTCTTAAGTGTTTGCATTTGTTCTGTGTGTATAATTTTCATTGTTATTTGTTTATTTTGACTGTTTATGCTTTGAAGTGTTTCGTTAATAATTATTCTGTCGTGTTTAATTGTTTCAGCTAAAGTCTGTATTGTGTCGTTGAAATGGGAATTTATGACAATTTGTTGATTCATGTTAGTTATAATATTGTCATTATTTTTATCAATTGTGTCAAGATGTTCTAAAATGTCTGTTCTATCTTCATCGTCCATTAGCCCGAAAAGCCATTTATATGAAGTTCCTACAATGTTTAATACTCCTCTTTTAATTCTATTGTGTGGTGTTATGGATTTTATGTTTGCTCTAATTAAATTGATTTCTGTAAACAGCTCATTTTTGTTTGTAATATTAGTGTTTTTAATATTTGTTTCTATTTGCTTCATTATATCAATTAATGGGTCAATATTAATAATATGTAATATAATAACTGTTTCATTTACTATTTCCGTTTGGTAAATTTGGATTGGTGCATATCCTGCATTTGATTGTATTGGTTCAATTTGTAATCTTGTATGTACCATTGTGAATTTAGATAAAATCATGCAAAAAACGGTAAGTACCTGGGAAAATGTTTAGAAAAATAAAATATTTGTTGATTTTGTTTAGTAAAATAATTTTTCGTGATTTTTTTTTCTTTTATAGCGAGTTGTTGTTTTCTTGATTTAACGGTCTTTTGATATTACATGGATGAATATTTTGTAGTTCTGCAAATCTGAAATATTGTTCGTCCTTATGTCTGACTCTTATAATTTTTTATTGGGCCTTTTTGTCTTTATTCATTATAATCCTCTCTTGTATTGTTTCGTTTATTTATTATCTTTTTCTTTTGTTCTTCTATGGTTAGTTTTAGTTTGCCTTCATCTTCTGTGTTTTTAGCGTAGTATGGTGTGCACTTTATTGTTGAATGATGACGATTATTGTATGCTGTTATTGCTATCTGTATTTTAGATTCTATTGACAGTTCATTATTGTCTATTCCTGCTATGATTTCAATTAATGTGGAATGTAATCTTTCTATGTCTGCATTTCCTGTGTGTGAATTTGGTTTTGTATAATGTACATCAACTTCTTCTTTGTTTCAAAATTGTACGATCTGTTCTGCTCTGAATTCATTATCCATGATAATTTTCTGTGGTTTATTAAACTTTGCAAAGTGTTCTATCATAATTTGCATCTCAGTTCGCCAATTTCTATCTGTTATGTTGTAGGCTACTGCAAATTTTGTAAGTTTATCTATGATTGTAACAAAAGATTTGTGTTTTATGTGAAAAATATCTAAGTGTATAATTTGATTTTTAGTATCTGGAGTTTCTGTAAAGTAAAATTTGGGTTTTATTGGGTTTCTGTCATATTTGATTTCTTTACATTTTTTGCAATTGGAAATTATTAACTGAATATGTTCTCTTAGATTTGGAAAATATATTTTATCTTTTAGTGAATTAAATGTCTCACTTATGCCACTGTGTAATGAATCTTTTGTATGATATATTGCAATTTGTTTATGTAATTCTTCCTCGCTTAAAATTTCCTGTGCTCTTTTTGTGCATTTTAAAAATTTAATGTTTTTGCAATGGGAGAAAATGTTTATCAATATACATTGTATTTTATGATATACTGTATCTGGTACTTCTGAAAAAATTCCTACTGTTCCTTTTTCTATGTTATTTTGTAATTTTATTTCGATTTCTGATTCTGAATCTGCTGGGTTTATTTCAATTATTTTTCTTCCATGTTGCATCATAATGTTGTCTGCTGCTGTATATGTTATTATAATTTGAGTTTTGTATTTGTTAACAATATCTTCTTTTATCCAAAAATGTGTTAGTTCCTCTTCGTCTGCAGAATGCTGTGTACTTGTGAGTTTAAAGTTAGATTCTTTCTCATTTTTATTATTTATTAATTAATTGGGATGTCTCTTGTCTGGCTAAAAAATCTGCTACTTTATTGTCTTTGCCTTTTAGGTATGTTATATCATAGTCAAATTCTTGTAATTTAAGAATCCATCTTTGATGTCTAGCTGTCATTTCTTTTCCTTTGAATTTTGAATTTAAGTATTTAATAGGGGCATGGTCTGTTATAATTTGGAATTTATTTCCTACCAAATAGTGTTTAAAATAATTTACAGCATGTACAATAGATAGAAATTCTTTATCAATTGTGCTATAATTTTTCTCGTGTTTGTTAAGTGTTCGTGATACAAATACAATTGGTTGTCCTTGTTGTGACAAAACTGCACCTATAGCATAATCACTGGCATCGGTAGTTATTGTAAAGGGTTTGTCAAATTCTGGATATTTTAAAATTGGATGTGAACTTATGAGGGTTTTGAGATTTTCGAATGCATCTATAAACTATGGATCATTTGTGTTTATTGTAATACCTTTCTGTAAGTATCTTATCATTGGGTATGCTATTTTGGAATAGTCTTTTATAAATATCCTGTAAAATCCTGTCATTCCTAAAAATCCTTTTAATTGTTTTTCAGTTTTGGGCAATGGAATTTCTTTAATTGCACGTGGTTGAAAGAAAAGAGATAACTGTTTGTTTATATATACATTAGCCGCAGTAGTTTGCAAAGAGAGCGTGGTCAGGGTGGGCCACGCACTTGTATGTAAACACAAGACCTGCGGTTCGAACCCCGGCACAGACTTAGATATTAAAGTTTTTATACCCTTGCAGAGGGTATATTGTTTTTGTCACGATGTATGTAACGCATTGAAGGAGGCGTGGCAGACCCCATAAAGTATATATATTCTTGATCAGCATGAACAGCCGAGTCGATATAGCCACGTCCGACTGTCTACCGACCAAATTTTATCCAGATCGGACCTTTATATCATATAGCTGCCATAGGAACAATCGGTTGAAATGCTTCCTATAAAAATTTTCTATGTCTATTGAGCGATTTCATCCAAATTCACGCAATATGCTTTTGTTATCATTCCCAATGTGTTGACCAAATTTCATTCAAATCGGACTACTATATCATATAGCTGTCATAGGAACAATCGGTTGAAATGCTTGGTATGAAAATTTTCGATATCTATCGAGCGATTTCATACAAATTCACGCAATATGATTTTGTTATCATTCCCAATGTGTTGACTAAATTTCATTTAAATCGGACTGCTGTATCATATAGCTGCCATAGGAAAAATCGGTTGAAATACTTAGTATGAAAATTTTCTATGTTTAACCAAATTCACAAAATATGCATTTATTATTATTTTCTATATGCTCAAAAAATTTCATTCAAATCGGACTACTATATCATATAGCTACTGATGGAACAATTACAAATTAATTATATCTATCAATATCAATTAATTATTATATCTTAATGAAAATAATCGGAGCCGTCTCACAAGGAGGTGGTGGTGCAATTAGTAGTGCTGCGGCGTGTTTTGCAAGTTGAGTATAAGTTCGCAGGTTCAATTCCCGACAGTGAAATTTTCTAATATACTTTTTTAAATTTAAAAAAGAAATGTTAATATAAAATATTAACTAGTGCAACAGGGTTGGGTTGTATTTGATGTTGAGTGTATGGAGTGGCGCAACTAGTAAGGTTGCTGCATGTTCTGGAACCTGAGTCTGATAGCGCGGCTTCGATTCCCATCAGTGACTTGATATAAATTTTTTTTTTAAATTTTATTTTAAAACTTAAATTTGAAATTACTGTCGTATTCAAATATTAATTTCGAATACAAGGAGAGTACGGGGTCTTTCACTGTCGGCGCGCTCGACTGTAGCCTTTCTTACTTGTTAAATTATGATTTCGAAGTACTTTGAAAATTTTTTCGTGGTCTGTAAAATCCTGTCATTCCTAAAAATCCTTTTAATTGTTTTTCACTTTTGGGCAATGGAATTTCTTTAATTGCTTCTATTTTTCTTGGATTTGGTTTTAACCCTTCTTTTGTGAGAATATGTCCCAAGTATTCTGTATGTTTTTTCATAAAAGAGCATTTGTCTGGTTGGATTTTTAAATTATGATTTCGAAGTACTTTGAACATTTTTTCGTGGTCTGTAGTGGTGTCTTAGTCGAAGCTTACATTCTTCCCAAGTTGATGATGGATTAATATTTAACATGGTTCGAGCCTGACCTTGTATCTTGGTGTTTAAGATGACTGTAAAAACCTGTCCATCGTCGTCGTACTCCTGCATGATTTGGTCCACCGCAGATATGAATCCATGCAAAGTTCCATCCTGTCCATTAAATACTGGTAAGTATCGGGTTTCCTTCTTAATACAGTTCCTTTGGGCTGTCACATGGTTTCCGCGTTCTCCCTGCCTAACTGCCACTGCTGCTGTCAGAAGTTCGATGCATCGTTGCATCTCGATTATTTGTTGATTTGCCATTTCTTATTTTATTTTTCACGAATTTGGGTATATTGATTGGCCGTTTGTAAGACGGCCCCCGAATTGACCGCCTTACATGGCAGTATTATTTTAGCTTAAGCTTGATTAGTATGCCGCTGAATGCAACTAAATATAAGTTAAATTGTAGCGTTGTCAGCTGTTTAGCCTGGCGGCAGGACTTTAGAATAGATAAGCGGCGCCCTCTATCGCGAGAGCGGTCGGATGCAACTCTGCACGATAGCTCTGTGGTGAAAAGAGAGCTTTCGTGGTGGAGTTGCATCCCGACAGCTTTTGCGTGGCTTGATCAAGAGCGTCGATTGGCAACCAAATACAGCACAACACTTGCTGTCAAGGCCATGACTCAAAACTGCGCTTTAGATAAGGTCAAACTTATCATGCAGGCAGCCACATTTAATAATATGAATGATGCCATATCCAAGTTTGTGAACAGCTGTACCGAAGCAACAGGACAGTAAAATACTGTCCTGCACTGCTAACAGCACCAACACGGATATAATCGAGGCAACCGACGTAATTACCGAGGAAGAGGTAATTACCAACACAACGGTTACCGCAATAATAATAACTACAGAGGTAGACGAGTTTACAACCGAGGAATGAATAATTCCAACCGAGGTAACAACCAAGACCGAAATAGTAATAATAACAACAATAATAACAATGTGAGAGTAGCACAAAATAGCGCGGAAAACTCTCAAAACCCTTTAAGTACAACACAGTAATAAATAAAACATATTCAATAAATTTTAATCTCAACGTCTTTGTAAAATTTCAAAATAATGTTACAAAAACAATCTTAACATTTTTACTCGACACTGGTGCAGACATTTCAATTCTAAAAATTGATTCTGACAACTTCAATGCAATTTCTGAAGATAAAACTATAAATATTCAAGAAATAGGCCAAGGGGTAATAAAGTCCCAAGGCACTACTCTAATAGATCTTCAATTCAATCAATATACAATTTAACATAGAAAATGCGAACTTCGCAATACCTTGTAATGGAATCATAGGCATCGACTTTATAAAAAACAAGTAAGAAAGGCTACAGTCGAGCGCGCCGACTGTAAAAGACCCCGTACTCTGCTCTATTCGAAATTAATATTTGAATGCGATATAATTTAAAATTTAAGTTTTAAAATTAAATTTAAAAAAAAAATTAAATATACCATTGCAGAGGGTATATTGTTTTTGTCACGATGTTTGTAACGCATTGAAGGAGGCGTGGCAGACCCCATAAAGTATATATATTCTTGATTAGCATCAACAGCCGAGTCGATATAGCCATGTCCGTCTGTCCGTCTGTTTCTATGCAAACTTGTCTCTCAGTTTTAAAGCTATCGTGATGAAACTTGGTACACATGTGTATTCTCTCTGCACGCAGTTCATATGTTAAAATCGGCCAGATCGGATCACTATATCATATAGCTCCCATAGGAACAATCGGTTCAAAAAAAATTTTTTTTGAGCTGGCTCCACCAAACTCAGCCTATATGCATTTAGTTCTAAATCCCACGTGCAAACCAAATTTCATCCAGATCGGACCACTATATCATATAGCTGTCATAGGAACAATCGGTTGAAAAGGCTGAAAATGCTTAGTATCAAAATTTTCAGTGTTTCTTGAACGATTTGAACCAAATTCTCGCAATATGCTTTTTTTTCCCATTTTTCATCAGCTGACCAAATTTTATCCAGATCGGACCACTATATCATATAGCTGCCAGGCTCGGCCGGGCGCCGAGTACGTGGTTTAAAGGGCGAACGGTGGGCCATGTGCTGTTTTTTTTTCCTCTTCAAAAAAAAAAAAGAAAATAAATTTTTTTTTATATATATATACAACGAGTGTATGTATATGTGTTGTGCGAGCGAGTTGTGACGGAGTGCGTCGAAACCTTGCCAATCTCGCAAGGGAGGGAAAAAAAAAGAAGAAAAACCTGATAGACGAATAAACTAAAAGTGTTCTTTTTTGGAAAAGAGAGAAAGGGTGAAAGAAAGCAATCCCGAAACTTCGACAAAGCCAGCAATGGAGTCAGGTGAGTCAAAGAATCCCGGGGTAGGCGTGCGCTGGGTGTATTACAGGCGCTGGGAGGATCTGACGGCGGTGCTGCGGGAGTTCGGGTTGGAGGACGGGGGCCGTGTGGAGGACCTGCGCAAAAGGCTCGCCGTGTTTATCCAAACGGGCGGCCATTCGGCGGAACATGGGCGAGGTTAGCGGAGCTGGAGGCCCAATATGCAAAGCTTACAGAGCGGCCGCATACGAACACGCTGATTTGCGCCGGTGGTCTGTCGCTGCAGCGGTCGGATCCCGATCTGCGGGACGCACGCTCGTATGGGCATGTGGAGCCACCGTCATGGGGAGCAGCCCCCGTGGACGCTAAATTTCCGCCGGAAATTCGGGTGGAGGGGGTCCAAGAGGCTGTCAGGGACGCTCCTGGGCCGACTGATCCCGCGAACAGTAGGCTCCGAGAACGCATGTATCCGGGATACGAAGAATCCCGCCCCTCAAGAGGCGTGGCAGACCAGGTACGAAAGTGGGGGATGCGGTACGACGGGCAATCAGACCCGCTTGGGTTTATTGAAACCCTTGAACAACGAGCAATAACGTACGGTATCGATCTGGCATATATGCCTGGAGCCGTAAGTGAGGCGTTCTACGGGAAGGCCGCTTCATGGTTTCTAACGAGTGGATTGAGAGAAGCGACGTGGGCCACCTTCCGGAAAGAATTTCTAGAGTTCTTTCTGCCTCCCCGATATTTCGAGCGCCTTGAGGACCAAATTCGGTCCAGTCGCCAGCGGCTCGGGGAAAGGTTTAAAGATTATCTGGTGGTTATCAGGCTACTTATGCGCCATGCTGGGTATAACGCGGTGCAAAAGTTGCATCGCGTATATGAGAACTCATCCCCGGAATGCAGACTGTACGTCCGGAGGCAAGATTTCGCGTCGTTGGCCCAGCTTACCCAAATGGCAGCCGAATATGAGAGCGTGCGGGATCAGGAGTGGGCGTTTGCGAAGGGTAACGCCGGGGAAGCCGCACATGGCTCACCCCATGGGAATTTGGGCCGGTCAACGGTACCAAGGGAGCGGCTGGATAATCCCTTTAGGTCAATGATGGGAGGGCCCCCAGCTCAAGCACCTAGAGAGGAAGCGCGTACGGGGACTACTCAGCCGGCTTTGATCCGCGCCGAGCGTGCGCGCAAACGGGGCACTTCGCTAGGGAATGCCAAAATGCAAGGGTTACTTTTTGTCGCGCTTGTGGCACGGTGGGCAAAAACAGCTGGGAGTGTTGCGAGCGCGCGAGAGCGGGAAACGACCAGAGGCGTCCCTCAGCCCGGGAGGGAGGCGGCGCCGGCGACCTGGAATCCCGACCAAGAGTTCCCCACTAACAATGGAGGGGGGAAGATTGCCGCAAAGGTATCGATCGCTGACAGGGAGGTTTCGGCCACGATCGATACGGGGGCGACACGGAGTTTTATTAAAGGAGATTGGATAAAGAGAAGGGGAGTCCGTGGAGAGGTGGTGAAGGAGAGCGCGCGAATTCGTTTGGCGGATGGTTCGACCTTGGACGTTGCAGGGGCATTGAAATTAAGGGTCAGCTTCGCCGGAGAGAGCGTAATGTTGCGCATGTTAGTCATGCCCACCATGTTGGATCATGCCATTCTGGGAATGGATTTTTTGTGCTTCATGGGCACATCCATTACCAGCGCCCAGGCGACGCTAATGCTGGGGAAGGGGGAACTGGAGCAGTGTGGCAGCGGTTCTCATGGAAGGACGCCCACCGACAGAGGTGATCGCGCTCGCCAATCGGGAATCATCCGCACGAACACGCCCACCTGATCGGCATGGGGAAAATGGAAGAGAGGAGTGGGCAGCGGAGAGCGGTCGGGGATCACCAAACGCTGGAGCGGCGCCACCACAGGGTGTCCGGATGCTGGGAATGGAGAAAGAGGAAGTGGGGTCCCCAGTCGCCAGCGGGGAGTGGACACCGGATCTGGAGCCGGAAATTCAGCGATTTTTGGAAACGGAGCTATCGTTATTCGAGGGGCTGGAAGGCGTCACGCAGATTGCTGAGCATAGCATAAGGATGCGTGACGACAAGCCGCTAAAACAACGATACTACCCTAAAAACCCAGCGATGCAACGGGTGATCAATGAACAGGTGGACGAGCTAATCCGGGTAGGCGCTATTGAAAAGTCGCGAAGTCCACACAGCGCCCCAATATTTTTGGTGAAGAAAAAGACGGGGGAATGGCGCATGTGTATAGACTATCGCCAGCTTAATGCACACTCTATTCCAGACGCGTACCCTGTCCCTTGGATTAATCATATCCTTGAGAGGTTAAGGCATGCTCGATACATATCGACGTTGGATCTGAAGCACGGTTACTGGCAGATCCCGTGAGTGCACGGCCTTTACAGTGCCAGGAAGAGGCTTGTTTCAGTGGCGGGTCATGCCATTCGGGTTGCACTCGGCCGGCGCGACATTCCAGAGGGCCTTGGATACGGTGATCGGGCCAGAAATGGAACCCCACGCCTTCGCACATCGAAAATCTCAGGGAGGTTTTCCGCCGACTCAGAGCCGCGAACTTGCGACTTAACAGGAAGAAGTGTAGCTTCTTCAGAGAGAGGTTGGCGTACCTCGGGCAAGTGATCAGCGGCGAAGGCATTTGTACCGATCCGGACAAAGTGGAAGCGATCAGGAGTCTTCCCGCCCCCCACAATCTGAAAACGTTGCGCCAGTGTTTGGGGATGGCTTCGTGGTATCGGCGTTTTGTACCCAACTTCGCAACATTAGTAGAACCTATAACGGCCCTTCTGAAGAAGGGTCACAAGGAGAGGTTAACGTCCGCTCCCGTCCTTGCGTGTCCCGATTTCACGAGGAAGTTTGTGCTGCAAACCGACGCAAGTGACTATGGTCTCGGAGCGGCAGGAAAGGGTCATCGCATACGCCAGCAGAAAGTTGTTGAAGGCAGAGATGAACTACTCGGCAACCGAAAAGGAGTGCCTGGCAATCGTCTGGGCGATCCGGAAGCTGCAATGCTACCTCGAGGGATACCGATTTGAGGTGGTAACGGATCACTTAGCTCTCAAGTGGCTAAACTCAATTGAGAGTCCCACTGGAAGGATCGCGAGATGGGCACTTGAACTGCAACAGTTCCAATTTGACGTTCGCTATCGCCGGGGTAAGTTCAACGTGGTGGCGGATGCACTCTCCCGACAGCCGCTTGGAGTATGCCAGCAGGCCGTCGTGGTCGATACCCCATGCAGGTGGATCACCAAGATGCGCGGTCTGATCAGCGATAACCCAGAAAAGTTCGCAGACTATGCGGAAGAAAATGGGAATCTTTACAGGAACCTTGGTCACAGGATAGACGATGAGGACTATATACCCTAGAAGCTCTGTGTCCCGAAGGATAAGAGAGTACGAGTTCTAGAGGAATGCCACGACGCTCCCACAGCCGGATACCAGGGCGTGAGGAAGACGGTGAAGAGATTGGCGCAGCGCTATTACTGGACGGGAATGTTCAGAGACGCCGCTTGATACGTGAGGGGTTGCGAGTAGTGCCAGAGGTCCAAAATGGAGCAAAGAAGGCCAGTGGGGAGGATGCTGACAAGACAGGTGGCCGAGCCGATGGCGGTGATGTGTGCGGACTTCGTGGGACCCCTCCCTCGCTCAAAGCAAGGAAACACGGTCCTGCTAGTCTTTCACGACGCGTTCTCGAAATGGGTGGAATTGATCCCCCTCAGAAGAGCGACAGCGAGCATTTCGCGAGAGGATCCTGTCCAGATTTGGGGTGCCGAAAGTGTTCGTGTGCGACAATGGGGGGCAGTTTATTAGCAAAGCGTTCAAGGCATACATGGAGTCCTTAGGAGTGGCGGTGCAGCACACAGCGCTATACTGCCCTCAGGAGAATCCCACCGAGAGGACCAACAGAACGGTCAAGACGATGATTGCGCAGTTCGTGGATGGACAGCAGAATTCCTGGGACGAACTGTTACCGGAGATAGCGTTGGCAGTGAATTCGAGCGTGTCTGACTCTACAGGGTTCAGTCCAGCGTACCTGGTACAAGGAAGGGAACCGTGCCTCCCTGCAGCGTTTTAAGATGAAGTGACTCCCGGGTCTGCCACGAGCAGGTTAGACCCGAGGGACAAGGAGGCCAAGATGAAGGAAGTCTTCGAGGTGGTTCGCAGCAATCTACAACGGGCATCAAAGGACCAGGGAAGGGCGTACAATTTGAGGAGACGAAAATGGCGCCCGGCGATCGGATCTTTGGTATGGCTGAGGCGACATCAACTGTCGAACGCAGCCGAGGGTTTTGCGGCTAAGCTAGCGCCCAAGTATGACGGGCCCTACAAGGTGTCACACTTTGTTTCCCCCAACATCGTGCGTCTCACCCGCAAGGGCGAGCGCAAGAAGTGGGTGGCTAATTTGAACGCTTTAAAGCCTTTCTTTCAGAACACTGACGAAGAGCTCATTGATCACCATGGCGAAGACGACGACCAGCCTGACGGGGACGGAGCCAGCGAGACGGAGGCGAGAACGGCGTGTTTGAGGCGCAGTAACTTGACTTCGTCCCTTCACAAAAAACTACCGATAACACACTAAAATTTCAAGTAGATTAATCTAACTAATAATAAGCATTTACGTAGTCTGTCAGCTGCACTGATAGGGAATAGAGGAGTAGCTAAGACATAGTAGCTAATCTTTTCAAATTTCAGATGGACGAAGAGATTATTTCGATCAGTAGCGATGATGAGGCAGGTGCCGACTATCATGTTGAAGACGATATAGCGACACAACAGAACCGGCTCCCGATCCGCGCGCACGCCCTGGTCAGAGGGACCCCCGCCGAGGCAGGCCGTTCTATCGCCCACGACCGAAGGCAAGGCCGCTACACACAGTTTACCGCTCGACGGTCAACGTTTTCGAGCGGCTAGAGGATGCCTTTGTGGCGATGAGGGTCACGACCACGGCCGTGTACATCAGTGCCCCAAACCTTCGCCGCACGCCGCCGTTCTACGAGGAGCCCCCGTCTCCGGAGCGGGCGACGATGCTCCTGCCGCCGGACGACGGGCCGGCTCAAATGGCAACGAGTGACGAAGCGGAAGTGTCCGTTCCCGACCGGGAGGGTTATCCCCCGATGTTCGAGGAGGAGTACGCCGACCAGCCGCTACCCGAAGACCCCGAGGAAACTGCCGAGCACCCTGCGGACGACGCCGCGAGGGAGAGAGGTCCCGACCGGGAGGGCTATCCCCCGGTAGTTAAGGAGGAAGAGGCCGACCAATCGCTCCCCGAAGGCCGTGGGGAATCCACCATGAAGGAGTCGGGCGTCACCGAGGAAGATTACCTCCCTGGGGCCGCTCCCTTCTTGGAGACGGACGAGGACAGTGCTGGTAGCATGGCTGGGGAGAACCGTGTCCCATCACGTAACTCGCTGCCCGTCGAAGTAATCCCGAGGTCGGAGTACGTGGCACATTTCGAGCCGGCCGACTCGGACGAGGAGGAAGGACCCCTATTCCGGCGCCGCTTCGAGCATATGCACCTCGAGGTCGACCAGGCGAGCAGCTTCCCGAGGGTCACGATCAGATACTGGCCGAAGGCGAACCCGCAAAGGCAGCCGAAGAGGCGCAGACGGCAGTCGAACCGATCGCCCGGGAGCCCAGGGAAAAGGAGGGCAACCGGCGCGTGTCTCGCGACTTCGTCGCCTACGGCGCCGATGAACCCTCGAAAGCGGCATCATGACCCGGAGGACTTGTATCCCGTTAGCGCGGCTCAAGAATCGCGGCCATACGAGGTTCCGGTGTACCGAGCGCAGGTGGAGAGCGACGAGGTAGTCCCGTCGGCCATGTCAGCCAAAAACGGCGCGGATCGTGCAGGCTCACCACCGGAGGAGGAGCTGCTGGCCGACTTGGAAGATGTGCTGGAAGACTGGAGACCGGACCTCGACGACCTGCTATCGGTCATATCCGCGCCGGAAGTGCCCCCGATACCTGCCAACTGGAGGATATTCCCAGTCAACATGTCCCTTGACGCCGACGCGATTGCGCTGCTTCACCGGGAGGTAGCCGCGCACGGAGGGAGGAATCGCCGCACGCGTTTTAAGGCGGACAGCGGTCGGTAAGTGCTGAGCGTGACCATCGCTAGGTCGGGAGCGGTGGTGGTCAACGCTTTGGAGAAAGGGGGTGTGTAAGGCGGCCCCTGGACTAACCGCCTTACATCGTTTTTGTATATACATTTATCTTTTAGTTTAGAGACACGCCAGTGAAGGCACCGTGTTTGGAGGGTTGAACCCGTTAAGTTTAAGTTTGGTGAATTAATTATGTTAAGTTTTCATTATAATTATTTGTTAGTGTAAGGTCAAAGTTGGATTTTATGTTATGTTCAACGCCACTGAAGGCAATTAAATCATAAGTTTAAGCAGAAACAGTCAGCTGTTATTTATTCAGAGGTAGCGGCAGGAGTTTGAATTAGGAATTGCACCGACAGTGCAAAGGGGCGGCCGGGTACAACTCTGCGCGAAAACTCGGTGGTGAAGAGAGAGTTTTCGTGGTGGTGTTGTGAAACGTCAGCTTGCTGCGCTGTTAGATCGAGAGCGTCGCTTCACTTTTTGATCGGCTGTAAGAGAGAACAGACGCAGCACATTGGCGCGTCTAGAACATTTTTCAAGTAAGTAGCATAGTGTGGCTAGGCAGTGTAGCAGGGAATACAGGGCCTTACACTTAACATTTAAACTAATTATTGATGGAGAATAAAGAATTGTATCGAAGCCGATTCGTGAGCCTTCTTTATTTCTCGCCAATAACTCCTCTCTTACTAACTGTTAACTAATAGATTGACGAGGATTTGATCCCGTCCTCTGTGGGTATTCCCGGCATGGTATATCACTCATAACTCCTCTTTTACTAATTGTTTATTAGTAGATTGATGTGGATTTGATCCCATCCGCCGTGGGTATTCCCGGCATGGCTTAACGTTAACAACTCCACTCCTGCTCCCTATTAATTAGTAGATTGGCGCGGATTTGATCCCGTCAGCCGAGAGGTAAACCCGGCGTTAGAATTACTAATCCACCTCTAGTTGGCCCTTTTGCAAGAGGCGCGGATTTGATCCCGTCTGCCGTGAGATAAACCCGGCGAAGAGTGCTAGTCGAAACCGTTGTGGCTCTTTTGTGCCAGCGCGTTTGCCAACCCACTCCACCTGCAGCGTCTTTGCATAAAAAAATACAAATTTTCTATATTAATGTAGTTATATATAAAAAAAATAAAATTAAATAAATAAATGGGTTAGTTCCGGGTTTGAACCGCAGACCATTGGTTTAGAAAGAAATACCACCTTCACCTAGGCCACACTCCTTTTGGTAACTGTCTTGACTAATATAAGTGAACATAGAGTTATCTCTTTACTTTCAACCACGTGCACATAAATTACATTTATACAATTTTACAAAGTAAACGCCAAACGACTAACCGTAACCCTACACTGTTGCACCAGTTAATATTGTATATTTATATTTTTGTTTAAAATTTAAAAAAGTATATTAACAAATTCCACTTTCGCGAATTGAACCTGCGAACTTATACGCAACTTGCAGAACACGTCGTAACCCTATCAGTAGCACCACGCCCCACATTTGACACATGTCCGATTATTTTCATTTACATATAATAATGTTGTTATATAAGAAGTACAAAAAAAAAAAAAAATTTAGTTTCCGAGTCTGTGCCGGGGCTCGAACCGCAGGTCTTGTGTTTACATACAAGGAGTCTCTACTACCTGGGCCTCGCTTCCTTTGCAAACTTCCGCGGCTAATGTATAGATAAACATAGTGTTCTTTCTTTTCTTTCAACCACGTGCATTCACAACGCGCTTCAATTATAGTTGGATTTTTATGCAACTTTCAGGGTAGTTTGATATAATTAGTCTTTAAACAAATTTTTTAATTACAATACTGTAATAAATGCTTTAAAAACGGCATGTAAATTTTGAAAAGTTGTTTAGTTCTTGTGGGGCGTGGCAGACCAAAACTTTTAATGACGTTGCATTTGTGTTGTTTCTAGGAACCTGCGTACCAGAATTGGTGTTCCTATGTACCATGGTTACGGAGATATTCGCAGAAAACATCGATTTTTTCCGAGGTGTGTCTAGTTTTTTGCTTATTGCGGGGGCGGTAGGGGGTGTGGCCCTGATTTGAAATAAACTTGATCTGCGTACATCATAGACGGACTTTCATTACAAATTTGGTGTCTCTAGCTCTTGTAGTTTAAAAGATCCAGGTGTTCATACAGACGGACATTGCTATATCGACTCGGCTGTTGGTGCTGATCAAGAATATATATACTTTATAGGGTCGGAAAAGCTTCCTTCTGCCTGTTACGCACATTTCGCTTCTGACAAACCTAATAGACCCCTATACTCTTTTTTAGAGTACGGGGTCTAAATATAATTGCCTACTAGACTTCAAACCAACTGAAGACTGGTTTATAATTCGACCTCACAATCTTACTTATCCAATTTATGTTCCAATAACATACAATTCTGGTAATAACTCATTAATTCTACCAGCGAGATCTAAAACGATAAGAAATGTAAAAATATATTCAAAAGATAATTTCATTTATATACCTAATCAAGTAGTACAAAAAGGAGTTTATATTGCTAACACAATAACAAAATTCCAATGTTCCTTTGTCCGATTATTAAATACAACCAATTCCGATTTATTACTAAATATAAATAATATCAAGTATGAATCACTTTCGAACTATGAAGTAGTTCAAAGCAACCAAATTAATAGAAATGATAAAGTTTTATCGTATTTACCGAACAATTTTCCACAACAACAATAAAAATCAGTTAACAGAACTGTGCACCAAATATTGTGATGTATTCGGACTACAGACAGAATCAATCACAACAAACAACTTTTATAAGCAAACCCTGAGATTGAAAGATAATGAACCTGTTTACATAAAAAATTACAGGAGTCCCCATAGCCATGTGGATTTAATCAAAGAGCAAGTTGGGAAACTTATTAACGACAATATAGTTGAACCTTCTGTGTCTGAATATAATAGCCCACTTTTGTTAGTACCCAAGAAATCCCTTCCGGGATCTGAAGAAAAGAAATGGCGATTAGTAATCGACTATCGTCAAATCAATAAAAAACTCTTATCTGACAAATATCCTCTTCCCAGAATTGATGACATTCTAGATCAATTGGGTAGAGCAAGATTTTTCTCATGTCTTGATTTAATGTCAGGATTCCATCAAATCGAACTAGAGCAAAGTTCTAGAAATGTAACGTCCTTTTCAACGAGCATTGGCTCATATCGTTTCACACGATTACCATTTGGACTAAAAATAGCACCAAACTCATTTCAGAGAATGATGACTATTGCATTTTCAGGTCTAGAACCTTCACAAGCATTCCTATATATGGATGACTTAATCGTTGTTGGATGTTCAGAAAAACAAATGATTAAAAATTTAAAAGACGTTTTCGAACTCTGTAGAAAACATAATTAAAAATTACATCCAGAAAAATGCTCATTTTTCATGCACGAAGTGACATTTCTTGGTCACAAGTGTACAGACAAAGGAATTTTACCAGATGACAAGAAATATGATGTCATCAAGAACTATCCAGTCACTCATGATGCGGACAGTGCAAGACGTTTTATTGCATTCTGCAATTACTACATCCGCTTTATAAAAAACTTCGCCGATTATGCACGGCATATAACAAGATTGACAAAAAAAAACGTTCCTTTTCAATGGACAAATGAATGCCAGGAAGTATTCCAATATTTAAAAGATAAACTAATATAACCAACCCTATTACAATATCCAGATTTTAGCAAATAATTTTGCATAATCACAGATGCAAGCAAACAATCATGTGGAGCGGTTTTAACTCAAAACCATAATGGACTCCAGCTTCCCATTGCATATGCATCAAGAGCGTACACGAAAGGTGAAAGCAATAAGAGTACAACAGAACAGGAGTTAACAGCAATTCACTGGGCAATAGTATACTTTCGACCATATATCTATGGAAAACACTTTACAGTGAAAACAGACCACTTATGTACCTTTTTTCAATGGTTAACCCAAGCTCAAAACTAACACGCATGAGACTAGAATTAGAGGAATATGACTTCACCGTGGAATACTTAATGGGAAAAGACATTTTCGTGGCAGATGCCCTATCGAGGATAACAAGGCAACAAAGTAGACAAAATAGACATGAAGTCATTAGTGACCTTGCGAATGACAGATTCAACATGTTTATTGAAACATGGAAAAACAGTTGTAGGAAGAATTAATGTTAGCGGGTTATATTCAATGGAAATCTCGACTTAGATCAGTTTTTTCAAAGGCTTGAATGGCAAGCCGGTGTATTTAAAATCAGCAAACTAAAAATGGCACCGAGCGAAAAGATCTTTGAATCAATTTCAATAGATACTTTCAAAAGAATGGGCAATAAAATTTTAAAATCATTAAGAGTAGCGCTACTCAAGCCGGTGACCCTCATCCAAAACGATGAAGAACAAGTAAGAAAAGTACAGTCGAACGAGCCCGACCGTATAATACTCTCTGCTTTTATTCCCAATTATAATGTTAAAATATTACAATAGATAGTTTTTGTATTAGAACACGTTAAAACAAAAAAAAAAAGCTAAGCATAATCGAGCATACATATGTTTGTCTGTATGTACATACAAATTCGTTTGACGTTAAATGTATGCACATACATATGTGTGTATGAATACTATTGGTCGGCATGGCTAGCGCTGTCTCTCTCGCACTCATTGCTCTCGAATAAAACCTTTCTTGCTTCATTTCTTTCTTGTTTATGGTCGGATTCTTATGAAACTTTCAGGAGAGTTTGACATGATACGTCTTCAAACGAATCATAAATAACAACACTGTACAATAAGAATAAATGATTTAAAAACGGCATGCAAGTTTGAAATTTATTTTTTGCGGAAAAAGGGGGCGTGGTAGCCCAAAACTTTTGATATCATTGCATTTGTGCGGTCTCTAGGAACACGTGTACCAAAATTGGTATTCCTAAGTGCCATAGTTACTGAGATATTAGCTGAAAACATAGATTTTTTCCGAGGTATGTCTAGTTTTTTGCTCATTGTGGGCGAATGGAGCGTGGCATCGAAAAAAAAAAGATTCTTGTATTGACTGACTAAATATCGAGTCGATTGAGACCAAACTCGAACTTGTCGCTCTTACCATCTGTGTGTTCATACGGACGGACAGACGGACATGGCTATATCGACTCGGCTTGTGATGCTGATCAAGAATATATATACTTTATGGGGTCTGCCACGCCTCCTTCTGCCTGTTACATTCATTTGCACAACCCCAATATACTCTTGCAGAGAGTATAAAAATATAGAGACAATATTATTGGAAAAACATGACTAACCATGTAAAAGAGTACATAAATAATTGTCCAAAATGCCTGGCGTCGAAAACGACGAAACATACACGATTACCTTTGATTTTAACTGAAACTGATAGTAACTGATAGTGGACACAATTGGTCCCCTACCACGCTCCGAAAATGGGAATGAATACGCAATCACTCTTATATGTAACTTGACAAAGTATTTAGTAGCAATTCCAGTTGCAAATAAAAGTGCAGCAACTGTCGCAAAAGCTACATTCGAATCTTTTATTCTGAAGTACGGTTCAATGAAGGCGTTCATTACTGACATGGGAACAGAATATAAAAATTCAATTATAAATGACTTGTGCAAATACTTAAAAATAGATATCATAACGTCTACAGCACAACACCACCAGATATTAGGTACCATTGAAAGAAGTCATAGGACATTCAATGAGTAGATTCGTTCATACATTTCAGTAGATAAAACTGATTGGGACGTATGGTTACAGTATTTCGTGTATTGTTTTAACACAACACCGTCAGTAACTCACAATTATTGTCCATCTGAACTAATATTTGGTAGGCAACATAATTTACCAATACAATTTAATAACATAAGCATCGTAGAACCTATTTATAATATGGAGGATTATTCGAAAGAAGTTAAGTTTAGATTAGAAAACGCATATAGGAGAGCTCGAATACTTTTAGAGAAATATAAGATTAAGCAAAAAGAAATAAATGTTAGGAAAGTATTAGATTTTAAAATAGAAATAGGAGACCAAGTTTATCTAAATAATGAAATAGGTCATAAGTTAGAACCTTCTTATATTGGTACAAAAAGATCATAAGGATAGGCTAAAACGGATTAATAATTAAATAAAAAAAAAAAAAAAAAAATTGTATATACAACATAATATATAAAATAAATATAAAATTATACTAATAATAATTTTTATTTTAAATAACTACACAATATTACGTTATTTTTAGACCCCGTACTCTTAAAAAGAGTATAGGGGTCTATTAGGTTTGTCAGAAGCCAAATGTGCGTAACAGGCAGAAGGAAGCTTTTCCGACCCTATAAAGTATATATATTCTTGATCGTATTCAAATATTAATTTCGAATACAAGGAGAGTACGGGGTCTTTTACAGTCGGTGCGCTCGACTGTAGCCTTTCTAACTTGTTTTAAAAAAGGAGGTGTAGGTGCGGACCACTGCACTTATGATCTGACCGTCAACCTTGTAAAACAACTGCTAACCAGCAGAATGATTGAGACCTCGTTTGGTGATGTCAGTATCACCAAATACGTCATAAGTGGCACTCCACAGGGTGGTGTCCTACCCCCCCTTCTATGGAATGTGGCGGTCAACCCACTGCTGCGTGAATTATACAAAGGCCATAGTGTTCTCTGGTAAATTCCCCCAGACCCTATGTGATCGGATGAGCGATTCTCTTCGCTTCCTATCTCGACTGGGCCATGAACAACGGACTAGGGGTGAACCCAAGCAAAACAGAGCTGGTCCTGTTCACTAATAAATATAAAATCCCAAAACTCAAACTACCCACCATTCGTGGGGAGTTACTCAAGCTAAGTGATAAAGCCAAATATCTGGGCGTATTCGTTGATCAGAAACTGAACTAGAAGGCGTGCATAGAAGACAGATCACGGAAAGCCTCAGTCGCCCTTTTTACATGCAGGAAGGCAATAGGCCTAAAATGGGGTTTAAACCCTCATATTACCAAATGGATCTATACTGCAATCGTACCACCAATACTTTTTTATGGAGTTGTAGTATGGTGGCCCGCCTTGAAATGAAGGACCATCCTCGACAGACTCAATAGAATACAACGAATGACAGGACTCCTCGCACTGGGGGCCCTGCGCACCACCCCTGGAGAGGCTGTCGATGCCATCCTTCACTTTCTCCCTCTAGACTAAATGGGTTCAAAAACGGCTCCTCTAGCCGTACTCAGAATGAGAGAAGCCAATCTCTGGAAGCCTAATGCGGTAGGACATTCAAGCATCCTATTGGAACTACCTGACGGCATCCAGTATACCGACTACTGTATTCCCACGGAGTACACAAAAACTCCTTTCAGAGTGGTTTTTCCAACCAGAGATGCATGGAGTAATGGCTTTCCATCTACAAACACCTCCCTGGATTTCTACACCGATGGTTCAAGATCAGAGGGTCGCACAGGTGGAGGCCTTAACTGTCCTGACCTTGGCATTGCTAAATGTTTTAGGATGCCGGACCACTGCAGTGTCTTCCAGGCGGAAGTTAAGGCCATTCTAGAAGCTCTGCATATCATAAACTCGGGTATCCCCTACAGGTGCAGAATCAGAATATTTTCTGATAGCCAAGCAGCCCTTAAGTCTTTATCGGCTGTATCTAGTAACTAAAAATTAGTGAACGAATGTCGCAGATCTCTGATGGAGATGGCTGAACAGTTCGATATTCTCCTCATATGGGTCCCTGGCCGCAGCAACATAGAAGGAAACTGTGTTGCAGATGAACTCGCGAGGATGAGTACGGTCTCCGCTCCCAACAACGAGAGTGAGCAGGTACACATGCCCCTGGCGTCGTGCACGCTCATGATTGAAAACCATTTTGAGAATCTGGCAGGCTTAAGGTGGCAAACCACCGCAAGATGTAGAATCTCTCGACTCACTTGGCCCACTCGGGCCAAGTGCTCTTTGTAGCACCAACAGACATTCTACGTAACCTAACCTATCAAGGGGCGAAGTCTAGTTACTACGCCTCGAAAACGCCACTCTCGCTTCGTTCGTACCGCCTGACTGTGCGTCGTCTTCGTCATGGTGATTAGTGACTTCTTCGTCGGTGTTCTGATAGAAAGGCTTTAGAGCGTTCAAATTAGCGACCCATTTTTTACGCTCGCACTTGCGGTGTGCAACCTTAGCCGCGAAACCCTCGGCAGCGTTTGACAATTGATGTCGCCTCAACCATACCAAAGCTCCGATTCCTGGGCACCCTTCTCGTCTCCTTAAATTGTAAGCCTTCCCCTGGTCCTTTGATGCTCGTTGGAGATTGCTGTGAACCACCACATCTTGGCCTCCTTGTCCCTCGGGTCCAGCATGCTCATGGCAGACCCGGGAGTCACTTTAGTCGTAAAACGCTGCGGGGAGGCGCGGCTCTCTTCCTTGTACCAGGTATGCTGTCGCTATTCTGAGGGTGATCAATTCCACCCACTTCGGGAAAGCATCACGAAAGACCAGTAGGACTGTGTGTCTGTGCTTCGAGCGATAGAGAGGTCCTACGAAGTCCGCACACATCACCGCCATGGGCTCGGCCACCAGTCTTGTCAGCATCCTCCCCACTGGCCTTCTTTGCTCCATTTTGGACCTCTGGCACTACTCGCAACCCCTCACGTATCAAGCGGCGTCTCTGAACATTCCCGTCCAGTAATAGCGCTGCGCCAATCTCTTTACCGTCTTCCTCACGCCCTGGTGTCCGGCTGTGGGAGTGTCGTAGCATTCCTCCTCTTATCCTTCGGGACACAGAGCTTCCAGGGCATATAGTCCTCGTCGTCTATCCTGTGACCAAGGTTCTTGGAAAGATTTCCGTTTTCTTCCGCATAGTTTGTGAACTTCTCCGGGTTATCTCTGATCAGACCGCGCATCTTTGCGATCCACCTGCATGGGGTTTCTCCCAGCAGCTGTCGGGAGAGTGCATCCTCCACCACGTTGAACTTACCCCGGCGATAACGAACGTCAAATTGGAACTGTTGCAGTTCAAGCGCCCATCTTGCGATCCTTCCAGTGGGACTCTCAATTGAGTTTAGCCAGTTGAGAGCTAAGTGATCTGTCACCACCTCAAATAGGTATCCTTCGAGGTAGCATTGCAGCTTCCGGATCGCCGAGACGATCGCCAGGCACTCCTTCTCCGTCGCAGAGTAGTTTCTCCGCTTTCAATAGCTTTCTACTGGCCTACGCGATGACCATTTCCTGCTCGTCGACAGTTTGCGTCAGGACAGCACCAAGACCGTAATCACCCGCGTCGGTTTGCAGGACAAACTTCCTCGTGAAACCGGGGCACGCGTGGACGGGGCTGATATTAACCTCTCCCTCAGCTGCTCCAAGACCTTGTCTTGTTCCTCGCCCCATGCCCATTTGCGATCCTTCTTTAGAAGGGCTGTCATAGGTTCGACTAACGTCGCAAAGTTGGGTACAAAACGCCGGTACCAAGAAGCCATCCCCAAGCACTGGCGCAACGTCTTCAAGTTGTGGGGGGCTAGAAGACTTCTTATCGCTTCCACTTTGTCCGGATCGGTACAAATGCCCTAGCCGCTGATCACATGCTCAAGGTACGCCAACCTCTCTCTGAAGAAGCTACATTTCTTCCTGTTAAGTCTCATGTTCGCAGCCCTGAGTCGGCGGAAAACCTCCCTGAGATTCTCGACGTTTTCCTTTTTCGTAGCGCCGATCACCACGATTTCATCCAAATAGGCGAAGGCGTGGGCTTCTCTCCTAGAGCCTTTGAAATGTCGCACCGGGCAAATGCAAACCGAACGGCATGACCCGCCACTGAAACAAGCCCCTTCCTGGCACTGTTAAAGCCGTGCACTCACGACTGTCTGCTGCCATCGGGATCTGCCAGTAACCGTATTTCAGATCTAACGTCGATATGAACCGAACGTGCCGTAACCACTCAAGGATATCGGTAATACGAGGGACGGGGGACGCAACTGGAATAGAGTGTGCATTAACCTGGCGATAGTCTTTACGCATGCGCCATTCCCCGTCTTATTCTTCACCAAAACTATTGGGGCGCTGTGTGGACTACGCGACTTTTCGGACGGACTAGCTCGTCCACCTGTTCATTAATTACCCTTTGCATTGCTGGGTTTTTGTGATAGTATGGTTGTTTTAACGGCTTGTCGTCGCGCATCCTTATGCTGTGCTCAACAAATCTTCCAAGCCTTCGAATAACGTTAGCTCCGTTTTCAACACCCATTTCCGCTTCCTCCATTCCGAGCATCCGGACCTCTTGTGGAGGCGCAGCACCAGCGTCCGGTGACCCGTGTCCGCTCTCCGCCGACCGATCCTCTCCTCTATTCTTCCCACGTTCATAAGGCGGGCGTGTTCGTGCGGTTGATGCATGATTGGAGAGCGGGATCACCACTGTCCGTGGGCGTCGTTCAGTGAGAGACGCCGGCCTGCGACACTGCTCCAATTCCATCTCTCCACGGATTCCCCCCTCTTTATAAAATCTCCACTAAACAACTCTGTGTCGCCCCGTATCGATCGTGGCCGAAACTTTTCTGTCAGCAATCGCCACTGGTCTTTTCCCGCTCTCGGGCGCTCGCAACAGTCCCAGGTGTTTTTGCCCAGCGTGTCACAAGCGCGGCAAAAAGTAACCCATGCATTCTGCCATTTCCGAGCGAAGAGCTCCGTTTGCCAGCAACGATGGCAAGCTCGACGCTAGTCAAAGCCTGCAATCCCGTCGTGCGTCATCATCCGTTTGGTAGCTTCCGTCTAAGTTGTCCCCGAACGCACTTCTCTCTTGAGCCGGGGGTCCTCCCATCGCCGACCTAAAGTGTTTGTCAAGCCGCTCCCTCGGGACCGATGATCGACTCAAATTCCCATGGGGTGAGCTATGTCTGGCTCCTCCCACGCTACCCGTCGCGAACGCTTACTCCTGATCCCGCAAGCTCTCAAATTCGGTTGCTATTTGGGTGAGCTGGGCCAACGATGCGAAATTTTGCTTCCGGACATGCAATCTGCATTCCAGGGAGGAGTTTTCAGCACGGCGCATAAGTAGCCTGATATCCACCATCTCGTAAGTCGTGCGCCGACCGCGGCAGCGACCGACCGCCGGCGCAAACCAACGTGTTCGCATGGGGCTGCTGTAGAAACTTTGCGCACTGAGCCTCCGTTGTATTACGTCGTCTCTTTTCTTTTCTCACCGTTCAGTTTTTATGCACTAAATGTTTGCCTCTGGCCCACTGTACACGTATTTCACGTCGTCTCTTTTCTTTTCTCACAATTCAGTGCACTAAATATTGACCGCGGGCCCACTGTGCAGTTGTTTCACCGAGTTAGGTTGTCTCTCACAA
This sequence comes from Drosophila parthenogenetica, assembly GCA_035047505.1. Taxonomy (NCBI): domain Eukaryota; kingdom Metazoa; phylum Arthropoda; class Insecta; order Diptera; family Drosophilidae; genus Drosophila; species Drosophila parthenogenetica. The sequence continues at coordinate 2,626,296 of JAWNPM010000187.1, read as the reverse complement.
ACCGATTTTGTGCACTAAACGTTGACCGTCGACCCACCGTGCAACTATTTCACCAGTTGTCGTCGCCGTTACTCACTAAGCACCTTGGCACACTTCAACCCCGAAACGCGGCACCCTGTAAGTAATTTTGTTTTTTTCGACGCGCTGCAACTGACGAACGCATACGTATTTATGCATGAGGGCCGAGACCTGTGAGTGCGCGCGTGTGTGTGCGGGCGTGTGTGAGCACGCGTCCCGTTAACTTCGGGTGTGTTTTCGACGACGCCACGCTCGCGAGTTACCCTCCCGGCTCCCTTCGACATGCCCTCCCGCTAATCCACCACGCGTTGCCCAGTAAGCAACTTGGCAACTACATGTGCAAATGTATGTAACAGGCAGAAGGAGGCGTGGCAGACCCCATAAAGTATATATATTCTTGATCAGCGTCACAAGGCGAGTCGATAAAGCCATGTCCGTCTGTCCGTCTGTCTGTCTGTCTGTCCGTCCGTATGAACAAACAGATTTCAGAGATGGTAAGAGCTACAAATTCGAGTTTGGTCTCTATCGACTCGATATTTAGTCAGTCAATACAAGAATCTTTTTTTTTTTGATGCCACGCCCCAATTGCCCACAACGAGCCAAAAACTGGACATACCTCGAAAAAAAAAATAGATGTTTAAAGCGAATATCTCAGTAACTACGGCACTTAGCAATACCAATTTTGGTACGCATTTTCCTAAAGACAGCATAAATACATTCCCATTTAAATTGTTTGGCTGCCACGCTCCCTTTTTCCGTAGGAAAAAAAACACTTTTTTAAACTTGCATGCCGTTTTAGAGGCATTTGTTCTTATCGTACAGTATTGTTATTTATGATTCGTTTGAAGACAAATCATATCAAGCTATCCTGAAAGTTGCAAAAAAATCCAACAATAAACAACAGAGCTACCGATTATAAAGTTAATATTAAAGTCAATGCATAAGTGCGAGCGCGACAGAAACATACAAGCATATATTCGAACTCTTTTAATGCATGTGTGGTGGCAATAGTATACACACACACATACATACACAAATATGTGCATACATATAACGTCAAGCGAATTTGTACGTGCATACAGACAAACACATGTATGTTCGATTATAAATTGTCTTTTTTGTTGTAATGTGTTCTAATACACAAAAAACTATCTAATATAATTGGGAATAAAAGCAGAGAGTATTATACGGTCGGGCTCGTTCGACTGTACTTTTCTTACTTGTTAAAATGAGTGCACGCTATTAATAAAACATATACATACATAATTAAAACAAGCCGACTACAGTTATTTAAACAAGTAAGAAAGGTTACAGTGGAGCGCCGACTGTAAAGACCCCGTACTCTCATTGTGTTCGAAATTAATATTTGAAAACGACTGTAATTTAAAATTTAAGTTTTAAAATTAAATTTTAAAAAAATTTTAAATTAAGTCACTGATGGGATTCGAACCAGCGGTTACTGACGCGAGTTCCATGACATGCAACCCTACTAGTTGCACCACACCATTCATTTGGCAAGAATCTGATTATTTTTATTTATATATAATAATGTAGTTATTTAAAAAATAAAAAAAAAAATTAAATATTTAGTCAGTCAATACAAGAATATTTTCTTTTTTTGGATGCCACGCCCCATTCGCCCACTATAAGCAAAAAACTAAACATACCTCGTAAAAAATAGATGTTTTCGACGAATATCTCCTTAACTATGGCACTTAGGAATTCCAATTTTGGTATATAGGTTCCCAGATACAGCATAAATATATTGCCATTTATATAAAAGATATAAAAAACTTTTCAAACTTGCATACCGGATACCAATTTTAACATTATAATCGGGAATAAATGCAGAGAGTACTATACGGTCGGGCACGCTGTACTGTACTTTACTTTCTTGTTTTTTTTTTGTTTTATTTCTTTAAGGGGGTAGTAAAGTATTTAAATTATTTTTTTGTCATTTTATTTTTATTTTTTTATATTACTCAGGAATGTCTTAAGATTATTGTGTGAAAATTCGATCGATCGGAGTTAAATTGACAAAGATACAGATGGTTTAGTTTGGTCCTCTGCAGTCGGATTACACGCTGCCAAAAATCTTTAAAAGCGTTTTCCCACACTTGTCCTTTTCAAGGTCGGTGTCCACTCTAGCTTAAAATCTACTGAACCGATTCTTTTCAAATTTTTTACAAAAATTCTTAACTTTATTGACCAGGTAATGACGTCAAGTTTTTTTTTTTAACATATTTAAAAAAATTAAAATTTGCGAGTTTTTTTGATAAAAAATCGCTGTTTTGACTTAAAAACGCTGTAAAAAAATTAAAAAGTTAAAAAGAATAAAAAAAACTCGATGTCATTACCTGCGAAAATTCATTAACTATTGAAATCAATTTGGTTTTACAATTTTTGTCGATCCAATGTTGCGCTATGGGGGACACCGCAAACGACCTTTCAAAATTAATAAAATATTTAGCATAATATTCTTTAAACATTATAATGTAGAAAATTTAAAATTTTAAATAAATCAACTGTGTCGGCTAAAAGAATTCCCAAAAACAGGCCTAATTTGCACCGAATTAACTTTACTACCACCTTAAATCATATTATTTGTTGCTAAGATATTCAGCAAAACAATTTTTGTTGGCCGAGCAGCATAAATGCAGTTTGCATTTTTTGCAAATACACTGCGTTTGTGATGTTTTGCAGTGCTTGCACCATCTTTTTTCCCGTATTGCGTTCTAACCACTCTGGGAAATGATTTAAAAGGTCACACCTCAAGTCCTTTATTAGGTGGTTTGATTTATGGCCTTGTTTGAGTTGTGGCTGCAAGGGTCGGCGAGAAATCGGCGACTGCAAAGCATGGAATGACGACCGTGTTGATCGTGCAGACAAAGATGAAGATGGAGAATGTAAATTATTATTATTGAGTGGACGACCTGGCAAGTTTTTTGACTGATGTGCCACCAAACCCGCACCAATAGACTCTGGAAAATCCGGAAGTTCAATAAATTTCTCGCTGCTCATGGTCTCTTTTTGTATTCTTATATGTAGAATATGGGCGTTTGTTGTTGTCATATCTACTAAATGGTAGAAAATTCGGGTTGAAGCATCATTAGTTTTAGTTTTTATGGTATCGGCCCTTTAGATCTACGGCCCCCATATGAGCGTTATATTCCCGAATAACTTGTGGACAGTCATCTTCTATATGGCGCTTGGACTTTCTGTCGTAACGAGATGCCTTTGGTGTTCCTCCTTGTATATTTTTCCTTTTAAACGGCTTAATTCCCACGTAGGTCGATAATAAGCGGAACGGCCTTGTTGTCTTTCCACACTACGTTACTAACCTCCACTCCACATAAGGAGTGGCTTGACTTGAACTGTTCCTAAACTATGAATCCGTTTTGCACGAAGGTTTACCATCAAAGGCAGCGATGTGTAAAAATTGAAAAAAATTTAATATGTGATGTTTGAAGCTTGCAACAGTTTTCGTCAAGCGTACAACTATGTTGGCTGACGCACCAAGATCAGTGTAACCAAGTTATATCGCATTTTCACCGGCGCCGCTATATATTTCACATTGGTAGGCATATCCAAATGAATTACACAGGACACACAACTTTATACCCCACATATGTGGTTTGTTGGGCATGTATTGCCGCAAATGGTGCTTCATTTTTGTGCTGCACATTTGTTCATCAACGCACAATCGAGCTTGCTTAAACACAGAGTCAAATCTTTCATTTAAAATATTAATGGATCTTCGCGTGTGAAGCAGTGAATCGTAGCCAGGCTCATCCTTTTTGATTCGCTTGCTCTCATCACACAATAAGTATTTCTTAATTGCTTCAAATTTGCTACGCGTCATACATATTTGTATGGATGCAAACGCGTTTTGTCCCCAGTAACTTCTCAAATTTGGGTAGCTATATATTGACATGTAGATCAAAATACCGATATAGTGATGAATATCCTCCGTTGTTATTTTAAACTTGTTCGCAATATTTTTCTTTAAGGATGCGCTGTCGCTAAATAACTTTACTAGGTTCCTTTTGAAGTGATTCAATACCTTTTCATAAAAAATGAATGATTTGTATTACAAATCAAAGTAAAGACGTGCTCACCAAGCACATTAAAGCCACCAGAAGACGGTAACGAAACACGTGTTGCTCTTTCAATGACTGGCGATGGAGATCGAGGCATTTTAGGAGTTTTTCGTGTAGGCTCATGGTTCGGCACAGTATTTTCTAAGTTTTCAAGATTACTGCACATTAAGGATGCTGTAGAGACATCTTCTACTGCAGTGTTTATTGCCTCTGCCAGGTCTTCATCCTCGTTGTCACTTCAAATATTGGACATTTCCACATCCGACGGGACTGATTGGAACAACTCCAGCAGTTGTTCATCCGTTAAACCAGACCATTTATATCGAACTCTCAAAGCCATTGTTCAATCTCTTCAAACAAAAATTCAACAATAAATTACAAGTAAGTAAAGTACAGTCGAACGCGCCCGACCGTGAGATACTCTCTGCTTTTATTCCCAATTATAATGTTAAGATCGGTATCCGCATATAACAATAAATAGTTCTTGTATTAGAACACGTTAAAAGACGTCGAACATAAATGTGTTTGTTTCTTTGTACATACAAATTCGTTTGACGTTCAATGTATGCACATACATATGTAAATATGTGTGTATGTATACTATTTGTCGGCACGGCTAGCGCTGTCTCTCTCGCACTCATGCTTCGACATTTGTTGCTTGTTTTCTTTTTTGTTTATGGTCGGATTCTTATGAAACTTTCAGGAGAGTTTGACATGATTCGTCTTCAAAAGAAACATAAATAACAATACTGTACGATAAGAACAAATGCCTTAAAAACGTCATGCAAGTTTGAATAGTTTTTTATTTCGAAAAGAAACAAGTAAGAAAGGCTACAGTCGAGCGCGTCGATTGTAAAAGACCCCGTACTCTCCTTGTAATCCAAATTAATATTTGAATACGACTGTAATTTTAAATTTAAGTTATAAAATTAAATTAAAAAAAAAAATTTATCGATTCACTGATGGGAATCGAACCCGCGCTATCAGACTCAGGTTCCAGAACATGGAGCAACCCTACTAGTTGCGCCACTCCATACACTCGACATCAACCACAACCCAACCCTTTTGCACTAGTTAATATTTTATATTTACAGTTTTTTTTTAAATTTAAAAAAGTATATTAGAAAATTTCACTGTCGGGAATTGAACCTGCAAACTTATACACAACTTGCAGAACACGCCGCAAAACTACTAATTGCACCACCACCTCCTTGTGAGACGGCTCCGATTATTTTCATTAAGATATAATAGTGCTAAATTAAAATTTAAAAAAAAAAAAAAAAAAAAAAATTAATTTCTGAGTCTGTGCCGGGGTTCAAACCGCAGGTCTTGTGTTTACATACAAGTGCGTGGCCCACCCGGACCACGCTCTCTTTGCAAAGTACTGCGGCTGATGTACATATAAACATACAGTTATCTCCTTTCTTTCAACCACGTACATTGGCACTGCGATTCAAGGGACACTTTATTACCTAATTGCTCAGTTGTTTATTGTTGGATTTTTATGCAACTTTCAGGGTAATTTGATATGATTTGTCTTTAAACGAATCTTAAATAACAACACTGTACGATGAGGACAAATGCCTTAAAAACGGCATCAAAAATGAAAATTTTTTTATTTTTTTGTGAAAAAAGGGGGCGTGGCAGCAAAAAAATTTTAATGGCATTGCATTTATGCTGTCCCTTGGAACCTGCGTACCCAAATTGGTGGTCGTAAGTGCCATAGTTACGGAGATATTCGCGGAAAACATCAATTTTTTTCGAGTTGTCTTTGGTTTTTTGCTTATTGCGGGGGCGGTAGGCGGCGTGGCACTGATTTGAAATAAACTTGATCTGCTTGCAAAAGTTACTGAATTTTTATTACAAATTTGGTGATTCTAGCTCTTGTAGTTTAAAAGATACAGGTGTTCATACAGACGGACGGACGGACGGACGGACAGACGGACATTGCTATATCGACTCGCCTGTTGATGCTGATCAAGAATATATATACTTTATGGGGTCGGATAAGCTTCCTTCTGCCTGTTACGCACATTTGGCTTCTGACAAACCTAATAGACCCCTATACTCTTTTTAAGATTACGGGGTCTAAAAATTGGCGTGGGAGTCCCAAATTTTTTATGTCATTGCATTAATGCTGTCTCTAGGAACACGTGTACCAAAATTGGTATTCCTAAGTGTCATAGTTACTGAGATATTCGCCGAAAACATAGATTTTTTTCCGAGGTGTGTCGGGTTCTTGACTCTTTGTGGGCGAATGGGACGTGACATCAAAACACAAGTAAGAAAAGTACAGTCGAACGAGCTCGACCGTATAATACTCTCTGCTTTTATTCCCAATTAAAATGTCAAAATCAGTATCCGGATATTACATTAGATAGTTCTTGTATTAGAACACGTTACAACAAAAAAGACAATTTATAATCGAACATACATATGTTTGTCTGTATGCACATAGAAATTCGTTTGACGTTATATGCATGCACATATATATAATAACTTAGTTCGAAGGTCGGTTATTTAAAACAAGTAAGAAAGGCTACAGTCGAGCGCGCCGACTGTAAAAGACCCCGTACTCTCCTTTTAGTCGAAATTTATATTTGAATACGACTGTAATTTAAAATTTATATTTTAAAATTAAATTTAAAAAAAAATGTTATATCAAGTCACTGATGGCAATCGAACCCGCGCTATCAGAGTCAGGTTCCAGAACATGCTAGTTGCGCCACTCCATACATTTGACATAAACCCGATTATTTTCATTTACATATAAAAAAAATATATATAAAATATAAAAAAAAATTTTTAATTTCTGAGTCTGTGCCGGGTTTGAACCGCAGACCATTGGTTTAGAAACAAACGACTTACCGCAACCTAACCCTGTTGCACCAGTTAATATTGTATATTTACATTTTTTTTTTTATTTAAAAAAATATATAAGAAAATTTCAATGTCGGGAATTGAACCTGCGAACTTATAGTCAACTTATGCAGAACACACCGCAAAACTACTAATTGCACCACCACCTCCTTGTGAGACGGCTCCGATTATTTTCATTAAGATATAATAGTGCTAAATTAAAAGAGTAAGAAAAGTACAGTCGAACGAGTCCGACTGTATAATACTCTCTGCTTTTATTCCCAATTAGATAATTCTTCTATTAGAACACCTTACAACAAAAACGACAATTATATTGGGTTTGTGCAAATGTATGTAACAGGCAGAAGGAGGCGTGGCAGACCCCATAAAGTATATATATTCTTGATCAGCATCACAAGCCGAGTCGATATAGCCATGTCCGTCTGTCCGTCCGTCTGTCTGTTTGTCTGTCTGTCTGTCTGTCTGTCCGTATGAACGAACAGATTTCAGAGATGGTAAGAGCTACAAGTTCGAGTTTGGTCTCAATCGACTCAATATTTAGTCAGTCAATACAAGAATCTTTTTTTTTTTCGATGCCACGCCCCATTCGCCCACAATGAGTAAAAAACCCGTCACACCTCGGAAAAAATCTATGTTTTCGGAGAATATCTCAGTAACTATGGCACCTAGGAATAGGAATTTTAGTACACGTGTTCCTAGAGACCGCATAAATCCAATGACATCAAATGTTTTGGGCTGCCACGCCCCCTTTTTCCGCAAGAAATAAAAGAAAATTTCAAACTTGCATCCCGTTTTTAAAGCATTTATTCTTATCGTACAGTGTTGTTATTTATGATTCGTTTAAAGACGTATCATGTCAAACTCTCCTTAAAGTTTCATAAGAAACCGACCATAAACAAGAAAGAAATTAAGCAACAAAGATTTTATTCGAGAGCAATGAGTGCGAGAGAGACAGCGCTAGTCGTGCCGACCATTAGTATTCATGCACACATGTGTATGTGCATACATTTAACGTCAAACGAATTTGTATGTACTTACAGACAAACACATGTATGTTCGATTATGCTTAGCTTTTTTTTTTTGTTTTAACGTGTTCTAATACAAGAACTATCTGGATACCGATTTTAACATTATAATTGGGAATAAAAGCAGAGAGTATTATACGGTCGGGCGTGTTCGACTGTACTTTTTTCTTTCTTGTTTTTTTATATGTAAATGAAAATGATAGCGCGGGTTCGAATCCCATTAGTGACTTAATATAAAATTTTTTTAAAATTTAATTTTAAAATTTAAATTTTAAATTACAGTCATATTTCAATATTATTTTCGAAAACAAGGAGAGTACGGGGTCTTTTGCAGTCGGCGCGCTCGACTGTAACCTTTCTTACTGGGTTTTTTTTTTTTTTTTTCTTTTTTAAAGTGATCATTTTATTTATTTAATTTTACTGTTGTTCCGTCACAACTTGAATTAAACTATTTATATTATTTACAATTAGAGTTATAACTATAAATTATAAGTTATACGAGAGATGATGAGGTACAGGGTCCAGATCACCACCAGGTTCGAACTTCACATAGCATGTTTAGTTCTATTTGTGACACGTCGGCAGCTTAGAGGTCTAAGCTTACTTGTTGTATGTTTTTGTTAGATATATAAAGAAGTCGCCCAAAAAGAGGGAAAAACTTACAAAAATATATACAAACATAAATCGCGATGAGAGAATTAGAATGCAGCATTTAAAGTAAAGTCAGCTAAAGCAAAAATCTCGGTCTGATTGTGAGTTATTGGAATTTTGAATAAAGGGAAATTGAATTTGCTGCTTTGAACGAGTATGTGCACAGACTGACAAACATTTTGAAATTATATTAGAGCCTTTATATGTGTGTGTTTGTGCTGGGCGTGCAAAAAAAAGGATTATTATTGCCATTGCGTAAATAACAATCATTCCGAGTACGATAAAGGATCCCTCGGACTGCACGAAAGCTGCCAAGCGTGTTCCAGCAATTTTATTAAAAAATTTATGCGCTTTACCAATGCTTCTGTACCGCTCCAGGAATGAGTCTGAATGTGCGTAAAAATATGTGTGAGGGTAAGCAGAATGGAAAATGTTGAGTTACAAGCTGGCAGCGGCATAGTCGACAAACTTTCTGGCCTCCAACTTTTAATTATAAATAATTTTCAACATTTTAAATATGTCGTTGGCACGCAAATCTGTGCGATATTGCGCCAAATGTTAGAATAAAAGCAAAGCAAAAATTAAATTTTGTTTGGGAAAGCCGAAAATGTTACTCCCTTTCTTTCCTAGTAAAACATAACAAACTATTTTTACTTAAACTATTTTTTATCAAAATTTTCATTAAACTCTTTTCGTGGAAGAAAGCAGAGGTTTAAATTTAGTAGTAATGGCGTCTGCTAGAGTACAAAGGGAACGCTGTAAAAATTGGTTTTGGCAACTACGAATGGCTTACTGATACAACAAAGCACTGTGATGGTGTAGTTTGCCCTTCGGCGACAACTGGCAAATGCAGTTTTTTATGACTTCGAAGCTGCTTGAAATACTTTTTCCTTTCCTCTATCGCTTTTAATACATATATATTTATATATTTTTTGTGCAGACTCGTAAGGCGTGTGCGACTGCGGTTAAAAGTGCGGAAATATATTGAAATGACAATAAAACTAAAATTTGCTGCTGTTTCGCCTTTGCTTCTGTTCCCAGCTCTATTTTAAACTTTATGTCCCGGACAGCAACCATGTGCAAGGACATCATCAACATGTTTGGCCAAATATTTATCATATATTTCAGTGGCTTACTTTATGTTATATATGTGTTCTTTGCAAGTTTTTTTTATAAATATGCTGCAAATAACTGTACCTACTTCTCAGTATACAAAAAACTAAACAATTTATTGAAATAATATAATTAAACAAATTTGTCTGCAAAATTCATTACTTCATGGTAAAACCATCATTTGAATATTATACATTTTTTAGACCCCGTACTCTTAAAAAGAGTATAGGGGTCTATTAGGTTTGTCAGAAGCCAAATGTGCGTAACAGGCAGAAGGAAGGTTTTCCGACCCTATAAAGTATATATATTCTTGATCAGCATCAACAGCCGAGTCGATATAGCAATGTCCGTCTGTCCGTCTGTCCGTCTGTCCGTCTGTCTGTCTGTCTGTCTGTCCGTCCGTCTGTATGAACACCTGGATCTTTTAAACTACAAGAGCTAGAGACACCAAATTTTTTAATGAAAGTCCGTCTATGATGTACGCAGATCAAGTTTATTTCAAATCGGCGCCACGCCCCCCACCGCCCCCGCAATAAGCAAAAAACTAGACACACCTCGGAAAAAATTGATGTTTTCTGCGAATATCTTTGTAACTATAGCACTTAGGAACACCAATTCTGGTACGCAGGTTCCTAGAGACAACACAAATGCGACGTCATTCAAAATTTTGGTCTGCCACGCCCCCTCTTTCCACAAGAACTAAGCAAATTTTCCAAACTTATATGCCGTTTTTAAAGCATTTGGTAATGTAGTACGGTATTGTAGTTCAAAATTTGTTTAAAGACAAATTATATCAAACTAACCTAAAAGTTGCATAAAAATCCAACTATAAACAACTGAGCAATTAGACAACAAAGTAGCCCATGAAGCGCGTAATGAATGTAGTGGTGCAACTAGTAGGGCAGCATGATATGGAACTTGCGTCAGTAAGCGCGGGTTCAAATCCCATCAGTGACTGATTTAAAATTTTTTTTTTAATTTAATTTTAAAACTTAAATTTTAAATTACAGTCGTATTCAAATATTAATTTCGAATACAAGGAGAGTACGGGGTCTTTTACAGTCGGCGTGCTCGACTGTAGCCTTTCTTACTTGTTTTTTAACTGATTAAACTTTTAGTTTGAGTACGCTTTAACTTTTCAACTTTACTCTGGATATGTTAAACTGGATATGTTATGTTATGTCTATTTAAGTTTGCATCCTGGACAGCTACCAACTAGAGAGAACCCCACTTATCGGCCAACACGAATACACCTCAGACCTTGCACTTATCTACTCTTGTACATGAGTGATTGTTTTGGATTGTTTGGGTTTGATTAACCACATCACAGTAGCAGGCAGAACAGAAACAGCAGTAAGTGGAACAGGTAAATACTTGTATGCAGGACAAGACCACAATGCAAACATGACTCCTCAATTAGTTATTGTCGGTCACTAGGTACTTTCTAGCTTTCCAGTTGAAATCGATGTACCTAACAGTTCGCTCCCTTCCTTTTATCGTTGCTCGATTATAAGCTAAAGAAATAACACACGACTCGAGCAACAAGTAAAGAAGAAAGAAAATTACAGCCGAGAACGTGCGACATTTTAATACTCTCCGCTTTTATTCTTGATCATAATAATAAAATCGGTATCCAGGTATTACAATGGGTTATAATTGTATTAGAACACGTTAGAAAAAAAAAACAAGTAAGAAAGGCTACAGTCGAGCGCGCGACTGTAAAAGACCCCGTACTCTCCTTGTATTCGAAATTAATATTTGAATACGACTGTAATTTAAAATTTAAGTTTTAAAATTAAATTGAAAAAAAAAATTTGAATCAGTCACTGATGGGATTCGAACCCGCGCTTACTGACGCATGTTCCACATCAAGCTGCACCCCTACTAGTTACACAACACCATTCATTTGGCAGAAATTTGATTATTTTCATTTACATATAATAATGTAGTTATTTAAAAAATAAAAAAATAACTAAATTTCTGGGTCTGTGCCGGGTTCGAACCGCAGACCATTGGCTGTTGCACCAGTTAAAATTCTTTATTTACATTTTTGTTTGAAATTTAAAAAAGTAAATTCCACTGTCGGGAATTGAACCTGCGAACTTATACTCAACTTGCAGAACACGCCGCAACACTACTAATTGCACCAACCCCTTCTTATAAAACGGTTCCGATTATTTTCATTAAGATATAATAGTGCTAAATAATAAAAAAAAAAATTTCAGGTCTTGTGTTTACAAAGACGTGCGTTGCCCACCCGGACCACGCTCTCTTTGCAAACTATTGCGGCTAATGTATATATACACATACAGTTATCTCTTTTCTTTTAACCACGTGCATTCACAACGCGCTTCATGGGCTACTTTGTTGTTTAATTGCTCAGTTGTTTATAGTTGGATTTTTATGCAACTTTCAGGGTAGTTTAATATGATTTGTCTTTAAACAAATTTTGAATTACAATACTGTACTACATTAGTAAATGCTTTAAAAACGACATGTAAGATTTGAAAAGTTTTTTAGTTCGTGTGGGAAAAGGGGGCGTGAGATCCAGGTGTTCATACAGACGGACGGACAGACGGACATTGCTATATCGACTCGGCTGTTGATGCTGATCAAGAATATATATACTTTATGGGGTCGGAAAAGCTTCCTTCTGCCTGTTACGCACATTTGGCTTCTGACAAACCTAATAGACCCCTATACTCTTTTTTAAAGAGTACGGGGTCTAACAAGCAACAAACTTTATATTTGAGCGGATACATTTGTATATATGTGCATACATGTAGTGTCAAACGTATATGTGCATACAGGTAAACAGATGTACATATATTCGATTTTGATTTGTTTTTATACTCTCTGCAAGTGTATATTGGGTTTGTGTAAAGTATGTAACAGGCAGAAGGAGGCGTGGCAGACCCCATAAAGTATATTTAGTATATTCTTGATTAGCATCTGTCCGTATGAACAAACAGATTTCAGAGAGCTACAAGTTCAAATTTGTCCTCTATCGACTCGACATTTAGTCAGTCAATACAAGAATCTATTTTTTTTTGCCAAACCCCATTCGCCCACAATGATAAAAAAAACTAGACATACCTCTGAAAAAATCTATGTTTTCGCCAATAATCTCAGTAACTATAGCAATTAGGAATACCAATTTTGGTACGCTGGTTCTTAGAGATGGAGTAAGTACATTGCCATTTCATATTTTGGGCTGCCACGCCCCCTTTTCTCACAAGGAATAATACAACACATAAGCTTTAATGCCGTTTTTAGGGCATTTAATCTTACAGTACCAAATTGATATTTATGATTCGTTTGAAGATAAATTATATCAAACTATCCTGAAAGTTTCATGAGAATCCGACCATAAACAAAAAAGAAAACACACAATACCTAATACCTATATACCGAGTTTATCAATATAATCTGAATAAAAGCAGAGAGTACTATACTGTTGGGCGCTCGACTTTACTTTTCTTTCTTGTTAAATATGAATCACTCTGCTTCTTCATTAAGTTTTTTGTTGGTATGAAAAAATCGGAACTACAGGGAGTACGGGGTCTTTTACAGTCGGTTCGCTTGACTGTAGTTTTTCTTACGTTTTTTCTCGATTCTGTTTGAAATCACTTCAGTAGAATATCGATTACAAAATTTCATTTAAATTGACGCAACTCATATACTATGTATCCGTTGACGTGTCTGTTACACGCACAGAAACTGGAAGTAGCAATATCATTTATTTTATTTATTAATTCGCAATTTATTAAAAAAATATTATTAAAATAATGAGCAACAACTTAAAAAAAAACAAGCAAGATAAGTACAGTCGAACACGCCCGACCGTATAATACTCTCTGCTTTTATTCCCAATTATAATGTTAAAATCGGTATCCGGATATAACATTAGATAGTTCTTGTATTAGAACACGTTAAAACAAAAAAAAAACTAAGCATAATCGAACATACAATTGCCTTTAAAGCGGCATGCAAGTTTGAAAAGTTTTTTATTTCTTACGGAAAAAGGGGGCGTGGCAGTCCAAAATTGTAAATGGCAATGCATTTATGCTGTCTTTAGGAACGTGTGTACCAAAATTGGTATTCATAAGTGCCATAGTTACTGAGATATTCGCCGAATATCCGAAGTATGTCTAGTTTTTTGCTTATTGTGGGCGAATGGGGCGTGGCATCAAAAAAAAAAAAAGATTCTTGTATTGACTGACTAAATATCGAGTCGATAGAGACCAAATTCGAACTTGTAGCTCTTACCATCTCTGAAATCTCTGTGTTCATACGGACAGACAGACGGTCAGACGGTCAGACGGACAGACGGTCAGACGGACAGACGGACATGGCTATATCGACTCGGCTTGTGATGCTGATCAAGAATATATATACTTTATGGGGTCTGCCACGCCTCCTTCTGCCTGTTACATACATTTGCACAAACCCAATATACTCTTGCAGAGAGTATAAAAACAAGAAAAAACTGATATCTTCGGCTGGCCGAAGAATAAGTACCCTTACAGTCATGCATATTCCATTCAAACCGATTTTTATACTCTCTGCAAGTGTATATTGGGTTTGTGTAAAGTATGTAACAGGCAGAAGGAGGCGTGGCCGACCCCATAAAGAATATATATTCTTGATCAGCATCAACAGCCGAGACTATATAGCAATGCCCGTGGGTCCGTCTGTCGGTCTGTCCGTCTGTCTGTCCGTCCGTCCGTATGTAGACCTGGATCTTTTAAACTTGAAAAGCTAGAACCACCAAATTTGGAATTAAAGTCCGTCTATATGTCAGGCAGGTAAAGTTTTTATACTCTCTGCAAGAGTATATTGGGTTTGTGCAAATGTATGTAACAGGCAGAAGGAGGCGTGGCAGACCCCATAAAGTATATATATTCTTGATCAGCGTCACAAGCCGAGTCGATATAGCCATGTCCGTCTGTCCGTCCGTCTGTCTGTCTGTCTCTCTGTCTGTCTGTCTGTCTGTCTGTCTGTCTGTCTGTCCGTATGAACAAACAGATTTCAGAGATGGTAAGAGCTACAAGTTCGAGTTTGGTCTCAATCGACTCGATATTTAGTCAGTCAATACAAGAATCTTTTTTTTTTTCGATGCCACGCCCCATTCGCCCACAATAAGCAAAAAACTAGACATTCCTCGGAAAAAATGTATGTTTTCGGTTAATATCTCAGTAACTATGGCACTTAGGAATACCAATTTTGGTACACGTGTTCCTAAAGACCGCATAAATCCAATGACATCAAAAGTTTTGGGCTGCCACGCCCCCTTTTTCCGCAAGAAATAAAAGTAAATTTCAAACTTGCATGCCGTTTTTAAAGCATTTATTCTTATCGTACAGTGTTGTTATTTGTGATTCGTTTGAAGACGTATCATGTCAAACTCTCCAGAAAGTTTCATAAGAATCCGACCATAAACAAGAAAGCAATGCAGCAACAAAGATTTTATTCTAAAGCAATGAGCGCGAGAGAGACAGCGCTAGTCGTGCCGACCAATAGTATTCATACACACATATGTATGTGCATACATTTAACGTCAAACGAATTTGTATGTACATACAGACAAACACATGTATGCTTGATTATGCTTATCTTTTTTTTGTTTTAACGTATTCTAATACAAGAACTATCTATTGTAATGTCTGAATACCGATTTAAGTATTATAATTGGGAATAAACGCAGAGAGTATTATACGGTCGGGCGTGTTCGACTGTACTTTTCTTTCTTGTTTTTTTTAATTTTTGTCACGCCCCCTACCGCCCCCACAAATTGTTAAAAACTATTTTCATAACACTACAACTTACAAGTTATC
The DNA here is from genome assembly GCA_035047505.1 of Drosophila parthenogenetica. NCBI lineage: Eukaryota > Metazoa > Arthropoda > Insecta > Diptera > Drosophilidae > Drosophila > Drosophila parthenogenetica. The sequence goes on along the minus strand of JAWNPM010000187.1, from coordinate 2,610,672 downwards.
GGAGCTATCGTGACCAAATTTACACAGTATGGTGCAAGTTTTTAGGTCATTGGGGCCAACGGGGAGTGTCATGTCTTTATCGACTCGGCTTGTAATACTGATCAAGAATATATATACTTTAGTGGGTCTGCCACGTCGTCTTCTGCCTGTTACATACTTTGCATAAACACAATATACTCTTGCAGAGAATGTAAAAACAAGTAAGAAACGTTACGGTATAGCGCGTCAACTATAAAAGACTCCGTACTCGTAGTAACAGGCAGAAGGAAGCTTTTCCAACCCTATAAAGTAAATATATTCTGGATCAGCATCAACAGCCGAGTCGATATAGCAATGTCCGTCTGTCCGTCCGTCCGTCTGTCTGTCCGTCTGTATGAACACCTGGATTTTTTAAACTACAAGAGCTAGAGACACCAAATTCTTAAACAAATGTCCGTCTATGATGTACGCAGATCAAGTTTATTTCAAATCAGGGCCACGCCCCCCACCGCCCCCGCAATAAGCAAAAAACTAGACACACCTCGCAAAAAATTGATGTTTTCTGCGAATATCTCCGTAACTATAGCACTTAGGAACTGGTACGCAGGTTCCTAGAAACAGCACAAATGCAACGTCATTAAAAGTTTTGGTCTGCCACGCCCCCTTTTCCCACTAGAACTAAAAAACTTTTTAAAATTCACATGCCGTTTTTAAAGCATTTGCTAATATATTACAGTATTGTAATTAAACAAGTAAGAAAGGATACAGTCGAGCGCGCCGACTGTAAAAGACCCCGTACTCTCCTTGTATTCGAAATTAATATTTGAATACGACTGTAATTTAAAATTTAAGTTTTAAAATTAAATTTTAAAAAAAAATTTTAAATCAGTCACTGATGGGATTTGAACCCGCGCTTACTGACGAAAGTTCTGCTGGCCGACTAGTTGCACCACTACATTCATTACGCGCTTCATGGGCTACTTTGTTGTCTAATTGCTCAGTTGTTTATAGTTGGATTTTTATGCAACTTTCAGGTTAGTTTAATATAATTTGTCTTTAAATAAATTTTGAATTACAATACCGTACTATATTACCAAATGCTTTAAAAACGGCATGTAAGTTTGAAAAATTTGCTTAGTTCTTGTGGGAAGAGGGGGCGTGGCAGACCAAAATTTTGAATGACGTTGCATTTGTGTTGTCTCTAGGAACCTGCGTACCAGAATTGGTGTTCCTAAGTGCTATAGTTACAAAGATATTCGCAGAAAACATCAATTTTTTCGAGGTGTGTCTAGTTTTTTGCTTATTGCGGGGGCGGTGGGGGGCGTGGCGCCGATTAAAATAAACTTGATCTGCGTACATCATAGACGGACTTTCATTAAAAAATTTGGTGTCTCTAGCTCTTGTAGTTGAAAAGATCCAGGTGTTCATACAGACGGACGGACAGACAGATAGACGGACATTGCTATATCGACTCGGCTGTTGATGCTGATCAAGAATATATATACTTTATAGGGGCGGAAAAGCTTCCTTCAGCCTGTTACGCACATTTGGATTCTGACAAACCTAATAGACCCCTATACTCTTTTTAAGAGTACGGGGTCTAAAAATTTGTTTAAAGACTAATTATATAAAACTACCCTAAAAGTTTCCTAAAAATCCAACTATAAACAACTGAGCAATTAGGTAACAAGTTAACACTTGAAGTGCATTGTGAATGCACGTGGTTGAAAGAAAAGAAATAACACTATGTTTATCTATACATTAGCCGCAGAAGTTTGCAAGGGAAGCGTGGTCCAGGTAGTAGAGACTCCTTGTATGTAGACACAAGACCTGTTGTTCGAACCCCGGCACAGACTCAGAAATTTAGTTTTTTTTTAGACCCCGTACTCTTTAAAAAAGAGTATAGGGGTCTATTAGGTTTGTCAGAAGCCAAATGTGCGTAACAGGCAGAAGGAAGCTTTTCCGACCCCATAAAGTATATATATTCTTGATCAGCATCAACAGCCGAGTCGATATAGCAATGTCCGTCTGTCCGTCCGTCCGTATGAACACCTGGATCTCAGAGACTATAAGAGCTAGAGACACCAAATTTGTAATAAAAATTCCGTAACTTTCTCGAGCAGATCAGGTTTATTTCAAATCTGCGCCACGCCCCCCACCGCCCCCGCAATAAGCAAAAAACTAGACACACCTCGGAAAAAATTGATGTTTTCGGCGAACATCTCAGTAACTATGGACCTTGGGAACACCAATTCTGGTACACAAACAGAACAAATGCAACGTCATTAAAAATTTATGTCTGCCACGCCCCCTTTTCCCACACGAACTAAAAAACTTTTCAAATCTTACATGTCGTTTTTAAAGCATTTACTAATATAGTACAGTATTGTAATTCAAAATTTGTTTAAAGACAAATCATATTAAACTACCCTGAAAGTTGCATAAAAATCCAACTATAAACAACTGAGCAATTAAACAACAAAGTAGCCCATGAAGCGCGTTGTGAATGCACGTGGTTAAAAGAAAAGAGATAACTGTATGTGTATATTTACATTAGCCGCAATAGTTTGCAAAGAGAGCGTGGTCCGGGTGGGCAACGCACTTCTTTGTAAACACAAGACCTGCGGTTCGAACCCCGGCACGGACTCAGAAGTTAAATTTTTTTTTTTTTTTTATTATTTAGCACTATTATATCTTAATGAAAATAATCGGAACCGTTTTATAAGAAGGGGTTGGTGCAATTAGTAGTGTTGCGGCGTGTTCTGCAAGTTGAGTATAAGTTCGCAGGTTCAATTCCCGACAGTGGAATTTACTTTTTTAAATTTAAACAAAAATGTAAATAAAGAATTTTAACTGGTGCAACAGCCAATGGTCTGCGGTTCGAACCCGGCGCAGACTCAGAAATAAAATTTTGTTTTTTGTGCTTCTTATATAATAACATTATTACATGTAAATGAAAATAATCGGATCTCTGTCTAATGTGGGGCATGGTGCGACTGATAGGGTATTGACGCGTTATGCAAGCTGCGTATATGTTCGCAGGTTCAATTCCCGACAGTGGAATTTACTTTTTTAAATTTCAAACAAAAATGTAAATAAAGAATTTTAACTGGTGCAACAGCCAATGGTCTGCGGTTCGAACCCGGCACAGACCCAGAAATTTAGTTATTTTTTTATTTTTTAAATAACTACATTATTATATGTAAATGAAAATAATCAAATTTCTGCCAAATGAATGGTGTTGTGTAACTAGTAGGGGTGCAGCTTGATGTGGAACTTGCGTCAGTAGGCGCGGGTTCGAATGCCATCAGTGACTGATTAAATTTTTTTTTTTAAATTTAATTTTAAAACTTAAATTTTAAATTACAGTCGTATTTAAATATTAATTTCGAATACAAGGAGAGTACGGGGTCTTTTACAGTCGGCGCGCTCGACTGTAGCCTTTCTTACTTGTTTTTTTTGTACTTGTTATATAACAACATTATTATATGTAAATGAAAATATTCGGACATGTGTGAAATGTGGGGCGTGGTGCTATTGATAGGGTTGCTGCGTGTTCTGCAAGTTTCTTTTAAGTTCGCAGGTTCAATTCCCGACAGTGAAATTTATTAATATAGTTTTTATACTCTCTGCAAGAGTATATTGGGTTTGTGCAAATGTATGTAACAGGCAGAAGGAGGCGTGGCAGACCCCATAAAGTATATATATTCTTGATCAGCGTCACAAGCCGAGTCGATATAGCCATGTCCGTCTGTCCGTCTGTCCGTCTGTCTGTCTGTCTGTCTGTCCGTCTGTCTGTCCGTATGAACAAACAGATTTCGGAGATGGTAAGAGCTACAAGTTCGAATTTGGTCTCTATCGACTCGATATTTAGTCAGTCAATACAAGAATCTTTTTTTTTTTCGATGCCACGCCCCATTCGCCCACAATGAGCAAAAAACTAGACATACCTCGGAAAAAATAGATGTTTTCGGTTAATATCTCAGTAACTATGGCACTTAGGAATACCAATTTTGGTACACGTGTTCCTAAAGGCCGCATAAATCCAATGACATCAAAAGTTTTGGGCTGCCACGCCCCCTTTTTCCGCAAGAAATAAAAGTAAATTTCAAACTTGCATGCCGTTTTTAAAGCATTTATTCTTATCGTACAGTGTTGTTATTTATGATTCGTTTGAAGACGTATCATGTCAAACTCTCCAGAAAGTTTCATAAGAATCCGACCATGAACAAGAAAGCAATGCAGCAACAAAGATTTTATTCTAAAGCAATGAGCGCGAGAGAGACAGCGCTAGTCGTGCCGACCAATAGTATTCATACACACATATGTATGTGCATACATTTAACGTCAAACGAATTTGTATGTACATACAGACAAACACATGTATGCTTGATTATGCTTATCTTTTTTTTGTTTTAACGTATTCTAATACAAGAACTATCTATTGTAATGTCTGAATACCGATTTAAGTATTATAATTGGGAATAAACGCAGAGAGTATTATACGGTCGGGCGTGTTCGACTGTACTTTTCTTTCTTGTTTAAATTTCAAACAAAAATGTTTATATACAATATTAACTGGTGGAACAGTGTAGGGTTGCGGTTAGTCGTTTGACGTATAAATTGTGAAATTGTATAAATGTAATTTATGTGCACGTGGTTGAAAGAAACGGGATAACTCTATGTTTACTTATATTAGTCACTACAGTTACCAAACAGATTGTGGTGGTGGTATATGTCCCGCTTTAAAGAATTTATTCTTATCGTACAGTGTTGTTATTTATGATTCGTTCGAAGACGTATCATGTCAAACTCTCCTGAAAGTTTCATAAGAATCCAACCATAAACAAGAAAGAAATTAAGCAACAAAGATTTTATTTGAGAGCAATGAGTGCGAGAGAGACAGCGCGTATGTGCATACATTTAACGTCAAACGAATTTGTATGTACATACAGACAAACACATATATGCTCGATTATGCTTAGCTTTGTTTTTATTGTTTTAACGTGTTCTAATACAAGAACTATCTATTGTAATGTCTGAATACCGATTTAAGTATTATAATTGGGAATAAAAGCAGAGAGTATTATACGGTTGGGCGTGTTCGACTGTACTTTTCTTTCTTGTTTTTTTTTTTTATGTAACTGCATTATTATATATAAATGAAAATAATCGTATTTGTACAAAATGAATGGTGTGGTGCAACCAGTAGGGTTGAAAGATGTTATGCAGCTTCAGTTAGCGCGGGTTCGAATTCCATCACTAACTTGATTTTTTTTTAAATTTTATTTTAAAACTTTAATTTTAAATTACAGTCGCATTCAAATATTAATTTTGAATACAAGGAGAGTACGTGGTTTTTTACAGTCGGCGCGCTCGACTGTAGCCTTTCTTACTTGTTTATACAAGCAAAGAAATATATATAATATTTGAATATGACTGTATTTAAATAAAATTAAAAAAAAAATTTGAAAATAACTTTTTGGCAGCATTCGAACCTACGACCTCGCAACAAACCGCAACCATAAAAGTTATACCAATTAAAATTCATAATTATAATGAAAATTTAAAATGTAATCAATCAGATTTTATTTCTTTAATTCGAACATGTAACCTCAGACTCAGGCTTGAGTAAAACCAGTAACCCTATCATTATTAATATTTATTTTATATATCAGAAATAACTTAAATGCGTATAAAGGACTTCGCACCGTAGACCTTGAGATTAACATACATAGATGAAAAATAATAACTCCCATCTCTAGCACATGGATTCGATAATGTAGGTAAATATAGAGCTAACTGTTTTGCATAAAAATGATGCAATTTTTTCATACAATTCACCATTTTTATATGTTTTAGTTATCGTACTCGGACCAAATTTTGTTAGGATACTTATAATAATTATTTACATATAATATGTGGATATATGCAAAAGGCTATAGTCGTCCGATCAGGATCAAATTTAGGTATAACAGTACAATACACAAACTATGTGTATCTTGTCACAATAACTCCAGTCGTTTTGAAGTTATAGTGATTTAAACATAATTTTTGTAGAGGCCATTTGCGGGGGCGGTAAGAGGCGTAGAAAAAAATTGGAATTAAACTTGATCTGCTTGACATAAGGACCGATTTTCATTTCAAATTTGTTGGCTTTAGCTCTTATAGTTTAAAAGATCCAGGTGTTCATCCGGACAGACTGATATTGCAATATCGACTCGGTTAGGGATGTTGATCAAGAGTATATATACTTTATGGGGTCGGAAACGCCTTCTTCTACCTGCACATTTCGCTTCTGACAAACTTTATAGAACCCTTTACGCTTTTTTAGAGTACGTGGCCTAACAAGCGGGATGAGCGGAACAGGAAGAGCACATGCCAAGTGTGTAAATGCTTTTAATTTTGAATTTATTATCGCATGCCAACTGCAGTTTTTTAATAAATGGCATACTGAAGGGTTTTAAACAATTATAAGTGAATTTTAATATATAAAAAAAAATATGCTTAATTTTTGTTATTGATGTTCAAACATAAATAAAGGAAATCTTCTATTTTATTTTGTTATTCAGTAAAATGAGCTTACATAGAATATATATTTATCAAACGTAATCGTACACTAAGTTTGACACTTAAATAATATATTATTTCGCAACACTCAGACATATATTTGCGGCGACATCTTTAGCTTAGAGCTAATAAATTATTAACAAATACTAAAGTCATGTTAAAGAGACCGTACATTGTGCATAATCAATCAACGGATGTTGATAAAATCAGAACTTTCGACTAAATTAAGAATGTGGTTGGCCCGACCAAGTTACTCAATTATTCAAGCAAAACAATAAAATCAAACGGCCGCTCCAGCCAAGTGAAATTGTCAACAACTTATCAGCTGTACAAATGAGCTGCCCGAGTGTTCTCTAAATGACGATAGGGAAACTGCTGCTCGCATTGTCATTGTCATTGGCTGCCTATTCTATTGCCGTACAGTTTTCGTTTCCGCTGAGAGCAACGGCGTGGACTCCAGTCCATTGCGAATGCTGTCTAATCATGCGTCGTTAGTAGCATTGGGGGCGTTTAGCGAGGTCATGCCGCATTACTTGTTCATTGTAATGATGCAGTTGTTTTTGTTGTTGCTATTGTTAATGCTTTTGTTATTGTCGTTGTTTTTATACTCTCTGCAAGAGTATATTGGGTTTGTGCAAATGTATGTAACAGGCAGAAGGAGGTGTGGCAGACCCCATAAAGTATATATATTCTTGATCAGCGTCACAAGCCGAGTCGATATAGCCATGTCTGTCTGTCCGTCTGTCCGTCTGTCTGTCTGTCCGTCTGTCCGTATGAACACACAAATTTCACAGATGGTAAGAGCTACAAGTTCGAATTTGGTCTCAATCGACTCGATATTTAGTCAGTCAATACAAGAATCTTTTTTTTTTTTATACTCTCTGCAAGAGTATATTGGGTTTGTTCAAATGTATGTAACAGGCAGAAGGAGGCGTGGCAGACCCTATAAAGTATATATATTCTTGATCAGCATCACAAGCCGAGTCGATATAGCCATGTCCGTCTGTCCGTCTGTCTGTCTGTCTGTCTGTCCGTATGAACACACAGATTTCAGAGACGGTAAAAGCTACAAATTCGAGTTTGGTCTCTATCGACTCGATGTTTAGTCAGTCAATACAAGAATCTTTTTTTTTTCGATGCCACGCCCCATTTGCCCACAATGAACAAAAATCTATACATACCTCGGAAAAAATAGATGTTAAAAGCGAATATCTCAGTAAATACGGCACTTAGGAATACCAATTTTGGTATGCAGGTTCCTAGAGACAGTATAAATGCATTACTATTTAAAATTTTTGGCTGCCACGCCCCCTTTTTCCGTGAGAAAACTTTTTTAAACTTGCATGCCGTTTTAAAGGCATTTGTTCTGATCGTACAGTATTGTTATTTTTGATTCGTTTGAAGACAAATCATATCAAACTATCCTAAAAGTTGCAAAAAAATCCACCAATAAACAACAGAGCTACCGATTATAAAGTTAATATTTAAATCAATGCATGAGTGCGAGCGCGACAGAAACATACAAGCATATATTCGAACTCTTTTGATGCATGTGTGGCGGCAATAGTATACATACACATATATATACATATATATGTGCATACATATAACGTAATTTTGTATGTACATACAGACAAACATATGAATGTTCGATTATAAATTGTCTTTTTTGTTGTAAGGTGTTCTAATAGAAGAACTACCTAATTGGGAATAAAAGCAGAGAGTATTATACGGTCGGACTCGTTCGACTGCACTTTTCTTACTTGTTTTTTGATGCCACGCCCCATTCGTCCACAATGAGCAAAAAACTAGACATACTTTGGAAAAAATCTATGTTTTCGGCGAATATCTCAGTAACTATGGCACTTAGGAATACCAATTTTGGTACACGTGTTACTAGAGACATCATTAATGCAATGACATCAAAAATTTTTTGGCGGACACGACCCATTTTTCGGTAAGAAATAAAAAACTTTTTAAATTTGCCGTTTTTAAGGCATTTGTTCTTATCGTACAGCATTGTTATTTAGTTATCGTTTGAAGACGAATCATGTTAAACTCTCCTAAAAGTTTCATAAGAATCCGACCATAAACAAAAATTAACAAAGTTTATATTCGAGCGAATTGCCATGAGTGTGAGAGAGATAGCGCTAGCCGTGCCGACCAATAGTATACATACACATATGACATTTAACGTCAAACGAATTTGTATGTGCATACAGACAAACATATGAATGTTCGATTATGCTTAGTTTTTTTTTGTTTTAACGTATTCTAATACAAGAACTGTCTATTGTAATATCCGGATACCGATTTTACCATTAAAATTGTGAATAAATGCAGTGAGTATTATACGGTCGGGCGTGTTCTAAGGTACTTTTCTTACTTGTTTTAAATGCGTTACTGTTGCGCAGGCAACAAACAAGAGCATTAATAACAAACGATATGAAAGCCCATGTCATCAAATGAGCCAGCACCAATGCCTCTTCGCACCATTGTCTCTACGACTGTGTGTCAGTCTGTCTAAGTGACACTCGGACACTGTTGCTGATTATGGTTGTTTAATGGTGCACGAGCACGAGCATGAGCACGAGCACAACAGCAATACCGTTGTATCATCATTAAATGGCCAAAAGTCACGCATTTACGGTTGATGACTGAAAATGACGATTGACAAAGGCAACCTGCACAAGTCATTGGTTCTGACTGCGATTACTACGAACAGGATGATTATTTGTGTCCCACAATAACAGCACCTGGTCCCCCTTCACGCATCCGTCCATCTACTGACGTCTGTAATTGTAGCAGCTGGAACGTCTGCTGATGACAACTGTGTTGTTATCATTTAAGCGTTGGCTTTGGTTTTGGCGAATTGAATTAAGTGTCCTAGACCAGTAACAAGTTACCAGTGTTCAGATAAAGTTTTACGTGATTTAGAATAAACAAAATCAGAGCATTTAACTAGAATTAGTTGGTGGGCCGGTAGACCAATATTGGAAAACCACACATTCGGTTTCGGAATTCGTTCAAATTAACTGTCGAGCATCATACTGACAGACTATCTTGTTCATGGCAGTCAGCAATGTAATAGCAGATTACCACTAGTTGTGCATTAACTTAGTGTGAGGAAATTTAGAAACGTAAGTAACTTTCTATACAAAACCATAGGCAGCCTTGAGTAGGAAAATTTTCAGCGCTAGAAAACGCGAGACTACCACATCGTTATTGGCTAGTATATACTGTTAAAAAGACCAATGAACTGCCCATATTCAGAGTGCTTCCCGTTGAATTTAGGCAACTTTAGTTTGGGCAAGTGAGAATTATGAGAAGGATGAGGTACGTTTTCTGATGCCTGATGCGCACTTAGCGCAGACATGTATGATGACCGGGCCAAAATACATGTTTCCTCAAGCATTGCACGGCTAGTATTGTCAGGATCTATTGCATATCTGTCTGCAGATCCATAGCTTTGGAAATGTACTTGTTTGGTTAAGTTAGTTAAGAGAAAATAATGAATTTGTAGTTTAAGTAGATAAGAGAACACAACTGAAGTTATAGTATAACTAGCTTCAGCGCATGAAATTTCTCTTATATTAGGTTACATTTAACTTAGCTTAAGCGCTCTGTGACAATGTAAGCGCAGCAGCAAAATCAGTTTTTGTTTCGTTGTTAAATCGATCACTTGCGCCCAGCCACCACTCGCCTTTCCGTTGACCGCCGTCTATCAGTTTAAGTAATAATAAATTGTAATTGTTTATTGAAATTACAAGTGTTTTTTATTTAATTGTTTCGCATTGAAAAATCATCGAGATTTTGCATTGGCTCCCGAGCAGGGACTTCGGTTCGTTTAAACATTGTTCAAGGCTTGGTGGCTGCGCATATTTCGTGGTCGGTCCCTATTCTTTTCTTCATATAGTGCTGCTGCTGGTTTGCTGCTGTTCGCCGCTGGACTTGGATTCAATTCAAACGATGATCGAGGAAATGAGCGACACATTCGACGACCAGGTAACAGTGCCCTAACGAGTCAGTGCAGAAAATTAGTGCAGTTCATATTGTATTCACATACATACATATTTGTATGCAGTCGCACTTTAAAAATTAACCCAAAGTAACCAAAGTTGGCACAAGTGACATTTCGTTTCGGCACTGGATTAATACATTTTTTATTGTAGTGAATAGTTGAAGCAAAACTGCAAACACCAATAATAAATACAATTAAATTATATTCGTGCATTTTATTAATTTATTTGTTACATTCACAATATTTGATCTGTTATAATCGCGCACAAACATACATACATATGTGCATTTGCCGTTCTCTTGCATTCCGCTATTCGCTCATCCGTTGAATTCGGTGGTGGTTTTGTTGACCGTTGTGTGTCGCTAGGCACGTTACATACATACATATACATACGTTCAGGCAAGCGCGCGCTTAACACACATACATACGATCTTGGTGCCGTCGGTTTGCACTTGTTTCTCTACACCGGTATTCGAGCGCCAGCTGGCATCGGCATAGATCTAAACATATACATATGTATGTACATATACGTACGCAAAGTAACTTCCAGGTTGTTCGCTAGTTGTTGGTTTGTTTTTTGTTGTTGTTGCCGCGATCTTGCTTATGTGTTTTTATACTCTCTGCAAGAGTATATTGGGTTTGTGCAAATGTATGTAACAGGCAGAAGGAGGCGTGGCAGACCCCATAAAGTATATATATTCTTGATCAGCGTCACAAGCCGAGTCGATATAGCCATGTCCGTCTGTCCGTCTGTCCGTCTGTCTGTCTGTCTGTCTGTCCGTCTGTCTGTCCGTATGAACAAACAGATTTCGGAGATGGTAAGAGCTACAAGTTCGAATTTGGTCTCTATCGACTCGATATTTAGTCAGTCAATACAAGAATCTTTTTTTTTTTCGATGCCACGCCCCATTCGCCCACAATGAGCAAAAAACTAGACATACCTCGGAAAAAATAGATGTTTTCGGTTAATATCTCAGTAACTATGGCACTTAGGAATACCAATTTTGGTACACGTGTTCCTAAAGGCCGCATAAATCCAATGACATCAAAAGTTTTGGGCTGCCACGCCCCCTTTTTCCGCAAGAAATAAAAGTAAATTTCAAACTTGCATGCCGTTTTTAAAGCATTTATTCTTATCGTACAGTGTTGTTATTTATGATTCGTTTGAAGACGTATCATGTCAAACTCTCCAGAAAGTTTCATAAGAATCCGACCATAAACAAGAAAGAAATGAAGCAACAAAGACTTTATTCGAGAGCAATGAGAGCGAGAGAGACAGCGCTAGTCGTGCCGACCAATAGTATTCATACACACATATGTATGTGCATACATTTAACGTCAAACGAATTTGTATGTACATACAGACAAACACATGTATGTTCGATTATGCTTAGCTTTTTTTTTGTTTTAACGTATTCTAATACAAGAACTATCTATTGTAATGTCTGAATACCGATTTAAGTATTATAATTGGGAATAAACGCAGAGAGTATTATACGGTCGGGCGTGTTCGACTGTACTTTTCTTTCTTGTTTCGTTTACTTGCTTGCGTGATTTGGGTGTTGATGAACTCGTCGCTGGTACATTTATACCCTGTGCAGGAGTACATTGAATTTGTTTACTGATCGGTTGAGTGTTGTTGGATCAGTGAACTCAACGCTGTTACACATTTATACCCTGTGCAAGAGTATATTAAGTTTGATTATTGATCGGTGAGTGTTGTTGGGTCGGTGATTAGTAACTCAGTTAGCATTTAATCATTGTTGGTCGGTGCTTAAGTAACCTTTATCAGCTGATCACTCTTGTCAGTGTAGGTGATTGAGTGTTTTTAGACATTCATCTATTTTTTTTGTGAAAGGAATCGTGGTAATATTTCAGTATGGAAAACAAAAGGGATTATAATGACACTGTTGAGGATGTCGAAGACAACTGCCTTAGTGCGCGTTTAACGCAATTGTTCTCACAACTAGAGAAAGTTGGGGCTGACATCGAGCGTCAACGGATGTCATTAGCAAATAAAATGGTGAATCCTAGTAAGTTCGAAATACAGTGCCGTCTTGATTTGCTAAACACATATATTTCTAAGGCAATGGATTTGCAGTCGCAAATAGACGTGATGGACCCAGATAATGATAGCCGAGCTATGCTGGAAGAAACATGCATTATTGCACGGTCATCATATATGGCTGCTCTTAGCAAGTTTGAAGTTGTTGACCGTGTTCCAGTGTCTCATCATTCGCACTTACCCAAACTGAAGTTGCCTAGTTTCAGCGGCAAGCATTTAGAATATAAGCAATTTATTAGTCTTTTCGAAAGTTTGGTAGACTCTGATCGTTCTTTATCGAATATCGAAAAGTTCAATCACCTGATATCGTGTCTATCAGACAAGGCTCTGGGAACGATAAAGGCTTATCAGGTCTCTGATGCAAATTATTCGAAAGCATTACAGAGTCTGAAGCGGGTCTACGACAATAAGTGCCTCATTTTCGTTGACACACTCTCCCAGTTATTTGACATTGAGCCGATGAATAAACCATCGGCTCTAGGAATTCGCACGATCATTGATTCAGTGTCTGCAATTTTCGAATCATTGATGTGAATTGGAGATGAGAAAGATTTTGCCAATGCAGTCCTGATTCATCTGGTAATGTCGAAAGTAGATACCAGTACAAGGACGAAATATGAGGAGCAACTGGATTACAATACTTTGCCGCAGTGGTTAGATTGTGTTGTAGCGTTAAACAGGCGATACCAGCATTTGTCCGCGGAAGAAAGCTCCAAATCCAAGTTGAAGTTCAAGTCAGACTTAAAGCCTGTGAAAGGAAAGTCGTCCTTTGCATTGACCAATGCTGAAACAAAAGTTGAGCCCAACTGCAAGTTATGTAAGGCCAACCATTTACTTGGAAGTTGTCAGAGTTTTGCCTCTTTGCCAGTTGACGAAAGGTTCAATTTTGTGAAATCGAGTCAACTGTGCATAAATTGTTTGCATCCAGGACACAGAGTGTCTACTTGTACTGCGTCAAAGTGCAGAGTATGTTCTCGTCCTCACAATACGCTCCTCCACAAGTACTCTGAGGAACAGCAAGCAGTGGCTCCTCCTGCTCATGTGAATCATGTTGCAAGCGAGGTTGACGAGGTTATTCTTGCAACAGCTGTTGTGACTCTCCGCGACAGATTTGGGCAAGAGAGAACTGCCAGAGCGTTACTAGATTCAGGTTCGCAAGTAAATTTCATGACGGAGCAATTGGCTCAGTCGTTAAGGCTTCAGCGGAAAAGTAAATGTTTGACGGTGACTTCAGTCGGGCAGGCAAGTTTAATTGCAAAAAGCGAGGTATCGACTGTAGTTTCGTCTCGCATGAACGCTCACAAGTTCAACGCCGATTTCTGGGTGTTGAAGTCGATTTCAAGTAGACAGCCAGACCATGACCTTCCCATTAATCGATGGAAGGTTCCAACGAATATAGAACTGGCTGATCCAGAATTTTACAAGCCTCAGCGGATAGATCTGCTATTGGGAGCAGATTCATTTTTCGATTTGCTGTGCAGTGGACAAGTAAAACTGTCAGACAATGGTCCAGTGTTGCAGAAAACCTTGCTAGGTTGGGTAGCATCAGGAAGATGTAAGAAATTGCGAGCCAATAACCCCGTATGCTGTGCTATAATGCACCAAAGAGAAGAGACGAGGCTTGAGGCTCTAGTTAACCGATTCTGTGAACTAGAATCTATACCGGAATCGAGTATAGCAGTAAAGTACTCAGCAGAGCACCTGGCATGCGAAAAGCATTTTAAGGAAAGTGTTCGTTGTCTGTCATCAGGACACTTCGAAGTGGGTTTGCCATTCAAGAGCGACCCGAAAACTTTGGGTTCGTCCTTTGAAATAGCCAAAAAACGGTTTTTGTCGTTAGAGCGTAGAGTCTCCAGAGACGGAAAATTAAAAGAAATGTATACAAGCTTCATGAAAGAGTATCTCGAACTTGGTCACATGTCCGCCATAGGTACGGAAGTTCCACCAGGACCACACTACGTCATTCCACACCAGTGCGTCCTGAGACCTGAAAGTAGTTCCACCAAACTCAGAGTTGTATTTGATGCGTCTTGTAAGATAACTTCATCGCAATCACTGAATGATTTGCTCATGGTGGGACCTACTATTCAGAGGGATCTTATGTTGTCTCTTCTTCGGTTTCGTCTAAATCGATATGCCCTCACGGCAGACATTAAGAAAATGTACCGTCAAGTCAGCATGTCCGAAGACGATCGACAGTTTCAGCTAATTGTTTGGCGCGAAAACCCGTCGGATGAGCTAATGATATATAGACTGAATACGGTAACGTACGTAACTGCATCCGGACCGTTTTTAGCCATCCGATGCTTGCAGGAACTGGGATTGCGTCATAAGGACACCCATGTTCTTGGCTCTAAAGTCATTTGTAATGACTTTTATGTCGATGACATGCTGACTGGGGCTGACGATACAACTACACTAAAGGAAATATGTACCCAAGTGTCCGAAATTCTGGAATCGGGCGGGTTTCAATTGGCAAAATGGTTTTCGAACCATCCAAATTTAATGGATGACAGTGAAACTGCTGAACTTTTAAGTTTCAATGATGCCGATTCGACGAAAACGCTTGGCATGAGGTGGACACCGAAGATGGATACGTTTCAGTATCATTTGGATGACAGTTTCACCCAACTAGTTCCGACCAAGCGAAACATATTGTCAGTTGCTGCACGCATGTTTGACCCACTTGGCTTGTTAAGTCCGATTAGCATCCGGGCAAAAATCCTTCTTCAGGAGCTGTGGCGCATGCAATTGCCATGGGACGAGACAATGCCTATGGAATTGCATAGCAGATGGGAAAATTTCAAAGAGACTCTTCTTGATTTGAATCAAATTGAAATCCCTAGATACGCTCACGCCAGCTCTGACGCAAGCATACAAGTGCATGGATTCGCGGATGCATCCAGTCAAGCATATGGGTGCTGCATATATGTTCGTGCTAACGACGGTGCCAGTATCGTCTGCCGATTGCTTACTGCAAAGGCAAAGGTGGCTCCACTAAAACAAAATCGATCCCCAGACTCGAATTGTGTGCAGCACACCTGTTAGCCCAACTATGGTTCTCCATAAAACATATGCTGAACCACTGTCGAATTGAGAGTGTGAATTTCTGGACAGATTCAGAAATCACACCACATTGGATAAACACGTCTCCATCATTATTAGCAACATTCGTCGCCAATCGAGTTGCAGCCATCCAAGAGATGGCCATTGATGTATCTTGGCGACATGTACCGACATCGTTAAATCCAGCAGATTTATCTTCGAGAGGGTGTGACACTCGTGAACTAGTTCATTCTATTTGGCTAGAAGCCCCATCATTCCTCTGCAGGGAGCAGGAACATTGGCCTCAAAATCGACACTTTTCCGTACCTGAAGATCTTGAGAATATTGAGTATAAAAAGTCTGCAATGACTGACTGGTTATTAAAATTCGTGTCTCGTTTTTCTTCATGTCGGAAGATTGTGAGAATCTTGGCGTATATGTATCGATTCGTCAGGAAATCAACTAGAGAGATACAAACTGTCGTGCTTGGACCCAAGGAGTTAGATTTCGCATTCTTGAAGTTGCTTGAGTTGGTTCAGCGATCGAAGTTCAGCGCGGATTACGACAAACTGAAAAAGGGTCAAATGGTTCAACCGAGTTTTCAGTCGCTGGCTCCGTTTATACACAAGTCTGACGAGTTCGAAAGACAAATTTCGTTGATTCGGGTAGGAGGGAGATTGTTGAACGCGCCGTTAGAATACGACGCTAGATTCCCTATTTTAATGCCCAAGAATTCTCTGGTGGTAAGTTTGTATTTGCGAGAGCTGCATACGAACAATTGTCATGCGGGGGCTAAGACCATGACTGCATTACTCAGGCAACGCATGTGGCTCGTTAATGCTCGTCGTGAGTGCACGCAGATAGTGCGAAGGTGCGTGCACTGTTTTAGATACAAACCAAAGCTGATGGAGCAAATAATGGGTAACTTGCCGGCGGACCGCCTTTCCGGGGTTCGCCCATTCAATATTTGTGGGGTGGATTTTTGCGGCCCCATAAATGTTTCATTGCGTATTAGAGGAAGAGGGCCACTCAATATGTATATTGCAGTTTTTGTATGTTTTGCTTCAAAGGCTGTTCACCTGGAACTGGTGCCTGATTTATCCACTAATGCTTTTATTTGTACCCTAAACAGCTTCATCGCGCGGCGTGGCGTTACAGTCCGGTTATACTCGGACAACGGGACCAACTTCGTCGGAGCGAGCATCCTGGTGAGTTAGTTCCACCAGACGTTCAGCAGCCAGCAGATGAAGCTGCAGTCGTACGCAGCAGAACGCGGGATGGAGTGGAAGTTCATCCCCCCAAGAGCGCCCCACTTCGGAGGCCTGTGGGAGGCCGCCGTGAAGTCCGCAAAACATCTGCTCCTGCGGCAGGTTGGCAGCGCGTCACTCACCGAGACCGAGGTCAGAGGGCACCTGGCCGACGTGGAGGCCATCCTCAACTCACGGCCGTTGACGCAACTCGGCAGCGATCCGAACGACGGAGAGGCGCTAACTCCAGGCCACTTCATCATCGGTCAGCCGCTTCGTTCGCTGCCGCGCGGGTCAGAGCAGGACACGTCAAGCAGCGGAATTTCGTGCTATCGCAGGTGGCAGCTGTTGTGCTCGCTCAGACAGCGCTTTTGGCAAGCGTGGTCGAAGGACTACGTCCTGAGCCTGCAGCAGCGAGCGAAGTGGGCGGAGGATCGCGAAGACGTGGAGGTCGGCGATTTCGTCATCATCCACGAGGACAACACTCCGCCCCAGCGATGGATCATGGGGAGAATCGTCGACACCATGCCAGGCGGAGATGGTCGGGTCAGGGTGGCCGGCGTTAGAACCGCGGGGGCGTCCTTAAGCGCCCAATTCATAAGATGGCGAAGCTGCCAGTATATTGAAGGCAAGGCCTTCAAGGTGGCCGGCATGTTTGGTTAAGTTAGTTAAGAGAAAATAATGAATTTGTAGTTTAAGTAGATAAGAAAACACAACTGAAGTCATAGTATAAGTAGCTTCAGCGCATGAAATTTCTCTCATATTAGGTTACATTTAACTTAGATTAAGCGCTCTGCGACAATGTAAGCGCAGCAGCAAAATCAGTTTTCGTTTCGTTGTTAAATCGATCACTTGCGCCCAGCCACCACTCGCCTTTCCGTTGACCGCCGTCTATCAGTTTAAATAATAATAAATTCTAATTGTTTATTGAAATTACAAGTGTTTTTTATTTAATTGTTTCGAATTGAAAAATCGTCAAGATTTTGCAGTACTAATTTAGTATATCTAGCCGGCACTTAGTCTCAAATTTACTTGGAGTCACCATTTTATTAATGAGTGAACTCCTTTGTCGGTTGGCAAAAATCCTCTAGCTGAACCCTCCCCAAGGGTACCGGCCGGGCACACTGCATTGTCCCGGGAGGCCGGATGATGTACTTTCACTTGCCCTCCGAGGCGATGCAGTGTCTAGCTAAGGCTGGGTGTGGTACCTTGGTACGCCAAGACGTATCAAGAGAACCGAACCCGAGCCATGGCTAGAGGTAGCCTGGCAGTAGGCATACAATGGTAAGGGTGGCACATTAAATAAATGAGCCGGTGGAGGATCCAACCAACATGGAAAGTTCACTTCGAGAATCAACCGTGGTTGGGATTTCAGCCCAAACGTCAGTGGGAAGCGTGACCGCTACCACCGGAGGGCACGGGGGGTAGTGGTCACACCTCGGACTTGGCGGGAGCAGGCCAGGTCTGCTGTATAGCTACTGCCAAAAACGAACGCAAACTGACCCGCACAGGTGCTGCAGTCGAAGTAGACTCGGACCTTGACAGTGTGGAGTCAATAACAAAGACAGAAGAAGAGAGCCTTCTACGCTCCCCTGTACATGGTTCAAGCTTTCTGCGCAGGGAAGAGCCAAAACGTGCAAGTAAGGAGGGTTTGAAAGCCAAATCACAATACAAAGCGGCACTCAAAATTCAAAGTCGGCTCCAAGGTGCAGTGGATCTGTCCCCAGAGGACATGGCCAAACTGACCTGGGCGACGCAGCGGATAGAGGAGAGCCGCAGACACTTCGAGAAGAAGCCGCAAATGCAGGCGTCTTCCGGGGAATTTGCCAACAAAGTTGAGGAGATGATGGCAGCGAAGAGGCAGCGCTCGACCGAGAGCACGGAAGCTAAGGAAGCCCATGGAAGGCCATGATGAAGGAGGTCGCTGAACGACACCTCATCGTTGCGCTAATTGATAGAAGCGATGACGGCTGCAAGATGTCGGAGGAAAGGTGAAAACCATCCATGGATTGCTTGTCGGCCGAATCAAGTCAAGGATGGAGGAGGTACCGGAGGCCCCCATGCCTACTTTTGACGGTGCTGGGTGGCTCAACGGGGCCAAGATCCTCAAATGCAAGGATGATCCGACGCTCAGCTGGCTGAGACAATCGGTATCTATGATGGGGGAGGTGTGGGACGGGGCTAGACTGGAGGTGGTAGACAGAGATAACATCCCGTCGAAGCCGGAGGCGAAGGTACTCTTCCCAATCCCCGTCAACGGAGGCTAGGCGCTGAAGCTGCTGCAGCTTCAGAACAAGGACGTGCCCACGAGCAACAGAACGGTCCTGCATGCGGGCGCCTTCTCCGAGGCAGAGGGGGGTCAGCAGGTCATCTTCCAAATAAATAAGGAAGCGGAGGACATGCTCTACGCACGCTGCGGGAAAATGGCATGGGGTCTAGGGAGCGTCTTTTCTTCGCCTGTAGAAACGACATCCGCAAGACAAAGATGCACATATCTGGACTAAGAGCAGTGAGGAAACTCTGGAAGCTCTTATGTCCGCTCACTTCCCGGAGTCGGTGGAACTATCAGAAGCGGCAGTACACCAGAACATTCCCTGCGGTAAGTACCAGCTCTCCATGGAATTATTCACAGCTCAAAAATTAAGATGGGCCATTGATTACTTCGCGAGTATTAAGAGCCCAGATCTTGACGGTATAATTCCAGCTATGCTGCAGACCACAAAGGAAGTGATCATTCCATGGCTGCTTAAGATCTTCAGAGCATGCCTTACAACAGGACACATCCCTTCCAACTGGAGAACAGTAAGAGTAGCATTTTTACCCAAAGCGGGTAAATGCAGTCACAGCAGCCCGAAGGACTACAGGCCTATAAGCCTGACGTCCTTCCTGCTAAAGACAATGGAGAAGCTTTTAGACCTCCACATTAGGAGCAGTGTAGGGGGAAGGCTGTCCTTCAGCACGCCTACACTAAGGGGAAATCGGTGGAAACGGCACTACATTCGCTAGTGGCTTCCATCGAAAGAGCCTTCTATTATGAGGAATACGCACTGGGAGTCTTCATAGACATATCGTTCAACAACGTAAGCACTAAAGTCATCGATGAGAGGCTAGTGTCAATAGATTCTCACCCAACTATCGTACATGGAATACACAATCTCCTAAGCCGTAGGTGAGTCCAGTCGGAATGGGGAGCACCCACAGCAAATAGAAGAAATGCAACGTCATTAAAAATGTTTGCCTGCCACACCCCCTTTCCCACAATTAACAAAATAATTCTCAACTTTGGTACCGTTTTTGTTAAGATATAACAGTGTTGAAATTTAACATTCGTTTGGAGACAAATCATATAAAACTATACTGAAAGTTGCATAAAAATCCAACTATAAACAAGAGAGCTATCACGAAACAATGTTTATATTATTTAAGTGCAATATAAATACATGCGCAATAACGAGACAGACTTAATAATTGTAGTTTATAAACACGTGGTTGAAAGAAAAGAGATAACTCTGCATATATATTTACATTAGACGCGCACGACATAGTACGAAGTGTGGCGCAAGTGATAGACATGCCTGATATTTTTATACTCTCTGCAAGAGTATATTGGGTTTGTGCAAATGTATGTAACAGGCAGAAGGAGGCGTGGCAGACCCCATAAAGTATATATATTCTTGATCAGCGTCACAAGCCGAGTCGATATAACCATGTCCGTCTGTCCGTCTGTCCGTCTGTCTGTCCGTCTGTCCGTCTGTCCGTCTGTCTGTCTGTCTGTCCGTATGAACAAACAGATTTCAGAGATGGTAAGAGCTACAAGTTTGAATTTGGTCTCTATCGACTCGATATTTAGTCAGTCAATACAAGAATCTTTTTTTTTTTCGATGCCACACCCCATTCGCCCACAATGAGCAAAAAACTAGACATACCTCGGAAAAAATAGATGTTTTCGGTTAATATCTCAGTAACTATGGCACTTAGGAATACCAATTTTGGTACACGTGTTCCTAAAGGCCGCATAAATCCAATGACATCAAAAGTTTTGGGCTGCCACGCCCCCTTTTTCCGCAAGAAATAAAAGTAAATTTCAAACTTGCATGCCGTTTTTAAAGCATTTATTCTTATCGTACAGTGTTGTTATTTATGATTCGTTTGAAGACGTATCATGTCAAACTCTCCAGAAAGTTTCATAAGAATCCGACCATAAACAAGAAAGCAATGCAGCAACAAAGATTTTATTCTAAAGCAATGAGCGCGAGAGAGACAGCGCTAGTCGTGCCGACCAATAGTATTCATACACACATATGTATGTGCATACATTTAACGTCAAACGAATTTGTATGTACATACAGACAAACACATGTATGCTTGATTATGCTTATCTTTTTTTTGTTTTAACGTATTCTAATACAAGAACTATCTATTGTAATGTCTGAATACCGATTTAAGTATTATAATTGGGAATAAACGCAGAGAGTATTATACGGTCGGGCGTGTTCGACTGTACTTTTCTTTCTTGTTTTCGTGCCTGTAAGTAAACCTGAGGTCTGCGGTTAAAATCCCGGCAATGACAGGCATGTCATATATTTTTCTTATATATTCAAATTATTATTTCTTTAAAATTCAGATAGAACCGCTTTAAAAGTGGAGCGTGGTGTAAGTGGTAAAGTCGCGGTGTGCTCGAGCCGGCGTCCGCGACGCGAGTTCAAATCCCCTATCAGCGAAAATTTTGTATACTCTCTGCAAGAATATATTGGGTTTGTGCAAATGTATGTAACAGGCAGAAGGAGGCGTGACAGACCCCATAAGGTATATATTCTTGATCAGCGTCACACGCCGAGTCCATATAGCCATGTCCGTCTGACCGTCTGTCTGTCCGTATGAACACTCAGATTTCAGAGATGGTAAGAGCTACTCATTCGAATTTGGTCTCTATTGACTCGATATTTAGTCAGTCAATACAAGAATTTTTTTTTTTTGATGCCACGCCCCATTCGCCTACAATAAGAAAAAACTATGGCACTTAGGAATATCAATTTTGGTACACCGGTTACCAGAGACAGCATAAATGCATTGCCATTTAAAATTTTAGACTGGCACGCCCCCTTTTTCCGTAAGAAATAAAACAACTTTTCAAATGTGCATGCCATTTTAAAGGCATTTTTTCTTATCGTACAGTATTTTTATTTGAAATTTGTTTAAAGAATAATTATATCAATATATATACCCTAAAAGTTTCATAAGAATCCGACCATAAACAATAAAGAAAACACGCAACAAATTCTATAGAGAGAGACAGCGCTGACAGTGCCGACCAAAAGTATACATACGCACATATGTATGTGCATACATATAACGTCAAACAAATTTGTATGTGCATATAGACAAACATGTATTTTAGATTATACTTAGTTTTTTAGACCCCGTACTCTAAAAAGAGAAGAGGGGTCTATTAGGTTTGTCAGAAGCGAAATGTGCGTAACAGGTGGAAGGAGGCGTTTCCAACCCCATAAAGTATATATATTCTTTATCAGCATCAATAGCCGAGTCGATATAGCCATGTCCGTCTGTCCGTCCGTCCTTCTGTTCGTCCGTCTGTATGAACACCTGGATCTTTTGAACTACAAGAGCTAGAACTACCACATTTGTAATAAAAACAAGAAAGAATGCTATAGTCGCCTCGCGACTTTAGGATACCCGTTACTCAGTTTTAATATGTTATCAACAATGGGTAATGATAATAATAGTAGTGCTATAATTTAGAGGATGGCTTAGATAGCTTGGAAAACACAGAAAATTTTCACACAAATTTATGATCAGAGCATATTTTTGACCGATTGTTCCTATGGGAGCTATACGATATAGTAGTCCGATTTGAATGAAACTCGGTCAGTATGTTTATTTTATTGATATATATATTCTGTGTTAGTTTCATTCAGATAGCTTGGTAAATACAAAAATTTTTCATACAAATTCATACTAAGAGCGAACTTTTGACCGATTGTCCCTGTGGGAGCTATACTTTATAGTAGTCCGATTTTGATCAAACTTGGTCAGCTTATGTACGTCATAGATATGTACATCCTAAGTGAATTTGGTTTAGATAACGTAACTAACAAAAAACTTTTCTATACTAAAACATGCTATTTTTACCTGCTTTTACCTTTATATGAACATAAAACGCCCTAAAGTGGGCGTGTCCAAAAACAAAAACAAACTTGTACTGCTTGCAAATTGTATCTTTCATTTGCGACCTCTCGGGTCTTTCTAGCTCTAATAGTTTCTGAGATCCTTTTGTTCATACAGACGGACAGACGGACGGACGGACAGACGGACATGGCTATATCGACTCGGCTGTTGATGCTGATGAAGAATATATATACTTTATGGGGTCTGCCACGCCTCCTTCTGCCTGTTACATACATTCCAACGACTACAATATACCCTTGTACTCTACGAGTAACGGGTATAATTAGGTAACTTTCGCGATCAGATCTTTTTTTTTTTTCAAATCAGTGCCACGCCCACTACCGCCCCCGCAATAAGCAAAAAACTAGACACACCTCGAAAAAAAATTGATGTTTTTGCGAATATCTCAGTAACTCTGCAAGCGAGACGGAATAATAGCGGAGAGTACTATACGGTCGGGCGCGTTCGACTGCACTTTTCTTACTTGTTCTCTATATTACAGTCTCTGACGAGAAGTTTTCTACACCTCTGGAATCTTCGTGATATTTTATTGACAATACTACAAATGGCCCTCTAAACTTAGGGTCTAAACAAGTATGGTGGAATGCTGAACTTTCCATACAGAGACAGCTCATGGAGGATCTGTTCAAAGCTTACACGACGTACCGATCTAGATATTGTACTCGATGAATAAAGAGTCGCGCTGAGAGCGTCTAACACCAAAATCAGGAAGCCAAAAGAAATTCTTGGAATAACTTCTTTTTCAAGCTGGAATCAGTGCCTGAAACTGCTAGACTGAGGAATCTTTTATCCAAACAGACACCAATCCAAAGCGAACTTAGACTGTATGATGAAACATGGACAGAGAGCAGTGACGAAACTCTGAATGCACTAAAGTTCATCCACTTCCCAGGCTGTTCGATGCCACCGTAGTCGGAACCAAGAGAGCTGTACTGTGGGCTATCAACTCTACACGTATGAGGAGCTCCGGTTTGGACGGAATCATACCTATCATGCTGCAAGTCGCCAAGGTTGTGGACGCCCCATGGCTGCCTAAAATATATGAAGCATGCCTCAGAACTGACCACATACCAACGCACTGGAGAACTGATCGTTTTCCTTCCCAAAGCTGGAAAATGTGGACTCAACAGCCCAAAGAACTATAGACCGATCAGTCTTACATCTTTTATTCTCAAAGCAATGGAAATGATGCTGGATCTCAGCATAAAAAATGATGTAGAAGATCGGATGTTAACTGACCAGCATGCCAACACGAAGTGTAAGTCCTTCATTCTTTGGTGGGAAAGGGCCATACACAATCGAGAATATGCTGTGCGAGCCTTTGTGGACAGCATGCCTCAGAACTGACCACATACCAACGCACTGGAGAACTGATCGTTTTCCTTCCCAAAGCTGGAAAATGTGGACTCAACAGCCCAAAGAACTATAGACCGATCAGTCTTACATCCTTTATTCTCAAAGCAATGGAAATGATGCTGGATCTCAGCATAAAAAATGATGTAGAAGATCGGATGTTAACTGACCAGCATGCCAACACGAAGTGTAAGTCCTTCATTCTTTGGTGGGAAAGGGCCATACACAATCGAGAATATGCTGTGCGAGCCTTTGTGGACATATGAAGAGCTTTTAACAACGTCAGCACCAATACAATAATTGAGCAACTGTCAGCAATTAACACTCCTGTAAAATGGGGCGTTGCAACCAGAACCAGAAGCGCAACCAGAGGAACCGTACAGGTGGAGTTTTATCTCCTCTTCAATAGAACCTTGGAACCTGTGGAACGACCTAATAACAGATTTGATAGAGAAGCTCAAAAGATAACTGCTAACGCGGACGACATAGACATAATAATAAAGAGAGTATGCTCATCTACTCTCAGCTCCATAATGGAAAGGACTCTCAGGGAAATATGTAAGTGGGCTTAAAACGCTGGGCTACATATTAATGTAAAAAAGACGGACCTCATCCTCTTTACCAAGAGGTACAAGGTACCGCTCTGGCCCCTCCGGACACTAAACGGAATACAACTCAAGCCGAGCACGCGCGTTAAATATTTAAATATTTGGGAACAGTGTTGGATAGTAAACTGAAGAAGGCCACCATGGCGCTTTATGCATCAAAGAAGACGTTCAGCTGCTAATCGGGCCTGCCACCAAGACATTTGGGTAGTATGTCCGACACTGCTTTTGGAGCCCTCGTGTGATGGCAAGCAACAGAATAAAAACAATCTGGCCCGGATGGAAAAGGCACAGCGACAATGGCACTAAAGATCTTGACGGGACTACCTCCCTAGATCACCAAGCGATACTAGTGGCAGCCAAGTCAGCCCAAAGCCTCAGGACATTAGGAAACATAGCGTTGCTAGGATACGGACATAACTCCATTGGGAGGAACATGGCCTCTCGCTCGGACTATCTGAAACCAAAAAAAACTGTCTTGAAAAGCAAACCAGAATACATTTAGGGTCCGATGAGTGGAGGTCTTGCCTCAGCAGGCAAGTGGAACACCTCAACATTTACACGGATGGCTCCAAGATAGCAGGTGATCATCCCAACACAAGGCTCGCTGTTACGGTACCAGACCACTGCAGCATCTTTCAGGCGGAGGTCTTTGCTAGTGTAAAAACAGCAGAGTCTGCACTACACCTTGGCGCGAATTATCACAGCGTCAATCTTATGGTAGACAGTCAGGCACCCATCAAGTCAATAATGTCGCCCACCCTCAGCTCCTAGACTGTCAAGGCGAATAGGGAGATATTAGATGACCAAGTCAGTACACATCTACTCGGTTTCCAGCCCCAAGGGCATTCCGGGAAATGAGGAGACAGAAACCGTGGCAAAGGATGGTGTAGACATACTAAATCCCAGAACAAATCGACTGGCCATGTCACTAAGAACACTCCACAGCGATCTTGAGAAGAGAACCAGCGAGCAGATCAACCGTAGATGGTCAAGAATTAATGCAGAATACCCAAAACCATGTGTAAGGAGACTAACGTCCATCTCAGCCAATATATCTTGCACCTCCACCGGAGAGACTACAGGCTGTTTGTTTTAATTCTCACAGGTCATTGCCTTGTGGCTACTCATGCCGCAAAGCTAGGCATTGACAGCAACTTAAACTTCAGAAAGTGCAACGATCTGAACTCAGTCTAGACGCTTGAGCATCTTTAATGCCATTATCGAGCCTTGGAGCGCACTTGCCTAAGATGTTTAGGCTTACCAACATTCTGCTCAATTTAAAGCGCCTCTAATAAACTACCGAAGGATCTGCTAGCGTTCGCGAAGCGCTCCCAGATCCTACAGGACTCAATGCTGTAACAATCCTCCACGTCCGGACGACTAGGGGCCATAACTGGCCTACGCTTTTTCCCCAAATGGAGGACACCCGGCTTAACCTAACCTAAGCTAAGATCCAGTTCAGTCTACTGCTTTCTTTATTTTTTAACAGATCATAATTGCCGATTGCTTAACTACAGCCATATTTTTATACTCTCTGCAAGAGTATATTGGGTTTGTGCAAATGTATGTAA
This sequence comes from Drosophila parthenogenetica, assembly GCA_035047505.1. Classification (NCBI taxonomy): domain Eukaryota; kingdom Metazoa; phylum Arthropoda; class Insecta; order Diptera; family Drosophilidae; genus Drosophila; species Drosophila parthenogenetica. The sequence goes on along the minus strand of JAWNPM010000187.1, from coordinate 2,584,006 downwards.
CAGGCGGAAGGAGGCGTGGCAGACCCCATAAAGTATATATATTCTTGATCAGCGTCACAAGCCGAGTCGATATAGCCATGTCCGTCTGTCTGTCTGTGTGTCTGCCTGTCTGTCCGTCTGTCTGTCCGTATGAACACACAGATTTCAGAGATGGTCAAAGCTACAAATTCGAAATTGGTCTCTATCGACTCGATATTTAATCAGTCAATACAAAAATATTTTTTTTTTTTGATGCCACGCACCATTTGCCAACAATGAGCAAAATACTAGACATACCTCGGAAAAAATAGATGTTTAAAGCGAATATCTCAGTAACTACGGCACTAAGGAATACCAATTGCCATTTAAAATTTTTGGCTGCCACGCCCCCTTATGCCTTAAGAAAGAAATAAAATTTTCAAATTTGCATGCCGTTTTAAAGGCATTTGTTCTTATCGTAGAGTATTGTTATTTATGATTCCTTTGAAGACAAATTATATCAAACTATGCTGAAAGAAGTTGCATAAAAATCCAACAATAAACAACAGAGATACCGATTATAAAGTTAATATTTAAGTCAATGCATGAGTGCGAGCGCGACAGAAACATACAAGCATATATTCGAACTCTTTTGATGCATGTGTGGCGGCAATAGTATACATACACACATATATACATATATATGTGCATACATATAACGTCAATTTGTAAGTGCATACAGACAAACATATGTATGTTCAATTATAAATTGTCTTTTTTGTTGTAAGGTGTTCTAATAGAAGAACTTTCTAATTGGGAATAAAAGCAGAGAGTATTATACGGTCGGACTCGATCGACTGTACTTTTCTTACTTGTTATCATATGACCGGTCTGACTTTCTCTAACAGAGCAATAAGGCCTAGGCATCGATCTTCTTTTGCCGATCAACATTTCTAAAGGACTTGCCTCTGTTACACGATTGACCGTACAGTTTAACGCAAGTTACATCTTGATTCAACAGCTGTCAAGCGATTTTTCAGTGCCTGTGAAGATGAGATGCAATTTAGTATTTTGTGAGGAATTATGAAACAACTACCCTGATCGGCTATAACACGACTTGGAATCATAAAAAGGGGAATGAAAGACCTCATAGCCTTGACGCAATTATATGTACCTAACTTGACAGTATGGTAGAGAAAAACGAGCTTAGTAATTGAGTCAATATGAACTATAATATATTCCTTTTAATGAATTTTGCCACTCAGTTTTCTAGTGATAATGACATGAACAGTGTTCCAGGGACACATAATTTTAGGTACATATAATTTTATAATAATATAAATATTAAGAAATATGAAGTTCAGCCTGTGTCTTCCCAGTGAGTGACTTGGCAGGTTATACATTTGTCAACGAATTTTCGAACCTACTTGTTAATTTGTCAAACCTGTAGTACTGCTAAATCTTATAAAGAGTCTTTCGTTATCCTAGATGCATGACTTATGTACCTGATTTTCCACTGAACACCTAAAAGATCGCGGCACGACTGGCAAGCATCGTGAGTCGTATGTCCTGGTCAAATCTTCTGATAATTCGTTGGAATTAAGTTTTTTAACTACTTCGTTAATCTCTAAGTCTAAACGTTGTTCTGCTAATAACCAATCACTTGAAATCTCCTCTAGGTTTACACATTTTTCAGGAACTTTACTTAATGCAATTGCTAATTTCGATGATAATGGATTTCTGGATAAGAAGTCAAAATAGGCCATTCGTTTTCCTTCTCTATATGATGGGATGACAAAATTGAAAGATTGCAAATACGACCATTATTTTTAAGAAGTTACAGTCTGCATATGTGACAAACTCTTGCCTAAGTAAATAGTGTCGGAAGTTTTTTACCGATGCAATTGCCGCCAAGGTTCAAGAGTGGTACCTATATGACGTGAGGCCTATTTCAATGTGATGCAAGGGAATTGCACCATAACCGTGACTCTGTATGCAACTCGATCGGGAATTTGGGAGGAGAACAGGTTCATTCGGAAGAATGGTTTCGATTTTGTTTATAATATTTTTTAGATCATCATCCAAGCAAAATTACTATTTTGTGAATAACTTTTAAAACTCTCTGCAAGAGTATATTGGGTTTGTGCAAATTTTGGTAACAGGCAGATGGAGGCGTGGCAGACCCCATATATTATATATATTCTTGATCAGCGTCACAAGCCGAGTCCATGAAGCCATATCCGTCTGACTGTCTGTCCGTATGAACATACAGATTTCAGAGATGGTAAAAGCTACAAGTACGAATTTGGTCTCTATCGATTCGATATTTAGTCAGTCAATACAAGAATCTTTTTTTTTTAAATTTTTAAAATTCGTTTGAAGACTAATTATATCAAACTATCCTGAAAGTTTCATAAGAATCCAACCATAAATCAAAAAGAAAACAAGCAACAAAGTTTACATTTGAGCACATACATACACACATATATATGTGCATACATGTATTGTCAAACGTATATGAATGTGCATACAGACAAACAGAAGTACATATATTCGATTATGCTTTGTTTTTCAATGTGTTTTAATGAAAGTACTATCCATTATAATACTCAGATACCGATTTTAACATTTTAATCGGGAATAAATGCAGAGAGTACTAATACTAATACTACTTAGGGGCAATTAATGCTATAATAATGCGTCATTATTAATGCCTGAAGGTTTGCCGCTTTCCAATTTTATAAATTCTTTTTGGAAGAAATTGTTTTTTGTTACACTTCTCGTTGGCTGTCAGTTTTCCCGTTTGTCGGTTTTGCTCAACCGTCTGTGGAAACGGTAAAACCTGAACAAGAGGCTGCTCTGGCAGGCACAAACGGCAAAAACAAAAACAACGTATCAAAACCAACAGTAAGCAGTCGAAAAGAAAATTGACTACTGCATGTTACACAAATAACGGGTACAACAAAACCTGAAAAGAGCAATAACAACAACAATGGCTAGCAATCAAGAACAACAACTCTGGTTTGTTGCAGCTTTACGAACTTTTCGCTTTCAGCTGCCGTTTTTGCTGCTGTTTTTAAATGTTGCTGGTGTTGTTGTAATCCTATTAAAACACTGGCACGCCAATGCTGTTCTGTCTGTTGTTCCTGCTGTTTGTTTGCTTTGTTAGTTGTTTCATTTCAATTCACCGAAACAAAGACTTAAAGTGCTCATTCACCTGATTTGCTTGGTTTTAGTGGCCACCAATGCTCAAATTTAGGCAGCACTGTTTGCATTTTGCAAACTCGCGTTAGCATCGACAAGCGTGTTTATTTTAAACCTATACCAACAGCAACAATAAACAACAGCTACAACAAAAACACAAAATTTAAGTAAAGCTGTGATCGCTTTTGTTTTTTCGATGTTAGCTGGAGTGGTTAATCGAGGGAAGGGAAGTGGCAACTAATAGGTGCTGTATGGTGGCGGTTGTTCAGCTTAAATAGGTCTCATTTTAGGCCAGCTATTTGTGAAGCTCAAAAGTGTGTACGTATGTGCGTCGGTGTGTCGGTTGCACATGAACACGTGATTATACGGCATACTATACAAGAGTCTCTAACACTCAAATTGTCAATGAGTACCCGTTCAATTTGTTTTGCGTATTGTAAGCCGATTCAAGTGTTCATTACAGCCAGTGATATGAAAAAGTTAAGTTAAATGGTTTTGTGTTTTTATACTCTCTGCAAGAGTATATTGGGTTTGTGCAAATGTATGTAACAGGCAGAAGGAGGCGTGGCAGACCCCATAAAGTATATATATTCTTGATCAGCATCACAAGCCGAGTCGATATAGCCATGTCCGTCTGTCTGTCTGTCTGTCCGTATGAACACACAGATTTCAGAGATGGTAATAGCTACAAGTTCGAGATTGGTCTCAATCGACTCGATATTTAGTCAGTCAATACAAGAATCTTTTTTTTTTCGATGTCACGCCCCATTTGCCCACAATGAGTAAAAAACCTGTCACACCTCGGAAAAAATCTATGTTTTCGACGAATATCTCAGTAACTATGGCACCTAGGAATTTTGGTACACGTGTTCCAAGAGACCGCATAAATGCAATGACATCAAAAATTTTGGGTTGCCACGCCCCCTTTTTCCGCAAGAAATAAACAAAATTTTCAAATTTGCTTGCCGTTTATAAAGCATTTATTCTTATCGTACAGTGTTGTTATTTATGGTTCGTTCGAAGACGTATCATGTCAAACTCACCTGAAAGTTTTGTAAGAATCCGACCATAAACAAGAAAGAAATGAAGCAACAAAGATTTTATTCGAGAGTAATGAGTCGTGCCGACCAATAGTATTCATACACAAATATGTATGTGCATATATTTAACGTTAAACGAATTTGTATGTACATACAGACAAACACATATATGTTCGATTATGCTTAGCTTTATTTTTGTTTTAATATTTCAAAATTTTTTGTTCTAATACAAGAACTATCTATTGTAATATTCGGATACCGATTTAAGCATTATAATTAGGAATAAAAGCAGAGAGTATTATACGGTCGGGCGTGTTCGACTGTACTTTTCTTTCTTTTTTTTTTTTGTTTTTTTTTTTGTTTTACGGTGTTCTAATACAAGAACTATCTATTGTTATATCCGGATACCGAATTTAACATTATAATTGGGGCGCGTTCGACTGTACTTTTCTTACTTGTTTCTGTTATATGACGTAACACGATAGTAAGTAAATGAATATTGTTAATTTACTTTTTTAAATTTTAGTTAAAAATGTAAATATAGAATTTTAACTGGTGCAGCTGGTATGGCTGCGGCTAGTCGCTTGGCGTACATGCATGAGGTCACAGGTTCGAATCCTGTCATGAAACTAGTTGGTTCTATAGTTTTCATAAATTGCATTTTAAAATTTTAATTTAAACTATATACAAATGTACACTACTGTGAGAACAGGGTCTTTTACAGTCAGCTCGCTCGATTGTAGCCATTCTTACTTGGTCCACATAGTTTTGTAAGTGTTGTTATTGTGTTTGTTCTTAATGTTATGACTGTTGGCACGTATTGCCTTTTTGAGCTCATGGTATTCAATTTGCTTGATTTTGTTTCAGTTTTTGTCGCTAGGTGGTGTTTTTGCTTAGCGGCACCTGCAATATATCTGCCAGCACATTCCTCATTATTCTCAGTTCTCTTCGTTTGATATTCTTTTTTTTAGACCCCGTACTCTATAACAAGAAAGAAAAGTACAGTCGAACACGCCCGACCGTATAATACTCTCTGCGTTTATTCCCAATTATAATACTTAAATCGGTATTCAGACATTACAATAGATAGTTATTGTATTAGAATACGTTAAAACAAAAAAAAGATAAGCATAATCAAGCATACATGTGTTTGTCTGTATGTACATACAAATTCGTTTGACGTTAAATGTATGCACATACATATGTGTGTATGAATACTATTGGTCGGCACGACTAGCGCTGTCTCTCTCGCGCTCATTGCTTTAGAATAAAATCTTTGTTGCTGCATTGCTTTCTTGTTTATGGTCGGATTCTTATGAAACTTTCTGGAGAGTTTGACATGATACGTCTTCAAACGAATCACAAATAACAACACTGTACGATAAGAATAAATGCTTTAAAAACGGCATGCAAGTTTGAAATTTACTTTTATTTCTTGCGGAAAAAGGGGGCGTGGCAGCCCAAAACTTTTGATGTCATTGGATTTATGCGGTCTTTAGGAACACGTGTACCAAAATTGGTATTCCTAAGTGCCATAGTTACTGAGATATTAACCGAAAACATACATTTTTTCCGAGGAATGTCTAGTTTTTTGCTTATTGTGGGCGAATGGGGCGTGGCATCGAAAAAAAAAAAGATTCTTGTATTGACTGACTAAATATCGAGTCGATTGAGACCAAACTCGAACTTGTAGCTCTTACCATCTCTGAAATCTGTTTGTTCATACGGACAGACAGACAGACAGACAGACAGACAGACAGACAGACAGACAGAGAGACAGACAGACAGACGGACGGACAGACGGACATGGCTATATCGACTCGGCTTGTGATGCTGATCAAGAATATATATACTTTATGGGGTCTGCCACGCCTCCTTCTGCCTGTTACATACATTTGCACAAACCCAATATACTCTTGCAGAGAGTATAAAAAGGGGAGTGAAACACGAGCTAGAGTAACCAAATTCGGAATGAAAGTCCGTCAATATATATACGCAGACCAAGTGTTGGAGCATAGGTATTGATAGGTATCGAAATAATGTATTTTTAGTATAGGCTTAAAGTAATGAAGTTATTGCATTGTCCAGTAGTGTAAGCACAACTGTTATATTTAAGCTAGCGCGTAAGTTCTTTGATTTCGACAGTGCAGCTTTCGCAATCGGAAGTTTAGTTCGATTTAGCATTTCGTTAACCACACACACTCTGCCAAGCCTTTCCGCGATTGACTGTCTACCAATAAATTGTAACGATTAAGAAATTACAATTTGTTTCAATTAACTTTGTTTACGAATTTTCATTGGCGCCCGAGCAGGGACTTTCAATCGCGTTCGTTGGTCAATTTGACATTTCAAGGCTTGGTTTGCGGTGTGTGTCGGTATTGTTATACTCGTTATTGAATTTTCCCTGGAGTTGTTGGCCTGAGATTGAAACAGCCAGGAGAAATAGATTTATTCGTTGTGAAGATTATACCAAGAATTAAGCCCATGAGCCTCTCTTCTGATGACCAGGTAACAGTGCCCAAACTAGTCAGTGCATAGCAGAAAATAGAAAGTGGAATTTAAAAAGCATCACATAAAACATACGGACGTAAATATACAAGTACTGCTCCATTTGTTGCACATTAGAGACATTGCGTTTCGGCACTGTTATACATATTTGTGATTTAGTAAAAAGAAAGTTGAAACAAAACACACAAACCGAGTTCAATAAATACATAAATAAAACCAAACAATAATATTTTCAAAAAATTAAATTAAATAAATATACACATTCGCCCTTTCTCTTAAATCGATATTCGCCTAGATCCACATACATATGTTAGGTTGTGGTTTTTGCTTTACTTGTTTGAAAACGCTGCTTATACATACATAAGCGCGAGCAAACATACATACGTACGCTGAGTACCTGCAAGCCCTTTAGTTGTTGTTGCTAGATCGCATCGTTGTCAACATACGCATGCGCTGTTGTTGTTGGTAGATGACATCGTTTGGCCACCCACGCATTGTTGTTGCGCTGTTCTTGTTTTCACAGTGAGCTGTCAAATCAGACGTTGTTTTTGTTGCCAACTGTCTGCTTTTATCTGCATACGCTTGCGCTTCCTTAGTTAGCTTTATCTCTGCTATTTGAAAAGTCTAGTTAACCAGCTGATTTTCTTTAATCTGCTAGTTAGTTTAAATCTTAAATAATATTCATCGCCCAACTGTTGTTAATCAACTGATTAACTTTAACCATTTGATTATCTTCCTCAGCCAACATTTTTTTAACCGGCTAAATACCATTAGTAACAGTACACTCACGTGCATTTGAATAGAGCTGAGTTTATATAAAGTCACTATGGCGCACAAGGTAAATCATTATGAGACTGTTGTGGATGTCGATGAGAATTGCCTTAGTGCACGTTTAACCCAATTGTTCGACAAGCTAGAAAAGTAGAGAGCGACATAGAGCGACAAAGGAGTTCACTCATTAATAAAATGGTGACTCCAGGTAAATTTGAGATTCAGTACTGGCTAGATATACTAAATTAGTACAGTCAGAGCTTCCAGGTATCTGGTGCAAACTACCCAAAGGCATTAGAGAGCCTAGTGGACTCAGTATAAGCCGTTTTCGAGTCGGAGTTGGAGATGAGCATTTTTGAAAATGCAGTCTTGATTCATATAGTCATGTCGAAGGTAGCTCCTCAAACGATGTCGAAGTATGAGGAACAGCTTGACTATAACACATTGCCCAAGTGGGCCGACTGTGTTGCGGGTTTGAACAAGCGATATCAGCATTTGTCTGCTGAGGAAAGTTCAAAGTCTAGAATAAAGCAAACATCTGATATGAAACACGCTAAAAAATCGTCGTTTGAATGTACAAATGTTGAAAAAGAGGTTGAACAGACATGCCAGTTGTGCAGTGCAAATCACAGGATTGGAAATTGTCAAGGGTTCACAGCATTGCCAGTTGACGAGAGATTTAATTTCGTATAAACTAGTCAAATGTGCATAAACTGTTTGCATTTGTCCAACTGCACTGCGTCGAAGTGTAAAGTTTGTTCTCGTCCTCACAACACGCTCCTTTACAAATATGCGCTCGTAGAAGCATCACAAGCCTCTGCTCATCCTGCCCATGTAAATCATGTTGGAAGCGAAATTGATCAAGTGATCCTTGCAACTGCAGTCGTTAGCGTTCGAGACAGATTCGGTCAGAAACGAAATGGATTCAGGGTCTCAGGTGAATTTCATGACGGAGGTTCTCGCTCAATCCTTGCGCCTTCAACGCAAAAAGAATATCTTAACCGTAGTCTGTTGGTCAGTCGAGATTGGTTGCAAAAAGCAATGTATCAACTATTGTTTCGTCTCGTGTATCAAGACATCAGTTCAGCGCCGAGTTTTGGGTGCTAAAATCAATTTGTAGCAGGCAGCCAGAGGCTGATCTTCCCATCAATAGGTGGAAGATACAAGCGAATGTCAAACTGGCTGACCCTGATTTCCATAAACCCCAGGAAATAGATATGCTTCCGCGAGCAGACTGCTTCTTCAACAAGCTTTGTACTGGACAAATAAGACTAGCGAACAGTGGTCCGTTGCTACAAAGAAAATTGTTTGGTTGGGTAGGATCAGGACGGTGTAAGAAAATGTATACCAAAAGTCCAATATGCTGCTCATTGATGCAGCATAGACAAGATGATCGACTTGAGGCCAGAGTAGACCTATACGGTGAGGTTAAAGCTGTCCCAGAAGCAAGTGCTTTGACAACTTATTCTGCGGAGCACATTATTTGCGAACAAAGCTATCCGGACAGCGTTCGTAAATTGGCGACGGGACACTTTGGTATAAATTTGTCTTCCACTACTGATCCCAGTGCTAGTCTCGTTAAAAATATCCAAAAGACAGGATATATATTTGAGTTTCCTGAACGAGTATCTTGTACTTGGTCGCATGTCGGTCTTAGATGAAATAGTTCCACCAGGACCACATTTCTGCTTTTCACACCAGTACGTCTTCAGACCTGATAGCACGTCCACCAAACTTCGAGTGGTGTTCCGCGAGTCGTGCAAGACAACATCGTCAAGCTCTCTCAATGAGTTACTGATGGTGGGATCTGCTACTCAGAGGGATATTATTCGTTTAATTCGTGGGTTCCGTCTGAACCGATATGCCCTTACGGCAGATTGCAAAGAGATGAGTAAGCAGATGCCTGAAAATCTTGGAATAGGTGAATTTCAATTGGCAAAATGTTATTTAAACCATTCTAATGTATTAAAAAAAGGTGGAAATAAGAAAGTTGGGGTTTCCAATGTTGCCGATTCGACAAGAACGCTTGGCATGAGGTGGACACCAAGGTGGGATACAGTATCACTTTATTTATTTATTGACGCAGACTAAAAGCAGTCGCGAGTATTAATCAATTAAAAAAGTATCTAAAAATTAAGCTTGTATTAATGACTATAATTAAAGTATCAATATTTATTATAACTGAAAGGAAAAAGTAAATTAGTTATTAAATATAATTAATTTAATTAACGAATTAATCTGGGAATAAAAATTAAAAAAGAAAATGATCCAACATTTGTTGCAAAGGGTTAGGGAAAACCCAGAAAACCCCAACCAGATCAATAAAACAATAAGGCAAAATTATCACGAAAGGTCTCTGATTTAAAGAGACGCAGATATGCAAGACTTACTGCCTCAGAAAATCAGAGATTTAACGGAGTAGGCTGTAAAGTGAAGCTTTAAGATTGGAAAGAGAGAGAGATGTATCAATTATTCTATAGTATTCATTATAATTAACGCATAATACCCGAAAACGGTTGTGCAAAGCGTAATCAGTGGTGCATGTAGGAAGAAATAAAGGGATGTAGTACCTAGTGGTCCTACTTTTCTACGGTTAATAAGGGAAGGAAGATCTAGAAGCAAGAGTCTGTTAGCATATGAGGGAAGGCGAAGACTAGGGTCCCAATTAAGACCTCTAAGTGCGAAGAGTAAAAACTGCTTCTGCACCGACTCAATTAAATCTTGAGTATGAGCATGTTGAGGTGACCAGACACATGAGCAATATTCAAGAATGGGCCTGACAAGGGATGTATAAAGAATTTTAGGAAGGCTTGGCTTTATTAACAATTGTGGAGATATGATGTGTGAAACTTAATTTACTATCAAAAAGAACACCAACGTCATCAACTGACAGTATACGTTTCAAGGGAACATTGTCAATGCAGAAATTGGCTAAGTAAGGAGTAACCCTGCTAAAAGTCATAAACAGGCATTTAGAAAAATTTAGATGCAGGTCAAACGCTTTACTAAAGTCAGTATAAATGACATCAGTTTGCATTCTATTAAGAAAGGCCTCATTTATAAAAGAGGTGAATTCTAATAGATTGGTCGAAGTTGACCGACTCTTATAAAACCCATGTTGGGCAGGAGAGATAATTGACTTGCAGAGGTGTTGCAGACAACTTCGCAATTCCCTTGTAATTAGAAATATCCGACTTGCACCCTTTTTTATGCAATGGGATAATGTAAGATTCTTTCCATAATAAAGGAAAGACACAGGAATCTAAAGGGAGGTTAAAAAGAAATAAAAGAGGTTTGAATAAAGAAGAACAGCACTCCTTAAGTACACAACTAGGAATGTTGTCAGGACCAGGAGAGATGGAAGATTTTAAAGAGTTTATTGAGGAAAGTAGGCAGTTATCAGTAATATAAGGGGAAAAAAACAAATTAGAGGAAAGGAGTTTATAGAGGTAAGTTAAGTTAGTAGGCAAACTAGAAGTGTAAGTAGATTGAAAAAAGTTAACAAAGAGATCGGAAGCTGCCGAGTCTTCGCTTACTTTAGTAGAATTTAAGAAAAAAGAATTGGGTAAAGTAGAAGACTTACGTTTAGAATTTACAAATTTGTAGAATTGTCTAGGATCACGCGCAAATTGAGTCTTGCAACGAAAGAGATAATTTTCATAGCATTGAGAATTAAGAAGCGTAAAGGCTGCTTTTACTTTAGAATAATTTAAAAAGTCTAAACTAGAACCAGTCTGCTTAAACTTTTTAAAGTATTTAGATTTTGTATTTTTTAAGCCGGATAGTCTTGGTAAGAATCAAGGAGACTTACGTGAAACGGACTTTACAACACTATTAGGAATACAGACATCAAAGATTGAATTTAATGTGTTGTAAAAATACTCGACAGCTATGTTAATATCATTCGTACTGTAAAGTACAGACCAGTCAGTTGCAAAAATCAGTTGATTTAACAAAGAAAGAAGAGAAAGTTACCTTAACGGCAACAAACTCAATACCATCAAGTGGAGAAAGATCAACCAACTCAGCATTAAGTGAAGATTTTACTGAGATAAGAACTCCTCCACCGCGGCGATTAAGACGGTCACGCCTAAAGATATTAAAATTAGGTGACATTATTTCATTATCAGATATGTTACAATTAAGCCAAGTCTCTGAAAATGCAATAATGTCAGATTTAAATAAAGAACTATTCAAATGCAACTGTTTAAGCTTAGACCCAAGACCGCTAACATTCTGATAATGAATCAGAAGTTGACCAGAATCTAGTTTTTTGAGGCTGTGGGCGCTTGAGTTAACCCACAAGTCGGAAGGCTGATAGGAATTGAGCGAGTTCTATTTTTCGGTTTGAACTCATGAACTATCATATATGTAGGACACAATTTTGGACCACATATTATAGGAAAAAGATCAGGGGAAACGCTGATCTTAAAAGATGAAATTTCTCTAGGCTGAGAGAAATTAAATTTAGAAATGGATACGCTACCGGAGATTTTGGTAGCGATGAATGCTGCAACACATTCATTAGTGGTATCTGCAGCCAATCTAGAAATAAAAATATGCTTGCGAGGAGCCACGACCGCAAGCAGGGGAGGCTGAACTGTAGGTGGAGGGCTCAATACGTTTGAATTAATGCCAGGTACTGCAGTTACATTAGGTGGAGAAGTGGAAGCAATGGTACGACTGGAACGCCGAATGGGGGGGACTCTTCGAATTCTTACCCACAGCCCTTACTCCATGAATAGGCACGGATTTTATTACAGATGGTGATGGTGATGGAGGGACAATGGATGTGGCGGGAGAAGCAACAATTGCACATGAGGCGACGGAAGGTCGATCAGGTACATGGGATGTTACAGAGGGAACGGATGAACTGGGTGGAGAGGAGTTACGGGGGGAAGGAGAAAAGGATAAGAGGGGAGGACCATTATGAAGGGGTGATGTAATTAAAGATCCAGTTGGCACAGGTAGAGTTAAATACTGTGTAGAACTCAACGACTTATCAGGTGGAGTCTCGAACTTGTAATCACTAAGCAAGTCAGCACTAATATCAAAAACAGTACTAAGCTGCTTAGCGAGTGAGCGCAACTTGAGGAATTGTGTCTTCACAGTACTATACATACGTGAAAAATCACATTGCAACTCAATACAGACTGGGCATGACCATCGCAATCCACCACTCCCTGATTTGGCAGAGGAAATGAATTTCTCAAACTCACGCCCAGTAAGACCTGCACATTTAATGTGCATAATATTATCGCACAGCCAACAGTGCACATAATTCGGTCACTGTCACGAGATGGACCATATGAACAATTGCTTTTGCAGCAGGCCATTTCACTCAAATTAATCTGAGCAAATTTGGAGCGAAAACAAAAACAAAAATATGAGAGTAAGAAAATACTTTGATGTAAACAAACACACTCGAAAACAGAATTCACAAAAAGCAAAAACAAATGTTATCAACTGTTAGACACCAAAATAATGCGGGAACGCAAGCGCAAAAGAGAATTGAGTGCAGGCGAACAAACACACAAACTTTTTATAGCTTAGTTAGACACCAAAGTAATGCGGGAACGCAAGCGCAAAAGAGAATTGAGTGCAAGCGAACACACAAACTTAGTATAGCTCAGCTGAGCAACGAGAAGGGATCAAAGGTCAAAATCAAAACGGGAAAAAACAAAACACAGCAGAGAATGCTGTATTAAATAAAATTGTTCAAATAACACTACAATGCACACTGAAATCGCAATTTGTACAAACCAGATTTAGGGTAACACGTAGCACAAATGTAATAATCAAGCTGATGATCTCTCTCTCTCTTTTGGATTGTAGCTTCGCTAAATCAAGTCACACCAAGCAATTTTTGCTAGATGCTTTCACGTATATGTTAGCCCAAACATACGTATTGGTCAGATGTCGAATCGAGAGTGTAAGTTTCTGGAATGTTTCACAACTCGCACGACATTGTACATATATTTCCCCTTTCAGTATTAGCAACATTTGCAGCCAATCAGGTTGCAGGCATCCAAGAGATGCCCAGTAATGTATCTTGGAGACATGGGCAGCCATTGTCAAATCCAGCTGATTTGTCGTCAAGAGGGTGTGACGTTCAGAAACTCGTTGTTTGTTTGGCTTCTCTGCAAGGTTAAAAGACATTATTCTCTAAGGTTAAAAGAAAACTATTATAAAAATTCACTAATTGCTTGTTTGGCTAGTTCGGAAAGTTTCCAATCGCTGACTCTATGTAGTCAAAAGTCGGTTTGTTTTAGAAGACGAATGTCATTGATTCGTTTAGGTGTAGACTTGTACGGTGCCATTATTGTTTGGATGAAAATAAGAGGACGAGGCCCGCTAAAAGTGTATATTGCGGTACTCGTATGTTTGGCTTCAAAGGCTGTTCACAAGAATTAATAGCAGACTTATTCGTGGCGTGGCGGTACTTGGAGAAGGCGACGCACTTCGTGGGAACGAGAAACCTGGTGATAGACTTCCAGGCTGCAATCGATCGACAGCACCATCTTCGTCCCTTCGCAGCGGAACGAGTGAAGTAGTGGATGCTCATTCCTCCGAGAAACTCATTCTTCGGAGAACAAGCCGTGCAGCGCATGAAGAGCGACGGAGAAGCGCTCACATTTTTAAACGGATATGGGCCTGGAAATGCGTCCAGAGGCAACCATTTTATTGAAGGCGATTCCTTCAATGCTCAACAACTAATTTTTAAACGGATATGGGCCTGGAAATGCGTCCAGAGGCAACCATTTTATTGAAGGCGATTCCTTCAAGGTGGCCGGAATGTTGGAGCATAGGCATTGATAGTTAGCATAAGGAAATAATGAATTTTTAGTATAGGCTTAAAGTAATGAAGTTTTTGAATTGTCCAGTAGTGTAAGCACAACTGTTATATTTGCTTTCGACAGTGCAGCTTTCTTAATCGGAAGTTTAGTTCGACTTAGCATTTCGTTAACCACACACACTCTGCCAAGCCTCCCACCGCCCCTGCAATAAGCAAAAGACCAAAAACACATCGAAAAGGTATTTGTCCTTATCGTACAGGGTTGTAATTTAAGACACGTTTAAAGACTAATCATATCAAACTATCCTGAAAGTTGCATAAAAATCAAACTATAAACAGCTGTGCTATAAGGTTACAAAGTCTCCGTTGAAGCGCATTGTCAATGCACATGGTTGATGTTTATATGTACATTAACGGCAGAAGTTTGCGAAGAAAGCCTGCCGATATAGTACTCTTTGCATATTATAGAATTATGGATAGTATTTTCCATGATACAATAATATAAGGTAGTCTCGTCGTCGGCAGCGCTGCTAGCGTCGAGGTCTAGCTTCACTTGCTTGTCAGTCTTGACGTGTGAGGTTGTCAAACGACAAATGCTTTTGTACTGTTTTTCTTTAACCCTACTATGGCTACAAAATTATCATATTGTGCTATTTGCGGCAGTCATGGACCGCAAGTAAAATTCTTTAGGGTAGGAACCAATGAAGAAAAGAAAAAGTTGTGGGAAGAAAGCCTCGAATGCAGCCTTAAAGACTACTCAAAAGTCTGCGAAAAGCATTTTAAAGATTCCGAGATTGTGTCGAAGTCTTCTGATGGGCGTCCTTTAAAAAGGCAGCGGCTGAGTACAGGTGCAGTTCCGTATCGAGACCCGAGTTATGTCAAAGATGGGTTTGCTAATTCGGGCACGCAAACGGAGTAAGTAGTTATATTTCTACATATACAAACATATATAAAACAAATAAATTAAATTTTCGTAAAAGAAACAATGGCACAACAATTTTAATTGAAAGTCTGAAGCAGCAGATTGGCAGTATGGAGAAAGAAATAGACTTTTTGAAAAAGAAACTTAACGATTCTCAGCACTTAGAAGAAAGCCTTTCTAAAATTTTTACAGAATCTCAAATAAAAATGTTAAAAACTGGTAAAAGATGTATGTTTAACTCAGAAGATATGTCTTCGGCCATTTGCCTGCACGCTGCAGGACCTAGGGCTTACAACCATTTGTACAGAAAAGGATTTCCGTTACCAAGTCGTTCAACTTTATATAGATGGTTATCAAATGTAGAAATCCATGCAGGTACTTTATATAGTATATAGTATATAGTATACTATATATATATATATATATACATAATTTATACCATATACCATGCAGGTACCCTAGACATTTGCATAGATCTTATGAAAAATGAAGAAGTGGATGAGGCCGATAAGCTTTGTGTCTTGGCGTTTGATGAAATGAAAGTTTCATCTGCATATGAGTATGACTGTGCGTCTGACGTGGTCTATGTGCATAGCGAATATGTTCAAATGGCTTTTGTTCGCGGGTTGAAAAAATCATGGAAACAGCCTGTTTTCTTTTCAATTTTAATACAATAATGGACTGCGATATATTATGTAAAATTATAAATAAATTATGTATACAAGGATACCACGTTGTAGCAATTGTATCCGACCTGGGTCCTGGAAATCAGAGACTTAGGAAAGAGCTGGGTATCTCAGAAAGTGTGTTATTAGAATTAAAATAAATCAAGTTTTAATTTTTTTTTTTTTTTTAGCAAGGACTTGGTTTAGTCATCCAACGGATGAAAAACTAAAAATTTTTGTATTCGCGGATACACCGCATTTAATTAAGCAAATCCGTAACCACTATATCAGTTCTGGACTTATCATTAATGGAACGAAGTTGACCAAATCAACAGTACAGCAAACAATATACCATTGTTCAAAGTCTGATTTGTCGATAAGTTTTAAAATTAACGAGAATCATATAAATGTTCGCTCGTTAGCTAAACAAAAGGTGTCCTTGGCAACGCAGCTTTTTTCTAACACAACTGCCAGCGCGATTAGACGCTGCTTTTCGCTAGGATACGATGTTGAAAATGCGTGTGAAACTGCAGATCTATTTAAAACGCTAAACGATTGGTTTGATGTTTTCAACTCAAAATTGGCAACATCTAATTCAATTGAAGCATCACAGCCTTATGGCAAACAACTGGAGTTTCAGCGAAACATTTTAAAAAAAATGTCACACATAATGAGCAGGAGTTTGTTCGAAAAACCGCATAGGCTTCCTTTTCAAAAAGATGTTATTGTTAACAATAGCTCCCTGGATGGACTTCATATTTATTTGCGTCAGAACTATAATATGGAATATATTTTAACCAGTCGTTTAAACCAGGATATTATTGAAAATTTTTTTAGCTCTATACGGGCAAGAGGTGGACTATTTGACCATCCAACCCCACTGCAATTTAAGTACAGGTTAAGAAAATATATTGTAGGTATGATAAAATATAAGATATAATATTAATATTATATTATTATGAGTTCTATGTTATTCTTTAACTATTATTATTTATTAATAAACCTTATATTTCACTCAGCTAAAAATACAGAATTGTTAAATGAATGTGGAAATGTAAAAATCGACTATGATGACCAGTGGCTAAATTTAAATTATGATGATGCCGTTACCAAGGAAAACGAAGAACCTGAAGACATTTCATTCGAAGGCATTCCAGAAATGCATTTACAGAACGATGTCGATGAGCTGACTCAGGATGCTCTAGAATATGTTGCTGGATATATATGCAAAAAATTAAAACTTGACAAAGAATTACGTGACGAGCAATTTTCGTTTTCCTACATTGATGAGGTATCGCGTGACGGACTGGTGAGGCCATCAATGAAATTTATTATGAAGCTAAAGGAATTGGAAAATATTTTTTTAAGAATGGTTAAAAACGATTTCTTTTTAACAAAAAATGTGAAGGAAACCCTCATAAAGGCTGCACATCATGTAGATTTAGAATTGTACATAAAAAAATTTTATTTTAAGATTAGGATACACTTTAGAATTAAGAGTTTAAACAAAAGAATTTCCATTAGAGCACAAAAACAGCGTTTAATGGGAAATTCAAAACTTATAAAAATGATACTTTAAAAAATAACTTTTGTTTTATTTCAATGTGATATTTTAAAATCCAGTTGCCTTTTGAGGGTTAAGCGATACACTAATGCCATCCCTTTCACACTCAATGTGTAATGTTGTCTCTCTCACACTTAGTGATGACAAAAGCTAGGACCGTACGATTTGACGACGAGACTACCTTATATTATTGTATCATGGTATTTTCATTAAAACACGTTGAAAAACAAAAAATAATCGATTATATGGACATCTGTTTGTCACATTTACACATTATGTTTATGGTACCATTGAATTTAAAGTCAACAAGTTCGTGTCAGATCGGAATTAATGGGGTTGGCCACGCCTCCCTCTGTCATTTCGCTTCTGACAAACCTAACTGACACCTAAAATTCATTGAGTACTGGGTCTAAAAACAAATTTTGAATTTAAGTCATTTCATCATTACTCTGAAAAACCTAGAGTATTTTTGTATTTGTATCATATTTTTTTTGTTTTGAAATTTTATTTCATTGTTGACCTCCTAGCAGAGGCACTTGCGTGATGCAAACCATGAATCGACAAAGTCGTTTATACCGGCCAATGCTGTCCAGTGGAAATAGCCCAGGCCACCGTTTACAACGGTCAATGGAAGAGCCAAAGCTCGAAATACCACCAATTGATCGTAATAGCAGATATTGGTATTTTACGCACCGCTATGAGGACGACAAGAAATATGTAGATGTACAATATGATGAAATTGAATTAATAAACAACATAACACGACCACTTAAACCTAATCTAGAGGTTGTCAGTCGTGAGCCGAGTTATACCAAATTCAAAGTACCATTGTAAGTTTTCATGCTAAAAATTAATCTGCCATTAAACTTATGTAACACACCATTCGTTAGCCAGATGATTTGCCAAGAGAGATACTCGAGAAGCGTAAAACAATATGATGAACAGTTTTGCAGAGAGATCAATAAACAAATTGATAATCAGCCGACGGCACGAGAGGCTACATACTTTGTGCGGTTTGTCTAAAAACACATTTGGAGGTTTTTAAATACGTTAATTCTTTTAAATCTACAGTATTGTTTCCTATACGACCTTATGGCCACCATATCATAATGAGAGAGAATTGATTGATACAAGTCGTCGATTCTACGCTCTAACTCCAAGGGAGCTCTCCCGATTTCAAAACATTATGCGTCGGGATTTCTGACGAGACAGTATGAACGCTTTATAAGAATCTTGTTAAAATTAGTTTTCGTTAAAACTGTCGCAATATACTCATGGAAGTACTTAAAATGTAATCGGATGAAAAAATAGTTAAAGCTGTGTTCAAACATACAGCTCTTAAAAGAGGGCAAGTGGACAAATGGGAGAGTTGCATAATCACTGTCATTTCTATTGGTATGCAGCATGTTGCAAAGCTATTGTACACTAAGTCTGAATATTTTTACAATTGTAATTTGTTTTATGGCCCTCCTTTGGTTAGCTGCGAGTGCATTTCAAACACCGCTGAGTGGACAAAAACACCAGCATAAATTCAGCAACGAGTACAAGCAGAAATGTTCCAAAGTGTCCATTGCCTTTTCGATCTACATAAACAGTTTCCTTTTAGGAGAAAACACATTTACATAGTCGTCTACTCACAACCAAACCCACTCTACACCAGCTCTCCAAACACTAAGAATTGGTGGAATTTGGGTGCTGGGATGCTCCTGTGCTATGGACTTGGATGCAGCATCATCAAGGCGAGCGCAGCAATGCCCACCATGTCTGTCATTTACATTAAATATTAAACCAAAATACTGATAACTACCACACATTACAGAGCATCGGACAGCTCCCAACAAAAGTTGTTGCTGCTGCACATACAACAAGTAAAACAAGAAAGACCGTATAATACTCTCTGCTTTTATTCCCAATTATAATGGCTAAATCGGTATCCAAATATTACAATAGATAGTTTTTGTATTAGAACACGTAAAACACGAACAAAAAAACAAGCTATGCAAAATCGAGGACACATGTGTTTGTCTGTATGTACATACAAATTCGTTTGACGTTAAGTGTTTTTTTTTTTTTAATTCGATTTATTAGTATGAAAAATTATCTAGTTATTAGTGTAACAATTATTTTAAACTTAATGCGTAAATAGAAAGTTTACAGAGGATTTAAGTATAGAGTTGGACAAGGTTAGGGGCCCAGAAAGACCCGCGGTACGACCGCGAGGCAATGCTTCACGGGGTCCTGGGCGGGCTTATTATCATGCCCCTCCTTCGTTGCGCCTACGCTCCCTCTCGAGCATACGCAACTTTTTGCATACCTTCTCAGCGAAGGTGCAGACTGCTGACCAGTTCCCACTGCTTGACGTCATGATACTCACTACCGTTTCTGCCGTAATCCGGGATCCTACTGCCGTAAACAGCTCCTCTCAACCCCAAATCTTCCACAGGAGAAAAAAGAATGGTCCGCGGTTTCTTCAACTAATGGGTTGCACCATAAACACCATGGGTCTGCTTCATGTCCAAATCGGTGGAGGTAGCTGCGGAAGCACCCATGGCCGCTTAGCAGTTGGGTAAGGTAGAAGGTCACCTGCCCGAACCGTCTGCATAGCCAAGGCTCGATGTTCGCAATAACGCGATGCGTCCAGCGCCCCTTGCTGGCCGTATCCCACCTAGTTTGCCACTGCTGCAAGCTAGACTCCCTTGCAACTTTCGCCTGTTGCCGGCGCGTCCCTGCTGAATCCCTTCGCTGGGCAGAATAAAGTTCCTGCCGCTCCGCAGCCAGAATGTCTATGGGTACCATACCCGCGATGACTAGCGCCGCCTCTTCAGAGATTGTCCGGAAACCGCTGCAGACCCTGAGAGCTCCGAGCCTGTATGTAGACTGTAGTCCTTTCCAGTAACTCTTGAAGCGCATCGCATGTGCCCAGATTGGTGCTCCGTAGAGTGATGTAGCCCTGACCACGTTTTGCAACAGCAGTCGGCGATTCTGCTTGGGTCCGCGTGTGTTCAGCATGATGCGGCTTAGGGCATGGGTTACCGCTGCAGCTTTTTTGGCAGTATGCTCCAAATGCTCCTTGAAGCATAGCCTTGTGTCGATCAGGACGCCAAGGTACCTTATAGCTCGACTCGACGTTATCTCCTCCCCTCCCATGCGGATATGCGCCACTTCCACTGCTTTCCGGCTGCTGATCAACACTGCTTCAGTTTTGTGATCGGCCAGCTGGAGGCCGACTGACGCCAGCCAGTCCCTGACTGTATCAGCTGCAGCAGTGCACAATAGTTCCGCCTCGTGCAGGTGTTTGGCTGTCACGACGATGGCCACATCGTCTGCGAAACCCACGGTAGTGACTCTATCCGGAAGCTGAAGTTTAAGTATCCCGTCGTACATTGAGTTCCACAGCAGAGGACCAAGTACTGAGCCCTGTGGCACTCCTCCCGAAATCCTATGCACTTTTTTCCCAGAGTTGGTTTCGTAGGTTAAAGTGCGGTTCCGGATGCAGTTCCCAAACACGCTCGCGAAGAACTCTGGCCGTAGCGTCAGGGCCAGCCTAAGGGCCCTGTTGGGGATACCATCCGGGCCAGGGGCCTTGAAGTCCTTTATAGTGCCTGCTGCTTTAAGTGTTTCTTCCAGTGTCACTTCAGGGGCATCGGGGAAATAGTGTACAGGGGGATCGAGGCTGTCAGGGCTGCCGGGTGCATTTCCAGGGAAGAGAGCTTCGACTATTGTCTTGACTTTCACCTCGTCTCTAGGGGCTGTGGTCTGCGCAGGCTTGAGTTTTTTAACCGCGATTTTGTAGGCAAGTCCCCACATGTCGTTTTCGGCCTCGTCGCAGAGTTCTAAGAAAAGTTCGCTCTTGCTGCAGCGGATAGCCTTCTTTAGCTCAAGTCTACGGGAGCCATACTCGAGTCTGAGCGATTCGAACCCTGGCCTCCCACGCGAACGCTGCACCATACGTCGAGCTCTGATGCATTTTCGTCTTGCCTCAGCTATTTCGTCGGTCCACCAGTATACAGGCGCGTGGCGCCTTCCGAATCCTTTACGCCGTTGCATGCTGGCGTCGCAGGCCGTTTTCACGGCCTCCATTAATAACTCCGCGCTGGGCTCGGACATAGTTTCCTGGCTACAGAATGTCTCTGCAAACAGTCCTGTGTTGAGCGTGTTCGCCTTGAAGGACCTAGCCGGCTGGGGCGGATGAGATCGACTTTGCCGCTTTAGTTGGAGGATAACAGCGAAGTGGTCGCTGGCGGTATAGGCGTCGCTAACTTCCCAGCTCGCGCAGCCCCATAGTGAATAGCTGACGAACGTAAGGTCGATGATTGAGCTCGCTCCGGCTCTGCTGAATGTGTGTCTATCGCCGGTGTTGGAGAGTGCCACATTCAGTGAAGCAAAAGCCTCCAGTACCGCTCTGCCTCTTGCGTTGGTGGTTACGCTGCCCCATTCTTCTGCCCATGCGTTGAAGTCGCCGCCTATGATGACCATGTCTTTGTCCCGAGCGTCAGCTACTAGATTATCCAGGATGTCTAGATAACCCGGCATGCAAATGCTGGGTGCCAGATAGCAACTGTAGAGCCAAAACTCACCAACCTTGGCTCGTACAAATCCCCGTGCCGAGTGCGTTGACTCCAGATTTTCCTGGCTGGTCCCGCAGACCCAGATCGCTGCCTTCCCGCATAAGTCTGATGCGTATTTACCCCCGAACGGCTTGTATGGTTCGCTTAATAGTGCTATATCTACAGAGAGCTCCCGTACCGTCTGGTGTAGCAAGTTCTGTGCAGCTACACAGTGGTTTAGGTTCAATTGTAGTACTTTCATTGTCTGTGTCATTGTGGTGGGACATTGGAACCGATGACTTGCGCTTCTGGTAAGGCTGGTGTACCGCAGCCTGACGCCAAAGGACATCTCCTACTGCCAGCGTGGTGCTTTGTAGCCGCTCTGCCGGCGGCGGTGCATATGAAGCAGCTGGCCTCGTTTTTGCAGTCTGCTGCTTTATGGTTCGCTTCTCCGCATCTAAGGCAGCAGCCGGAACGGTCTACTGCGTTTTTGCAGGAGCTTGCCACGTGTCCAAACTCAAGGCACCTGTAGCATCGTTTTCGGATCGTGCGTTCCCTGACTCGACAACTGGTCCATCCGATTTTAATCCTGCCTTCCGACAGCACGCGCTTGGCTAGAGTTGCTGGAAGGCTTAGTACAGCAATTTGCATACCTCCGTAGCCAGCCCTAAGCGTTTTGATCGAATCAGGCTGCAGGGGAGCTTCGGTAAGGGGGGCAAGAGCCTCGATGACGTCTTCCTTCGTGGCGAGGCAGTCGATATCTCTGATCTCGACAGAGGCTTCCTCCGTGACGGATCTGACTTTAGCCTTGTCCCCAACCACAGTTCCTATAGCTTCCTTCATTTGCGTCAGGGAATCAGGGCACTTCCCATCTAGCTCCAGAACTATTCCGTTTCCTGCCGATTTACGCACCCTCTTGACGTGATCGCCCACCGCCTGTAGCTTGTTGTCAGTGCGTCTTGTTACCATTCGGAGGATGTCGCTATAGCTGTACCCGGTTTCCGGTTGGATGATAATTACATCTGCACGTGGCTTCCTGGTAAGGGGATTATTGGGTGCAACTTGCTGCTTTGGTGCGGGGGCTGCGTTTATAGCTGCTGCGGGGCGCTGCTGCCCACTAATAGGCCTAGGGACAGTAGTGCTGCCCATCAGTCTGGGAGCTGGCTCATCGAGTCGTGGTTTCGGGAACGTAGTCTGCGTCCCCGAATCGCTAACATCTCGCCGATTTCCTGTTGTCTGCGTCCCCACGGACGAAGAGACACTTTTTCCCGCTGCGTCTGCTCTCGTTGCAGATAGCCTTTCGCTTATCTCCACCTGGAGGGCTTGCATGCGGCTGAAGGTAGCCCTGTTCGCCACCGTGATGTGACGCACCGCTTTTGGCCTGAAGATATGTATCAGGTCGCCAATGAGGACTCCAAGCTCGTCCGAGAGTTGCAGCAGAGTTTTCTCAATCCTCGTCTTCTTCTTCTGGGCTGAGGCAGGGGAATTTTCCCGACTACACTCATCTCGCGTCCTTTTAGGGGTCTCAGTGTCTTCCGCGTGGTCAAAATGGAAGACCGGTAGGTTCACTGACGGGGGTGCAGATGCAGGGCCACCCCCAGGCGGCGTGCGTGCCGTTTTTGGGCCCAGCCTGATATTTGGCATCATCCTCGCGGAGGCCACTGACCAGGGAGGGACGCTGGAAAGCTAATGAAACCTAGTGCAGTCCCACGCAGCTCACAGATTTCCCTGTAGTTTTGAGCGGTGGGGGTTATGAACCGCCCCGTCTCGGTCTCCCAGAGCCCCCTTTTTTTTTTTTAAGCACCGCCTGGCGGGGGGGTTGGAATTCAGTCTATGTTGACTGCTTTTTGCTAATCTGCACTAAGGTAATTCAGTGGCTTTACAACCGTCGACCTAGAAGTATGCACTAGGTTTGAACTGCCCCCTACGGTATGCAGTATGATCGTACACTGCAAGTTTGGCGCGTAATTTATTTAAAAAAAAAAAAAAAAAAAAAAAAACAGACAGCGCGGCGGTCTGGCAACCTTTGCTCGATCGTCAGCTGACCAGATAGGATCGGCAAAAAATCTGGTAACTCTAGGCGCTCTCTGATTAGCAACTTTGACGTTAAGTGTATGCACATACATATGTGTGTATAAATACTATTGGTCAGCACGACTAGCGCTGTCTCTCGCACTCACTGCTCTCGAATAAAATTTTTGTTGCTTCATTTCATTCTTGTTTATGGTCGGATTCTTATGAAACTTTCAGGAGAGTTTGACATGATACGTCTTCAAACGAATCATAAATAACAACACTGTACAATAAGAAAAAATGCTTTAAAAACGGCATGCAAGTTTGAAATTTTCTTTTATTTCTTGCGGAAAAAAGGGGCGTAGCAGCCCAAAACTTTTGATGTCATTGCATTTATGCGGTCTCTAGGAACACGTGTAATTGGTATTCCTAACTGCCATAATTACAGAGATATTAGCCGAAAACATAGATTTTTTCAGAAGTATGTCTAGTTTTTTGATCATTCTGGGCGAATGGGGCGTGGCATCAAAAAAAAAAAAATATTCTTGTGTTGACTGACTAAATATCGAGTCGATAGAGAAAAAACTCGAATTTGAAGCTTTTACCATCTCTGAAATCTGTGTGTTAATACGGACAGACAGACGGACATGGCTATATCGGCTCGGCTTGTGATGCTGATCAATAATATATATACTTCATCATGGGGTCTGCCACGCCTCCTTCTGCCTGTTCCATACATTTTCATAAACCCACGCTTTCTTTGCAAACTACTGCGGCTAATGTACATATATATAAACATAGTGTTATCTCTTTTCTTTCAACCAAGTGCATTGACAATGCACTTCAAGGGAGACTTTGTTACCTAATTGCTCAGTTGTTTATAGTTGGATTTTTATGCAGCTTTTAGGATTGTTTGATATGATTTGTCTTTAAACGAATATTAAATTACAATACTATACAATATGGACAAATGCCTTAAAAACGACGTCGAAATTGAAAATTATTTTGTTTTATTTTTTGTGGAAAACGGGGGCGTGGCAGCAAAAAAATTTTAATGACACTGCATTTATGCTGTCCCTAGGAACCTGCGTACCCAAATTGGTGGTCGTAAGGTCTATAGTTACGGAGATATTCGCAAAAAACATCATCTTTTCCGATGTGTCTTTGGTCTTTGTCTGTATGCACATACAAATTCGTTTGACGTTAAATGTAGTCAGAAACATATGTGCGTATGTATACTATTGGTCGGCACGGCTAGCGCTGTCTCTCTCGCACTCATTGCTCTCGAATAAAATCTTTGTTGCTCAATTTCTTTCTTGTTTATGGTCGGATTCTTATGAAACTTTCAGGAGAGTTTGACATGATACGTCTTCAAACGAATCATAAATAACAACACTGTACGATAAGAATAAATGCTTTAAAAACGGCATGCAAGTTTGAAAAAGGGGGCGTGGCAGCCCAAAACTTTTGATGTCATTGCATTTATGCGGTCTCTAGGAACACGTGTACGAAAATTGGTATTCCTAGGTGGCATAGTTACTGAGATATTCGCCGAAAACATCAATTTTTTCCGAGGTATGTCTAGTTTTTTGCTCATTGTGGGCGAATGGGGCGTGGAATCAAAAAAACAAAAAGATTCTTGTATTGACTGACTAAATATCGAGTCGATTGAGACCAAACTCGAACTTGTAGCTTTTACCATCTCTGAAATCTGTGTGTTCATACGGACAGACAGACGGACAGACAGACAGACAGACAGACAGACAGACAGACAGACGGACATGGCTATATCGACTCGGCTTGTGATGCTGATCAAGAATATATATACTTTATGGGGTCTGCCACGTCTCCTTCTGCCTGTTACATACATTTGCACAAACCCAATATACTCTTGCAGAGAGTATAAAAAAGTACAGTCAAGCATGCCCTACCGTACAATACTCTGATTTAATTTCCGATTATATTATTAAAATTATTAGCCTTGGGTTATAATGGATAGTAACTGCAAGAGAACGTTGAATCAAAAACAACAATGAAAAGTACATCGCTGCTCGCGGACGCTGGCCGTGCCGACCAATGGTTTGTATGTGCATACATGTAAGAATTATAGAAAATAATTATTTATTGATATTATTAAGTGAATGGTGATTAACAAATTTCATACGTTTTAATCGATTCTAATTGACAATTACTACTTTTGACGACTCTTGAACGAGGACTTCACGGCAACTGCCTCAGCTGTGTTTTTCTGCCTCCTCTTCTATATTCTTTACCAGGGCTGGTGCAATGCGCCTGAGTGTTGCCACCTTACATACATATAATGTCAAACGTATATGTATGTGTACTCAGACAGACAGATTTTTGTTCAAATATGGTTTGATTTATTTTTTGTTCCAGCGTGTTCTATAGCAAGTATTATCTCCTGTAATACGTGTATCCCGATTTAAAGAATTTAATCGGAAATAAAACGCAGAGAGTGTTGTAAGGTCGGGCATACTCGACTGTACTTTTTTTTCTTGTTTTATTTTTGATATAGATATATAAATACAGATATAAACAAGTAAGAAAGGCTA
This sequence comes from Drosophila parthenogenetica, assembly GCA_035047505.1. Classification (NCBI taxonomy): domain Eukaryota; kingdom Metazoa; phylum Arthropoda; class Insecta; order Diptera; family Drosophilidae; genus Drosophila; species Drosophila parthenogenetica. Next base: position 2,557,445 of record JAWNPM010000187.1, on the reverse strand, counting down.
CAGTCGAGCGCGCCGACTGTAAAAGACCCCGTACTCTCCTTGTATTCGAAATTAATATTTGAATACGACTGTAATTTTAAATTTAAGTTTTAAAATTAAATTGAAAAAAAAAATTTGAATCAGTCACTGATGGGATTCGAACCCGCGCTTACTGACGCAAGTTCCATATCATGCTGCACCCCTACTAGTTACACAACACCATTCATTTGGCAGAAATTTGATTATTTTCATTTACATATAATAATGTAGTTATTTAAAAAATAAAAAAATAACTAAATTTCTGGGTCTGTGCCGGGTTCGAACCGCAGACCATTGGCTGTTGCACCAGTTAAAATTCTTTATTTACATTTTTGTTTGAAATTTAAAAAAGTAAATTCCACTGTCGGGAATTAAACCTGCGAACATATACGCAGCTTGCATAACGCGTCACAACCCTATCAGTCGCACCACGCCCCACATTAGACAGAGATCTGATTATTTTCATTCAAATGTAATAATATTATTATATAAGAAGCACAAAAAACAAAATTTTATTTCTGAGTCTGCGCCGGGTTCGAACCGCAGACCATTGGCTGTTGAACCAGTTAAAATTCTTTATTTACATTTTTGTTTAAATTTAAAAAAGTAAATTCCACTGTCGGGAATTGAACCTGCGAACTTATACTCAACTTGCAGAACACGCAGCAACACTACTAATTGCACCAACCCCTTCTTATGAAACGGTTCCGATTATTTTCATTAAGATATAATAGTGCTAAATAATTAAAAAAAAAAAAAAAAAAAAAAACAAGTAAGAAAAGTACAGTCGAACACGCCCGACCGTGTAATACTCTCTGCTTTTATTCCCAATTATAATGCTTAAATCGGTATCCGGATATTACAATAGATAGTTCTTGTATTAGAACACGTTAAAACAAAAAAAAAGCTAAGCATAATCGAACATACATGTGTTTGTCTGTATGTACATACAAATTCGTTTGACGTTAAATGTATGCACATACATATGTGTGTATGAATACTATTGGTCGGCACGACTAGCGCTGTCTCTCTCGCTCTCATTGCTCTCGAATAAAGTCTTTGTTGCTTCATTTCTTTCTTGTTTATGGTCGGATTCTTATGAAACTTTCAAGAGAGTTTGACATGATACGTCTTCAAACGAATCATAAATAACAACACTGTACAATAAGAATAAATGCTTTAAAAACGGCATGCAAGTTTGAAATTTTCTTTTAATTCTTGCAGAAAAAGGGGGCATGGCAGCCCAAAATTTTTGATGTCATTGCATTTATGCGGTCTCTAGGAACACGTGTAATTGGTATTCCTAACTGCCATAATTACAGAGATATTAGCCGAAAACATAGATTTTTTCAGAAGTATGTCTAGTTTTTTGATCATTCTGGGCGAATGGGGCGTGGCATCAAAAAAAAAAAAATATTCTTGTGTTGACTGACTAAATATCGAGTCGATAGAGAAAAAACTCGAATTTGAAGCTTTTACCATCTCTGAAATCTGTGTGTTAATACGGACAGACAGACGGACATGGCTATATCGGCTCGGCTTGTGATGCTGATCAATAATATATATACTTCATCATGGGGTCTGCCACGCCTCCTTCTGCCTGTTCCATACATTTTCATAAACCCACGCTTTCTTTGCAAACTACTGCGGCTAATGTACATATATATAAACATAGTGTTATCTCTTTTCTTTCAACCAAGTGCATTGACAATGCACTTCAAGGGAGACTTTGTTACCTAATTGCTCAGTTGTTTATAGTTGGATTTTTATGCAGCTTTTAGGATTGTTTGATATGATTTGTCTTTAAACGAATATTAAATTACAATACTATACAATATGGACAAATGCCTTAAAAACGACGTCGAAATTGAAAATTATTTTGTTTTATTTTTTGTGGAAAACGGGGGCGTGGCAGCAAAAAAATTTTAATGACACTGCATTTATGCTGTCCCTAGGAACCTGCGTACCCAAATTGGTGGTCGTAAGGTCTATAGTTACGGAGATATTCGCAAAAAACATCATCTTTTCCGATGTGTCTTTGGTCTTTGTCTGTATGCACATACAAATTCGTTTGACGTTAAATGTAGTCAGAAACATATGTGCGTATGTATACTATTGGTCGGCACGGCTAGCGCTGTCTCTCTCGCACTTATGGCATTGCGCTCGAACAATATCTTTGTTGATTCATTCCTTTTTTGTTTATGGTCGGTTTCTTATGAAACTTTCAGGAGAGTTTGAAATGAAACTTCAAACGAAACATAAATAGCAACACTGTACGATAAGAATAAATTCTTAAAAAGCGGCATGCAAGTTTGAAATTTTTTTTATTTCTTGCGGAAAACCTAATATACTCTAGCAGAGAGTATAAAAAAAAAGAAAAATACACTCGAGCACGCTCAACCGTGTTATACTCTCAGCATTTTATTTACATTGTTAAAATCGGTATCTGGGCATTTCAATGAATAATACTTACTAAAGAGCACGTTGAAACAAAACAAAACACATCTTTTTGGCTATATGAACATACATATACCTTTAATATTATATTTATGTATGTATGCATCTGATTGGACGGCACGGTCAACGCCCGCGGGCAGCGGTGCAGCCACACATGCAACGTAGCGTTTGCTCATATGTTTCTATCTCTCTTGCAGGCATACATTGACATTGCGCTCAAATATAAAATGTTTTCTTTCTTGGTAATAGTCGGTTTATTGTACAACTTTCAGGATAGTTTAAATAAGTTAATCTACAGGAATTTTATACACCAATACTGTATGAATCATAGAGTACGATAAGAATATGTGCAGTAAAAACACATGCAAGGTTAAAAATAATTTGTATTTCTTATATGAAAAGAGGCGTGGTATCGCAAAATTTTTGATGACATTAAGTTTAAACTGTCTCTAAAAACCTGCTTACCGAACTGCCATAGCTAGTGAGATATTCACCAAAAAACACCAAGTTTTCCGAGGTGGTCTAGTTTTTGGCGCATTGTGGGCGTGGTGCATGGAATCGAAAAAAGAAACAAGAAAGAAAAGTACAGTCGAACACGCCCGACCGTATAATACTCTCTGCTTTTATTCCCAATTATAATGCTTAAACCGGTATCCGGATATTACAATAGATAGTTCTTGTATTAGAACACGTTAAAACAAAAAAAAAGCTAAGCATAATCGAGCATACATGTGTTTGTCTGTCTGTAATTCGTTTGACGTTAAATGTATGAACATACATATGTATGTGTGTATGAATACTATCGGTCGGCACGACTAGCGCTGTCTCTCTCGCACTCATTGCTCTCGAATAAAATCTTTGTTGCTCAATTTCTTTCTTGTTTATGGTCGGATTCTTATGAAACTTTCAGGAGAGTTTGACATGATACGTCTTCAAACGAATCATAAATAACAACACTGTACGATAAGAATAAATGCTTTAAAAACGGCATGCAAGTTTGAAAAAGGGGGCGTGGCAGCCCAAAACTTTTGATGTCATTGCATTTATGCGGTCTCTAGGAACACGTGTACGAAAATTGGTATTCCTAGGTGGCATAGTTACTGAGATATTCGCCGAAAACATCAATTTTTTCCGAGGTATGTCTAGTTTTTTGCTCATTGTGGGCGAATGGGGCGTGGAATCAAAAAAACAAAAAGATTCTTGTATTGACTGACTAAATATCGAGTCGATTGAGACCAAACTCGAACTTGTAGCTTTTACCATCTCTGAAATCTGTGTGTTCATACGGACAGACAGACGGACAGACAGACAGACAGACAGACAGACAGACAGACAGACGGACATGGCTATATCGACTCGGCTTGTGATGCTGATCAAGAATATATATACTTTATGGGGTCTGCCACGTCTCCTTCTGCCTGTTACATACATTTGCACAAACCCAATATACTCTTGCAGAGAGTATAAAAAAGTACAGTCAAGCATGCCCTACCGTACAATACTCTGATTTAATTTCCGATTATATTATTAAAATTATTAGCCTTGGGTTATAATGGATAGTAACTGCAAGAGAACGTTGAATCAAAAACAACAATGAAAAGTACATCGCTGCTCGCGGACGCTGGCCGTGCCGACCAATGGTTTGTATGTGCATACATGTAAGAATTATAGAAAATAATTATTTATTGATATTATTAAGTGAATGGTGATTAACAAATTTCATACGTTTTAATCGATTCTAATTGACAATTACTACTTTTGACGACTCTTGAACGAGGACTTCACGGCAACTGCCTCAGCTGTGTTTTTCTGCCTCCTCTTCTATATTCTTTACCAGGGCTGGTGCAATGCGCCTGAGTGTTGCCACCTTACATACATATAATGTCAAACGTATATGTATGTGTACTCAGACAGACAGATTTTTGTTCAAATATGGTTTGATTTATTTTTTGTTCCAGCGTGTTCTATAGCAAGTATTATCTCCTGTAATACGTGTATCCCGATTTAAAGAATTTAATCGGAAATAAAACGCAGAGAGTGTTGTAAGGTCGGGCATACTCGACTGTACTTTTTTTCTTGTTTTATTTTTGATATAGATATATAAATACAGATATAAACAAGTAAGAAAGGCTACAGTCGAGCGCGCCGACTGTAAAAGACCCCGTACTCTCCTTGTATTCGAAATTAATATTTGAATACGACTGTAATTTTAAATTTAAGTTTTAAAATTAAATTGAAAAAAAAAATTTGAATCAGTCACTGATGGGATTCGAACCCGCGCTTACTGACGCAAGTTCCATATCATGCTGCACCCCTACTAGTTACACAACACCATTCATTTGGCAGAAATTTGATTATTTTCATTTACATATAATAATGTAGTTATTTAAAAAATAAAAAAATAACTAAATTTCTGGGTCTGTGCCGGGTTCGAACCGCAGACCATTGGCTGTTGCACCAGTTAAAATTCTTTATTTACATTTTTGTTTGAAATTTAAAAAAGTAAATTCCACTGTCGGGAATTAAACCTGCGAACATATACGCAGCTTGCATAACGCGTCACAACCCTATCAGTCGCACCACGCCCCACATTAGACAGAGATCTGATTATTTTCATTCAAATGTAATAATATTATTATATAAGAAGCACAAAAAACAAAATTTTATTTCTGAGTCTGCGCCGGGTTCGAACCGCAGACCATTGGCTGTTGAACCAGTTAAAATTCTTTATTTACATTTTTGTTTAAATTTAAAAAAGTAAATTCCACTGTCGGGAATTGAACCTGCGAACTTATACTCAACTTGCAGAACACGCAGCAACACTACTAATTGCACCAACCCCTTCTTATGAAACGGTTCCGATTATTTTCATTAAGATATAATAGTGCTAAATAATTAAAAAAAAAAAAAAAAAAAAAAACAAGTAAGAAAAGTACAGTCGAACACGCCCGACCGTGTAATACTCTCTGCTTTTATTCCCAATTATAATGCTTAAATCGGTATCCGGATATTACAATAGATAGTTCTTGTATTAGAACACGTTAAAACAAAAAAAAAGCTAAGCATAATCGAACATACATGTGTTTGTCTGTATGTACATACAAATTCGTTTGACGTTAAATGTATGCACATACATATGTGTGTATGAATACTATTGGTCGGCACGACTAGCGCTGTCTCTCTCGCTCTCATTGCTCTCGAATAAAGTCTTTGTTGCTTCATTTCTTTCTTGTTTATGGTCGGATTCTTATGAAACTTTCAAGAGAGTTTGACATGATACGTCTTCAAACGAATCATAAATAACAACACTATACGATAAGAATAAATGCTTTAAAAACGGCATGCAAGTTTGAAATTTTCTTTTAATTCTTGCAGAAAAAGGGGGCATGGCAGCCCAAAATTTTTGATGTCATTGCATTTATGCCATCTCTTGGAACACGTGTACCAAAATTGGTATTCCTAGGTGCCATAGTTACTGAGATATTCGCTTAAAACATAGATTTTTTCCGAGGTATGTCCAGCTTTTTGTTCATTGTGGGCGAATAGGGCGTGGCATCGAAAAAAAAAAAGATTCTTGTATTGACTGACTAAATATCGAGTCGATAGAGACCAAATTCGAACTTGTAGCTCTTACCATCTCCGAAATCTGTTTGTTCATACGGACAGACAGACGGACAGACAGACAGACAGATAGACGGACAGACGGACAGACGGACATGGCTATATCGACTCGGCTTGTGACGCTGATCAAGAATATATATACTTTATGGGGTCTGCCACGCCTCCTTCTGCCTGTTACATACATTTGCACAAACCCAATATACTCTTGCAGAGAGTATAAAAATTTAATTTCTGAGTCCGTGCCGGGGTTCGAACCGCAGGTCTTGTGTTTACAAAGAAGTGCGTTGCCCACCCGGACCACGCTCTCTTTGCAAACTATTGCGGCTAATGTAAATATACACATACAGTTATCTCTTTTCTTTTAACCACGTGCATTCACAACGCGCTTCATGGGCTACTTTGTTGTTTAATTGCTCAGTTGTTTATAGTTGGATTTTTATGCAACTTTCAGGGTAGTTTAATATGATTTGTCTTTAAACAAATTTTGAATTACAATACTGTACTATATTAGTAAATGCTTTAAAAACGACATGTAAGATTTGAAAAGTTTTTTAGTTCGTGTGGGAAAAGGGGGCGTGGCAGACCAAAATTTTTAATGACGTTGCATTTGTGCTGTTTGTAGGAACCTGCGTACCAGAATTGGTGTTCCTAAGTGCCATAGTTACGGAGATATTCGCCGAAAACATCAATTTTTTCCGAGGTGTGTCTAGTTTTTTGCTTATTGCGGGGGCGGTGGGGGGCGTGGCGCAGATTTGAAATAAACTTGATCTGCTCGAGAAAGTTACGGAATTTTCATTACAAATTTGGTGTCTCTAGCTCTTATAGTCTCTGAGATCCAGGTGTTCATACGGACGGACGGACAGACGGACAGACGGACAGACGGACAGACGGACATTGCTATATCGACTCGGCTGTTGATGCTGATCAAGAATATATATACTTTATGGGGTCGGAAAAGCTTCCTTCTGCCTGTTACGCACATTTGGCTCTCCTTGTATTCGAAATTAATATTTGAATACGGTTGTAATTTTAAATTTAAGTTTTAAAATTAAATTGAAAAAAAAAATTTGAATCAGTCACTGATGGGATTCGAACCCGCGCTTACTGACGCAAGTTCCATATCATGCTGCACCCCTACTAGTTACACAACACCATTCATTTGGCAGAAATTTGATTATTTTCATTTACATATAATAATGTAGTTATTTAAAAAATAAAAAAATAACTAAATTTCTGGGTCTGTGCCGGGTTCGAACCGCAGACCATTGGCTGTTGCACCAGTTAAAATTCTTTATTTACATTTTTGTTTGAAATTTAAAAAAGTAAATTCCACTGTCGGGAATTAAACCTGCGAACATATACGCAGCTTGCATAACGCGTCACAACCCTATCAGTCGCACCACGCCCCACATTAGACAGAGATCTGATTATTTTCATTCAAATGTAATAATATTATTATATAAGAAGCACAAAAAACAAAATTTTATTTCTGAGTCTGCGCCGGGTTCGAACCGCAGACCATTGGCTGTTGAACCAGTTAAAATTCTTTATTTACATTTTTGTTTAAATTTAAAAAAGTAAATTCCACTGTCGGGAATTGAACCTGCGAACTTATACTCAACTTGCAGAACACGCAGCAACACTACTAATTGCACCAACCCCTTCTTATGAAACGGTTCCGATTATTTTCATTAAGATATAATAGTGCTAAATAATTAAAAAAAAAAAAAAAAAAAAAAAACAAGTAAGAAAAGTACAGTCGAACACGCCCGACCGTGTAATACTCTCTGCTTTTATTCCCAATTATAATGCTTAAATCGGTATCCGGATATTACAATAGATAGTTCTTGTATTAGAACACGTTAAAACAAAAAAAAAGCTAAGCATAATCGAACATACATGTGTTTGTCTGTATGTACATACAAATTCGTTTGACGTTAAATGTATGCACATACATATGTGTGTATGAATACTATTGGTCGGCACGACTAGCGCTGTCTCTCTCGCTCTCATTGCTCTCGAATAAAGTCTTTGTTGCTTCATTTCTTTCTTGTTTATGGTCGGATTCTTATGAAACTTTCAAGAGAGTTTGACATGATACGTCTTCAAACGAATCATAAATAACAACACTATACGATAAGAATAAATGCTTTAAAAACGGCATGCAAGTTTGAAATTTTCTTTTAATTCTTGCAGAAAAAGGGGGCATGGCAGCCCAAAATTTTTGATGTCATTGCATTTATGCCATCTCTTGGAACACGTGTACCAAAATTGGTATTCCTAGGTGCCATAGTTACTGAGATATTCGCTTAAAACATAGATTTTTTCCGAGGTATGTCCAGCTTTTTGTTCATTGTGGGCGAATAGGGCGTGGCATCGAAAAAAAAAAAGATTCTTGTATTGACTGACTAAATATCGAGTCGATAGAGACCAAATTCGAACTTGTAGCTCTTACCATCTCCGAAATCTGTTTGTTCATACGGACAGACAGACGGACAGACAGACAGACAGATAGACGGACAGACGGACAGACGGACATGGCTATATCGACTCGGCTTGTGACGCTGATCAAGAATATATATACTTTATGGGGTCTGCCACGCCTCCTTCTGCCTGTTACATACATTTGCACAAACCCAATATACTCTTGCAGAGAGTATAAAAATTTAATTTCTGAGTCCGTGCCGGGGTTCGAACCGCAGGTCTTGTGTTTACAAAGAAGTGCGTTGCCCACCCGGACCACGCTCTCTTTGCAAACTATTGCGGCTAATGTAAATATACACATACAGTTATCTCTTTTCTTTTAACCACGTGCATTCACAACGCGCTTCATGGGCTACTTTGTTGTTTAATTGCTCAGTTGTTTATAGTTGGATTTTTATGCAACTTTCAGGGTAGTTTAATATGATTTGTCTTTAAACAAATTTTGAATTACAATACTGTACTATATTAGTAAATGCTTTAAAAACGACATGTAAGATTTGAAAAGTTTTTTAGTTCGTGTGGGAAAAGGGGGCGTGGCAGACCAAAATTTTTAATGACGTTGCATTTGTGCTGTTTGTAGGAACCTGCGTACCAGAATTGGTGTTCCTAAGTGCCATAGTTACGGAGATATTCGCCGAAAACATCAATTTTTTCCGAGGTGTGTCTAGTTTTTTGCTTATTGCGGGGGCGGTGGGGGGCGTGGCGCAGATTTGAAATAAACTTGATCTGCTCGAGAAAGTTACGGAATTTTCATTACAAATTTGGTGTCTCTAGCTCTTATAGTCTCTGAGATCCAGGTGTTCATACGGACGGACGGACAGACGGACAGACGGACAGACGGACATTGCTATATCGACTCGGCTGTTGATGCTGATCAAGAATATATATACTTTATGGGGTCGGAAAAGCTTCCTTCTGCCTGTTACGCACATTTGGCTTCTGACAAACCTAATAGACCCCTATACTCTTTTTTAAAGAGTACGGGGTCTAAAAATTAAATTTAAAAAAAAAATTGATTCGGTCACTGACGAGATTCGAACCCGCTCTTACTGACGCAAGTTCCATATCATGCTGCAACCCTACTAGTTACACCACACCATTCATTTGGCAGAAATTTTATTATTTTCATTTATATATAATAATGTAATTATTTAAAAAATAAAAAATAATTAAATATCTGGGTCTGTGCCGGGTTCGAACCGCAGATCATTGGCTGTTGCACCAGTTAAAATTCTTTATTTACATTTTTGTTTGAAATTTAAAAAAGTATATTAATAAATTCCACTGTCGGGAATTGAACCTGCGAACTTATACGCAAGTTGCAGAACACGCCGCAACACTACTAATTGCACCAACCGCTCCTTGTGAGACGGCTCCGATTATTTTCATTAAGATATAATAGTGCTAAATTATAAAATTTAAAAAAAAAACAAAATTTAATTTCTGAGTCTATGCCGGGGTTCGAACCGCAGGTCTTGTGTTTACAAACAATTGCGTGGCCCACCCGGACCACGCTCTCTTTGCAAACTACTGCGGCTAATGTACATATAAACATACAGGTATCTCTTCTTTCAACCACGTGCATTGACAATGCGCTTCAAGGGACACTTTGTTAACTAATTGCTAAGTTGTTTATAGTTGGATTTTTATGCAACTTTCAGGGTAGTTTGAAAGATCCAGGTGTTCATACAGACGGACGGACAGACGGACATGGCTATATCGACTCGGCTGTTGATGCTGATCAAGAATATATATACTTTATGGGGTCGGAAAAGCTTCCTTCTGCCTGTTACGCACATTTGCCTTCTGACAAACCTAATAGACCCCTATACTCTTTTTAAGAGTACGGGGTCTAAAAAACAATTGCAGAGTGAACGCAAATTTTTCATTACACTGAATTATTCATGAATGCAATTTTTGTCAACAAATAAAATATAGGCAGTAGACACGCGCTTCCTTTAAAAAGGCGAAAGAGTAGGGTATGCGTGGGGTAGAATCTGGGACTGCAGTTTAGTGTTGTTCTGTCGCCACAAATGTCATTGAACCATTTTGCTAAAATTAAAAAACGCACTGAAATTTGAAGAACCAAGAATATCCCCTTATTTATTATCAATTTTCGGCCGTCTTGTCCTATGGGAGCTATAATTTATGCAATCCAGAACAACTTGGTTAGTATAGTTAAATACATCTCATACCTATATGTACATAATGTATGAGTTGATTGCGATCGCTCAACTTACACTACATGTTTTTATACAAACTTCATTTGTTGACCGATTTGTCTTACCGAAGCTGAAGGATATAGATTTTTGATCTGAGTCACACTTGGTGAGGAAAGTTATTATGATACTATACAGATAATATGTGTAGTATCTATGTCTAGTCGCATCGTTGAAAAGTTATGGTGTTACGAGTATTGTTTTTTAGAAATTTTACTTACATAGTTACTCCAGACTTACATTAAAAATTTTGTGGCTTTAGCACTTGTAGTCTCGCAGATCCTATAATTCATACGGATAATGGGCCGCTTTACTGTTTAAGAGTACTGCACTCTAAAATGTGGACAAAAACTGTGTGAATCAGGATTCAAATATCTTTTGTTCTAGGTATTTCAATTTTGCAAATCACAGCACGCAAGCATTCACTTCCAACAACAAGTAAGAAAAGTACAGTCGAACGCGCCCGACCGTATAATACTCTCGGCTTTTATTCTCAATTATAATGTTAAAATCAGTATCCGGATATTACAATAGATAGTTCTAATTTAGAACACTTTACAACAAACAAGTAAGAAAAGTACAGTCGAACACGCCCGACCGTGTAATACTCTCTGCTTTTATTCCCAATTATAATGCTTAAATCGGTATCCGGATATTACAATAGATAGTTCTTGTATTAGAACACGTTAAAACAAAAAAAAAGCTAAGCATAATCGAGCATACATGTGTTTGTCTGTATGTACATACAAATTCGTTTGATGTTAATGTATGCACATACATATGTGTGTATGAATACTATTGGTCGGCACGACTAGCGCTGTCTCTCTCGATCTCATTGCTCTCGAATAAAGTCTTTGTTGCTTCATTTCTTTCTTGTTTATGGTCGGATTCTTATGAAACTTTCAAGAGAGTTTGACATGATACGTCTTCAAACGAATCATAAATAACAACACTGTACGATAAGAATAAATGCTTTAAAAACGGCATGCAAGTTTGAAATTTTCTTTTAATTCTTGCAGAAAAAGGGGGCGTGGCAGCCCAAAATTTTTGATGTCATTGCATTTATGCTGTCTCTTGGAACACGTGTACCAAAATTGGTATTCCTAGGTGCCATAGTTACTGAGATATTCGCCGAAAACATAGATTTTTTTCGAGGTGTGACGGGTTTTTTACTCATTGTGGGCGAATGGGGTGTGGCATTGAAAAAAAAAAAGATTCTTGTATTGACTGACTAAATATCGAGTCGATTGAGACTAAACTCGAACTTGTAGCTCTTACCATCTCTGAAATCTGTGTGTTCATACGGACAGACAGACAGACAGACGGACATGGCTATATCGACTCGGCTTGTGATGCTGATCAAGAATATATATACTTTATGGGGTCTGCCACGCCTCCTTCTGCCTGTTACATACATTTGCACAAACCCAATATACTCTTGCAGAGAGTATAAAAAGACAATTTATACACATACACATAATAATTCGTTTGACGTTATATGTATGCACGTGTACATATATGTACATGTGTGTATGTATACCATTGCCGCCACACATGCATCAAAAGAGTTCGAATATATGCTTGTATGTTTCTGTCGGGCTCGTACTCATTCGTTGACCTAAATATTAACTTCATAATCGGTAGCTCTGTTGTTTATTGTTGGATTGTTATGCAACTTTCAGCATAGTTTGATATAATTTGTCTTCAAAGGAATCATAAATAACAATACTCCACGATAAGAACAAGTGCCTTTAAAACGGCATGCAAGTTTAAAAAATTTTTTTTCTTACGAAAAAAGGGTGCGTGGCAGTCAAAATTTTAAGTGGCAATGTATTTATGCTGTCTTTAGGAAAATGCGTACCAAAAATGGTATTCCTAAGTGCCGTAGTTACTGAGATATTCGCTTTAAACATCTATTTTTTCTGAGGTGTGCCCAGTTTTTTGCTCATTGTGGGCAAATGGGCCGTGGCATCAAAAAAAAAAAAAAGATTCTTGTATTGACTGACTAAATATAGAGTCGATAGAGACCAAACTCGAATTTGTAGCTCTTACCATCTCTGAAATCAGTTTGTTCATATGGTCGGACAGACGGACAGACAGACGGACAGACGGACATGGCTATATCGACTCGGCTTGTGATGCTGATCAAGAATATATATACTTTATGGGGTCTGCCAAGCCTCCTTCTGCCTGTTACATACATTTGCACAAACCCAATATACTCTTGCAGAGAATATAAAAATTATGGTATAACACTCTCTGCATTTATTACCGATTAATGTTAAAATCGGAATCCGAGTATTATAATGGGTAGTACTTTCATTCAAAAACACGTTGAAAAACAAAGCATAATCGAATATACAATGTTCGATTATGCTTAGTTTTGTATACCCTTGCAGAGGCTATATTATTTTTATCACGATGTTTGTAATGCATTGAAGGAGGCGTTTTCGTCCCCATAAAGTATATATATTCTTGATCAGCATCAACAGACGAGTCGATATAGTCTGTCTGTTTCTATGCGAACTAGTCTCTTAGTTTTAAAGCTATCGTGGTGAAACTTGGTACACATGTGTATTCTCTCTGCAAGCAGTTCGTATTTAAAAATCGGTCAGATTGGATCACTATATCATATAGCTACCATAGGAACAGTCGGTTCAAAAAAAAATTTTTTTTGAGCTAGCTCCACCAAACTCAGCCAAAAAGCATTAAGTACTAAACCCCACGTGAAAACCAAATTTCATCCAGATCGGACCACTATATCATAAAGCTGTCGTAAGAACAGTCGGTTAAAAATGCTGAAAATGCTCAGTATGAAAATTTTCAGTGTCTCTTGACCGATTTGAACCAAATTCTCGCAATATGCATTTTTACCAGTTTCCATCAGCTGACCAAATTTTGTCCCGATCGGACCACTATATCATATAGCTGCCATAGGAACAATCGGTTGAAATGCTTTTCGATGTCTATTGATTGATTTTAACCAAATTCACGCAATATGCATTTATTATCATTTTTTATATGCTCACAAAATTTCATTCAAATCGTACTACTATATCATATAGCTTCTGTTGGAACAATTACCGATAACAATAAAATTAAAGCAATATACGCGTCTGTAAGGTTATTTAATATTCGGCTAGCCGAAGATAACCTTTTTTTCTTGTTCTAATACAATAACTATTCATTGTTATATCCAAATACCGATTTTAACATTATAATTGGAAATAAGAGCAGAGAGTATTGTAAGGTCGGGCGTGTTCGACTGTACTTATCTTACATGTTTTCTTATGGTCAGATTCTTATGAATATGTACAATATGGTACGATAAGAACAAATGGCTTTAAAATGGTATGAAAGTTTAAAAAATTTTTATGCTTTTATGCTGTCTTGTAGAACTTGCGTACCAAAATTGGTATTGATAGGTGCCATAGTTAATGAGATATTTGCCGAAAACATAGATTTTTTCCGAGGTATGTCTAGTTTTTTGCTCATTGTGAGCGAATGGGGCGTGGAATAAAAAAAAGATTCTTGTATTGACTGACTAAATATCGAGTCGATAGAGACCAAGTTCGAACTTGTAGCTCCTACCGTCTCTGAAATCTGTTTGTTCATACGGATTCGGCTTGTGACGCTGATCAAGAATATATATACTTTATGGAGTATGCCACGCCTCTTTCCGCCTGTTACAATATTTTTCACAAACCCAATATACACTTGCAGAGAGTATAAAAATTGAGATGGAGTATCTAAATTTGTGAACATTATATCATTCCTCGCAAAATAAATTAATAATTTGTTTTTTAGGACAAAAATTTTCATCGAAATATACATATTTTTTTTTCTACCTCAAACTTTACAGGGGTTAGTTATATCTGATTTGAACATTAAAGGAATTTGCCAGTAAATTTTTATAAATTTTAACCATAATAATAACTGAGAAGTGTCATTAAAATAATCTCTACAATAACCGCATTTTGGAGAAATTTTGACGACGTCTTTTTGAGTTTATTTTTAATTTTTTTGGTCTCACATTTTCTAAGTCAACAACGAGAAAAATTTGCATTCATAAGATATGGATGCGCTGTTTTTTGTTGGACCCAGATGGGCCTCTTCTCTTCAAAATGATTGGGGTAAGTGTCACGAGTCGAGAGTTGTCTGTGCTTCCACCGAGACAGTGGCTGCCGCTGCTTCGGTCAACGCAACATATTGACACAGTTAACTGCATAGATTGTCAGACTTCAAGAGGAACCAAGAAGATTCATTGAAGTTTTAGAGAATTTTTGACTCAAAGGTAAGCCCATAATATACCGTGACAACGATGCTTACTTTTTGGTATGCAGCTTATACTTAGGTTGGAGTTCTTCTATGTGTGTATTTGTGTAAGTTGTGTGCATGCCATGAGTTATATGTGCCAAAGACAAGCCAGAGACGCGGTTACCCGGTATGCATTGTATTGCACTTCAATATCCATTCAGATTCAACAAACACACACATACACAATGTATCATTGCTAAGAAAACTGCGCTTTCTGGCTTGAATTTATTTTTTATGTTATTATTTCGGAACGGTTCATTTTGATTAAAGTCTGGTGGCATACAGTTTTTACGAGAGAAACATCGAAACTCTCTTTCTCGTTGTATTCATTAAATGAGAACCAACTGCCTTAAAGCGCCTTTTTTTCCGCTGGTTGCTGTTGTTCGCTTTTGGAATTGAAATTCTCTGAGAAAAATATACGCACCTGCGCAGCAAATTAATGTAATAAAATAGACAAAGAGTTTAAGAGGAGGAAAGAAAAACCGATTAAGAGAAAATGTCCCCATTTTAAGAAATAATAACGCTTATACTAACTTGTGATATTGTTTATTTATATTTTTCTTAAATTAAATAACTATTTTAAATTATTGCCTAAAAGGTTATTTACTTTTTATAAAAAAAATCTTTTAAGTGAAAAATAAAATTAAATTTCGTTAACAATGTATTGCAATAAAATGTCGTAAGTTATTTTATATTTGAAGAAAAACGCTGTTTTCAACTTATTTCAATATGTTCTTTCAAGTTGCATTTGATTGCAGTCCGTTTTCATATCTTAAATTAAGCTTTTTGCCGAGACAAAACTATTATATAATCCTTCTTAGCTGTGTTTTTGAAGAAGAAAGGATAATAATAGGGTGGTTTCGAAATAAAAAAATGTTTTCCCATTTGAAAAATCAATTTTCTCCTAGCATTGCACTTCGAAATAAATACAGGGAAATTTGGGTATGTTTCTCTTTGCTACCCCTTAGTTAGAAGTATATTTTGGGGATGTCCTCTCATTAAACCGCAACCAGGAGAAAGGCGCAATAAGCCGAGATAAGCTGTCTTGGTGTAGGTCATAAACAGATGCGAGTAAAATGTTCGTTGTTCAGGAGTATCAACTGTGAGGAGGTCTTTCTCTTTTTACGAGCGCACCTGACAAACAGCCGCTGACATGTTGATTTTTATACTCTCTGCAAGAGTATATTTGGTTTGTGCAAATGGATGTAGCAGGCATAAAAAGTCGTTGGAGACCCCATAAAGTATATATATTCTTGATCAACATCACAAGCCAAGTCGATATAACCATGTCCGTCTGTCTGTCTGTCCGTATGAACAAACAGATTTCAGATATGGTAAGAGCTACAAGTTCAAACAATAAGAGCTAGAGACAAAATTTGTATCAAATCGGTTTATTTTGATCTGCCACGCTCCCTTTTCCACAAGAAACAAAATAATTTTCAATTTCGATGCCGTTTTTAAGGCATTTGTTCTTATCGTACAGTGTTGTAATTTAAGATTCGTTTAAAGACAAATCATATCAAACTACATATTTGATTTATTATTAATCCATTTATTCTCAACGAATATCTATTGGATTTTGTATCACTTCATTTGAAAACCGACGTGATTTGACGCCGTTTCATGTTTAAAAAAAAGAACAAAAAAAGCAAACTAAAAAAATCAATTTACAATAATAATTGTTATGAATTAATTTAAACAGTTAATGACTTTTCTTTTGTTTTGCAATTCTAGTATTTCTTTTTTTTCTTTTGTTTTTGGCACTAATAAATAAATAATCTTATTATTCTCTCTCGAAATTCCAGCGAAAAGTGCCCAGTAATGTGAGGAAACCATATATATGCGATATAAAAATGGTTTGGGTTGGATGTGTGTGTAAGTCGTATAAATAGGTGTGTGGTGTGTGTGCTTGGTGGTGTAACTATGGACTAAAAGGCATCAGGAATTTTATAGCATTCTGGTTAATCGTTTAATAGCAAGGCGAGGTCAGGAAGCTCCTCGAAAAGGCAAAGAAGTTGAATCCAACCAGGTAACAAAGTCTTCGTTGAGGCGCATTGTCAATGCACGTGGTTGCGAACAAAGCGTGGCCCAAGTAGTAAAAATGCCTGTTATTGTTTTTCGCACTTGTATGTAAACCTAAGACCTGCGGCTCAAACCCGGCACAGACTCAGAAATTTCATTTTTGTAGACCCCGTACTCTTTAAACGAGTAAGTAAAGTACAGTCGAACGCGCCCGACCGTATAATACTCTCTGCTTTTATTCCCAAATATAATGTTAAAATCCGGATACTACAATACATAGTTCTTGTATTAGAACACGTCTGTCCGTCTGCCCTTATGAACACAAAGATTTTAGAGATGGTAAGAGCTACAAGTTCGAGTTTGGTCTCTATCGACTCGATATTTAGTCAGTCAATACAAGAATCTTTTTTTTTCGATGCCACGCCCCATTCGCCCACAATGAGCAAAAAACTAGACACACCTCGGAAAAAAAAAGATGTTAAAAGCAAATATCTCAGTAAGTATGGCACTTAGGAATACCAATTTTGGTACGCCGGTTCCCAGAGACAGCACAAATGCATTGCCATTTAAAATTTCGGACTGCCACGCTCGCTTTATCAATAAGAAATTTGCATGTAATTTTAAAGACATTTTTTCTTATCGTACAGTATTGTTATTTGAAAAGTGTTTGAAGAATTATTATATCAAACTACCCTGAAAGTTTCATAAGAATCCGACCATAAACGATAAAGAAAACACGCAACAAATTTTATATATTTGCGGCCAATACCAATGCATGAGTGCGAGAGAGACAGCGCTGTCAGTGCCGACCAAAAGTATGCATACGCACATATATATGTGCACACATATAACATATGTATTTTCGATTATACTTAGTTTATTTTTTTCAACGTTACCGATTTTAACATTATAGTTGGGAATAAAAGCAGAGAGTATTATACGGTCGGGTTCGTTCGACTGTACTTGTCTTAGTTGTTACACCCCGTACTCTTAAAAAGAGTATAGGGGTCTATTAGGTTTGTCAGAAGCCAAATGTGCGTAACAGGCAGAAGGAAGCTTTTCCGACCCCATAAAGTATATATATTCTTGATCAGCATCAACAGCCGAGTCGATATAGCAATGTCCGTCTGTCCGTCCGTCCGTCCGTCCGTCGGTATGAACACCTGGATCTTTTAAACTACAAGAGCTAGAATTTGTAATAAAAATTCAGTAACTTTTGCAAGCAGATCAAGTTTATTTCAAATCAGTGCCACGCCCCCTACCGCCCCCGCAATAAGCAAAAAACTAGACACACCTCGGAAAAAATTGATGTTTTCGGCGAATATCTCCGTAACTATAGCACTTAGGAACACCAATTCTGGTACGCAGGTACCTAGAAACAGCAGAAATGCAACGTCATTAAAAATTTTGGTCTGCCACGCCCCCTTTTTCCACACGAACTAAAAAACTTTTCAAAACTGTCATGTAGTTTTTAAAGCATTTGCTAATATAGTACAGTATTATAATTCAAAGTTTGTTTAAAGACAAATCATATTAAACTACCCTGAAAGTTGCATGAAAATCCAACTATAAACAACTGAGCAATTAGGTAACAAATTATCAATTGAAGCGCGGAAATTTAAAAAAGTGTACCAGAAAATTTCACTGTCGGGAATTGAACCTGCGAACTTATACTCAACTTGCAGAACACGCCGCAACACTACTAATTGCACCACCACCTCCTTGTGACGGCTCAGATTATTTTCATTACGATATAATAGTGCTAAATTAAAAAAAAAAATAAATAAATAAAAAAACGCCTCCACGCCTCCTTCTGCCTGTTACATACATTTGCACAAACCCAATATACTCTTGCGGAGAGTATAAAAAGAGTATAGGGGTCTATTAGGATTGTCAGAAGCCAAATGTGCGTAACAGGCAGAAGGAAGCTTTTCCGACCCCATAAAGTATATATATTCTTGATCAGCATCAACAGCCGAGTCGATATAGCAATGTCCGTCTGTCCGTCTGTCCGTCCGTCCGTATGAACACCTGGATCTCAGAGACTATAAGAGCTAGAGACACCAAATGTGTAATAAAAATTCCGTAACTTTCTCGAGCAGATCAAGTTTATTTCAAATCGGCGCCACGCCCCCCACCGCCCCCGCAATAAGCAAAAAACTAGACACACCTCGGAAAAAATTGATGTTTTCGGCGAATATCTCCGTAACTATAGCACTTAGGAACACCAATTCTGGTACGCAGGTACCTAGAAACAGCAGAAATGCAACGTCATTAAAAATTTTGGTCTGCCACGCCCCCTTTTCCCACACGAACTAAAAAACTTTTCAAAACTTTCATGTAGTTTTTAAAGCATTTGCTAATATAGTACAGTATTATAATTCAGAGTTTGTTTAAAGGCAAATCATATTAAACTACCCTGAAAGTTGCATAAAAAACCAACTATAAACAACTGAGCTATTAAACAACAAAGTAGCCCATGAAGCGCGTTGTGAATGCACGTGGTTAAAAGAAAAGAGATAACTGTATGTGTATATATACATTAGCCGCAATAGTTTGCAAAGAGAGCGTGGTCCGGGTGGGCAACGCACTTCTTTGTAAACACACGACACGCGGTTCGGACCCCGGCACGGACTCAGAAACTAATTTTTTTTTTTTTTTTTTTTTTTTTTTTTTATATAGCACTATTATATCTTAATGAAAATAATCGGAACCGTTTCATAAGAAGGGGTTGGTGCAATTAGTAGTGTTGCGGCGTGTTCTGCAAGTTGAGTATAAGTTCGCAGGTTCAATTCCCGACAGTGGAATTTATTAATATACTTTTCTAAATTTCCAACAAAAATGTAAATAAAGAATTTAAACTGGTGAAACAGCCAATGGTCTAAGGTTCGGACCCGGCACAGACCCAGAAATTTAATTTGTTTTTTTTAAATAACTACATTATTATATATAAATGAAAATAATGAATGTAGTGGTGCAATTAGTAGGGCAGCATGATATGGAACTTGTGTCAGTAAGCGCGGGTTCAAATCCCATCAGTGACTGATTTATAATTTTTTTTAAAATTCAATTTTAAAAATTAAATTTTAAATAACAGTCGTATTCAAATATTAATTTCGAATACAAGGAGAATACGGGGTCTTTTACAGTCGGCGCGCTCGACTGTAGCCTTTCTTCCTTGTTTTTTTTTTTGACAGCGCCCGTGTTTGACCGTGCCGTGTCTCAAAACAAGTAAGAAAAGTACAGTCGAACGAGCCCGACCGTATAATACTCTCTGCTTTTATTCCCAATTATAATCTAAAAATCAGTATCCGAATATTACAATAGATAGTTCTTGTATTAGAACACGTTAAAACATACATATGTTTGTCTGTATGCACATACCAATTCGTTTGACGTTAAATGTATGCACATACATATGTATGTGTGTATGTATACTATTGGTCGGCACGTCTAGCGCTGTCTCTCTCGCACTCATGGCATTGCGCTCGAATATACACTTTATTGCTTGTTTTCTTTTTTATTTATGGTCGGATTCTTATGAAACTTTAAGGAGAGTTTGACATGATTCGTCTTCAAACGAATCATAAATAACAATACTGTACGATAAGAACAAATGCCTTAAAAACCGCATGCAAATTTTAAAAAGTTTTTTATTTATTACGGAAAAAGTGGGCGTGGCAGCCCAAAATTTTCGATGTCATTGCATTTATGCTGTCTCTAGGAACACGTGTACCAAAATTGGTATTCCTAAATGCCACAGTTACTGAGATATTCGCCGAAAACATAGATTTCTTCCGAGGTGTGTACGGTTTTTGACTCATTGTGGGCGAATGGGGCGTGGCATCGAAAAAAAAAGATTCTTGTATTGACTGACTAAATATCGAGTCGATAGAGATCAAACTCGAACTTGTAGCTCTTACCATCTCTGAAATCTGTTTGTTCATACGGACAGACAGACAGACAGACAGACAGACGGACAGACAGACGGACAGACAGACGGACAGACAGACGGACAGACAGACGGACAGACGGACATGGCTATATCGACTCGGCTTGTGACGCTGATCAAGAATATATATACTTTATGGGGTCTGCCACGCCTCCTTCTGCCTGTTACATACATTTGCACAAACCCAATATACTCTTGCAGAGAGTATAAAAAAAGGCCAATGCCCATCTCTAGTATGCACATACATATGTGTGTATGTATTGGGTTTGTGCAAATGTATGTAACAGGCAGAAGGAGGCGTGGCAGACCCCATATTCTTGATCAGCATCACAAGCCGAGTCGATATAGCCATGTCCGTCTGTCCGTCCGTATGAACAAACTGATTTCAGAGATGGTAAAAGCTACAAATTCGAGTTTGGTCTCTATCGACTCGATATTGAGTCAGTCAACACAAGAATCTTTTTTTTTTTTTGATGCCACGCCCCATTCACCCACAATGAGCAAAAAACTGGGCACACCTCGGAAAAAATAGATGTTTAAAGCGAATATCTCAGTAACTACGGCACTTAGGAATACCAATTTTGGTACGCATTTTCCTAAAGACAGCATAAATACATTGCCACTTAAAATTTTGGATTGGCTCGCCCCTTTTTCCGTAAGAAAAAAAAAAACTTTTTAAACTTGCATGCCTTTTTAAAGGCATTTGTTCTTATCGTGGAGTATTGTTATTTATGATTCCTTTGGAGACAAATTATATCAAACTATCCTGAAAGTTGCATAACAATCCAACAATAAACAACAGAGCTACCGATTATGAAGTTAATATTTAGGTCAATGAATGAGTGCGAGCGCGACAGAAACATACAAGCATATTTTCGAACTCTTTTGATGCATGTGTGGCGGCAATAGTATACATACACACATATACATATATGTACATGTGCATACATATAACGTCAAACGAATTTTTATGTGCATACAGAGAAACATATGTATTTTCGATTATAAATTGTCTTTTTTGTTGTAACGTGTTCTAATACAAGAACTATCTATTGTAATATCCGAAAACTGTTTATAACATTATAATTGGGAATAAAAGCATAGAGTATTATACGGTCGGGCTCGTTCGACTGTACTTTTATTACTTGTTTTAACGTGTTTTAATGAAAGTACTATTCATTAGAAGACCCGGATACTGATTTTAACATTATAATCGGGAATAAATTTTCTATTCTATTTCTATTCTATTTCTGTTTCTATTTGGGAGAATAATTTACGGGCTTAAAGTGAGTTATTTTGATAAAGATAATTGTCAGCAATATTCTAGCAAGTGTTTCTGCAAATGTTTGAAAATTAATTTTGTTTACGTCAAGAAGAATAACATACCTATCAAAACGGCCGCTCCTACTTTTGGAAGAAAATCCAAAGAGTATAATCAGCATTTGACCGTGATACATTCCGTAATATTATAACATTAATGCTGTGTAAAAAAAAAAATAACAATAACAAGAAGAACCGACTCTTTTCTGTATCTTTTACATTTTTATGCTATTAAATCAGTCGCCTCTTTGTTATCCTATCGTGATTTTCTTGTGGTTCTCGGCGATTTTAATATTCCAGGTACTACATGGATTTCGTGTTCTGATTCTGCCGTGATGACTCCTTTGACCCAGCACGATTTTCTTGACGATTTGTTTGGAATTTCATTGTTTCAGATCAATGCTATCCCAAACTCTTTGAACAGAATGCTTAATCTGATTTTTGTTTTGGATCCATCCTGCTCTTCTGTTTCCCGTACCACGCCATTATCCAATCCTGAAGATCCATATCACCCGACTCTGGAAGTGTTGGTTGATTACCTGCTCGGGTGTCCTGTTCTAGTAGAATATCTACTAGGCGATCACGTCAGTTTCGGAAAGCCGACTTTTTAGACCCCGTACTCTTAAAAAAAGTATAGGGGTCTATTAGGTTTCTCAGAAGCCAAATGTGCGTAACAGGCAGAAGGAAGCTTTTCCGACCCCATAAAGTATATATATTCTTGATCAGCATGAACAGCCGAGTCGATATAGCCATGTCCGTCTGTCCGTCCGTCTGTATGAACACCTGGATCTTTTAAACTACAAGAGCTAGAACCACCAAATTTGTAATAAAAATTTAGTAACTCTCGCGAGCAGATCAAGTTTATTTCAAATCAGTGCCACGCCCCCTACCGCCCCCGCAATAAGCAAAAAACCAAAGACACCTCGAAAAAAATTGATGTTTTCCGCGAATATCTCCGTAACTATGGCACTTACGACCACCAATTTGGGTACGCAGGTTTCTAGGGACAGCATAAATGCAGTGCCATTAAAATTTTTTTGCTGCCACGCCCCCTTTTTTCACAAGAAATTTAATAAAATTTTCAATTTCGATGCCGTTTTTAAGGCATTTGTCCTCATCGTACAATTTAAGATTCGTTTAAAGACAAAATATATCAAACTACCCTGAAAGTTGCATAAAAATCCAACTATAAACAACTGAGCAATTAGGAAACAAAGTGTCCCTTGAAGCGCATTGTCAATGCACGTGGTTGAAAGAAAAGAGATAACTGTATGTTTATATATACATTAGCCGCAGTAGTTTGCAAAGAGAGCGTGGTCCGTGTATGTAAACACAAGACCTGCGGTTCGAGCCCCGGCACAGACTCAGAAGTTAAAGTTTTTTTTTTTTTTTTTTTTAATTTTTAATTTTGCACTATTATATCGTAATGAAAATAATCTGAGCCGTCACAAGGAGGTGGTGGTGCAATTAGTAGTGTTGCGGCGTGTTCTGCAAGTTGGGTATAAGTTCGCAGGTTCAATTCCCGTTTAGTCGTTTGTTTCTAAACCAATGGTCTGCGGTTCCAACCAGGCACAGACTCAGAAATTAAAAATTTTGTTTTATATTTTATATACATTTTTTCTTTGATATGTAAATGAAAATAATCGGATTGATGTCATATACATGGAGTGGCGCAACTAGTAGGGTTGCTGTATGTTCTGGAACCTGAGTCTGATTGCGCGGGTTCGATTCCCATCAGTGACTTAATATAAAATTTTTTTTTAAATTTAATTTTAAAACTTAAATTTTAAATTACAGTCGTATTCAAATATTAATTTCGAATACGGGGTCTTTTACAATCGGCGCGCTCGACTGTAGCCTTTCTTACTTGTTTATAATACCTTAAATTCCTTTCTTAATGTCTGAGTTCCGTGCTGTGTTCCAACCAGGTCTAACAAGCCTGCTTGGTTTTCCCGAGAGTTAACATTACTTAAACATAGAAAGGCGAGATTTTATAAGAGATTCAGGGAAACTGGCTCTTCTCTGTATCTCTCTCGCTATCTGATTGCCCGATCTGATTTCTATGTTTTGAACGACCGTTGTTATAAGGAATTCCTTACTGACTGCGGGCAACAGTTTCGAAGGAATCCTAGACGGTTTTATAGCTTCGTCAATTCGAAGCGTAACTCATCAACGCTTCCATCCAATGTAGTTTTTAGACCCCGTACTCTTTAAAAAAGAGTATAGGGGTCTATTAGGTTTGTCAGAAGCCAAATGTGCGTAACAGGCAGAAGGAAGCTTTTCCGACCCCAAAAAGTATATATATTCTTGATCAGCATCAACAGCCGAGTCGATATAGCAATGTCCGTCTGTCCGTCTGTCCGTCTGTCCGTCCGTCCGTATGAACACCTGGATCTCAGAGACTATAAGAGCTAGAGACACCAAATTTGTAATAAAAATTCCGTAACTTTCTCGAGCAGATCAAGTTTATTTCAAATCTGCGCCACGCCCCCCAGCGCCCCCGCAATAAGCAAAAAACTAGACACACCTCGGAAAAAATTGATGTTTTCGGCGAATATCTCCGTAACTATGGCACTTAGGAACACCAATTCTGGTACGCAGGTTCCTACAAACAGCACAAATGCAACGTCATTAAAAATTTTGGTCTGCCACGCCCCCTTTTCCCACACGAACTAAAAAACTTTTCAAATCTTACATGTCGTTTTTAAAGCATTTACTAATGTAGTACAGTATTGTAATTCAAAATTTGTTTAAAGACAAATCATATTAAACTACCCTGAAAGTTGCATTAAAATCCAACTATAAACAACTGAGCAATTAAACAACAAAGTAGCCCATGAAGCGCGTTGTGAATGCACGTGGTTAAAAGAAAAGAGATAACTGTATGTGTATATATACATCAGCCGCAATAGTTTGCAAAGAGAACGTGGTCCGGGTGGGCAACGCACTTCTTTGCAAACACAAGACCTGCGGTTCGAACCCCGGCACGGACTCAGAAATTAATTTTTTTTTTTTTTTTTTTTTTTTTATTTTTATTATTTAGCACTATTATATCTTAATGAAAATAATCGGAACCGTTTCATAAGAAGGGGTTGGTGCAATTAGTAGCGTTGCGGCGTGTTCTGCAAGTTGAGTATAAGTTCGCAGGTTCAATTCCCGACAGTGGAATTTACTTTTTTAAATTTAAACAAAAATGTAAATAAAGAATTTTAACTGGTGCAACAGCCAATGGTCTGCGGTTCGAACCCGGCGCAGACTCAGAAATAAAATTTTGTTTTTTGTGCTTCTTATCTAATAACATTATTACATGTAAATGAAAATAATCGGATCTCTGTCTGACGCGTTATGCAAGCTGCGTATATGTTCGCAGGTTCAATTCCCGACAGTGGAATTTACTTTTTTAAATTTCAAACAAAAATGTAAATAAAGAATTTTAACTGGTGCAACAGCCAATGGTCTGCGGTTCGAACCCGGTACAGACCCAGAAATTTAGTTATTTTTTTATTTTTTAAATAACTACATTATTATATGTAAATGAAAATAATCAAATTTCTGCCAAATGAATGGTGTTGTGTAACTAGTAGGGGTGCAGCATGATATGGAACTTGCGTCAGTAAGCGCGGGTTCGAATTCCATCAGTGACTGATTCAAATTTTTTTTTTCAATTTAATTTTAAAACTTAAATTTTAAATTACAATCGTATTCAAATATTAATTTCGAATACAAGGAGAGTACGGGGTCTTTTACAGTCGGCGCGCTCGACTGTAGCCTTTCTTACTTGTTGGTAAAGAAACTGCTAATTCAGATAAGGCTACCGCCGACTTATTTGACAATTTTTTTCAAACAACTTATTGTAAGCTTAACTATAGTTCTGATCTATCTTATCCTTATCAAATAAATTCTTTCAATTGCAATTTTGCACCAGTAATTAATGAAAGTTCGCTTTTACATAGTTTAAAATCTATCAAACCTGTTTTTTCACCAGGGCCGGACGGAGTCCCAGGCTGTGTGCTAAGAAATTGTGCGAATGGCCTGTTAAAGCCCTTGCATAAACTATTTACATTGTCCGCCGAATCATGCTGTTTCCCTGAAATTTGGAAATCATCTTTCATTCTTCCTCTTCATAAAAAAGGAAGCGACGTCGAGTGAGGCGAATCAACAAAAGTTGCTGCATGTGTGCATAGAGGTGTGTTTAGACCAACACCCAGCCCACCCCTCCGTCCCCCAACACTTTGAGTTGTCAGTTTTGGTCGAAGGTTGCTGACTATTTGCGAAAAATATTTTTTATACTCTCTGCAAGAGTATATTGGGTTTCTGCAAATGTATGTAACAGGCAGAAGGAGGCGTGGCAGACCCCATAAAGTATATATATTCTTGATCAGCGTCACGAGCCGAGTCGATATAGCCATGTCCTTCTGTCCGTCCGTCCGTCCGTCTGTCTGTCTGTCCGTCTGTCTGTCCGTATGAACAAACAGATTTTAGAGATGGTAAGAGCTACAAGTTCGAGTTTGGTCTCAATCGACTCGATATTTAGTCAGTCAATACAAGAATCTATTTTTTTTTCGACGCCCCATTCGCCCACAATGAGTAAAAAACCCGTCACACCTCGGAAAAAATCTATGTTTTCGGCGAATATCTCAGTAACTATGGCACCTAGGAATACCAATTTTAGTATACGTGTTTTTAGAGACCGCATTAATGCAATGACATCAAAAGTTTTGGGCTGCCACGCCCCCTTTTTCCGCAAGAAATAAAAGAAAATTTCAAACTTGCATGCCGTTTTTAAAGCATTTATTCTTATCGTACAGTGTTGTTATTTATGATTCGTTTGAAGACGTATCAACTCTCCTGAAAGTTTTATAAGAATCCGACCATAAACAAGAAATAAATGAAGCAACAAAGATTTTATTCGAGAGCAATGAGTGCGAGAGAGACAGCGCTAGTCATGCCGACCAATAGTATTCATACACACATATGTATGTGCATATTGTCTTTTTTGTTTTAACGTGTTCTAATACAAGAACTATCTATTGTAATATCCGGATACCGATTTTAACAGTATAATTGGGAATAAAAGCAGAGAGTATTATACGGTCGGGCGTGTTCGACTGTACTTTTCTTTCTTGTTTTGACATCTGAAGGTTTCTCTCTGCCTGCATTTGGGCAATGAACTTGGAATTCAAACCAAAAATTACGAATTGCGAATTTTGAATTGTGTTGTTTTAATCAATTTCATTGAATTCATAAAATTGCAAATAATTACACTTGACATCAAGGAGATTTTAACCCGTAACATTGATGATATTCATGTCTGCAACTATAGAGGTATTTCCAAGTTGTCTGCTATTCCCAAGACTTTTGAGAAATTGATAACTTCTCAACTGCAACACTTCTGTAGATCTATGATTTCACCCTGCCAGCACGGGTTTGTGAAATATAGATTCACTACCACTAACCTGTTAGAATTTACATCATTTGCCCTGCAGGGCTTTGATAAAAAATTTCAAACAGATGTCATCTACACAGATTTTAGCAAGGCTTTTTACTCCGTTAACCACAACCTCTTGATGCATAAACTTAATCTGTTAGAGCTTTCCCATAATTTTATTCTTTGGATTTCGAATTACTTACGTTCTAGAACACAACAGGTCTATTTTAAAGATACACTATCGAAATCTGTCAAAGTTACTTCGGGTGTTCCGCAAGGAAGCCACCTGGGTCCTTTGCTGTTCATTTTATTCATAAATGATCTGCCATCTACAATACGTCATTCTCGGGTGCTTATGTACGCCGATGACGTTAAAATTTGTGTATCGGACACTGAGTCACTCCTTGAATCCAGGTTACAATCTGATCTTTACAGCTTGCAAACCTGGTGCCAAGTAAATTTATTAAATCTAAACCATAGTAAGTGTAACGTAATGTCCTTTAGTAGGCGACCTCCCTTTATTAACAATTACATCCTGAATGGCAGTTCTCTTCACAAAATTGAGTCGGTCACTGATTTGGGTATCCTTTTGGATCCAAAGCTCAAGTTTGATAAGCATGTTTTGTCAATCACTAATCGTGCTTTTGGTGTCATAGGCTTCATAAAACGGTGGTCGAAAGAATTTAATGATCCCTACTTAACAAAAACACTCTAAACCTCCTTGGAACGTCCTATTCTTGAATATGGATCCTGTATCTGGTCTCCCCAATATAGGATTCATCAAGACAGAATAGAATCTGTACAAAAACAATTCCTTCTTTTTGCCCTACCGGTCCTTAACTGGAATCCTAATATTCGTTTGCCATCCTATCGTAGTAGACTTTTACTAATAAACCTTCCTTCCTTGTCTGATCGTTGGACAGTTCTCGGTATAATTTTCTTACAAAAACTAATCAACGGTGAAATTGTTTCCTCGGAATTAATCAGCCAGATTAGTTTTGCTGTTCCGATCAGACCCACTAGAAACTTCTTCCCCTCTCTCTTCAACCTTGCACCACAAACTTTGCTTTTCATAACCCATTTCGAGTATTGTGTAGTAACTACAACAAACTTTCTCGAGTTGTAGGTAGTTCTACTTCTAACCCTTTAATTAGAACCTCTCTTCTTTGTCACCTTTCTAGATTATAATTAATATAGTTTAATATTATAGTTTAAATTTTTAGATTTTATGTTGTATTGTAATTTATATATATTTTATGTCATTGTTTTTTATACTCTCTGCAAGAGTATATTGGGTTTGTGCAAATGTATGTAACAGGCAGAAGGAGGCGTGGCAGACCCCATAAAGTATATATATTCTTGATCAGCATCACAAGCCGAGTCGATATAGCCATGTCCGTCTGTCCGTCTGACCGTCTGTCCGTCTGACCGTCTGTCCGTCTGACCGTCTGACCGTCTGTCTGTCCGTAACACACAGATTTCAGAGATGGTAAAAGCTACAAGTTCGAATTTGGTCTCTATCGACTCGATATTTAGTCAGTCAATACAAGAATCTTTTTTTTTTTTTTATGCCACGCCCCATTCGCCCACAACAAGCAAAAAACTAGACCTACTTCGGAAAAAACGATGTTTTCGGCGAATATCTCAGTAACTATGGCACTTAGGTATACCAATTTTGGTACACACGTTCCTAGAGACAGCATAAATGCATTGCCATTTACAATTTTGGACTGCCACGCCCCCTTTTTCCGTAAGAAATAAAAAACTTTTCAAACTTGCATGCCGCTTTAAAGGCAATTGTATGTTCGATTATGCTTAGTTTTTTTTTGTTTTAACGTGTTCTAATACAAGAACTATCTAATGTTATATCCGGATACCGATTATTATTAACATTATAATTGGGAATAAAAGCAGAGAGTATTATACGGTCGGGCGTGTTCGACTGTACTTATCTTGCTTGTTAGACCCCGTACTCTTTAAAAAAGAGTATAGGGGTCTATTAGGTTTGTCAGAAGCCAAATGTGCGTAACAGGCAGAAGGAAGCTTTTCCGACCCCAAAAAGTATATATATTCTTGATCAGCATCAACAGCCGAGTCGATATAGCAATGTCCGTCTGTCCGTCTGTCCGTCTGTCCGTCCGTCCGTATGAACACCTGGATCTCAGAGACTATAAGAGCTAGAGACACCAAATTTGTAATAAAAATTCCGTAACTTTCTCGAGCAGATCAAGTTTATTTCAAATCTGCGCCACGCCCCCCAGCGCCCCCGCAATAAGCAAAAAACTAGACACACCTCGGAAAAAATTGATGTTTTCGGCGAATATCTCCGTAACTATGGCACTTAGGAACACCAATTCTGGTACGCAGGTTCCTACAAACAGCACAAATGCAACGTCATTAAAAATTTTGGTCTGCCACGCCCCCTTTTCCCACACGAACTAAAAAACTTTTCAAATCTTACATGTCGTTTTTAAAGCATTTACTAATGTAGTACAGTATTGTAATTCAAAATTTGTTTAAAGACAAATCATATTAAACTACCCTGAAAGTTGCATTAAAATCCAACTATAAACAACTGAGCAATTAAACAACAAAGTAGCCCATGAAGCGCGTTGTGAATGCACGTGGTTAAAAGAAAAGAGATAACTGTATGTGTATATATACATCAGCCGCAATAGTTTGCAAAGAGAACGTGGTCCGGGTGGGCAACGCACTTCTTTGCAAACACAAGACCTGCGGTTCGAACCCCGGCACGGACTCAGAAATTAATTTTTTTTTTTTTATTTTTTTTTATTTTTATTATTTAGCACTATTATATCTTAATGAAAATAATCGGAACCGTTTCATAAGAAGGGGTTGGTGCAATTAGTAGCGTTGCGGCGTGTTCTGCAAGTTGAGTATAAGTTCGCAGGTTCAATTCCCGACAGTGGAATTTACTTTTTTAAATTTAAACAAAAATGTAAATAAAGAATTTTAACTGGTGCAACAGCCAATGGTCTGCGGTTCGAACCCGGCGCAGACTCAGAAATAAAATTTTGTTTTTTGTGCTTCTTATCTAATAACATTATTACATGTAAATGAAAATAATCGGATCTCTGTCTGACGCGTTATGCAAGCTGCGTATATGTTCGCAGGTTCAATTCCCGACAGTGGAATTTACTTTTTTAAATTTCAAACAAAAATGTAAATAAAGAATTTTAACTGGTGCAACAGCCAATGGTCTGCGGTTCGAACCCGGCACAGACCCAGAAATTTAGTTATTTTTTTATTTTTTAAATAACTACATTATTATATGTAAATGAAAATAATCAAATTTCTGCCAAATGAATGGTGTTGTGTAACTAGTAGGGGTGCAGCATGATATGGAACTTGCGTCAGTAAGCGCGGGTTCGAATTCCATCAGTGACTGATTCAAATTTTTTTTTTTCAATTTAATTTTAAAACTTAAATTTTAAATTACAATCGTATTCAAATATTAATTTCGAATACAAGGAGAGTACGGGGTCTTTTACAGTCGGCGCGCTCGACTGTAGCCTTTCTTACTTGTTTTTTACTAATAAAAGCGAAAAAAAAAGTACATTAAGGCTCTATACGATAAAGTTGTCTGGTCGGTCAAAAACAACTCGTTTGTAAGGAAAATGGGCACTAGAATGAGTAAGGGGTCTTTTTTACTTGTTTTGATTGAAATCAGATATTTAAGCAACTTTCAATTTAATTTGATTTAATTTACTATGACAATGACTTTGTCTTTTTAATATTTATATTTAATACCCAATTATAATCTTTTAAGTTAAAACGGAATGAGTTTAATCAATTCTCTAATCGAAGAAAAATATATTAATTTTTGTAGTCTTAATTTATAGGTAAATTATTTGTTAAGAATATATAAAATTCAAGAGAATATAAATCTAACTTTCCAGTTTAGTGCTTTACTGACTTTTTGATTACTTTAACTAGTTATGAGAAAAATTTGAAGTTGTGGAATTGTTTATTGATTATATTAAATAAATACTACTATGTAGCAATCATTTTGGATATAAATCAGTCTCATTAATGATTTTACCACAATGGAATTGATCAACTGAATCGCATTTTAATTACAACATAACAAACTGGCAGCTCAGCCAAATCCTCTCAACTAACGGCTCGTATCATTTAAGAGTCAGATGGTAGTTGGCTTCCTCAGGACCATATACTCTATTTTCCGGTTTGAGTGTGTTTTTACTGTTCACGCTACTCACTTCGACACCATTAATCCGCCCCAAATGAATGGTGACCAATTTTTTCGCAAATCCAATTTGTTGTCAAAAAGGGAAGAAATGAATAAAAGCACGAACGAGACAGCTAAGATGGTGTTGCAAAGATTGGGAGTAGAAAAAGTAGTTGAAGTTGACGTTTCGCCCAAGAAATAAATCACATTTTGCAATATGAAGCTGAACAAAAAAAGGAGGGTAGGCAATAGTGTAAAACGGCTTTAATGTGTACACAGTTAAGATGCTCCCAACTAAGGTCCATCCAGACACCACCTGAGTGGGTTTTGTTGTAGCTGTGGGAGGGGCCCATCACTACTTGTCAAAATGTCGGTGATAAGTGCAGCTTCATTTCTTCGATTTAACTGGCAACGTAACCCATTATCATTATCCTTCGACGGGCTTATCGCTAGTTAACGTCAAATGATTATGCTCGCTAATGTCGACGTCTTTCACGGAAATGCGCCCCATGGATTTTTAGGGAAGTACATAGTACGAAAAGACTTTCCAATTATGCAGCTGACATTTTGGAAAATCAATAAACGGGCACTCGTCAGCCAAAGTCGTTAGCACTCAGCACCTTTGGCAATGTACACTTACAGACCACCAAAAGGAAAGTTGCAAAATTTTCTCAAGTGTCTTGAAAGTTCCATAAAGTTGCCTCACGCTCCCGACTGATGTGGCACAGTGTGTCATTTCCGCAATTCTTGTTCGGCTGAATCTCAAGAGGCAGCAGCAAAAACATCAACCACCTTTGGAGCCACCTTGCTCTCTGTCGAGTCAGATGGCAGGTGGCGTGTAGTTGGTAAAAGGCGGCAGATGGAAGTTGGCAGCCACCTCGTTGAGTCAAGTGTGCGGTGTGTGTGCACCCAAAGGCCAAAGTTGGTCGGCGAGCAGCAACGAGGCCATCACATCTCGAGTGTTCCGAATTTGAACATTCTTCGATGAACTTAACGGCCAATGAGAGTGCGACTACGCTTTTAGGTCTGGCCATCATTTTTTTTATCCAAAAACCGTTAAATGTTTATGAAAATTGTTGGCAGACCGCTCAAAATGACCTTAGCGGGCTGTTGGCCAACAGGTCACACCCAAATAATTTAAGAGTGTTATTTTAAGCACTCAAGTACCGACTTCACTTTGTAAATGTCTTGGCCGGTTTTTAAAATCAGTATCGAAGTACAAATTGGTAAATGAACAGAAAAGTAAGATTACAGTTGAAGGTTCAAGTTTGGTTATACATTAACAACAAACTCTCTCAAGAAACTAAACCCTTTAAGAATTTTCTCATATAAACTGGCTCCGATACTGAAAAAGTAGGTAAACAAGTAAGAAAAGTACAGTCGAACGCGCCCGACCGTATAATACTCTCTGCTTTTATTCCCAATAATAATGTTAAAATCGGTATCGGGATATAACACTTTAATACAAAAATAAAACTAAGCATAATCGCATATACATGTGTCTATCTATATGCACATACAAATTCGATTGACGTTAAATGTATGCACATATGTTTGTATGTATACTATTGGTCGGCACGGCCAACGCTGTCTCTCTCGCACTCATGTATTGGCATTATTTTCTTTTTTGTTTATGGTCGGATTGTTATAAAACTTTAAGGATAGTTTGATATAATTAGTCTTCAAACAAATTTTAAATAACAATACTGTACGATAAGAACAAATGCCTCTAAAAGGGCATACAAGTTTGAAAAGTTTTTAATTTCTTACGGAAAAAGGGGGCGTTGCTGTCTCTAAGAACCAGCGTACCAAAATTGGTACTCCTAAGTGCCATAGTTACTGAGGTATTCGCCAAAAACGTATATTTTTTCCGAGGTATGTCCAGTTTTTTGGAGACCAAATTCGAACTTGTAGCTTTTACCATCTTTGAAATCTGTGTTTTCATGCGGACAGACAGACGGACAGACAGACAAACAGACAGACGGACAGACTTACATGGCTATATCGACCTGGCTTGTGACGCTGATAAAGAATATATATACTTTATGGGGTCTGCCACGCCTCCTTCTGCCTACTACATACATTTGCACAAACCCAATATACTCTTGCAGAGAGTATAAAAATAATATCACAAATTGTTAAAATATTATCTTTTTCTTAGTGTGTAAATTTATATTTGTATAATTAAATTATTTAAAATGTCAGATTACTAAAAGAATGTCAATTGAAAACATTTAAATGTATTAAATGAGAATAACTTTTTATTTAGTTTGTCAGTCAATACAAGAATTTTTTTTTTATGCCACGCCCCATTCGCCCACAATGAGCAAAAAACTAGACATACCTCGGAAAAAATAGATGTTTAAAGCGAATATCTCAGTTTCTACGGCACTTAGGAGTACCAATTTTGGTACGCATGTTCGTAATGACAGCTAAAATACATTACCATTTAAAATTTTTGGCTTCCACGCCCCCTTTTTCCGTGAGAAAAAAAAAAACTTTTCAAACTTGGTTGTCGTTTTAAAGGCATTTGTTCCTATTGTACAGTATTGTTATTTATGTTTCATTTGAAGACAACTTTTGTCATCCTCTCCTGAAAGTTGCATAAAAATCCAAAAATAAACAACAAAGCTACCGATTATTAAGTTAATATTTAAGTCAAGGCATGAGTGCGAGTGCGACAGAATCATGCAAGCATATACTCGAACTTTTTTAATGCATGTGTGGCGGCAATAGTATACATACACACATATATACATATATATGTGCATACATATAACGTCAAACTAATTTGTATGTGCATAAACACAAACATATGTTCAATTATAAATTGTATTTTATGTTGTAACGTGTTCTAATACAAGAACTATCTATTGTAATATCCGGATACTGATTTTAACATTATAATTGGGAATAATAGCAGAGAGTATTATACGGTCGGGCTCGTTCGACTGTACTTTTCTTACTTGTTATGTTTGTGTTCTTGTTGCGGCTTTTGTCCACAGTCATCAATTATGAATAAACGCACAAAAAAAGAGTATAATATGTTATATAATACACGCGCAGAGAGCGAAATCAATAGAGTTTGGACTCGTTCGAGTTACAAAGCAGTGGCAAGAGCCAAATGCCGGCAGCGGATGTGCCCAACTAACTATGCAAATTGGATATTTTATGGCCGCACGAGGAGGATACGTCTTCGGCTCGAATACCGATAGTGGAAGCGACAGAGAAGAACCCTTTTGCTGCAAGGATAGTGGTTTGAGCCTAAAAATTGGGTAACAAAGAAAACTCTGGCTAATGGAACAACTTAAGCAACTAGCTGGATTGAGGATGTCGTTGTCGATGCGGATATGTGAGAATTTAATGAAATGGAAACTAACAAAATAAAATTTATGGAAAATATAAAAGGCAAGGAAGCAAACAGAAACCTTTAAAGGACACCAGAGTCTCACCAGCACACACTTATACAGACAAGAAATCAGCGCAAATCAAACGGCGAAATAAAGGAAAAATTGGGCAGAAATGTAAAGTCCGGTTTTAAGACCAGTAAAATTGAAAAGAGGCATACAAAAGGTAAATGGGAAAGAAAGAGAGAAATTAACAGAGACAGAGGGAGAGAGAGAGGGATAGACGGATTAAAGAAAGGGAAAAAGTAAAGCGTAGGACGGATGTTCTGCTACAAAAGGGCGACTGACTGCGAAAAACAAAGGGTGGCGAAAAGGCCAAGCCATGGATTTGGAACAATGCCTTCGACGCTGCCGGAGATTGCAAGTGGGCATTCCTAGTTGGGGTTGGTTGGGCATGGTTGGAGCATAACTGGTGCCAAGCTTCCGTTCAATTTGAAGCCTGTTTGTTGGCTAGTAGATGAAAAGCCGACTACAAAAACAAATGCGGAAACGAGCAGTTGGCGGGCAATTGGAACAATTGCATGCTGCAACAGCAGCATGGATAACAACAAACATGGATCCAGACACAGCGGTGGATAAATTAAACAAACATAGCCAACGATAGTGGCTGCTTTGCTGCCTCCATTGTTTGAACTTATTATTGGTACTGTTCGGAGCAGTAACAAACATAATCATCGCATACAAGACCACTGCCCTGAGTCCCTCCCTTTCGTACTGACTGACTGACTTGTTAATACATTTTCTCAATGAATATCGCTTGTTTCTCTACAGTAACTTTCTTTGTTAAACACTTTTCCACGCTGTTTTTTTCTGTTTTCAATATAATTTCGGAACTTGTTATACCCTGTTCATTTGCAAATTGTAGTCAGGATATCATAATACAAACGAATCCAAACATCATAAATAAATGTATCATTGTCAGGCCATATTATTATACTTTCTGCAAGAGTATATTGGGTTTGTATGTATGTAACAGGCAGAAGGAGGCGTGTCAGACCCCATAAAGTATACATATTCTTGATCAGCATCACAAGCCGAGTCGATATAGCCATGTCCGTCTGTCCGTCTGTCTGTCTGTCTGTCTGTCTGTCTGTCTGTCTGTCCGTCTGTCCGTATAAACACGCAGCTTTCAGAGATGGTAAGAGCTACAAATTTGAGTTTGGTCTCTATCGACTCGATATTTAGTCAGTCAATACAAGAATCTCTTTTTTTGTTGATGCCACGCCACATCCGCCTACAATAAGCAAGAAACTAGACATACATCGGATAAAATAGATGTTTAAAGCTAATATCTCAGTGACTATGGCACTTAGATTTTGGTACGCATGTTCCTAAAGTCATCATATATGCATTATCACTTAAAATTTTTGGCTGACACGCCCCCTTTTTCCGTATGAAAAAAAATAACTTTTCAATCTTGCATGCCATTTTAGATGCAGTTGTTCTTATCGTACAGTATTATTATTTATGTTTCCTTTAAAGACAAATCATATCAAACTATCTTGAAAGTTGCATAAAAATCCAACAATAAACAACAGAGTACCAGGCTATAAAGTTAATATTTAACCCTTTATATGGCCGCGTTGCATCTCTGCAACATACCGTTAAAATTGATATATTTCGCAATTCGTGGCAAGAAAGTGCCCTGTTTATTTTTATACTCTCTGCAAGAGTATATTGGGCTTGTGCAAATGTATGTAACAGGCAGAAGGAGGCGTTTTCGACCCCATAAAGTATATATATTCTTGATCAGCATCAACAGCCGAGTCGATATAGCCATGTCCGTCTGTCCGTCTGTCTGTCTGTTTCTATGCCAAATTGTCTCTCAGTTTTAAAGCTATCGTGATGAAACTTGGTACACATGTGTATTCGAGTACCGAACAGCTAGATGGGCACTCAAACAAATAATCCGAGCCAGCAAGAAGGAATGCTTTCTCCGCCTATACGACACAGCTGAATATGACACATGGGGCAAAGCATATAAAACGGTGGTCAAAGCCATTGGGGCTAAAAGGCGCCTTGCACCAACAAACAAGGACGAGCTGAAAACCATCGTCGAATCACTGTACCCATCTAACCCATCTCCCCTAGATCCGGAACTAACACACAGCAGCATATCCAGCCCGATTCGATTCCGAGAAATCTCTGCTGACGAAGTCCTCTCGGTAGCCAGAGATATTAAGGTAAACAAAGCTCCTGGTCCGGACGGCATCCCAAACCGTGCGGTAAAACTGGCACTCTCGCTGCACCCTGCGGCATTTGCGCAAGTGTTCAACGCGTGTCTTCTAGCGAAAACGTTCCCAAAAATCTGGAAGCAGCAGTTCCTGGTACTTTTACCGAAACCCGGAAAGCCGCTGAGTGACCCGTCGTCTTACAGGCCTATAGGCTAGATCCACACCCTGGGCAAAATCTTCGAAGAATTTATCTGTACAAGACTGGAGGACTCAATCGAACGCAGCGGCGGACTCTATCCTAACCAGTTTGGCTTCAGGAGAGCGAGGTCCACTATGGACGCTATCGGTATGGTAACCGAAATAGCCTCAAGAGCCATCCAAGGCACGAGATGGCAAGGTGGCTCCAAGAATTACTGTCTAGTGGCCACACTCGACGTGAAGGATGCCTTCAACACAGCAAGCTGGGACAAGATTGTGCAGGCCCTCCACGGATTCAGAGTTCCGACGTACCTAGTCGAAACCATCAAAAGCTACTTCCGGGATAGAGCTATCCAGTACCCCACCACTGACGGAATAAAATCCCACACCGTCATCGCGGGCGTCCCCCAGGGATCCGTTCTTGGACCCCTGCTCTGGAACGCAATGTATGACGGAGTTTTGCGTCTGGCCCTTCCTGCCGGCGCCCAAATAGTGGGTTTCGCTGATGATGTTGCCATCACGGTTACGGCCAAAGAGTTACACGCTGCCGAGAGTACCTGCAACGCTTGCATCGACGTCGTTCAACGTTGGCTATCCCTGGCTGGCCTGACGCTCGCCGCACACAAGACGGAGACGGTCCTTATTAGCAGCCGAAAAAAGGTAGAGACTGCAGTAGTCACAGTGGGCAACTCTACAATAAGGTCTAAGCGCGCGATAAAGTACCTTGGTGTAATGATCGACACAAGGTTGTCCTTCAGGGAACACTTGGAATAAATCTCCACCAAAGCTGCATCAACGAGCCAGGCGCTCTCGAGGATAATGCCCCAAGCAACACCGGCGCCAGCTCCTCATGAGCGTCGTCAAGGCTACAATTCTGTGTGCAGCACCAGTCTGGTGGAAGGCCATGAGTGTACCGAGCTACACCCGCGGAATCCGCTCAACGCACAGGCTCAACGCTATTAGAGTGTGCTGTGCATTCCGCACTATATCAGATGACGCTGCGTTGGTCCTTGCTGGAATGATCCCGCTAGAGGATCTGGTAAGCGAATCCTCATCTATTTTCAGGTCCATGAAGCAGCACCCAGACGACAATCCTTCACTAAGCCGAATACGCGCAGACGCCAGAAGGATTTCTATCGAGCGGCGGCAAACCCGCTGGGACAGCTCCCCTAAAGGACGATGGACCTATGGGCTCATCCCTAACCTGGCTACCTGGCTTAACCGCAGGCATGGGGAGGTGAATTTCCACTTGACCCAAATCCTCTCTGGTCATGAATGCTTTAGGAGCTACCTAAAAAGATTTGACCACGATACTACAGACGTTTGCCCATCATGCGGCACCGGAGTCGTGAAAGACGTACACCATGTGGTATTCCAGTGCAAGAGATTTGCATATCCGCTACAGTGTCTAATCTGGTCGACACAATGCTGGTTTCCCCACCGAACTGGGAAGCAGTGTGCTCCTTTGCAGCAGATATGATGATTGCGATGAGAAGGGAGGAACGAGCGAGATATTGTCCCGCATAGACGCTATAGATAGCGCCAAAGCGAAGCATTGCCTAGCGGTCGTACCGCGGGAAACTGGTGCTGCCTCTAGCATACCTACTAAGCTGTATATATATAATTATTGTAGTATTGATTCGAAGAAAAAAAAACACGGGTATTCTCTCTGCACGCAGTTAATATGTTAAAATCGGCCAGATCGCATTACTAATCATATAGCTCCCATAGCAACAATCGGTTCAAAAAAAATTTTCGATGTATGTTGATGGATTTTAGCCAAATTCACAGAATATGCATTTATTATCATTTCCTATATGTTCACAAAATTTCATTCAAATCGGACTACTATATCATATAGGTGCCATAGGAACAATCGGTTGAAATGGTTAGTATGAAAATGTTCGATGTCTATTGAGCGATTTCAATCAAATTCACGCAATATGCATTTGTTATCATTCCCAATGTTTTGACCAAATTTCATTCAAATCGGAAAACTATATCATATAGCTGCCATAGGAACAATCGGTTGAAATACTTAGTAAGATAATTTTCTATGTCTGTTGATCGATTTTAACCAAATTCACAAAGTATGCATTTATTATCTAATTTCTATATGCTCACAAAATTTCATTCAAATCAAACTACTATATCATAATGCTACTGTTCGAACAATTACCGATAAAAATAAAATAAACGCAATATGCTTGTCTGCAAGGGTATTTAATCTTCGGCTAGCCGAAGATAACCTTTTTAGACCCCGTACTCTAAAAAAGAGTATAGGGGTCTATTAGGTTTGTCAGAAGCGAAATGTGCGTAACAGGCAGAAGGAAGCTTTTCCGACCCTATAAAGAATATATATTCTTGATCAGCATCAACAGCCGAATCGATATAGCAATGTCCGTCTGTCCGTCTGTATGAACACCTGGATCTTTTAAACTACAAGAGCTAGAGACACCAAATTTTTAAATGAAAGTCCGTCTATGATGTACGCAGATCAAGTTTATTTCAAATCAAGGCCACGCCCGCCACGCCCACCACCGCCCCCGCAATAAGCAAAAAACTAGACACACCTCGGAAAAAATCGATGTTTCCTGCGAATATCTCCGTAACCATGGCACTTAGGAACACCAATTCTGGTACGCAGGTTCCTAGAAACAGCACAAATGCAACGTCATTAAAAATTTCCCACAAGTCACAAAATAATTCTCAACTTTGGTACCGTTTTTAAGGCATTTGTTCATATATCACAGTGTTGTAATTTAACATTCGTTTGGGGACAAATCATATCAAACTATCCTCAAAGTTGCATAAAAATTTAACTATAAGCAAGAGAGCTATCACGAAACAAAGCTTATGTTTTTAAGTGCAATGTAAATACTTTATACAGACTTAGTATTTATAGTTTATACACACGTGGTTGAAAGAAATGAGATAACTCTGCATATATTTACATTAGCCGCCCAAGTCATTGGATGAAGTGTGGAGTGGAGTGTGAAGTGTAAAGTGTGGTAGACATGCCTGATAATTTTTTTTTGTGCTGGTAAGTAAACCTAAGGTATCGGTCAAAAATTCGCTCTTAGGATGAATTTGTATGAACATTTTTTGTATTTACCAAACTATCATAATGAAACTGACACAGAATATATTTATCAATAAAATAAACATACTAACCGAATATTATTTAAATCGGACTACTATATCGTATAGCTCCCATAGGAACAGTCGGTCAAAAATATGCTCTGATTATAAATTTTCGTGAAAATTTTCAGTATTCTCCAAGCAATTATTATCATTACACTTTTTTAATTACATATTGAAACTAAGTAACGGGTATCCTAAAGTCGCGAGGCGACTATAGTATTCTTTCTTGTTTTTATATGCAAGAGTATATTGGGTTTGTGCAAATTTATGTAACAGGCAGAAGGAGGCGTGGCAGACCCCATAAAGTATATATATTCTCGATTAGCGTCACAAGCCGAGTCGATATAGCCATGTCCGCCTGTCTCTGTGTTGGTGTGTCTGTCCGTCTGTCTGTTCGTATAAACGCACAATTTTCAGAGATAGTAAGAGCTACAAGCTCGAATTTGGTCTCAATCGACTCGAAATTTAGTCAGTCAATACAAGAATTTTTTTTTCCGATGCCACGCCCCATTCGCCCATAATGAATAACAAACCCGTCACACCTCGGAAAAAATCTATGTTTTCGGCGAATATCTCAGTAACTATGGCACCTAGAAATACCAATTTTGGTACACGTGTTCCTAGAGACAGCATAAATGCAATGACATCAAAAGTTTTGGTCTGCCACGCCCACTTTTTTGGTAAGAAATAAAAAACTTTTCAAACTTGCATGCCGTTTTTAAGGCAATTGTTCTTTTCGTACAGTATTGTTATTTTTGAATCGTTTGAAGAGTAATCATGTTAAACTGTCCTGAAATTCATAAGAATCCGACCATACACAAAAAAGGAAACAAGCAACAAAGTTTATATTCGAGCGCAATGCCATGAGTGCGAAAGAGACAGCGCTAGCCATGCCGACCAATAGTATACATACACACATATGTATATTCATACATTTAACGCCAAACACATGTATGTTCGATTATACTTAGTTTTTATACTCTCTGCAAGAGTATATTGGGTTTGTGCAAATGTATGTAAAGGTCGTGGCAGACCCCATAAAGTATATATATTCTTGATCAGTGTCACAAGCCGAGTCGATATAGCCATGTCCGTCTGTCCGTATGAACACACAGATTCCAGAGATGGTAAAAGCTACAAATTCGAGTTTGGTCTCTATCGACTCGATATTTAGTAAGTCAACACAAGAATCTTTTTTTTTGATGCCACTCTCCATTCGCCCACAATGAGTATTTAAAATTGTTGGTTGCCACGCCCCCTTATGCCTTAAGAAAAAAATAAAATTTTCAAATTTGCATGCCGTTTTAAAGGCATTTGTTCTTATCGTCGAGTATTGTTATTTATGATTCCTTTGAAGACAAATTATATCTAACTATGCTGAAAGTTGCACAACAATCCAACAATAAACAACAGAGATACCGATTATAAAGTTAATATTTAAGTCAATGCATGAGTGCGAGCGCGACAGAAACATACATACACATATAACGTCATTTTGTATGTGCATACAGACAAAGATATGTATGTTCGATTATAAAT
The DNA here is from genome assembly GCA_035047505.1 of Drosophila parthenogenetica. Lineage (NCBI taxonomy): Eukaryota > Metazoa > Arthropoda > Insecta > Diptera > Drosophilidae > Drosophila > Drosophila parthenogenetica. The sequence goes on along the minus strand of JAWNPM010000187.1, from coordinate 2,514,935 downwards.
TGCCTTTTTTGTTGTAACGTGTTCTAATAGAAGAACTATCTCATTGGGAATAAAAGCAGAGAGTATTATACGGTCGGACTGGTTCAACTGTACTTTTCTTACTTGTTTTTTTTTTTTTTTTTTGTTTTAACGTGTTTTAATACCAGAAGTATTTATTGTAATATCCGGATACCGATTTAAGCATTATAATTGGGAATACAAATAGAGAGTATCATAGGGTCGGCCGCGTTCGACTGCACTTTTCTTTCTTGTTTGTTTTATTTCAACATGTTCTAATTACAATTAGGAACTCAAGCAGAGAGTATTATACGGGTTTGCTCGTTCGACTGTACTTTTCTTTCTGCAAATGTGTATAACAGGCAGAAGGAAACGTGGCAGACCCCATAGCGTATATATATTCTTAATCAGCGGCAGACGCCGAGTAGATATGTCTGTCTGTCCGTATGAACACACAGATGGTAAGAGGTACAAGGTCGAATTTGGTCTCAATTGAGTGGATATTTAGTCAGTCAATATAAAAATCTTTTTTTTTGATACCATGCCCCATTCGCCCACAATAAGCAAAAAACCCGTAATACCTCGAAGAAAATCGATGTTTTCGGCAAATATCTCAGTAACTATGGCATTTAGGAATACCAATTTTGGTACACGTGTTCCTAGAAACCGCATAAATGCAATGGCATCAAAAGTTTTGGGCTGCCACGCCCCCTTTTTCCGCAAGAAATAAAAGAAAATTTCAAACTTGCATGCCGTTTTTAAAGCATTTATTCTTATCGTACAGTGTTGTTATTTATGAATCGTTTTAAGACGTATCATGTCAAACTCTTCTAAAAGCTTCATAAGAATCCGACCATAAACAAGAAAGAAATGAAGTAACAAAGATTTTATTCGAGAGCCATGAGTGCGAGAGAGACAAAGCTAGTCGTTTTGTATTGTTAATTAAAATTTGTTTGATAGCTAATTTTATTAAACTATCCTGAAAGTACATAAGAAATCTACCATAAACAAAAAGAAAACAAGTAAGAAAGGCTACTTGCGCGCCGACTGTAAAAGACCCCGTAATCTCCTTGTAATCGAAATTAATATTTGAATACGACTGCAATTTAAAATTTAAGTTTTAAAATTAAATTTAAAAAAAAATTTATATCAAGTCACTGATGGGAATCGAACCCGCGCTATCAAACTCAGGTTCTCGAACATGCTGCAACCCTTTAAGTTGCGCCACTCCATACATTTGACATCAACGATTATATTCATTCACGTATAAAAAAAATATATTTAAAATATAAAAAAAAATTTGAATTTTTGAGTCTGTCCCGGGTTTGAATTGCAGACCATTGGCTTAGAAACAAACGACTAACCGCAACCCAACCCTGTTGCACCAGTTAACATTGTATATTTAATTTTTTTTTTTTTATAAGAGTATATTGGGTTTGTGCAAATGTATGTAACAGGCAGAAGGAGGCGTGGCAGACCCCATAAAGTATATATATTCTTGATCAGCGTCACAAGCCGAGTCGATATAGCCATGTCCGTCTGTCCGTCTGTCTGTCTGTCTGTCTGTCTGTCTGTCTGTCTGTCCGTCTGTCTGTCCGTATGAACACACAGATTTCAGAGATGGTAAAAGGTACAAGTTCGAGTTTGGTCTCAAACGACTCGATATTTAGTCAGTCAATACAAGAATCTTTTTGTTTTTTTATGCCACGCCGCATTCGCCCACAATGAGCAAAAAACTAGACATACCTCGGAAAAAATTGATGTTTTCGGCGAATATCTCAGGAACTATGGCACCTAGGAATACCAATTTTCGTACACGTGTTCCTAGAGACCGCATAAATGCAATGACATCAAAAGTTTTGGGCTGCCACGCCCCCTTTTTCCGCAAGAAATAAAAGAAAATTTCAAACTTGCATGCCGTTTTTAAAGCATTTATTCTTATCGTACAGTGTTGTTATTTATGATTTGTTTGAAGACGTATTATGTCAAACTCTCCTGAAAGTTTCATAAGAATCCGACCATAAACAAGAAAGAAATTGAGCAACAAAGATTTTACTCGAGAGCAATGAGTGCGAGAGAGACAGCGCTAGTCGTGCCGAACAATAGTATTCATACACACATATGTATGTTCATACATTTAACATCAAACGAATTTGTATGTACAGACAGACAAACACATGTATGCTCGATTATGCTTAGCTTTTTTTTTTGTTTTAACGTGTTCTAATACAAGAACTATCTATTGTAATATCTGGATACCGATTTAAGCATTATAATTGGGAATAAAAGCAGAGAGTATTATACGGTCGGGCGTGTTCGGCTGTACTTTTATTTCTTGTTTTAAATTTAAAAAAGTATATTAGAAAATTTCACTTTCGGGAATTGAACCTGCGAACTTATAGTAAACTTGCAGAACACGCCGCAACACTACTAATTGCATCACCCCCTCATTGTGAGACGGCTCCGATTATTTTCATTAAGATATAATAGTGCTAAATTATAAAAAAACAAGAAAGAAAAGTACAGTCGAACACGCCCGACCGTACAATACTCTCTGCTTTTATTCCCAATTACAATGCTTAAATCGGTATCCAGATATTACAATAGATAGTTCTTGTATTAGCACTCGCTAAAACAAAAAAAAAAGCTAAGCATAATTGAACATACATGTGTTTCGCTGTATGTACATACAAATTCGTTTGACGTTAAATGTATGCACATACACATGTGTCTATGAATACTATTGGTCAGCACGACTAGCGCTGTCTCTCTCGCACTCATTGCTCTCGAATAAAATCTTTGTTACTTCATTTCTTTCTTGTTTATGGTCGGATTCTTATGAAACTTTTAGAAGAGTTTGACATGATACGTGTTAAAACGATTCATAAATAACAACACTGTACGATAAGAATAAATGCTTTAAAAACGGCATGCAAGTTTAAAATTTTCTTTTATTTCTTGCGGAAAAAGGGGGCGTGGCAGCCCAAAACTTTTATGTTTATGGCATTTATGCGGTCTCTAGGAACACGTGTACCAAAATTGGTATTCCTAGGTGCCATAGTTACTGAGATATTAGACGAAAACGTAGATTTTTTCCGAGGTATGTCTAGTTTTTTGCTCATTGTGGGCGAATGGGGCGTGGCATCGGAAAAAGAATGATTCTTGTATTGACTGACTAAATATCGAGTGGATTGAGCCCAAACTCGAACTTGTAGCTCTTACCATCTCTGAAATCTGTTTGTTCATACGGACGGACAGACAGACGGACAGACGGACATGGCTATATCGACTCGGCTTGTGATGCTGATCAAGAATATATATACTTTATGGGGTCTGCCACGCCTCCTTCTGCCTGTTACATACATTTGCACAAACCCAATATACTCTTGCAGAGAGTATAACAAAAAAATGTAATTTCTGATTTTGCGCCGGGTTCGAACCGCAGACCATTGGTTCAGAAACAAACGACTAACCACAACCCAAACCTGTTGCACTTGTTAATATTGTATATGTACATTTTTTTTTTGAAATTTAAAAAAGTATATTAATAATATTTCACTGTCGGGAATTGAACCCGCGAACTTATACTCAACTTGCAGAACACGCCGCAACACTACTAATTGCACCACCACCTCCTTTTGAGACAGCTCCGATTATTTTCATTAAGATATAATAGTGCTAAATTATAAAAAAACAAGTAAGAAAGGCTACAGTCGAGCGCGCCGATTGTAAAAGACCCCGTACTCTCCTTGTATTTAAAATTAATATTTGAATACGACTGTAATTTCAAATTTAAGTTATAAAATTAAATTTAAAAAAAAATTTATCGATTCACTGATGGGAATCGAACCCGCGCTATCAGACTCAGGTTCCAGAACATGCAGCAACCCTACTAGTTGCGCCACTCTATACACTCGACATCAACCACAACCCAACCCTGTTGCACTAGTTAATATTTTATATTTACATTTTTTTTTTTAAATTTAAAAAAGTATATTAGAAAATTTCACTGTCGGGAATTGAACCTGCGAACTTATACACAACTTGCAGAACACGCCGCAACACTACTAATTGCACCACCACCTCCTTGTGAGACGGCTCCGATTATTTTCATTAATATATAATAGTGTTAAATTAAAAATTAAAAAAAAAGAAAAAAAAATATTTAATTTCTGAGTCTGTGCCGGGGTTCAAACCGCAGGTCTTGTGTTTACATGCAAGTGCGTAGCCCACCCGGACCATACATATAAACATACAGTTATCTCTTTTCTTTCAACCACGTACATTGACACTGCGATTCAAGGGACACTTTGTTACCTAATTGCTCAGTTGTTTACAGTTGGATTTTTATGCAACTTTCTGGGTAGTTTGATATGATTTGTCTTTAAACGAATCTTAAATTACAACACTGTACGATGAGGACAAATGCCTTAAAAACGGCATCGAAAATGAAATTTTTTTTTTTTTTGTGAAAAAAGGGGGCGTGGAAGCAAAAAAATTTTAATGGGACTGCATTTATGCTGTCCCATTGCGTACCCAAATTGGTGGTCGTAAGTGCCATAGTTACGGAGATATTCGCGGAAAACATCAATTTTTTTCGAGGTGTCTTTGGTTTTTGCTTATTGCGGGGGGCGGTAGGGGGCGTGGCACTGATTTGAAATAAACTTGATCTGCTCGAGAAAGTTACGGAATTTTTATTACAAATTTGGTGGTTCTAGCTCTTGTAGTTTAAAAGATCCAGGTGTTCATACAGACGGACGGACGGACGGACGGACGGACGGACGGACAGACGGACATTGCTATATCGACTCGGCTGTTGATGCTGATCAAGAATATATATACTTTATGGGGTCGGATAAGCTTCCTTCTGCCTGTTACGCACATTTGGCTTCTGACAAACCTAATAGACCCCTATACTCTTTTTAGGAGTATGGGGTCTAAAAAAGAAAAAAAAAATTTAATTCCGGAGTCTGTGCCGGGGTTCGAACCGCAGGTCTTGCGTATACAAGTGCTGAAAATAATGACAAGCATCTCTACTACCTGGACCACGCTCGCTTTACAAATTAGTGCGGCTAATGCCTATATAAACATACACTTATCTCTTTATTTTACGTGCATTGACACTGCAATTCAAGGGACACTTTGTTACCTAATGTTCAGTTGTTTATAGTTGGATTTTTATGCAACTTTCAGGGTAGTTTGATATGATTTGTCTTTAAACGAATCTTAAATTACAACACTGTACGATGAGAACAAATGCCTTAAAAACGGCATCAGAAATGAAAATTTTATTTTTTTTCTTGTGGAAAAAGGGGGCGTGGCAGCAAAAAAATTTTAATGGCACTGCATTTATGCTGTCCCTACGAACCTGCGTATCCAAATTGGTGGTCGTAAGTGCCATAGTTACAGAGATATTCGCGGAAAACATCAATTTTTTCCGAGGTGTGTCTAGTTTTTTGCTTATCGCGGGGGCGGTGGGGGGCGTGTCGCAGATTTAAAATAAACTTGATCTGCTCGCGAAAGTTACTGAATTTTTATTACAAATTTGTTGGTTCTAGCTCTTGTAGTTAAAAAGATCCAGGTGTTCATACAAACGGACGGACAGATGGACATTGCTATGTCGACTGTTGATGTTGATCAAGAATATATACACTTTATGGGGTCGGAAAAGCTTCCTTCTGCCTGTTACACACATTTGGCTTCTGACAAACCTTATAGACCCCTATACTCTTTTTAAGAGTACGGGGTCTAACAAGCAACAAAGTTTATATTTGACCGTAAATTCAATGCATGAGTGCGATAGAGACAGCGCTGGTCAAGCCGACCAATAGTATACATACACACATATGTATGTGTATGCATTTAACATCATTCAAATATGTATGTGCATACAGACAAACATAAATGTGTTCGAGTATTTTATTTTAACGAGTTCTAATAGTAGAACTATCTATTGTAATATACGGATACCGATTATAACATTATAACTGAGAATAGAAGCAGAGAGTATTATACGGTCGGGCTCGTTCGACTGTATTTTTCTTACTTGTTGTTTTTTGCAATTGTATGTATTTTGCTGGCTTATTGTATTTCAAAGGAACATATTGCAAATTGTGATAATTTAGATCTTTTAAAACAAATCTTAATAATTAATACTAAAATAGAGCAATCGACTCAGCTTCTTGGTTGGATTTTCTCGTTAATTATCCGTTTATTCTTTTCGTTTATTGTTTTTCATATTTCCGTAGTCTTGTGCCTAGCATTTGTTGATTTTTATTTCCACGCTTAATTGAGTTAATTTTATTTCTTCCAACAATATTTTCTTCTTAGCCACCTACCGAAAAGAAAAATACCCAGATCTGCAGGCTTTAAATCATTTCGTAGCTGCAGGGGATTTTTCTTTCCTTTTAATAGTAGTTGTTGACCATTTTTTGCTTTTTAATTTAGCAACGTGCAAAGCTTGCCTTGGCACAAACTGCTAAAATAATTTTTAAATATGTATTAAAAAAATAGCGAATTATAATAATGATGTCCGTTTCTAAAAATTAAATAGAACTTACTTTTATACATTATGGTGTTGGTATTCGGTCTCGAGTTAGCAACATGTTTGCAATGGCTACACTTTAGCGTTTCAGGACCCACTGAAATTATTTAAAAACAAGTAAGAAAGGCTTCAGTCGAGCGCGCCGACTGTAAAAGACCCCGTACTCTCCTTGTATTCGAAATTAATATTTTAATACGACTGTAATTTAAAATTTAAGTTTTAAATTTAAATTTAAAAAAAAAATTTATATCAAGTCACTGATGGGAATCGAACCCGCGCTTCAGACTCAGTTTCCTACTAGTTGCGCCACTCCATACATTTGACATTATTTTTCATTTACATATAAAAAACAAGTAAGAAAGGCTACAGTCGAGCGCGCCGACTATTAAAGACCCCGTACTCTCCTTGTATTCGAAATTAATATTTGAACACGGCTGAAATTTAAAATGTAAGTTTTAAAATTAAATTTAAAAAAAAATTTTGAATCAGTCACTGATGGGATTCGAACCCGCGCTTACTGACGCAAGTTCCAAACCATGCCGCAACCCTACTAGTAACACCACACCATTCATTTGGCAGAAATTTGATTATTTTCATTTATGTACAATAATGTAGTTATTTTCAAAATAAAAAAATAATTAAATTTCTGGGTCTGTGCCGGGTTCGAACCGCAGACCATTGGCTGTTGCACCAGTTAAAATTCTTCATTTACATTTTTGTTTGGAATTTAAAAAAGTATATTAATAAACTCCACTGTCGGGAATTGAACCTGCGAACTTATACGCAAGATGCATATCGCGCCGCAACCCTATCAGACGCACCACGCCCCACGTTAGACAAAGATCCGATTATTTTCATTTGCATATAATAATGTTATTATATAACAAGCACAAAAAAAACAAGTAAGAAAGGCTACAGTCGAGCGCGCCGACTGTAAAAGACCCCGTACTCTCCTTGTATTCGAAATTAATATTTGAATACGACTGTAATTTTAAATTTAAGTTTTAAAATTAAATTGAAAAAAAAAATTTGAATCAGTCACTGATGGGATTCGAACCCGCGCTTACTGACGCAAGTTCCATATCATGCTGCACCCCTACTAGTTACACAACACCATTCATTTGGCAGAAATTTGATTATTTTCATTTACATATAATAATGTAGTTATTTAAAAAATAAAAAAATAACTAAATTTCTGGGTCTGTGCCGGGTTCGAACCGCAGACCATTGGCTGTTGCACCAGTTAAAATTCTTTATTTACATTTTTGTTTGAAATTTAAAAAAGTAAATTCCACTGTCGGGAATTAAACCTGCGAACATATACGCAGCTTGCATAACGCGTCACAACCCTATCAGTCGCACCACGCCCCACATTAGACAGAGATCTGATTATTTTCATTCAAATGTAATAATATTATTATATAAGAAGCACAAAAAACAAAATTTTATTTCTGAGTCTGCGCCGGGTTCGAACCGCAGACCATTGGCTGTTGAACCAGTTAAAATTCTTTATTTACATTTTTGTTTAAATTTAAAAAAGTAAATTCCACTGTCGGGAATTGAACCTGCGAACTTATACTCAACTTGCAGAACACGCAGCAACACTACTAATTGCACCAACCCCTTCTTATGAAACGGTTCCGATTATTTTCATTAAGATATAATAGTGCTAAATAATTAAAAAAAAAAAAAAAAAAAAAAAAAACAAGTAAGAAAAGTACAGTCGAACACGCCCGACCGTGTAATACTCTCTGCTTTTATTCCCAATTATAATGCTTAAATCGGTATCCGGATATTACAATAGATAGTTCTTGTATTAGAACACGTTAAAACAAAAAAAAAGCTAAGCATAATCGAACATACATGTGTTTGTCTGTATGTACATACAAATTCGTTTGACGTTAAATGTATGCACATACATATGTGTGTATGAATACTATTGGTCGGCACGACTAGCGCTGTCTCTCTCGCTCTCATTGCTCTCGAATAAAGTCTTTGTTGCTTCATTTCTTTCTTGTTTATGGTCGGATTCTTATGAAACTTTCAAGAGAGTTTGACATGATACGTCTTCAAACGAATCATAAATAACAACACTATACGATAAGAATAAATGCTTTAAAAACGGCATGCAAGTTTGAAATTTTCTTTTAATTCTTGCAGAAAAAGGGGGCATGGCAGCCCAAAATTTTTGATGTCATTGCATTTATGCCATCTCTTGGAACACGTGTACCAAAATTGGTATTCCTAGGTGCCATAGTTACTGAGATATTCGCTTAAAACATAGATTTTTTCCGAGGTATGTCCAGCTTTTTGTTCATTGTGGGCGAATAGGGCGTGGCATCGAAAAAAAAAAAAGATTCTTGTATTGACTGACTAAATATCGAGTCGATAGAGACCAAATTCGAACTTGTAGCTCTTACCATCTCCGAAATCTGTTTGTTCATACGGACAGACAGACGGACAGACAGACAGACAGATAGACGGACAGACGGACAGACGGACATGGCTATATCGACTCGGCTTGTGACGCTGATCAAGAATATATATACTTTATGGGGTCTGCCACGCCTCCTTCTGCCTGTTACATACATTTGCACAAACCCAATATACTCTTGCAGAGAGTATAAAAATTTAATTTCTGAGTCCGTGCCGGGGTTCGAACCGCAGGTCTTGTGTTTACAAAGAAGTGCGTTGCCCACCCGGACCACGCTCTCTTTGCAAACTATTGCGGCTAATGTAAATATACACATACAGTTATCTCTTTTCTTTTAACCACGTGCATTCACAACGCGCTTCATGGGCTACTTTGTTGTTTAATTGCTCAGTTGTTTATAGTTGGATTTTTATGCAACTTTCAGGGTAGTTTAATATGATTTGTCTTTAAACAAATTTTGAATTACAATACTGTACTATATTAGTAAATGCTTTAAAAACGACATGTAAGATTTGAAAAGTTTTTTAGTTCGTGTGGGAAAAGGGGGCGTGGCAGACCAAAATTTTTAATGACGTTGCATTTGTGCTGTTTGTAGGAACCTGCGTACCAGAATTGGTGTTCCTAAGTGCCATAGTTACGGAGATATTCGCCGAAAACATCAATTTTTTCCGAGGTGTGTCTAGTTTTTTGCTTATTGCGGGGGCGGTGGGGGGCGTGGCGCAGATTTGAAATAAACTTGATCTGCTCGAGAAAGTTACGGAATTTTCATTACAAATTTGGTGTCTCTAGCTCTTATAGTCTCTGAGATCCAGGTGTTCATACGGACGGACGGACAGACGGACAGACGGACAGACGGACAGACGGACATTGCTATATCGACTCGGCTGTTGATGCTGATCAAGAATATATATACTTTATGGGGTCGGAAAAGCTTCCTTCTGCCTGTTACGCACATTTGGCTTCTGACAAACCTAATAGACCCCTATACTCTTTTTTAAAGAGTACGGGGTCTAAAAAATTAATTTCTGAGTCTGTGCCGGGCTCGAACCGCAGACCATTGGTTTAGAAACAAACGACTAACCGCAACCCAATCCTGTTGCACCAGTTAATATTGTATATTTACATTTTTTTTTGAAATTTAAAAAAGTATATTAGAAAATTTCACTGTCGGGAATTGAACCTGCGAACTTATACACAACTTGCAGAACACGCCGCAACACTACTAATTGCACCACCACCTCCTTTTGAGACGGCTCCGATTATTTTCATTAAGATATATTATAATAGTGCTAAATTAAAATTAAAAAAAAACAAAAACTTTAATTTCTGAGTCTGTGCCGGGGTTCGAACCGCAGGTCTTGTGTTTACAAAGAAGTGCGTTGCCCACCCGCACCACGCTCTCTTTGCAAACTATTGCGGCTAATGTATATATACACATACAGTTATCTCTTTTCTTTTAACCACGTGCATTCACAACGCGCTTCAATTGATAATTTGTTATCTAATTGCTCAGTTGTTTATAGTTGGATTTTTATGCAACTTTCAGGGTAGTTTAATATGATTTGTCTTTAAACAAATTTTGAATTACAATACTGTACTATATTAGCAAATGCTTTAAAAACGACATGTAAGTTTTGAAAAGTTTTTTAGTTCGTGTGGGAAAAGGGGGCGTGGCAGGCCAAAATTTTTAATGACGTTGCATTTGTGCTGTTTCTAGGAACCTGCGTATCAGAATTGGTGTTCCTAAGTGCTATAGTTACGGAGATATTCGCCGAAAACATAAATTTTTTGCGAGGTGTGTCTAGTTTTTTGCTTATTGCGGGGGCGGTGGAGGGCGTGGAACTGATTTGAAATAAACTTGATCTGCTCGAGAAAGTTACGGAATTTTTATTACAAATTTGGTGTCTCTAGCTCTTATAGTCTCTGAGATCCAGGTGTTCATACGGACGGACGGACAGACGGACAGACAGACAGACGGACATTGCTATATCGACTCGGCTGTTGATGCTGATCAAGAATATATATACTTTATGGGGTCGGAAAAGCTTCCTTCTGCCTGTTACGCACATTTGGCTTCTGACAAACCTAATAGACCCCTATACTCTTTTTAAGAGTACGGGGTCTAAGAAGAAAGAAAAGTACAGTCGAACACGCCCGACCGTATAATAATCTCTGCTTTTATTCCCAATAGATAGTTCATGTATTAGAACACGTTAAAACAAAAAAAAAAAAAGCTAAGCATAAACGAGCATACATGTGTTTGTCTGTATGTACATACAAATTGGTTGAACGTTAAATGTATGCACATACACATGTGTGTATGAATACTATTGGTCGGCACGACTAGCGCTGTCTCTATCGCACTCATTGCTCTCGAATAAAATCTTTGTTGCTTCATTTCTTTCTTGTTTATGGTCGGATTCTTATGAAACTTTCAGGAGAGTTTGACATGATTCGTCTTCAAACGAATCATAAATAACAACACTGTACGATAAGAACAAATGCTTTAATAAACGGCATGCAAGTTTGAAATTTTCTTTTATTTCTTACAGAAAAAGGGGGCGTGGCAGCCCAAAACTTTTGATGTCATTGCATTAATGCGATCTCTATACACGGAACACGTGTACCAAAATTGGTATTCCTAGGTGCCATAGTTACTGAGATATTCGCCGAAAACATAGATTTTTTCCTAGGTGTGTCGGGTTTTTGACTCATTGTGGGCGAATGGTGCGTGGCATCCAAAAACAAAAGATTCTTGTATTGACTTACTAAATATCGAGTTGATTGAGACCAATTGAGAATTTGTAGCTCTTACCATCTCTGAAATCTGTGTGTTCATACGGACAGACAGACAGACGGACATGGCTATATCAACTCGGCTTGTGATGCTGATCAAGAATATATATACTTTATGGGGTCTGCCACGACTCCTTCTGCCTGTTACATACATTTGCACAAACCCAATATACTCTTGCAGAGAGTATACAAATTTAATTTCTGAGTCTGTGCCGGGCTCGAACCGCAGACCATTGGCTTAGAAACAAACGACTAACCGCAACCCAACCGAGTTGCACCAGTTAATATTGTACATTTTTTTTGAAATTTAAAAAAGTATATTAGAAAATTTCACTGTCGAGAATTGAATCGCGAACTTATACTCAATTTATGCAGAACACGCCGCAACACTACTAATCGCACCACCACCTCCCTCTGAAATGGCTCCGATTATTTTCATTAAGATATAATAGTGCTAAATTAAAATTAAATTAAAAAAAAAACTTTAATTTCTGAGTCTGTGCCGGGGTTAGAACCGCAGGTCTTGTGTTTAAGAACATGTGCGTGACCCTCCCGGACCACGCTCTCTTTTCAAAGTACTGCGGCTAATGTATATATAAGCATAGTGTTATTCCTTTTCTTTCAACAACGTGCATTCACAACACGCTTCAATTGATAATTTGTTACCTAATTGCTCAGTTGTTTATAATGTTGTTTATAAATTTTTAATGACGTTGCATTTGTGGTGTTTCTAGGAACCTGCGTAACAGAATTGGTGTTCCTAAGTGCTATAGTTACGGAGATATTCGCAGAAAACATAAATTTTTTGCGAGGTGTGTCTAGTTTTTAGACCCCGTACTCTTAAAAAGAGTATAGGGGTCTATTAGGTTTGTCAGAAGCCAAATGTGCGTAACAAGCAGAAGGAAGCTTTTCCGACCCCATAAAGTATATATATTCTTGATCAGCATCAACAGCCGAGTCGATATAGCCATGTCCGTCTGTCCGTCTGTCCGTCTGTCCGTCCGTCTGTATGAACACCTGGATCTTTTAAACTACAAGAGCTAGAACGACCAAATTTGTAATAAAAATTCAGTAACTTTCGCGAGCAGATCAAGTTTATTTCAAATCAGTGCCACGCCCCCTACCGCCCCCACAATAAGCAAAAAACCAAAGACACCTCGAAAAAAATTGATGTTTTCCGCGAATATCTCCGTAACTATGGCACTTACGACCACCAATTTGGGTACGCAGGTTCCTAGGGACAGCATAAAGGCAATGCCATTAAAATTTTTTTGCTGCCACGCCCCCTTTTTCCACAAGAAAAAAAATAAAATTTTCAATTTCGATGCCGTTTTTAAGGCATTTGTCATCATCGTACAGTGTTGTAATTTAAGATTCGTTTAAAGACAAATTATATCAAACTACCCTGAAAGTTGCATAAAAATCCAACTATAAACAACTGAGTAATTAGGTAACAAAGTGTCACTTGAAGCGCATTGTCAATGCACGTGGTTGAAAGAAAAGAGATAACTGTGTGTTTATCCGGGTGGGCCACGCACTTGCTTGTAAACACAGGACCTGCTGTTCGAACCCCGGCACAGACTCAGAAATTAAATTTTTTTTTTTTTTTTTTTTTTTTTTAATTATTTAGCATTATTATATCTTAATGAAAATAATCGGAACCGTTTCATAAGAAGGGGTTGGTGCAATTAGTAGTGTTGCGGCGTGTTTTGCAAGTTGAGTATAAGTTCGCAGGTTCAATTCCCGACAGTGAAATTTACTTTTTTAAATTTAAACAAAAATGTAAATAAAGAATTTTAACTGGTGCAACAGCCAATGGTCTGCGGTTCGAACCCGGCGCAGACTCAAAAATAAAATTTTTTTTTTTGTGCTTCTTATATAATAACATTATTACATGTAAATGAAAATAATCGGATCTCTGTCTAATGTGGGGCGTGGTGCGACTGATAGGGTTGTGACGCGTTATGCAAGCTGCGTATATGTTCGCAGGTTCAATTCCCGACAGTGAAATTTACTTTTTTAAATTTCAAACAAAAATGTAAATAAAGAATTTTAACTGGTGCAACAGCCAATGTTCTGCGGTTCGAACCCGGCACAGACCCAGAAATTTAGTTATTTCTTTTATTTTTTAAATAACTAAATTATTATATGTAAATGAAAATAATCAAATTTCTGCCAAATGAATGGTGTTGTGTAACTAGTAGGGGTGCAGCTTGATGTGGAACTTGCGCGGGTTCGAATCCCATCAGTGACTGATTCAAATTTTTTTTTTTCAATTTAATTTTAAAACTTAAATTTTAAATTACAACCGTATTCAAATATTAATTTCGAATACAAGGAGAGTACGGGGTCTTTTACAGTCGGCGCGCTCGACTGTAGCCTTTCTTACTTGTTTTCTTATTGCGGGGGCGGTGGGGGGCGTGGCCCTGATGTGAAATAAACTTGATCTGCGTACATCATAGACGGACTTTCATTTTAAAATTTGGTGTCTCTAGCTCTTGTAGTTTAAAAGGTGTTCATAGAGACGGACAGACAGACAGGCGGACAGACGGACGGACGGACAGACGGACATTGCTATATCGACTCGGCTGTTGATGCTGATCAAGAATATATGTACTTTATAGGGTCGGAAACGCCTCCTTCAATGCGTTACAAACATCGTGACATAAACAATACACCCTCTGCAAGCGTATAATCAAAAGTGCAGAAAGAAAACTTTTTCAGTGTGTCTTTTTCCTACCAAAAAAAAAAAAAACAATTTTTGACAATTTTAAATGAATGATTATCCTGTTGTCTGTAAGACATTAAATGCTGGTGTAATTATACTCATCAGGAACAACAAGAAGGAAAATAGGGCCTCACCGATCGGTGAGACGTATGCTTCTTTTCGCAGAGCTGATTTCAGCCCTGAAATGTGACTTGTTTTCATGGCTGAAAGTATTTGAAGCCCAGCCATGAATGTAGGCTGTTTTCATAGGTGAAACTATATGTTGTTGTTGATATTCCTTTTTTTCTCCATCTGCAGTTTCATTGTCATCTTCTTCACTTTTGCAGCTGCTTTCGTCCTAAACGACTTTTGAAACATCATTGATTTTCATAACTCATAAATTCATGTATAAATATTTTTTTTAGTTATTTTAAAAATATTCGCATAAATACCAATCAAGAGCCACCCACGTGCCTGTGTTCTAAAGTAGCTTAAACTTAAATTCTCAAAGTCTATGTGACCCTTGCTCGAACATAACAGCAATTTCGCTCTCAATATTGAGTGATTCTTCTCATAGAAACCAGCGTTTGAAAATGTTCTGATGTAGCGTAGTTTTAAGACCATGTACTCTAAACAAGAAAGAAAAGTACAGTCGAACACGCCCGACCGTATAATACTCTCTGCGTTTATTCCCAATTATAATACTTAAATCGGTATTCAGACATTACAATAGATAGTTCTTGTATTAGAATACGTTAAAACAAAAAAAAGATAAGCATAATCAAGCATACATGTGTTTGTCTGTATGTACATACAAATTCGTTTGACGTTAAATGTATGCACATACATATGTGTGTATGAATACTATTGGTCGGCACGACTAGCGCTGTCTCTCTCGCGCTCATTGCTTTAGAATAAAATCTTTGTTGCTGCATTGCTTTCTTGTTTATGGTCGGATTCTTATGAAACTTTCTGGAGAGTTTGACATGATACGTCTTCAAACGAATCATAAATAACAACACTGTACGATAAGAATAAATGCTTTAAAAACGGCATGCAAGTTTGAAATTTACTTTTATTTCTTGCAGAAAAAGGGGGCGTGGCAGCCCAAAACTTTTGATGTCATTGGATTTATGCGGCCTTTAGGAACACGTGTACCAAAATTGGTATTCCTAAGTGCCATAGTTACTGAGATATTAACCGAAAACATCTATTTTTTCCGAGGTATGTCTAGTTTTTTGCTCATTGTGGGCGAATGGGGCGTGGCATCGAAAAAAAAAAAGATTCTTGTATTGACTGACTAAATATCGAGTCGATAGAGACCAAATTCGAACTTGTAGCTCTTACCATCTCCGAAATCTGTTTGTTCATACGGACAGACAGACGGACAGACAGACAGACAGACAGACGGACAGACGGACAGACGGACATGGCTATATCGACTCGGCTTGTGACGCTGATCAAGAATATATATACTTTATGGGGTCTGCCACGCCTCCTTCTGCCTGTTACATACATTTGCACAAACCCAATATACTCTTGCAGAGAGTATAAAAAGAGTGGAGGGGTCTATTAGGTTTGTCAGAGGCCAAATGTGCGTAACAGGCAGAAGGAAGCTTTTCCGACCCCATAAAGTATATATATTCTTGATCAGCATCAACAGCCGAGTCGATATAGCAATGTCCGTCTGTCCGTCCGTCCGTATGAACACCTGGATCTCAGAGACTATAAGAGCTAGAGACACCAAATTTGTAATAAAAATTCAGTAACTTTCGCGAGCAGATCAGGTTTATTTCAAATCAGTGCCACGCCCCCCACCGCCCCCGCAATAAGCAAAAAACTAGACACACCTCGGAAAAAATTGATGTTTTCGGCGAATATCTCCGTAACTATAGCACTTAGGAACACCACAGGTTCCTAGAAACAGCAGAAATGCAACGCCATTAAAAATTTTGGTCTGCCACGCCCCCTTTTTCCACACGAACTAAAAAACTTTTCAAAACTTACATGTCGATTTTAAAGCATTTGCTAATATAGTAGAGTATTGTAATTCAAAATTTGTTTAAAGACAAATCATATTAAACTACCCTGAAAGTTGCATAAAAATCCAACTATAAACACCTGAGCAATTAGGTAACAAAGTGTCCCTTGAATTGCAGTGTCAATGCACGTAAAATAAAGAGATAAGTGTATGTTTATATATATATTAGCCGCAATAGTTTGCAAAGCGAGCGTGGTCCAGGTAGTAGGTATGCTTGTCATTATTTTTTGCACTTGTACAACACAAGACCTGCGGTTCGAACCCCGGCACAGACTCAGAAATTCATGTTTTTTTTTTTTTTTTTTTTTTTTTTTTTTTTTTTATAACTTAGCACTATTATATCTTAATGAAAATAATCGGAGACGTCTCATAAGGAGGGGTTGGTGCAATTAGTAGTGTTGCGGCATGTTCTGCAAGTTGGGTATAAGTTCGCAGGTTCAATTCCCGACAGTGAAATTTTCTAATATAAAGTATATTTTAAATTTCTTTAAAGTATCTTTAAATTTCAAAAAAAAAAAATTAAAATATACAATATTAACTGGTGCAACAGGGTTGGGTTGCGGTTAGTCGTTTGTTTCTAAACCAATGGTCTGCAGTTCGAACGCGGCACAGACCCAGAAATTTAATTATTTTTTATTTTTTAAATAACTACATTATTATAAATAAATGAAAATCATAAGGTTTCTGCCAAATGAATGGTGTGGTGTAACTAGTAGGGTTGCAGCATGATATGGAACTTGCGTCAGTAAGTGCGGGTTCGAATCCCTGATTTAGATTTTTTTTTTTAAATTTAATTTTAAAACCTAAATTTTAAATTACAGTCGTATTCAAATATTAATTTCGAATACAAGGAGAGTACTGGGTCTTTTACAGTCGGCGCGCACGACTGTAGCCTTTCTTACTTGTTTTTGTTATGAAACAAAATGAAAGTAATCCGGACTATACCATGTTTAGGGCATGGTGCAACTGGTAGTGTTGCAGCATGTTCTGAAACACGCGATTAGGGACGCCGGTTCGAATCCTATTAGTGACTCGTTTTTTTTTTTTTATTTTTTTTCACAATTTAAATTTTATATTAAGGGGTTACATACCTTGAGGGCCTATCAAAGTACATGATTTTCATTTTCTTTTTTTAGTATGTTTAATTGATTCTATTGATATGAGGGGTATGCAACATTATAGGGTAACTCTTGAACAAAATATTTTAATATTTTGGAACAAAAAATAATTGTTATTTGTTGTTGTTATCGCGCCTCGCCCGGAATACCTATTTTTTGGAAGAGCCGAGATGAAAAAAGTCGAATGATTTTTGAAGGAAAATCTATTTTAGTGGCACTGAACGGTTCATTTGTCCAAAAAAAAATTTTTTTTCTCGATACGGAGACCCGTTGAGCAAAAAATTCGGTTTTCGACGTTAAGAAATATTACAAAAACAATTTTTGTATTCCTCAGTGCAATAAGTTTTACAAAGTTATCCGTTCAGTACCTCAAGAATTTTAATACGAACATATAAAAAAAAAAAATTTTGACAATAGGCTGGCAACTTTTTGAGTTATCGTGATCACCGCAAGTGTACTTTTGATAAAAACACATTCCGGGATAATCGATTTTAAAGTTTTACGCTAAGCCTTGTTCCAATGGAGGTTGCGTACTAAAAACTGCTGTATCTTTTGTTCTAGTGATCCGATCTTTATGAAATTTCGAATGTATACTCTCAAGATAATGTACTTTGATGATATACAATAAAAAAATTCTCCATTTTTCGATCCCGCTCAAGGTATGTAAGCCCTTAAATACAGTCAGATTTACATTATAATTTTGAATTGGAATACAAGAAGAGTACAGTCGGCGTGCGCGACTGTAGCTTTTTAGACCCCGTACTCTTTAAAAAAGAGTATAGGGGTCTATTAGGTTTGTCAGAAGCCAAATGTGCGTAACAGGCAGAAGGAAGCTTTTCCGACCCCATAAAGTATATATATTCTTGATCAGCATCAACAGCCGAGTCGATATAGCAATGTCCGTCTGTCCGTCTGTCCGTCCGTCCGTATGAACACCTGGATCTCAGAGACTATAAGAGCTAGAGACACCAAATTTGTAATGAAAATTCCGTAACTTTCTCGAGCAGATCAAGTTTATTTCAAATCTGCGCCACGCCCCCCACCGCCCCCGCAATAAGCAAAAAACTAGACACACCTCGGAAAAAATTGATGTTTTCGGCGAATATCTCCGTAACTATGGCACTTAGGAACACCAATTCTGGTACGCAGGTTCCTACAAACAGCACAAATGCAACGTCATTAAAAATTTTGGTCTGCCACGCCCCCTTTTCCCACACGAACTAAAAAACTTTTCAAATCTTACATGTCGTTTTTAAAGCATTTACTAATATAGTACAGTATTGTAATTCAAAATTTGTTTAAAGACAAATCATATTAAACTACCCTGAAAGTTGCATAAAAATCCAACTATAAACAACTGAGCAATTAAACAACAAAGTAGCCCATGAAGCGCGTTGTGAATGCACGTGGTTAAAAGAAAAGAGATAACTGTATGTGTATATTTACATTAGCCGCAATAGTTTGCAAAGAGAGCGTGGTCCGGGTGGGCAACGCACTTCTTTGTAAACACAAGACCTGCGGTTCGAACCCCGGCACGGACTCAGAAATTAAATTTTTTTTTTTTTTTTTTTTTTTTTTTTTTTTAATTATTTAGCACTATTATATCTTAATGAAAATAATCGGAACCGTTTCATAAGAAGGGGTTGGTGCAATTAGTAGTGTTGCTGCGTGTTCTGCAAGTTGAGTATAAGTTCGCAGGTTCAATTCCCGACAGTGGAATTTACTTTTTTAAATTTAAACAAAAATGTAAATAAAGAATTTTAACTGGTTCAACAGCCAATGGTCTGCGGTTCGAACCCGGCGCAGACTCAGAAATAAAATTTTGTTTTTTGTGCTTCTTATATAATAACATTATTACATTTAAATGAAAATAATCAGATCTCTGTCTAATGTGGGGCGTGGTGCGACTGATAGGGTTGTGACGCGTTATGCAAGCTGCGTATATGTTCGCAGGTTTAATTCCCGACAGTGGAATTTACTTTTTTAAATTTCAAACAAAAATGTAAATAAAGAATTTTAACTGGTGCAACAGCCAATGGTCTGCGGTTCGAACCCGGCACAGACCCAGAAATTTAGTTATTTTTTTATTTTTTAAATAACTACATTATTATATGTAAATGAAAATAATCAAATTTCTGCCAAATGAATGGTGTTGTGTAACTAGTAGGGGTGCAGCATGATATGGAACTTGCGTCAGTAAGCGCGGGTTCGAATCCCATCAGTGACTGATTCAAATTTTTTTTTTCAATTTAATTTTAAAACTTAAATTTAAAATTACAGTCGTATTCAAATATTAATTTCGAATACAAGGAGAGTACGGGGTCTTTTACAGTCGGCGCGCTCGACTGTAGCCTTTCTTACTTGTTTTACTTGTTATACTCTGCAAGAGTATATTGGGCTTGTGCAAATGTATGTAACAGGCAGAAGGAGGCGTGGCAGACCTCATAAAGTATACATATTCTTGATTAGCGTCAAAAGACTAATTATATCAAACTATCCTTAAAGTTTCATAACAATCCGACCATAAACAATAAAGAAATCAATGCCAATGCATGAGTGCGAGTGAGACAACTTTGGCAGTGCGACCAATAGTATACATACACACATATGTATGTGCATACATTTAACGTCAAACGAATTTGTATGTGCATACAGACAAACACATGTATAATATACATTGTGTATGCGATTATGCTTAGTTTTATTTTTGTTTTAACGTGTTCTAATACAAGAACTATCTATTGTTAAATCCGGATACCGATTTTAACATTATAATTGGGAATAAAAGCAGGGAGTATTATACGGTCGGGCGCGTTCGCCTGTACTTTACTTACTTTTTAATAGAAATAATTGTTACTCTGAATTATTTCCTTTCGTGTTGCCTCACTATGGATGGATTACGACTGTGTCAGTATTGCTTTGCATAAGTATGTGGCGTTGCAGCAAATGCTGTTTTGTCACCAAAAAAGTAAACTAATTAGCCAAGCCCAACACGTTTATTAAAAAAACAAAAATAAAAAAATAAAATATAGGGAAATCAAAAGCGCTTCTTCTGAAAATAAATAAGTGAATTAGCAAATTAAACGAAATTCATTTCGTCGTTCGTCCCTCTAAAGATCTGCTGCTAGCTGTACATGCCGTTCACGCCATTTTTTATATGACACAGATTCATGCAATGAGGAGGATACATGCTATGAAATTAAGTTGCAAGCTGCAGGATTCAGTCTCACAAGTTGGTTTAGATTCCGTGCCTAATTTTTTGCTTGTTCGCCCAAGCATTTACAGAAACCCAAGGAGATTCCAAAATTCCCACGATGTTAACACGCGTGACTGTTGTTTCTTGCAGCTTCTTGGCTGTAGTCGGATGTTGTCACGCTAATGCGGCTTTGTCATGGTTAATGTTCACTATGCTTGTGATCCTTAAAGTTTGCAACTGATTTCAGAATTTAAAATCGTTATTTCTAAACTAAAACACTACCGTTCCATTTATTCATGCAATAGAGTTTCGAAGCAAACTAGAAACTATGAAATTAAGTGAAAATAGATTTCATATATATTTCTAAAAAAGAAACAGTAAACAATAATTTAGGCTATTGATTAAATAGTTCTGAGAACTGAAAAGTTTATTTGCTCAGCTACCTCAATTTAAGTAATCAAAGCTTACGTTTTGCTAATTTCCAGGTATTTATTTTAATGATATTAACATTAATCTGTCTTATGACAGTCGGCACCAAAGCACAATTTTCCTGCCTACAGGGTAATTTGTGGCATGTGGCAGGCAAAATACCCGCTGCACTGACAATAAGCATAAATTATGCACATGTGCTGGAATTCGCGAGGCTTATAAAGCCAGCGATTCATCGCAGATTGCCAAACCATGTCTTGAGTTGGTTGGTGAGTTGGTGACACTAACGGTAATAATAATATTTATTAATAACGAGAAGAAAATCCGCTTGGACCAGTGAAAGTGGCCATATAAAATGATTAAGTTGCAATTGAAAGTAATTCTATGGACTTTTATAATTTTGGCAATGTTTTTATGTTGCGTGCAAATTGAAAATATAAATTCCAATGACCTGCTCGCCTTCGAGGACTTCATGCTCTCCCAGCACTTAAGGCATGTCCTTGTCCTGCGGGTCCCACCAGACGAAAAGACCAACTGGTCTCACCAAAATAAAAGATACAAAAAGCTATTCACAAACTACATGGTGCAGTTTTTTACGCCCAAAAAGAGTGTGAATTTAAAAGAGTTATTTTACTATGATTCGCCACGAACTGCGATATTGGTGGAAGGACTGGAGAGTGATGGTATTAAGCACTGGATTTTTGAAGAAGCCTCTGAAATGGGCTACTTTAATAATAGTCAGTCTTGGTTTATAATGGGCTCCAACCAGGAGAATCAAACAGATGAGAATATTATTGAAAAACACTTAACTGCTTACAACATAAACATTGATGCGGATATAACGGTGGCAATGAGAGCGACGACATGTGCCAAGTAAGTAAAGCACAAATCGTATTTCGCAATCATGATTATAATTGCTATAGACCTCAGTTTTAACCGCAGCTGGATATTATATGATGTCTTCAGAAAGGGTCAACAATCCCCGTTGCATGTGGAATCAAAAGGCGAATGGAGTTTGGCGGGGGGTCATCAAATTTGGCCAAAATTCAGATGCTGCTGGGTGCAACGACGTAGAAACTTGGCCAACATTACGCTGATTGGCAGCACGGCTGTAAGTCAAGTCACTTCAACCTACAAGATTTAATTTTTAATCCCCTCTACGCAGTTGACTGAGAAGCCAACGGGTTATGATGATTTGAGCTATCTTGGCAACGACAAGGAACACCTTCAGTTGGACCCAATGCAAAGGAAGACCTATCAGCTTTTCAAACTTATGGAAGGCATGCTTAACCTAAGGTGACTCATTTAGGGTAACATTGCGAAATTTCTGTTTTAAGTATATTTTGCAGCATCGATGTCAGATTCACCGACAATTGGGGGCATCTGCAGACAAACGGCAAATGGTCAGGGGTAATGGGTCAAATAACAAGCGGAGTAGCACACTTTGCCCTTTGCCCCATGCGATTTGTGCTGGAAAGGCTACGCTACGTACAGTTCTCACCGGTTTTACACACCCAGCTGTAAGTATATGTACACTGACTCAAAAATGCTCTTTCTTAAATAGTTTTCTTTTAAATTGGCACTTTTATTATACTCGTTACTCGTAAGGTAACAATCATCTTCCTCAACAGCCGAGTTGATGTAGAAATGTCCGTCCGAAGTTTCAGCAATCCTTTAATTTCGTCTTGGTCGCTAATATAATTTACAAAATTATTTACTTGGTTCATATTCTACTAGTTTGTGACATTTAAATTGTATTCATAAAATGAAATGTCTTCAATACAGCATACACTTTTTGTTCCGACACCCACGACGCAACAGCATCCACAACATTTTCTTTGAGCCACTGAGCACACAGGTCTGGTGGTGCGTTTTGGCGTTGTGGGTTTGCAGCACGTTACTGTTATCGTTACACATTGAGCTGGAGCGGCGTCAGCATGGGTTGCAGCTACCAGCGAGAGGAGGCCAGGTGGCATTCGTGTGGTTTACCATATTAGAGACTTACCTGCAGCAGGGCCCTGCAGTGGACGTTTTTCGACTGGCATCCACTCGGCTGCTTATTAGTGCAAGTTGCCTGTTCAGTTTTATGCTAATGCAGTTCTATGGAGCATTCATTGTAGGCTCTATGCTGTCGGATACTCCACGTAGCATTGTCAGCTTAAAAGCGCTGTATGAAAGCAGCTTGCAAATTGGCATGGAGAACATTTCGTATAACTATGAGCTGTTTATCAACACTACAAACCAATTAGAGCAAGACGTCTACACCCATCGCATCTGCAAAGATCGACCACACAACATCCTGAATATCCGTCAGGGAGTAGAGCGCATCCGAGTAGGAGGATTTGCCTTCCACTCGGCCGTCGATCGCATGTACCGTCTGCTCACAGAGCTACTGGACGAACAACAGTTCTGTGAGCTTCAGGAGATCATGTTCAATCCACCTTACGTAGCTGGTTCAGTTTTGCCAAAAAGTTCGCCGTGGCGAGAGCATATCGCCTATGCTGTCCTTCTGTTGAGTGAAAAGGGTCTGATGCAGTACAATGACAAATTGTGGACGGTACCAAAGCCGGACTGTTCTCTAATTAAGGCTGCACAGATAAAGGTGGACCTTAAGCACTTTGCACCAGCCCTCTTCGCACTGCTCCTGGCTACGTTTGTTAGTTTCGCTGTGTTTCTCGTCGAGTTGTGGCTCGGATGGATCAATATGCGACGCAAAAATAAATCAATGGCGTAGAGTATTTGAGTACTATTTGGCTACGTTACCTGGTCCATTGAAAATAATCAAAATCTTAGCAATATTGTGAATTTAATTGCAAAGACAGATCCTTAATTAAATGATATTATTTATATAACATTTTAATCATTAAGTTAACAAGATTTTTTAGATTTTAATGCAAGCTTCTCAAACATCTAATTGATAAAATATTTTGGCTTTCATTTTCTGTGAAATCATTTCCAAATGTAGTCCGCAATGAACTAAATCAATACTTTGTTCTTTTAACAACATCGTTTGACCCTGGAAAAGTGTATAATAAATCTCGCTTGGATCGTATTACTAATACTAATCCTCAGTAATTACAAACTAACTGCAATTATACCTGACATGAAAAAAAGAGTTCTAATAAAGACTCTAATAAAGTCCGCAGAGTTCGCTGAAATAATTGGACTACATTAACTTACGTACTATCTCTGTGATAGCCAGTCTTGAGAGTGGTTTAAATGACATAAACTTCTAGGCTGGCTTATTAGAAAACGTTGAGTAGGGGTCTTCTAGTCTGGAGTGACGAATTTGGAGAGTTTTTTGACGGCATGTAAAAAAACAATTGGTATTTTTAACATCAATTTTTAGACGCCGTACTCTAAACAAGTAAGAAAAGTACAGTCGGACATGCCCGACCGTATAATACTCTCTGCTTTTATTCTCAATTATAATGTTAAAATCGGTATTCGGATATTACTAAAGATAGTTCTTGTATTAGAACACGTTAAAACAAAAAAACAAGTAAGAAAGGCTACAGTCGAGCGCGGCGACTGTAAAAAGACCCCGTACTCTTCTTGTAGTCGAAATTAATATTTGAATACGACTGTAATTTGAAATTTAAGTTTTAAAATTAAATTAAAAACAAAATTTTATATTAAGTCACAGATGGGAATCGAACCCGCACTATCAGACTCAGACTAGTTGCGCCACTCCATACATTTGACATCAACCCGATTATTTTCATTTACACATAAAAAAAAATTATATATAAAATACAAAAAAAAAAAAATTTAATTTCTGAATCTGTGCCGGGTTTGAACCGCAGACCATTGGTTTAGAAACAAACGACTAACCGCAACCCAACCCTGTTGCACCAGTTAATATTTAATATTTACATTTTTTTTTAAATTTAAAAAAGTATATTAGAAAATTTCAATGTCGGAAATTGTGAGACGGCTCCGATTATTTTCATTAAGATATAATAGTGCTAAATTATAAAAAAAAAACGAAAAAAAATAAAATTAATTTCTGAGTCTGTTCCAGGGATCGAACCGCAGGTCTTGTGTTTACATAGTGCGAAAAATAATGACAAGCATACCTACTACCTGGTCCACGCTCTCTTTGCAAACTGCGGCTAATGTATATATATATATAAACATACAGTTATCTATTATCTTTCAACCACGTGCATTGACACTGCGATTCAAGGGACACTTTGTTACCTAATTGCTCAGTTGTTTATAGTTGGATTTTTATGCAATTTTCAGGGTAGTTTGATATGATTTGTCTTTAAACGAATCTTAAATTACAACACTGTACGAAGAGGACAAATGCCTTAAAAACGGCATCGAAATTGAAAATTTTATTTTTTTTTTTGTGGAAAAAGGGGGCGTGGCAGCAAAAAAATTTTAATGGTACTGCATTTATGTTGGTGGTCGTAAGTTCCATAGTTACGAAGATATTCGCGGAAAACATCAATTTTTTTCGAGGTATCTTTGGTTTTTTGTTTATTGCGGGGGCGGTAGGGGGCGTGACACTGATTTGAAATAAACTTCATCTTCTCGCGAAAGTTACTGAATTTTGGTTACAAATTGTGTGGTTCTAGCTCTTGTAGTTTAAAAGATCCAGGTGTTCATACAGACGGACGGACGGACGGACGGACGGACGGACAGACGGACATTGCTATATCGACTCGGCTGTTGATGCTGATCAAGAATATATATACTTTATGGGGTCGGATAAGCTTCCTTCTGCCTGTTACGCACATTTGGCTTCTGACAAACCTAATAGACTCCTATACTCCTTTTATACTCTCTGCAAGAGTATATTGGGTTTGTGCAAATGTATGTAACAGGCAGAAGGAGGCGTGGCAGACCCCATAAAGTATATATATTCTTGATCAGCATCACAAGCCGAGTCGATATAGCCATGTCTGTCTGTCTGTCTGTCTGTCCGTATGAACACACAGATTTCAGAGATGGTAAGAGCTACAAGTTCGAGTTTGGTCTCAAACGACTCGATATTTAGTCAGTCAATACAAGAATCTTTTTGTTTTTTTATGCCACGCCCCATTCGCCCACAATGAGCAGAAAACTAGACATACCTCGGAAAAAATTGATGTTTTCGGCGAATATCTCAGTAACTATGCCACCTAGGAATACCAATTTTCGTACACGTGTTCCTAGAGACCGCATAAATGCAATGACATCAAAAGTTTTGGGCTGCCACGCCCCCTTTTTCAAACTTGCATGCCGTTTTTAAAGCATTTATTCTTATCGTACAGTGTTGTTATTTATGATTGGTTTGAAGACGTATCATGTCAAACTCTCCTGAAAGTTTTATAAGAATCCGACCATAAACAAGAAAGAAATGGAGCAACAAAGATTTTATTCGAGAGCAATGAGTGCGAGAGAGACAGCGCTAGTCGTGCCGACCAATAGTATTCATACACACATATGTATGTTCATACATTTAACGTCAAACGAATTACAGACAGACAAACACATGTATGCTCGATTATGCTTAGCTTTTTTTTTTGTTTTAACGTGTTCTAATACAAGAACTATCTATTGTAATATCCGGATACCGGTTTAAGCATTATAATTGGGAATAAAAGCAGAGAGTATTATACGGTCGGGCGTGTTCGACTGTACTTTTCTTTCTTGTTTTATTTTTGTTTTAATGTTTTCTAATACAAGAACTATCTGTTGTTATGTGCGGATACCGATTTTAACATTATAATTGGGAATAAAAGCAGAGAGTATCATACGGTCGGGCGCGTTCGACTGTACTTTACTTACTTGTTAAGAGTACGGGGTCTAACTGGACTCTGACCAACTTCTGATTCCGTATCAGAACGTTAGGGGTCTTGCGTCTAAGCTAAAACAATTATATTTAAATAGTTCTTCATTTAATTCTGATATTATAACATTTTCAGGGACTTGGCTTAATTACAGCATTTCTGATAATGAAATAATGTCACCCTATTATAATATCTTTAGATGCGACCGTCTAGATCGTCGCGGTGGAGGAGTTCTTATTTCAGTAAAATCCTCACTTAATGCTGAGATGATAGATCTTTCTCCATTAGACGATATTGAGTCACATTTTCTTCGTTCGTCGTTTATGTAACCTGTTCCTACATTCCTCCTTCTTCTGAAATGATGATTTATCTGCATCATTTCAATTACATCAAACAAATTTTTTGTCAAATGCGCGACTGTGATTTCTTTGTGGTGTTAGGTGACTTTAACTTGCCAAACGTTTCATGGACGTTTTTCGACAGGCTAAATTGCTTAGTTCCCACACCTAATAATGACTTTTTGGATAGTTTGATTGATTTTCCTTTTTATCAAATCAATCATGTGTCTAATCGTCTCAACCGGATACTGGATCTTATACTCGTTAATGATCCATCCAGCGCCGTTGTCAAGAGATCTTCTCCTGTAGTTGTACCTGAAGATTCTTTCCATCCTACTCTTGACCTTTCCCTATCACTACCTAACTTAACCTGTTCACCTTCTTCTGTTTCTTCCATGGCGCGCCGTTGCTTTCGCAAAGGTAATTTTTCTTTGCTAAATCAACTGATTCTTGCCACCGACTTGTCTGTACTATACAGCACGAATGATATTAACATAGCTCTCGAGTATTTTTACAACACATTTAATTCAATCTTTGATGTCTGTATTCCGTATAGTGTGGTAACGTCCGTTTCACTTAAATCACCTTGGTTCTCACCAAGATTAACATACTTGAAAAATAGGAAATCAAAATATTTTAAAAAGTTTAAGCAGACAGGTTCTAGCTTAGACTTTTTTAATTATTCTAAAGTAAAAGCAGCCTTTTCCCTTCTAAGCTCTCAATGTTATGAAAATTATATTGTTCGTTGCAAGATTCAATTTGCGCGTTATCCTTCTATAACTTTGATAATTCTAAACGTAAGTCTTCTACTTTACCCTATTCTTTCTTTTTCAATACCACTAAAGTAAGTGAAGACTCGGCTGCTTCCGATCTTTTTGCTAACTTTTTTCAATCCACGTACACGCCTATCTTCTAACTTCTACCTTCTATCCTCTAATTTGGTTTTTTCTCCTATTATTACTGATAATTGACTGCTCTCCTTAATTAACTCTTTAAAATCTTCCTTTTCTCATGGGCCTGACAACATTCCTAGTTGTGTACTTAAGGAGTGCTGTTCTTCTTTATTTAAACCTCTTCTATTTCTTTTTAATTTCTCTTTAGAATCCTGTGTCTTTCCTACCTTATGGAAAGAATCTTACATTATCCCATTGCACAAAAAGGGTGCAAGTCGGATATATCTATTTACAGGGGAATCGCGAAATTATCTGCAATCCCTAAGCTTTTCGAAAGTATAACAACATCGACTTTGCAACACCTCTGCAAGTCTAATATCTCCTCTGCCCAACACGGGTTTGTTAAGAGTCGGTAGACTTCGACCAATCTAAAAGAATTCACTGATGTCATCTATACTGACTTCAGTAAAGCGTTTCACTCTGTTAATCATTACCTCCTTTTACAAAAACTTAGATTTTTAGGTTTCCCTCCTTCTCTTCTTCTGTGGATATAATGATATCTTACAGGTAGGACCCAAAAAGATTTGCTTAGATCAGCCATCTCCAAATCTATTTTGGTTACTTCCGGAGTTTCCCAGGGTAGCCACCTAGGTCCCTTATTTTTTAATCCCTTTATTAACTACCTTCCCTTTTCGTTTTCCCACTGTCGCATACTTATGTATGCCGATGATGTGAAATTATTATTATCTTATATAAATCCTTCGGATCATATGCTACTACAAGATGATTTAAATTCAATGCACAACTGGTGCATAACTAATCGCTTAAACTTAAATTTTCTAAATGCCTGTTTATGACTTTTAATAGGGTTTCTCCTTATTTAGCCAATTACTGTATTGACAATGTTCCCTTAAAACGCATATGTTCAGTTGATGACCTTGGCGTTCTTTTCGATAATAAATTAAGTTTCGCTCATCATATCTCTACAATTGTTAATAAAGCCAAGGGCACTCTTGGATTTATTAAACGCTGGTATTAAGAATTTTATGATCCCCTTGTCACTAAACTTCTCTACACATCCCTTGTCCGTCCCATTCTTGAATATTGCTAATGTGTCTGGTCACCTCAACATGCTCATACTCAAGATCTGATTTAATCGGTGCAGAAGCAGTTTTTACTCTTCGCACCTAGCGGTCTTAATTGGGACACTTATCTTCGCCTTCCTTCCTACGCCAATAGACTCTTGCTCCTGAATCTTCCTTCCCTTATAAATCGTAGAAAAGTTCTTGCAGTTATTTTCCTTCACAAACTTATAATTGGTGATATTTGTTCCCCACCCATTTTAAAACGCCTTAATTTTACTATCCCAATCAGGGCAACCAGGTAGTTTATCCCTTTACATCTTCCTACATGCAGTACTGACTACGCTTTGCACAATCGTTTTCGGGTTTACATTTACATTTACATTTTTTCAGTTTTTATAAATTTTATAATTAAATTATAATCATTAATATAAGTTTAATTTTTGTAATTCTTTATTGATTAATACTCTGCGTAATAAATAAATAAATAAAATAAAATACTATCACAATCCTCTCCATCATCATCATCCTACTGTGTTCGTTTAGTAATTAAATACCCAATGTCTCTTTATTTACATGTATATTTGTATCATTAGGTCACATTCGTCGTTTTCGTGAAGTCCAGCACGACTCTAAGTAAATAAATTTGTTTTCGATGGCCTGAATATTTGCTTGTTCTGCTCTGACCAAGTATCAATTGCTGGGCGTTGGTATTTATTTATGCATTGTTCTTGTTACTATTGCTGATGTGGCTTCTAGTTGTTGTGTCTGTATAAAGTCTGCATAAAGTCTGTGCATGTATTTTATTGCTTGTCGTTATAGTTCTTGCATTCCATTGAGCCATTCTGAAATAGGTAGAATTGCTTTTGAAGTGTTTAAATGTTTGTTGCATGCCTCTGATGGTTGACGAGGTGTATGCGTAATGAAATTTGTAGTTGCCAAATTTAATTTCGATTACTGCGTGAAGCGCTTAATAGTCTGACAGTTTACGCGAATTATAGTGATTCGCAATTCGATAAAATATAACAAGTAAGAAAAGTACACCCCGACCGTATAATACTAGAATACGTTAAAACAAAAACAAGAAAGAAAAGTACAGTCGAACACACCCGACCGTATAATACTCCCTGTTTTTTGCTCATTGTGGGCGAATGGGGCGTGGCATCGAGACAAAAAAAAAAGATTCTTGTATTGACTGACTAATTATCGAATTGATAGAGACCAAAATCGAGCATGTAGCTCT
This sequence comes from Drosophila parthenogenetica, assembly GCA_035047505.1. Taxonomy (NCBI): domain Eukaryota; kingdom Metazoa; phylum Arthropoda; class Insecta; order Diptera; family Drosophilidae; genus Drosophila; species Drosophila parthenogenetica. The sequence goes on along the minus strand of JAWNPM010000187.1, from coordinate 2,484,334 downwards.
TACCATCTCTGAAATCTGTGTGTTCATACGGACAGACAGACAGACAGACGGAAATGGCTATATCGACTCGGCTTGTGATGCTGATCACGCCTCTTTCGCCTGTTACATACATTTGAACAAACCCAATATACTCTTGCAGAGAGTATAAAAACTAAGCATAATCGAGCATTCATGTGTTTGTCTGTATGCACATACAAATTCGTTTGACGTTAAATGTATGCACATACATATGTATGTGTGTATGTATACTATTGGTCGGCACGACTAGCGCTCTCTCTCTCGCACTCATTGCTTTTGTTGCTTCATTTCTTTCTTTTTTATGGTCGGATTCTTATGAAACTTTCTGGAGAGTTTGACATGATACGTCTTCAAACGAATCAAAAATAACAACACTGTACGATAAGAATAAATGCTTAAAAAACGGCATGCAAGTTTGAAATTTTCTTTTATTTCTTGCGGAAAAAGTGGGCGTGGCAGCCCAAAACTTTTGATGTCATTGCATTTATGCTGTCTCTAGGAACACGTGTACCAAAATTGGTATTCCTGAGTGCCGTAGAACTTTTTTTTAGACCCCGTACTCTAGAAAAGAGTATAGGAGTCTATTAGGTTTGTCAGAAGCGAAATGTGCGTAACAGGCAGAAGGAAGCTTTTCCGACCCTATAAAGTATATATATTCTTGATCAGCATCAACAGCCGAGTCGATATAGCAATGTCCGTCTGTCCGTCCGTCCGTCTGTCCGTCTGTATAAACACCTGGATCTTTTAAACTACAAGAGCTAGAGACACCAAATTTTTAAATGAAAGTCCGTCTATGATGTACCCAGATCAAGTTTATTTCAAATCAGGGCCACGCGCTCCACCGCCCCCGCAATAAGCAAACAACTAGACACACCTCGCAAAAAATTGATGTTTTCTGCGAATATCTCCGTAACTATAGCACTTAGGAACCAATTCTAGTACGCAGGTTCCTAGAAACAGCACTAATGCAACGTCATTAAACTAAAAAACTTTTCAAAATTTACATGACGTTTTTAAAGCATTTGCTAATATATTACAGTATTGTAATTAAAAAATTTATTTAAAGACTAATTATATTAAACTACACTGAAAGTTGAATAAAAATCCAACTATAAACAACTGAGCTATTAGGTAACAAATTATCACTTTGAATGCATTGTGGATGCTCGTGGTTGAAAGAAAAGGAATAACACTATGTTTATCTATACATTAGCCGCAGAAGTTTCCAAAGGAAGGGTGGCCCAGGTAATAGAGACTCCTTGTATGTAAACACAAGACCTCCGGTTCGAGCCCCGGCACAGACTCAGAAATTTATTTATTTTTTTTTTGTACCTTTTATATAACAACATTATTATATGTAAATGAAAATAATCGGACTTGTCTCAAATGTGGGGCGTGGTGCTCCTGATAGGGTTGCGGCGTGTTCTGCAAGTTGCGTATAAGTTCGCAGGTTCAATTTTCGACAGTGAAATTTATTAATATACTCTTTTAAATTTCAAACAAAAATATTAATATACAATATTAACAGGTGGAACAGTGTAGGGTTGCGGTTAGTCGTTTGGCGTATAAATTGTAAAATTGTATAAATGTAATTTATGTACACGTGGTTGAAAGAAAAGAGATAACTCTATGTTTACTTATATTAGTCACGATAGTTACCAAACAGAGTGTGGCCTAGGTGGTGGTGGTATTTGTTCCTAAACGAATGGTCTGCGGTTCAAACCCGGCACAGACCCAGTAATTTAATTTTCCTTTTTTTTTTTTATGTAACTGCATTATTAATATTTGTAAAATAATCGTATTTGTACAAAATGAATGGTGTGGTGCAACTAGTAGGGTTGAAAGATGTTATGCTGCTTCAGTTAGCGCGGGTTCGCATCCCATCACTAACTTGATTTTTTTTAAATTTTATTTTAAAACATAAATTTTAAATTACAGTCGCGTTTAAATATTAATTTTGAATACAAGGAGAGTATGGGGTCTTTTACAGTCGGCGAGCTCAACTGTAGCCTTTCTTACTTGTTTTTTTTTGATGCCACGCCCCATTCGCCCACAATAAGCAAAAAACTGAACATACCTCGGAAAAAATAGATGTTTAAAGCGAATATCTCAGTTACTACGGCACTTAGGAATACCAATTTTGGTACGCAGGTTCCTAGAGACAGCATAAATGCACTGCCACGCCCCTTTTTTTCTTAAGATACAGAAAACTTTTCAAACTTGCATGCCTTTTTTTAAGACATTTGTTCGTACAGTATTGTAATTAATGATTTGTTTGAAGACAAATCATATCAAACTATCCTGAAAGTTGCATAAAAATCCAACGATAAACAACAGATCTACCAGGTTAAAAAGTATATGTTTAATGCATGAATGCGAGCGCGACAGAAACATACAAGCACATATTCAAACTCTCTTGATGCATGTGTGACAGCATCAGTATACATACACACATTAATTACATTTGTATGTGCATAAAATAACTTCAAATGAATTTTTATACGCATACAGACAAATATATGTATGTTCGATTATACGTAGTTTTTATACTCTCTGCAAGAGTATATTGGGTTTGTGCAAATGTATGTAACAGGCAGAAGGAAGCTTTTCCGACCCCATAAAGTATATATATTCTTGATCAGCATCAAAAGCCGAGTCGATCTAGCCATGTCCATCTGTCCGTCCGTCTGTCTGTCTGTCTGTCCGTCCGTCTGTATGAACACCTGGATCTTTTAAACAACAAGAGCTAGAGCCACCAAATTTGTAATCAAAATTACGAAAAACAATGAATGAAACTAACAGTAAAGGGTAAACTGACCGGGATTACATTCTTAAGCTCCTTTACTGGCTTGATGTAATTCTTGGCCGCTCCGGTGTCAATTAATATTCTTAATTTTCTCCCAGCCAGCTTTCGTTCAATGAACGGCAACCGGGAGCGTTCCCAAAAGAATTAACCAGGTCATTTCCATCCACGTCGTCATGCTCGCCTTAAGCTTGCGCAACCGCTGCTTCGGCCGATTTATAGTATTCTTGATCCTGGCTATCGTCTGCATGCTGAATCGTGTTCTGCAAGAGCTGACGTCTCTGATCTGACACTCTTTCAGAACCCTGTCTCTTCTGACCTTGCATGTTGCTGTTCTGAGGTGTATCCTCTATCGTAGGCTGTCTGTATTTGGTCTTAGTGGAACCAATGTCTATGGGCTCTGGTGCCTGTTTTAGAACATGTCTGGTGCTTTGATAAGCGTTAATTTGCTGTTTGTTTTGTTTTTTAACAAAATGTGGGTTCCTGTCCTGGCCATATTCGACTGCGTTACTTTTCCCTGATTTTCTTGGGTACATTGGTACCTGGTGTGCTCATTTGTTTGAGCCCTGTCCTCCATAGCTTTTGCATATATAGCTGAAAGAATGCAATGTTCTATGCTAGCATCAGATTCTCTAGCTAGGGCCAAAGCAGAAGGTAGATCCTTGGGCTGTGCCGACTTAAATGTTTTCTTAAGTACGCACACAAAGGCGTGGAAAGCCTCATTTCTGACTTCGTCATTAAGTACCTTTGCCTTCTCCGGCTGATGTGGCATAATGATCTTATTTGTGACGAGAGTTAACTTTCGTTTAATTTCATCATATTGCTCCATAAGAGTAGAATTACCCTGCCTGATTATATCGAGAGGTCTTATCGGCATATGTGCAGTCGAATCTTGCTATCATAGCGTTGAAATTTAGGACAGTGTTATGCGACACCAACAAAGCTCTCGCAGTGCCCATTATCTTATTTCTAATAATGCTACCAACAAATGGCTTAAAAAGTTCGCATGCGTCTGTGGCGGATTGCCACATGATGTTCTGCAAGATGCTTTATTTGTATTTAAAAGGAATTATATTCTGCCTTTACGACAAAACAAATAAAAACAAATATTTTTAACGAAACTCATGATTACACCTCAAACTTATTGGTGTAATTACACCCCGTACTCTTAAAAAGAGTATAGGGGTCTATTAGGTTTGTCAGAAGCTAAATGTGCGTAACAGGCAGAAGGAAGCTTTTCCGACCCCATAAAGTGTATATATTCTTGATCAGCATCAACAGCCGAGTCGATATAGCAATGTCCGTCTGTCCGGATCTTTTAAACTACAAGAGCTAGAACCACCAAATTTGTAAAAAAAACTCAGTAACTTTCGCGAGCAGATCAAGTTTATTTCAAATCAGTGCCACGCCCCCTACCGCCCCCGCAATAAGCAAAAAACCAAAGACACCTCGAAAAAAATTGATGTTTTCCGCGAATATCTCCGTAACTATGGCACTTACGACCACCAATTTGGGTACGCAGGTTCCTAGGGACAGCATAAATGCAGTGCCATTAAAATTTGTTTGCTGCCACGCCCCCTTTTTCCACAAAAAAAAAAAAATAAAATTTTCAATTTCGTTTAAAGACAAATCATATCAAACTACCCTGAAAATTGCATAAAAATCCAACTATAAACAACTGAGCAATTAGGTAACAAAGTGTCCCTTGAATCGCAGTGTCAATGCACGTTGTTGAAAGAAAAGAGATAACTGTATGTTTATATATACATTAGCCGCAGTAGTTTGCAAAGAGAGCGTGGTCCGGGTGGGCCACGCACTTGTAACCTGCGGTTCGAACCCGACACAGACTGAGAAATTAAAAATTTTTTTTTTTATATTACATATATTTTTTTTATATGTAAATGAAAATAATCGGGTTGATATCAAATGTATGGAGAGGCGCAACTAGTAGGGTTGGAGCATGTTTTGGAACCTGAGTCTGATAGCGCGGTCTTTTACTGTCGGCGCGCTCGACTGTAGCCTTTCTTACTTGTTTTTCTCGTTATTTTTTCTTCTTTACTTTACTTTGATCGAACATTCCACTTACAGTGGCGTGCAAAAATGAGTACAAGTTTTCAATTTACTACATTTGAAGTTGCACAGAAGCCACAAAACCAGAGCCAATTCAACCCAATTAATATTTTATATTCTTTGAACATTTATTAACAAGATTGGATACTTATATTTTCAAAATCCCTTAAGTTGAGAAAGAAAAACAAGTAAGAAAAGTACAGTCGAACCAGCCCGACCGTATAATACTCTCTGCTTTTATTCACAATTATAATGTCAACATCAGTATCTGGAGATTACAATAGATAGTTCTTGTATTAGAACACGATACAACAAAAAAAGGCAATTTATAATCGAACATACATGTTTGTCTGTATGCACATACAAAATAACGTTATATGTATGCACATATAGATGTATATATGTGTGTATGTATATTATTGCCGCCACACATGCATCAAAAGAGTTCGAATATATACTTTTATGTTTCTGTCGTGCTCGCAATCATGCATTGACTTAAATATTATATTTATAATCGGTAGCTCTGTTGTTTACTGTTGGATTTTTATGCAACTTTCAGGATAGTTTGATATGATTTGTCTTCAAAGGAATCATAAGTAACAATAATTTACGATAAGAAGAAACGGCATGCATGTTTAAAAAGTTTTTTTTTTCCTACGGAAAAAGGGGGCGTGGCCGCCAACAATTTTTAATGGCAATGCATTTATACTATCTCTAGGAACCTGCATACCAAAATTGGTGTTCCTAAGTGCCGTAGTTACTGAGATATTCGCTTTAAACATCTATTTTTTCCGAGGTATGTTCAGTTTTTTGCTCATTGTGGGCGAATGGGGCGTGGCATCAAAAAAAAAAAGATTCTTGTATTGACTGACTAAATATCGAGTCGATTGAGACCAAACTCGAATTTGTAGCTCTTACCATCTCTGAAATCTGTTTGTTCATACGGACAGACAGACAGACAGACAAACAGACAGACGGACAGACGGACATGGCTATATCGACTCGGCTTGTGACGCTGATCAAGAATATATATGCTTTATGGGGTCTGCCACGCCTCCTTCTGCCTGTTACATACATTTGCACAAACCCAATATACTCTTGCAGAGAGTATAAAAATTAAAACTAACAAGTAAGAAAGGCTACAGTCGAGCGCGCCGACTGTAAAAGACCCCGTACTCTCTTTGTATTCGAAATTAATATTTGAATATGCCTGTAATTTAAAATTTAAGTTTTAAAATTAAATTTAAAAAAAAAATTTGAATCAATCACTGAAGGGATTCGAACCCGCGCTTACTGACGCAAGTTCCATACCATGCTGCAACCCTACTAGTTACACCATACCATTCATTTGGCAGAAATTTGATTATTTTCATTTATATATAATAATGTAGTTATTTTAAAAATAAAAAAATAATTAAATTTCTGGGTCTGTGCCGGGTTCGAACCGCAGACCATTGGCTGTTGCACCAGTTAAAATTCTTCATTTACATTTTTGTTTGAAATTTAAAAAAGTATATTAATAAACTCCACTGTCGGGTCTTGAACCTGCGAACTTATACGCAAGATGCATAACGCGCCGCAACCCTATCAGTCGCACCACGCTCCACGTTAGACAGAGATTCGATTATTTTCATTTACGTATAATATTGTTAATATATAACAAGCACAAAAAAAAAAAATTTAATTTGTGAGTCTGTGCCGGGCTCGAACCGCAGACCATTGGTTTAGACACAATCGACTAACCGCAACCCAACCGTGTTGCACCAGTTAATATTGTATATTTACATTTTTTTTTTTAAATTTAAACAAGTAAGAAAGGCTACAGTCGAGCGCGCCGACTGTAAAAGACCCCGTACTCTCCTTGTATTCGAAATTAATATTTGAATACGACTGTAATTTTAAATTTAAGTTTTAAAATTAAATTGAAAAAAAAAATTTGAATCAGTCACTGATGGGATTCGAACCCGCGCTTACTGACGCAAGTTCCATATCATGCTGCACCCCTACTAGTTACACAACACCATTCATTTGGCAGAAATTTGATTATTTTCATTTACATATAATAATGTAGTTATTTAAAAAATAAAAAAATAACTAAATTTCTGGGTCTGTGCCGGGTTCGAACCGCAGACCATTGGCTGTTGCACCAGTTAAAATTCTTTATTTACATTTTTGTTTGAAATTTAAAAAAGTAAATTCCACTGTCGGGAATTAAACCTGCGAACATATACGCAGCTTGCATAACGCGTCACAACCCTATCAGTCGCACCACGCCCCACATTAGACAGAGATCTGATTATTTTCATTCAAATGTAATAATGTTATTATATAAGAAGCACAAAAAACAAAATTTTATTTCTGAGTCTGCGCCGGGTTCGAACCGCAGACCATTGGCTGTTGAACCAGTTAAAATTCTTTATTTACATTTTTGTTTAAATTTAAAAAAGTAAATTCCACTGTCGGGAATTGAACCTGCGAACTTATACTCAACTTGCAGAACACGCAGCAACACTACTAATTGCACCAACCCCTTCTTATGAAACGGTTCCGATTATTTTCATTAAGATATAATAGTGCTAAATAATTAAAAAAAAAAAAAAAAAAAAAAAAAACAAGTAAGAAAAGTACAGTCGAACACGCCCGACCGTGTAATACTCTCTGCTTTTATTCCCAATTATAATGCTTAAATCGGTATCCGGATATTACAATAGATAGTTCTTGTATTAGAACACGTTAAAACAAAAAAAAAGCTAAGCATAATCGAACATACATGTGTTTGTCTGTATGTACATACAAATTCGTTTGACGTTAAATGTATGCACATACATATGTGTGTATGAATACTATTGGTCGGCACGACTAGCGCTGTCTCTCTCGCTCTCATTGCTCTCGAATAAAGTCTTTGTTGCTTCATTTCTTTCTTGTTTATGGTCGGATTCTTATGAAACTTTCAAGAGAGTTTGACATGATACGTCTTCAAACGAATCATAAATAACAACACTATACGATAAGAATAAATGCTTTAAAAACGGCATGCAAGTTTGAAATTTTCTTTTAATTCTTGCAGAAAAAGGGGGCATGGCAGCCCAAAATTTTTGATGTCATTGCATTTATGCCATCTCTTGGAACACGTGTACCAAAATTGGTATTCCTAGGTGCCATAGTTACTGAGATATTCGCTTAAAACATAGATTTTTTCCGAGGTATGTCCAGCTTTTTGTTCATTGTGGGCGAATAGGGCGTGGCGTCGAAAAAAAAAAAGATTCTTGTATTGACTGACTAAATATCGAGTCGATAGAGACCAAATTCGAACTTGTAGCTCTTACCATCTCCGAAATCTGTTTGTTCATACGGACAGACAGACGGACAGACAGACAGACAGACAGACGGACAGACGGACAGACGGACATGGCTATATCGACTCGGCTTGTGACGCTGATCAAGAATATATATACTTTATGGGGTCTGCCACGCCTCCTTCTGCCTGTTACATACATTTGCACAAACCCAATATACTCTTGCAGAGAGTATAAAAATTTAATTTCTGAGTCCGTGCCGGGGTTCGAACCGCAGGTCTTGTGTTTACAAAGAAGTGCGTTGCCCACCCGGACCACGCTCTCTTTGCAAAGTTCTGCGGCTAATGTATATATAAGCATAGTGTTATTCCTTTTCTTTCAACCACGTGCATTCACAACGCGCTTCAATTGATAATTTGCTACTTAATTGCTCAGTTGTTTATACTTGGATTTTTATGCAACTTTCAGGGTAGTTTAATATGATTTGTCTTTAAACAAATTTTGAATTACAATACTGTACTATATTAGCAAATGCTTTAAAAACGACATGTAAGTTTTAAAAAGTTTTTTAGTTCGTGTGGGAAAAGGGGGCGTGGCAGACCAAAATTTTTAATGACGTTGCATTTGTGCTGTTTCTAGGAACCTGCGTACCAGAATTGGTGTTCCTAAGTGCTATAGTTACGGAGATATTCGCCGAAAACATCAATTTTTTCCGAGGTGTGTCTAGTTTTTTGCTTATTGCGGGGGCGGTGGGGGGCGTGGCCCTGATTTGAAATAAACTTGATCTGCTCGAGAAAGTTACGGAATTTTTATTACAAATTTGGTGGCTCTAGCTCTTATAGTCTCTGAGATCCAGGTGTTCATACGGAAGGACGGACAGACGGACGGACGGACAGACGGACATTTCTATATCGACTCGGCTGTTGATTCTGATCAAGAATATATATACTTTATGGGGTCGGAAAAGCTTCCTTCTGCCTGTTACGCACATTTGGCTTCTGACAAACCTAATAGACCCCTATACTCTTTTTAAGAGTACGTGGTCTAAAAATACTGGCATGTACTCACTTTTGCTCGTTATAAAGCCTTTTTAAAAAATAAGTGTTTATTAATACTTTTTCCAAAGAACAATATTTTTAAAAATATATTTTTTATGCATTATGAAATGTTTTTCATCATATTCTGTTAAATTTTGTATGGTACATTCGACCATTCCTCCTGGAACCGCCGTCAAAGATCACTTTAGTTTCCTGAAGGGAACTCTTTCCATACAAACCCTCGCTTAATACCAGATCATCAATATTCAATGTTTCTTAAAATGGCTCTATTCCCTAGGTGTAGGATCAATTAATAGTTGGGCGCCAATTAATTCGCTTCTCTGGTATGATGACTCTTATATCTGCTCCAGTAGATGCTATGTTAAGCTTCCAATATCTTCCGATGTTCGGTGTTATAGTAACAATGATATGAAGATTATGGTGGAGGACTTGACTACGTCCCTTTTGATTATTGGCCTTGTGGCTCAATAATTTATGAGTTAATAATTAACAAAACGGCTTTGTGCCGGAGTAGTTGTAAAAATTAACTTTATTATTCACTCTTTTGACAAGAACTGATTTGAATTTAGCCAGCGAGTTTGGACACCAACGGACAGCTATAACAGCTATAATGCTAATCTTGCGGTATGTGCAAAATATCAGAAAACCGCCGTTAGCCTAGTTTCCTCAATATGAAGGTTGGGTAAGAGCAGAGAGCCATGCAAAGGTGTGTTCATCGAACATTTAAGCGACTCATTTTTGAATTTCGCCACAAAACACAACACTGCACGTGAAATCTTAAACAAGAAAAAAAGGTTATCTTTGGCTAGCCGAAGATTAAATACCCTTGCACACACGCATATTGCGTTAATTTTATTTTTATGAGTTATTTTTCAAACAGGAGATATATGATATAGTAGTCCAATTTGAATGAGAATTTGTGCGCTTATAGGAAATGATAATAAATGCCTATTGCGTAAAATCGCTCAATAGACATCGAAAATTTTCATACTTAGCATTCCAACCGATTGTTCCTATTTCAGCTATATGACAAGTGGTCCGATCTGGGTAAAATTTGGTCAGCTGATGGAAAATGGTAAAAAAATGCATATTGCGAGAATTTAGTTCAAATCGTCAAAGAGACACTGAAAATTTTCATACTAAGTATTTTCTGCATTTTTAACCGATTGTTCCTATGACAGCTATATGATATAGTGGTCAAATCTGGATGAAATTTGGCTTGAACGTGGGATTTTGTACTTAATGCATATAAGACGAATTTGGAGGAGCTCAAAAAAATTTTTTTTTCGAACCGATTCTTCCTATGGGAGCTATATGATATAGTGATCCGATCTAGCCGATTTTAACATATAGTTCATATGCAGAGAGAATACACATGTGTACCAATTTTCATCACGATAGCTTAAAATCTGAGAGGCTAGCTCGCATAGAAACAGACGGGCTGTTGATGCCCGGCTGACTCGGCTGTTGATGCTGATCAAGAATATATATATATTTTATGGATCAGAAACGCCAAGGGTACATAAATTTGGATTCAGTATATGAACGGAAAGGTCTTGCGTCACAATTGGCTGCGCGCAAACAGCTGTTTTTGTTGAAACTAAGAGGTGAAATGACACTCGTTAGCCACTTTATTATTTTTGACGAACTTATTAGTGAAGGCGCTAATATAGATGAAACGGACAACGGACTTTGCCGGTATCATATGAAGAAAATATCACTTTGTAAAGAACCGTTTATTAGACCATGAAACAAAAATCAAAAATATTTATTATGACACAAGTAGATAAGTAATGCATACTGCGGATAAAATGATATTTGTAATGATTATCATAAAAATAATAATACTCAAAAATATAAAAATCAAAATCATAATAAATAAAATAATAACATGCGTAAGCCTTATAATGGAAATTAAAACCAAAGTATGAAATGTCACCACTGTGGCAAACTTGGTCACATTAAACGGAATTGCTTCAGTTAAAATAAACAAATGAATAATAATAAAAATAACAACAGCGAAGCCAGGATATATTCGAGGTTTTGCAATTATGTAAAAACGTGTACAGGAAAATAAAACAACAAAGAAAATCAACTTTCTGTAAAGAGGCTGCAAGAGGCTGGCGTGACTGTTGTATTCGACGAGCATGGAATTAAATTGATAAAAAATGGTGTAACTATTGTGGTAAATTCAGGTGCGTACGATATGCCAATTTTTGAATTTAAAGCATTTATTTAGTGACAATAAGATACGTGACAATGTCAATCCCACGGACGATATATGTGAAGCATGCTTAAATGGGAAACAAGCAAGACTTCGATTCGATAGATGACAAAAATTACTATGTAATTTTTGTAGATCAGTTTACACATTATTGTGTGACTTATTTAATTAAACATAAGTCTGATGTTTTTATACTCTCTGCAAGAGTATATTTGATTTGTGCAAAAGTATGTAACAGGCAGAAGGCGGATTGGCAGACCCCATAAAGTATATATATTCTTGATCAGCGCAACAAGCCGAGACGGTAGAGCCATGTCCGTCTGTCTGTTCGATTTCAGAGATGCTAAAAGCTACAAAGTTCGAGTTTGCTCTCAATCGACTCGATAGTTAGTCAGTCAACACAAGAATTTTTTTTTGTCGATGCCACGCCCTATTCGCCCACAATGAGTCAAAAACCCGACACACCTCGGAAAAAATCTATGTTTTCGGCGAATATCTCAGTAACTATGGCACTTAGGAATACCATTTTGGTACGCAGGTTTCTAGAGACAGCTTAAATGCATTGCCATATACAAATTTTGGCTGCCCCGCCCCCTTTTTCCGTAAGAAATAAAAAACTTTTCAAATTTGCATGCCATTTTAGAGCTATTTGTTCTTATCTTACAGTATTGTTATTAAAAATTGAAGACTAATTATATCAAACTATCCTGAAAGTTTCATAAGAATCCGACTATAAATAAAAATGAAATCTAGCAAAAAATTTCATATTTGAGCGCAAACATACACACATATAGTGACATATGTAGACACATATGTACCCATACACTACGCATAAGCTCACACTTATCATTTATGTTACACATTCCTCTCTCACAGATTTAAAGTAAACTTTATAAAATAATCAAATGTGGAAACAAACAATTCTGGCTTCCCACGAACTAATCAAATATCATAAACAATTCCGCAGAATCGCTATTTCCACCATTGGGGTTGAAACTGCTGACGCACAAATCCTGGCCGAAATAACTCTTTTAGATCTCAATCTCTTGAAGATCGAGATCACCTTTATTTACATAAGAGCCAAAAGCTCAACAAGTCTAAAGTCCAATTAATAAAAGCTTAAAGCTTAGGTTTGCTAAACATCTCCAGAACATAGCATAAGTTAGTTAAGATTTGTATCTGTACTCCGTAGTATCGTGTTTTGAAATAAAATTATATTTGTATACTCTCTGCAAGAGTATATTGGGTTTGTGCAAATGTGTGTAAAAGGCAGAAGGAGGCGTGGCAGACCCCATAAAGTATATATTCTTGATCAGCATCACAAGCCGAGTCGATATAGCCATGTCCGTCTGTCTGTCCGTCTGTCCGGCCGTATGAACAAACTGATTTCAGAGATGGTAAGAGCTACAAATACAATGCATCAAAAGAGTTTGAATATATGCTTGTATGTTTCTGTCGTGCTCGCACTCATGCATTGTCTTAAATATTAACTTTATAATCGGTAGATCTGTTGTTTATTGTTGGATTTTTATGCAACTTTCAGCATAGTTTGATATGATTTGTCTTCAGAAGAAACCTAAATAACAATACATGCAAGTTTGAAAAGTTTTTGTTTTCTTACGGGCATGCCAGCCAAAAATTTTAAATGGTAATGTATTTTAGCTGTCCTTACGAACATGCGTACCAAAATTCGTATTCCTAAGTGCCGTAGTTACTGAGATATTCGCTTTAAACATTTATTTTATCCGAGGTATGTCTAGTTTTTTGCTCATTGTGGGCGAATATGGCGTGGCATAAAAAAAAAAAAAATTCTTGTATTGACTGACTAAATATCGAGTCGATAGAGACCAAACTCGAATTTGTAGCTCTTACCGCAATAGTTTGCAAAGCGAGCGTGGTACAGGTAGTAGGGATGATGCTTGTCATTATTTTTCGCACTGTATGTAAACTCAAGACCTGCGGTTCGAACCCCGGCACAGACTCCGAAATTTAATTTTTTTTTTTCTTTTTTTTTTTATAATTTACCATTATTAAATCTTAATGAAAATAATCGGATCCGTCTCACAAGGAGGTGGTGGTGCAATTAGTAGTGTTGCGGCGTGTTCTGCAAGTTGAGTATAAGTTTGCAGGTTCAATTCCCGACATTGAAATTTTCTAATATACTTTTTTTTTAATTTAAAAAAAAAAATATGTAAATATAAAATATTAACTATTGCAACAGGGTTGGGTTGCGGTTAGTCATTTGTTTCTAAACCAATGGTCTGCGGTTCGATCCCGGCACAGACTCAGAAATAAAATTTTTTTTTTTTTTATTTTATATATATTTTTAGACCCCGTACTCTTTAAAAAAGAGTATAGGGGTCTATTAGGTTTGTCAGAAGCCAAATGTGCGTAACAGGCAGAAGGAAGCTTTTCCGACCCCATAAAGTATATATATTCTTGATCAGCATCAACAGCCGAGTCGATATAGCAATGTCCGTCTGTCCGTCTGTCCGTCCGTCCGTATGAACACCTGGATCTCAGAGACTATAAGAGCTAGAGACACCAAATTTGTAATGAAAATTCCGTAACTTTCTCGAGCAGATCAAGTTTATTTCAAATCTGCGCCACGCCCCCCACCGCCCCCGCAATAAGCAAAAAACTAGACACACCTCGGAAAAAATTGATGTTTTCGGCGAATATCTCCGTAACTATGGCACTTAGGAACACCAATTCTGGTACGCAGGTTCCTACAAACAGCACAAATGCAACGTCATTAAAAATTTTGGTCTGCCACGCCCCCTTTTCCCACACGAACTAAAAAACTTTTCAAATCTTACATGTCGTTTTTAAAGCATTTACTAATATAGAAGAGTATTGTAATTCAAAATTTGTTTAAAGACAAATCATATTAAACTACCCTGAAAGTTGCATAAAAATCCAACTATAAACAACTGAGCAATTAAACAACAAAGTAGCCCATGAAGCGCGTTGTGAATGCACGTGGTTAAAAGAAAAGAGATAACTGTATGTGTATATTTACATTAGCCGCAATAGTTTGCAAAGAGAGCGTGGTCCGGGTGGGCAACGCACTTCTTTGTAAACACAAGACCTGCGGTTCGAACCCCGGCACGGACTCAGAAATTAAATTTTTATACTCTCTGCAAGAGTATATTGGGTTTGTGCAAATGTATGTAACAGGCAGAAGGAGGCGTGGCAGACCCCATAAAGTATATATATTCTTGATCAGCGTCACAAGCCGAGTCGATATAGCCATGTCCGTCTGTCCGTCTGTCCGTCTGTCTGTCTGTCTGTCTGTCCGTCTGTCTGTCCGTATGAACAAACAGATTTCGGAGATGGTAAGAGCTACAAGTTCGAATTTGGTCTCTATCGACTCGATATTTAGTCAGTCAATACAAGAATCTTTTTTTTTTTCGATGCCACGCCCTATTCGCCCACAATGAACAAAAAGCTGGACATACCTCGGAAAAAATCTATGTTTTAAGCGAATATCTCAGTAACTATGGCACCTAGGAATACCAATTTTGGTACACGTGTTCCAAGAGATGGCATAAATGCAATGACATCAAAAATTTTGGGCTGCCATGCCCCCTTTTTCTGCAAGAATTAAAAGAAAATTTCAAACTTGCATGCCGTTTTTAAAGCATTTATTCTTATCGTATAGTGTTGTTATTTATGATTCGTTTGAAGACGTATCATGTCAAACTCTCTTGAAAGTTTCATAAGAATCCGACCATAAACAAGAAAGAAATGAAGCAACAAAGACTTTATTCGAGAGCAATGAGAGCGAGAGAGACAGCGCTAGTCGTGCCGACCAATAGTATTCATACACACATATGTATGTGCATACATTTAACGTCAAACGAATTTGTATGTACATACAGACAAACACATGTATGTTCGATTATGCTTAGCTTTTTTTTTGTTTTAACGTGTTCTAATACAAGAACTATCTATTGTAATATCCGGATACCGATTTAAGCATTATAATTGGGAATAAAAGCAGAGAGTATTACACGGTCGGGCGTGTTCGACTGTACTTTTCTTACTTGTTTTTTTTTTTTTTTTTTTTTTTTTTAATTATTTAGCACTATTATATCTTAATGAAAATAATCGGAACCGTTTCATAAGAAGGGGTTGGTGCAATTAGTAGTGTTGCTGCGTGTTCTGCAAGTTGAGTATAAGTTCGCAGGTTCAATTCCCGACAGTGGAATTTACTTTTTTAAATTTAAACAAAAATGTAAATAAAGAATTTTAACTGGTTCAACAGCCAATGGTCTGCGGTTCGAACCCGGCGCAGACTCAGAAATAAAATTTTGTTTTTTGTGCTTCTTATATAATAACATTATTACATTTAAATGAAAATAATCAGATCTCTGTCTAATGTGGGGCGTGGTGCGACTGATAGGGTTGTGACGCGTTATGCAAGCTGCGTATATGTTCGCAGGTTTAATTCCCGACAGTGGAATTTACTTTTTTAAATTTCAAACAAAAATGTAAATAAAGAATTTTAACTGGTGCAACAGCCAATGGTCTGCGGTTCGAACCCGGCACAGACCCAGAAATTTAGTTATTTTTTTATTTTTTTTTAAATAACTACATTATTATATGTAAATGAAAATAATCAAATTTCTGCCAAATGAATGGTGTTGTGTAACTAGTAGGGGTGCAGCATGATATGGAACTTGCGTCAGTAAGCGCGGGTTCGAATCCCATCAGTGACTGATTCAAATTTTTTTTTTCAATTTAATTTTAAAACTTAAATTTAAAATTACAGTCGTATTCAAATATTAATTTCGAATACAAGGAGAGTACGGGGTCTTTTACAGTCGGCGCGCTCGACTGTAGCCTTTCTTACTTGTTTTTTATATGTAAATGAAAATAATCGCGTTGATATCAAATGTAGGGAGTGGCGCAACTAGTAGGGTTGCAGCATGTTCGATTTCCATCAGTGACTTGATATAAAATTTTTTTAAAATTTAATTTTAAAACTTAAATTTTAAATTTGTCTTCAAACAAATCATGAATAACAATACTGTACGATAAGAACAAATGCCTTTAAAACGGAATGCAAGTTTGAAGTTATTTTTTTCTTACGGAAAAAGGGGGCGTGGCAGCCAAAAATTTTAAATGGTAATGCATTTATGTTGTCTTTAGGAAACTGCGTATCAAAATTGACTGACTAAATATCGAATCGATAGAGAGCAAATTCGAATTTGTGGCTCTTACCATCTCTGAAATCTGTTTGTTCATACGGACAGACAGACAGACGGACGGACGGACAGACAGACGGACATGGCTATATTCCTAAGTGCCATTGTTACAAAGTCGATAGTGACCAAATTCGAACTTATAGCTCTTACCATCTCTGACATCTGTGTGTTTATGCGGACGGACGGACAGACAGATGGATACAACTATATCGACTCGATTTGTGACGCTGATCAAGAGTATATATACTTCATAGGGTCTGCCACGCTTCCTTCTGCCTATTACTTTGCACAAACCCAATTTGGCCTTGCAGGGAGTAGAAGAAGTTAATTATAAATATATAAAATTACCCAGTTTAACAAATTTTATGACCACATCTCTGACCATATAAAAGTTGAGGTCCTGCAATTTATGAAAAGCTTGGCAACCAAATAATTAAAAATATTGCCTACTTTCTGACAACTTAGACGAAAGGCTCAGAGGCGTGTTACAAACAGGCAGCACCGGAAACTGCCCAAAGAAGAGGAAACTAAGTCAACAACTTTCCATTTTGTCAATGGCTGGAGTGTTGGGCTAGCTTGTGCCTCATAGTGTTTGCATTTCATAGCATGGTTGTCAACTGGTTTAGCCTTTAAATGACGCACTCTGCATATGGAACTGGAAATAATTTTTCAATTCACAAATGAAACTTTTTACACACAGCTGCAGATCTGAGCAAACTTTAAAGTTTGAAATTGCAGCAATGGGATTCTGCAAAGAGTAGTGGTAAGCCAACCGTGGTTGAGTTCTAGGAGGGGGAGGGCTGGGACTGAAATCGTCATTTACCACTGCTGCTGCTTCTGCTTTTACTACTATTGTTGTTTGTGTGTATAGTGTTTCTTGAGGCTTTCGCCTTGTCTAGCTGCTTTCCTTTTGGCGCCGCGAACTAAAGAAGGAATTTACCAACCAAAGTAAACACCAAAAGCGACGAAACCAAGGTCCAGTTCAGTTGCATCAAGGAAGTTCTCGACGTCGCGCGCTGAGTGTCAGTGTCATATCATGTGCCAAAAGTACACACAGATAACATTTACCTCTTCCCCATGGTAACCCATTTCTCTTTCTATATCTCCCGTAAAGTCCCAGTTCAGAATGAAGAGCAACTGCACATTACAAATGAATAATTTATGCGCGCGTTCATCTGCAAATGGATGAAGTTGTAGCACTTCACAGCCACTCTCAGCTCACACCGAGAACAAAATAAAGAAGAAACAACAGCACAGTCGTGGTCAAAACCAAAAGAGCGAGCCTTAAGTAAGCCGGCTGTGCTGTTGGTGGCTTGTGGGTCTAGAGCAAGTTCTGGAAAGTGGACGAAGGAAAGCTCTTATCAGAGCTAAATTTTTTCCTTTGCCTAAGTAATGGCCAAGTGCATATATTGAGTTATGACATAATTAGATAAAAGCCAGATAACCCCCCGCCACCATTATATTTTAACGACTCTCTCTCGTTACTCTTCGCTTTCTGGCCTAAATGGCCACAAGATCGAGTTCCAATTAAATTTCTTTTCATAACCGAGTGCAAAAGGTGATGTGGGCAAAGTTTTTGCAGCATCGCTTAGGTTTTTTTCAGCTTAAAAATTTTTTAATACAATGATGAAAACAATGTGAAAAAACTATAGCAAAGTAAATCAAATCAAGTAAGAAAGGTAACAGTCGAGCGCGCCGACTGTAAAAGACCCCGTACTCTCCTTGTATTCGAAATTAATATTTGAATACGACTGTAATTTAAAATTTAAGTTTTAAAATTAAATTTAAAAAAAAAGTTTTATATCGTCTCTCACGGATGGAAATCGAACCCGCGCTATTATACTCAGGTTCCAAAACATGCTGCAACCCTACTAGTTGCGCCGCTCCATACACTCGACATCAACACGATTATTTTCATTTACATATAAAAACAAGTAAGAAAGGCTACAGTCGAGCGCGCCGACTGTAAAAGACCCCGTACTCTCCTTGTATTCGAAATTAATATTTGAATACGACTGTAATTTTAAATTTAAGTTTTAAAATTAAATTGAAAAAAAAAATTTGAATCAGTCACTGATGGGATTCGAACCCGCGCTTACTGACGCAAGTTCCATATCATGCTGCACCCCTACTAGTTACACAACACCATTCATTTGGCAGAAATTTGATTATTTTCATTTACATATAATAATGTAGTTATTTAAAAAATAAAAAAATAACTAAATTTCTGGGTCTGTGCCGGGTTCGAACCGCAGACCATTGGCTGTTGCACCAGTTAAAATTCTTTATTTACATTTTTGTTTGAAATTTAAAAAAGTAAATTCCACTGTCGGGAATTAAACCTGCGAACATATACGCAGCTTGCATAACGCGTCACAACCCTATCAGTCGCACCACGCCCCACATTAGACAGAGATCTTATTATTTTCATTTAAATGTAATAATGTTATTATATAAGAAGCACAAAAAACAAAATTTTATTTCTGAGTCTGCGCCGGGTTCGAACCGCAGACCATTGGCTGTTGAACCAGTTAAAATTCTTTATTTACATTTTTGTTTAAATTTAAAAAAGTAAATTCCACTGTCGGGAATTGAACCTGCGAACTTATACTCAACTTGCAGAACACGCAGCAACACTACTAATTGCACCAACCCCTTCTTATGAAACGGTTCCGATTATTTTCATTAAGATATAATAGTGCTAAATAATTAAAAAAAAAAAAAAAAAATTTAATTTCTGAGTCCGTGCCGGGGATCGAACCGCAGGTCTTGTGTTTACAAAGAAGTGCGTTGCCCACCCTGACCACGCTCTCTTTGCAAACTATTGCGGCTAATGTAAATATACACATACAGTTATCTCTTTTCTTTTAACCACGTGCATTCACAACGCGCTTCATGGGCTACTTTGTTGTTTAATTGCTCAGTTGTTTATAGTTGGATTTTTATGCAACTTTCAGGGTAGTTTAATATGATTTGTCTTTAAACAAATTTTGAATTACAATACTGTACTATATTAGTAAATGCTTTAAAAACGACATGTAAGATTTGAAAAGTTTTTTAGTTCGTGTGGGAAAAGGGGGCGTGGCAGACCAAAATTTTTAATGACGTTGCATTTGTGCTGTTTGTAGGAACCTGCGTACCAGAATTGGTGTTCCTAAGTGCCATAGTTACGGAGATATTCGCCGAAAACATCAATTTTTTCCGAGGTGTGTCTAGTTTTTTGCTTATTGCGGGGGCGGTGGGGGGCGTGGCGCAGATTTGAAATAAACTTGATCTGCTCGAGAAAGTTACGGAATTTTCATTACAAATTTGGTGTCTCTAGCTCTTATAGTCTCTGAGATCCAGGTGTTCATACGGACGGACGGACAGACGGACAGACGGACATTGCTATATCGACTCGGCTGTTGATGCTGATCAAGAATATATATACTTTATGGGGTCGGAAAAGCTTCCTTCTGCCTGTTACGCACATTTGGCTTCTGACAAACCTAATAGACCCCTATACTCTTTTTTAAAGAGTACGGGGTCTAAAACAAGTAAGAAAGGCTACAGTCGAGCGCGCCGACTGTAAAAGACCCCGTACTCTCCTTGTATTCGAAATTAATATTTGAATACGACTGTAATTTTAAATTTAAGTTTTAAAATTAAATTGAAAAAAAAAATTTGAATCAGTCACTGATGGGATTCGAACCCGCGCTTGCTGACGCAAGTTCCATATCATGCTGCACCCCTACTAGTTACACAACACCATTCATTTGGCAGAAATTTGATTATTTTCATTTACATATAATAATGTAGTTATTTAAAAAATAAAAAAATAACTAAATTTCTGGGTCTGTGCCGGGTTCGAACCGCAGACCATTGGCTGTTGCACCAGTTAAAATTCTTTATTTACATTTTTGTTTGAAATTTAAAAAAGTAAATTCCACTGTCGGGAATTAAACCTGCGAACATATACGCAGCTTGCATAACGCGTCACAACCCTATCAGTCGCACCACGCCCCACATTAGACAGAGATCTGATTATTTTCATTCAAATGTAATAATGTTATTATATAAGAAGCACAAAAAACAAAATTTTATTTCTGAGTCTGCGCCGGGTTCGAACCGCAGACCATTGGCTGTTGAACCAGTTAAAATTCTTTATTTACATTTTTGTTTAAATTTAAAAAAGTAAATTCCACTGTCGGGAATTGAACCTGCGAACTTATACTCAACTTGCAGAACACGCAGCAACACTACTAATTGCACCAACCCCTTCTTATGAAACGGTTCCGATTATTTTCATTAAGATATAATAGTGCTAAATAATTAAAAAAAAAAAAAAAAAAAAAAACAAGTAAGAAAAGTACAGTCGAACACGCCCGACCGTGTAATACTCTCTGCTTTTATTCCCAATTATAATGCTTAAATCGGTATCCGGATATTACAATAGATAGTTCTTGTATTAGAACACGTTAAAACAAAAAAAAAGCTAAGCATAATCGAACATACATGTGTTTGTCTGTATGTACATACAAATTCGTTTGACGTTAAATGTATGCACATACATATGTGTGTATGAATACTATTGGTCGGCACGACTAGCGCTGTCTCTCTCGCTCTCATTGCTCTCGAATAAAGTCTTTGTTGCTTCATTTCTTTCTTGTTTATGGTCGGATTCTTATGAAACTTTCAAGAGAGTTTGACATGATACGTCTTCAAACGAATCATAAATAACAACACTATACGATAAGAATAAATGCTTTAAAAACGGCATGCAAGTTTGAAATTTTCTTTTAATTCTTGCAGAAAAAGGGGGCATGGCAGCCCAAAATTTTTGATGTCATTGCATTTATGCCATCTCTTGGAACACGTGTACCAAAATTGGTATTCCTAGGTGCCATAGTTACTGAGATATTCGCTTAAAACATAGATTTTTTCCGAGGTATGTCCAGCTTTTTGTTCATTGTGGGCGAATAGGGCGTGGCATCGAAAAAAAAAAAGATTCTTGTATTGACTGACTAAATATCGAGTCGATAGAGACCAAATTCGAACTTGTAGCTCTTACCATCTCCGAAATCTGTTTGTTCATACGGACAGACAGACGGACAGACAGACAGACAGACAGACAGACAGACGGACAGACGGACAGACGGACATGGCTATATCGACTCGGCTTGTGACGCTGATCAAGAATATATATACTTTATGGGGTCTGCCACGCCTCCTTCTGCCTGTTACATACATTTGCACAAACCCAATATACTCTTGCAGAGAGTATAAAAATTTAATTTCTGAGTCCGTGCCGGGGTTCGAACCGCAGGTCTTGTGTTTACAAAGAAGTGCGTTGCCCACCCGGACCACGCTCTCTTTGCAAACTATTGCGGCTAATGTAAATATACACATACAGTTATCTCTTTTCTTTTAACCACGTGCATTCACAACGCGCTTCATGGGCTACTTTGTTGTTTAATTGCTCAGTTGTTTATAGTTGGATTTTTATGCAACTTTCAGGGTAGTTTAATATGATTTGTCTTTAAACAAATTTTGAATTACAATACTGTACTATATTAGTAAATGCTTTAAAAACGACATGTAAGATTTGAAAAGTTTTTTAGTTCGTGTGGGAAAAGGGGGCGTGGCAGACCAAAATTTTTAATGACGTTGCATTTGTGCTGTTTGTAGGAACCTGCGTACCAGAATTGGTGTTCCTAAGTGCCATAGTTACGGAGATATTCGCCGAAAACATCAATTTTTTCCGAGGTGTGTCTAGTTTTTTGCTTATTGCGGGGGCGGTGGGGGGCGTGGCGCAGATTTGAAATAAACTTGATCTGCTCGAGAAAGTTACGGAATTTTCATTACAAATTTGGTGTCTCTAGCTCTTATAGTCTCTGAGATCCAGGTGTTCATACGGACGGACGGACAGACGGACAGACGGACAGACGGACAGACGGACATTGCTATATCGACTCGGCTGTTGATGCTGATCAAGAATATATATACTTTATGGGGTCGGAAAAGCTTCCTTCTGCCTGTTACGCACATTTGGCTTCTGACAAACCTAATAGACCCCTATACTCTTTTTTAAAGAGTACGGGGTCTAAAAAATTTAATTTCTGAGTCCGTGCCGGGGTTCGAACCGCAGGTCTTGTGTTTACAAAGAAGTGCGTTGCCCACCCGGACCACGCTCTCTTTGCAAACTATTGCGGCTAATGTAAATATACACATACAGTTATCTCTTTTCTTTTAACCACGTGCATTCACAACGCGCTTCATGGGCTACTTTGTTGTTTAATTGCTCAGTTGTTTATAGTTGGATTTTTATGCAACTTTCAGGGTAGTTTAATATGATTTGTCTTTAAACAAATTTTGAATTACAATACTGTACTATATTAGTAAATGCTTTAAAAACGACATGTAAGATTTGAAAAGTTTTTTAGTTCGTGTGGGAAAAGGGGGCGTGGCAGACCAAAATTTTTAATGACGTTGCATTTGTGCTGTTTGTAGGAACCTGCGTACCAGAATTGGTGTTCCTAAGGGCCATAGTTACGGAGATATTCGCCGAAAACATCAATTTTTTCCGAGGTGTGTCTAGTTTTTTGCTTATTGCGGGGGCGGTGGGGGGCGTGGCGCAGATTTGAAATAAACTTGATCTGCTCGAGAAAGTTACGGAATTTTCATTATTTGGTGTCTCTAGCTCTTATAGTCTCTGAGATCCAGGTGTTCATACGGACGGACGGACAGACGGACAGACGGACATTGCTATATCGACTCGGCTGTTGATGCTGATCAAGAATATATATACTTTATGGGGTCGGAAAAGCTTCCTTCTGCCTGTTACGCACATTTGGCTTCTGACAAACCTAATAGACCCCTATACTCTTTTTTAAAGAGTACGGGGTCTAAAAAAACTATATAAAATATAAAAAAAAATTTTTAATTTCTGAGTCTGTGCCGGGTTCGAACCGCAGAGCGTTGGTTAAGAAACAAACGACTAATCACAACCCAACCCTTTATTTACATTTTTGTTTGAAATTTAAAAAAGTATATTAATAAATTCCACTGTCGGGAATTGAACCTGCGAACTTATACGCAAGTTGCAGAACACGCCGCAACACTACTAATTGCACCAACCGCTCCTTCTGAGACGGCTCCGATTATTTTCATTAAGATATAATAGTGCTAAAGTATAAAATTTAAAAAAAAACAAAATTTAATTTCTGAGTCTGTGCCGGGGTTCGAACCGCAGGTCTTGTGTTTACAAACAAATTTTAATGGCACTTTATTTATGCTGTCCCTAGGAACCTGCGTACCCAAATTGGTGGTCGTAAGTGCCATAGTTACGGAGATATTCGCGGAAAACATCAATTTTTTTCTAGGTGTCTTTGGTTTTTTGCTTATTGCGGGGGCGGTGGGGGCGTGGCACTGATTTGAAATAAACTTGATCTGCTCGCGAAAGTTACTGAATTTTTATTACAAATTTGGTGGTTCTAGCTCTTGTAGTTTAAAAGATCCAGGTGTTCATACAGACGGACGGACAGACGGACGGACAGACGGACAGCCGGACATGGCTATATCGACTCGGCTGTTGATGCTGATCAAGAATATATATACTTTATTGGGTCGGAAAAGCTTCCTTCTGCCTGTTACGCACATTTGGCTTCTGACAAACCTAATAGACCCCTATACTCTTTTTAAGAGACAGACGGACAGACAGACAGACAGACAGTTTTTATTCAAGTGCAATGCCATGAGTGCGAGAGAGACAGCGCTACCCGTGCCGACCAAAAGTATACGTACACACATACACATTGTATGTACAAACAGACAAACACATGTATGTTGAATTATGCCGTCTGTCCGTGTGTCTGTCTGTCTGTCCGTCTGTCCGCATGAACACGCAGATTTTAGAGATGGTAAGAGCTTCAAGTTCAAATTTGGTCTCTATAGACTCGATATTTAGTCAGTCAATAGATTATGGACGTTGATGTACTAACGAGACAGTACATTAAAGTGGCCCAGCAACACCAAGCAACGTACTTGTTAGCGCGCGGAACCCTGCAGACAATGCAGCCACCTCACGCCCAACCGGCCGAGGGGCACACCGCATAACATACGGCTAACGAAATCGCGGAACGCTTTTATTAGTAAACAAGTAAGAAAAGTACAGTCGAACGAGTCCGACCGTATAATACTCTCTGCTTTTATTCCCAATTAGGTAGTTTTTCTATTAGAACACCTTAGAACAAAAAAGACAATTTATAATCGAACATTCATATGTTTGTCTGTATGTACATACAAAATTACGTTATATGTATGCACATATATATGTATATATATGTGTATGTATACTATTGTCGCCAATAGTAGTTTGGCTTGGCAGCCAAAAATTTTAAATAGTAATGCATTTATACTGTCTCTGGGAACCTGCATACCAAAATTGGTATTCCTAAGTGCCGTATTTACTGAGATATTCGCTTTTAACATCTATTTTTTCCGAGGTATGTATAGATTTTTGTTCATTGTGGGCAAATGGGGCGTGGCATCGAAAAAAAAAAAGATTCTTGTATTGACTGACTAAACATCGAGTCGATAGAGACCAAACTCGAATTTGTAGCTTTTACCGTCTCTGAAATCTGTGTGTTCATACGGACAGACAGACAGACAGACAGACAGACATACAGACAGACAGACGGACAGACGGACATGGCTATATCGACTCGGCTTGTGATGCTGATCAAGAATATATATACTTTATAGGGTCTGCCACGCCTCCTTCTGCCTGTTACATACATTTGCACAAACCCAATATAGTCTTGCAGAGAGTATAAAACCAATGACATAAAATATATATAAATTTCAATACAACATAAGATCTAAAAATTTAAACTATATTAATTATAATCTAGATAGGTGACAAAGAAGAGAGGTTCTAATTAAAGGGATAGAAGAAGAACTACCTACAACTCGAGAAAGTTTGTTGTAGTTACTACACAATACTCGAAATGGGTTATGAAAAGCAAAGTTTGTGGTGCAAGGTTGAAGAGAGAGGGGAAGAAAGTTTCTAGTGGGTCTGATCGGAACAGAAAAACTAATCTGGCTGATTAATGCCGAGGAATCAATTTCACCGTTGAATTAGTTTTTGTAAGAAAATTATACCGAGAACTGTCCTACGATCAGACAAGGAAGGAAGGTTTATTAGTAAAAGTCTACTACGATAGGATGGCAAACGAATATTAGGATTCCAGTTAAGGGCCCGTAGGGCAAAAAGAAGGAATTGTTTTTGTACAGATTCTATTCTGTCTTGATGAATCCTATATTGGGGAGACCAGATACAGGATCCATATTCAAGAATAGGACGTTCCAAGGAGGTATAGAGTGTTTTTGTTAAGTAGGGATCATTAAATTCTTTCGACCACCGTTTTATGAAGCCTATGACACCAAAAGCACGATTAGTGATTGACAAAACATGCTTATCAAACTTGAGCTTTGGATCCAAAAGGATACCCAAATCAGTGACCGACTCAATTTTGTGAAGAGAACTGTCATTCAGGATGTAATTGTTAATAAAGGGAGGTCGCCTACTAAAGGACATTACGTTACACTTACTATGGTTTAGATTTAATAAATTTACTTGGCACCAGGTTTGCAAGCTGTAAAGATCAGATTGTAACCTGAATTCAAGGAGTGACTCAGTGTCCGATACACAAATTTTAACGTCATCGGCGTACATAAGCACCCGAGAATGACGTATTGTAAATGGCAGATCATTTATGATCACTCACTATCACTCGCTTTGCAAACGGACGTGTTTTTTTCCTTCCTCGCTTAAAAGTCACTTTTCGTCGCTTTTTTTATATCATAAATCAAATAAAGTCAACTACCTCATCATTTATAGTTTGTGTCAAACACCGGCTGTGTAAACGCATCGTTTAATTATACTAACAAACTGATTTTATAATTTCCTTGCAATTTTTACCAAAACAAAGTTTAGTCAAAGCAAGTTGTTTGTTTATTTGTGCACTTGCTTTGATTTCTCCCAATAAGCTTTGTTTTTGTAACTTGCAGTTTTGTTTGCCAGCTACTCTCCGCTTAAATCGTTTCAGTCGCGAGCGCAATCTATAAATAGATTTTTACTCTCGCGTCATTTCTCTCTGCTCTCTGTAAGCCGCGCTTTACTTCATCCCTTTGCTGTCCCGCGATCTAAGTGTTTTTGGTGTTGGCTACCTAATCTCCGACGGTAAATTTTTCGTTTGCCGCGCAAACAATTTTTGTTTTTGTAAGTACGCTGTATTTGTGCTCTAACTTAGCATCTGTTTACTTAACCCTTGTGTATATCTGTCATTCTTTTTAACACTCTATACAAATTTATAATTTGTCTATTTTTTTTTTTATTTATATTTTTTTATCGCAGTTCAATTTTTTTTTCACTTCGCTGTTTTTTTTTTAATTAAAATTTATCCACTATGTATGTCTGCTATAATAACAAGTAAGAAAGGCTACAGTCGAGCGCGCCGACTGTAAAAGACCCCGTACTCTCCTTGTATTCGAAATTAATATTTGAATACGACTGTAATTTTAAATTTAAGTTTTAAAATTAAATTGAAAAAAAAAATTTGAATCAGTCACTGATGGGATTCGAACCCGCGCTTACTGACGCAAGTTCCATACCATGCTGCAACCCTACTAGTTACACCATACCATTCATTTGGCAGAAATTTGATTATTTTCATTTATATATAATAATGTAGTTATTTTAAAAATAAAAAAATAATTAAATTTCTGGGTCTGTGCCGGGTTCGAACCGCAGACCATTGGCTGTTGCACCAGTTAAAATTCTTTATTTACATTTTTGTTTGAAATTTAAAAAAGTAAATTCCACTGTCGGGAATTAAACCTGCGAACATATACGCAGCTTGCATAACGCGTCACAACCCTATCAGTCGCACCACGCCCCACATTAGACAGAGATCTGATTATTTTCATTCAAATGTAATAATGTTATTATATAAGAAGCACAAAAAACAAAATTTTATTTCTGAGTCTGCGCCGGGTTCGAACCGCAGACCATTGGCTGTTGAACCAGTTAAAATTCTTTATTTACATTTTTGTTTAAATTTAAAAAAGTAAATTCCACTGTCGGGAATTGAACCTGCGAACTTATACTCAACTTGCAGAACACGCAGCAACACTACTAATTGCACCAACCCCTTCTTATGAAACGGTTCCGATTATTTTCATTAAGATATAATAGTGCTAAATAATTAAAAAAAAAAAAAAAAAAAAAAACAAGTAAGAAAAGTACAGTCGAACACGCCCGACCGTGTAATACTCTCTGCTTTTATTCCCAATTATAATGCTTAAATCGGTATCCGGATATTACAATAGATAGTTCTTGTATTAGAACACGTTAAAACAAAAAAAAAGCTAAGCATAATCGAACATACATGTGTTTGTCTGTATGTACATACAAATTCGTTTGACGTTAAATGTATGCACATACATATGTGTGTATGAATACTATTGGTCGGCACGACTAGCGCTGTCTCTCTCGCTCTCATTGCTCTCGAATAAAGTCTTTGTTGCTTCATTTCTTTCTTGTTTATGGTCGGATTCTTATGAAACTTTCAAGAGAGTTTGACATGATACGTCTTCAAACGAATCATAAATAACAACACTATACGATAAGAATAAATGCTTTAAAAACGGCATGCAAGTTTGAAATTTTCTTTTAATTCTTGCAGAAAAAGGGGGCATGGCAGCCCAAAATTTTTGATGTCATTGCATTTATGCCATCTCTTGGAACACGTGTACCAAAATTGGTATTCCTAGGTGCCATAGTTACTGAGATATTCGCTTAAAACATAGATTTTTTCCGAGGTATGTCCAGCTTTTTGTTCATTGTGGGCGAATAGGGCGTGGCATCGAAAAAAAAAAAGATTCTTGTATTGACTGACTAAATATCGAGTCGATAGAGACCAAATTCGAACTTGTAGCTCTTACCATCTCCGAAATCTGTTTGTTCATACGGACAGACAGACGGACAGACAGACAGACGGACATGGCTATATCGACTCGGCTTGTGACGCTGATCAAGAATATATATACTTTATGGGGTCTGCCACGCCTCCTTCTGCCTGTTACATACATTTGCACAAACCCAATATACTCTTGCAGAGAGTATAAAAATTTAATTTCTGAGTCCGTGCCGGGGTTCGAACCGCAGGTCTTGTGTTTACAAAGAAGTGCGTTGCCCACCCGGACCACGCTCTCTTTGCAAACTATTGCGGCTAATGTAAATATACACATACAGTTATCTCTTTTCTTTTAACCACGTGCATTCACAACGCGCTTCATGGGCTACTTTGTTGTTTAATTGCTCAGTTGTTTATAGTTGGATTTTTATGCAACTTTCAGGGTAGTTTAATATGATTTGTCTTTAAACAAATTTTGAATTACAATACTGTACTATATTAGTAAATGCTTTAAAAACGACATGTAAGATTTGAAAAGTTTTTTAGTTCGTGTGGGAAAAGGGGGCGTGGCAGACCAAAATTTTTAATGACGTTGCATTTGTGCTGTTTGTAGGAACCTGCGTACCAGAATTGGTGTTCCTAAGTGCCATAGTTACGGAGATATTCGCCGAAAACATCAATTTTTTCCGAGGTGTGTCTAGTTTTTTGCTTATTGCGGGGGCGGTGGGGGGCGTGGCGCAGATTTGAAATAAACTTGATCTGCTCGAGAAAGTTACGGAATTTTCATTACAAATTTGGTGTCTCTAGCTCTTATAGTCTCTGAGATCCAGGTGTTCATACGGACGGACGGACAGACGGACAGACGGACATTGCTATATCGACTCGGCTGTTGATGCTGATCAAGAATATATATACTTTATGGGGTCGGAAAAGCTTCCTTCTGCCTGTTACGCACATTTGGCTTCTGACAAACCTAATAGACCCCTATACTCTTTTTTAAAGAGTACGGGGTCTAAAAATTGCCAGGTGCGAACAAATGTAAAAGTGGGTTATGTTTGCTGCTGGCTGTGTGATAATGTATCACACGAAAAATGTGCTGGCCTTAACGGCCGTATTATCGACCTGATTAATTCTAATTCGGGTATAAAATGGACATGTGAGTCTTGTAGGGATATTGAAAGGGATATGATGGGCTTTATGAGGCAAACAAAAAGAGGCTTTGGGGAACTATTTGGCAGATTTAAGAACCTGCTTGATAGTTTCACCTCGTTGGATAAAGATTTCAAGAGTATGAACCTTTTGAATGATTCTCCAAAGAGGAAAAAGGCCAATTTTAGATTGTCAATTGAATCCAAATGAACTTTCCGTTCCACCACATATCTCCATAAATTCTGATCCGTCTCTAATAAATCTTTCTTCCCCGTCTCCACCTAGTATTATCAGTAGGAGGGATAATTTTACTTCTCCCACAGGAGTTACTCCTACGGACACCGAGCCAGCCCCTGATACAGTTGCTGTCAATGCTGTTGTTGTTGAACAACATATTAGTGATGACATTTCGACTGCATCAGCTAGTCAATCAACCAGTGCTACAAGTTCGAAAGACGATATAGCAATGGATGATAATAATATGACTCTGATAGGTATCCCACCGAAAAAACAAATCTTTGTTTCACGGTTAGCCCCTGGATACTACATCTGATGATGTCAAGACATTTATACAGGCCAAATCTATAGCCAACATTACGGTGGAAAAGTTCAAATTTTCTTATGCTCGGGAGATTTCCTCATTTAAAATAAGTGTTCCGGCTGAACAATTTAACAAAATATGCTGTAAAGAGTTCTGGCCGGACCACTTGGTGGTAAAAGAATATACTGCAAAAAAACGAAATCGGACTCCGATTGCTCTACCGTCACTATCTTCTTCTAGCCAATCAGCTACCATTAACAAAAAAAACTAAACTCCTCCCTCTCGCTTACCTATCAGAATGTAAGAGGTCTTTGTAGCAAACTTAGCAACCTTTACTTATCTAGTGTTTCTTTTCCTTTTCATGTCATTGCCTTTACTGAATCTTGGTTAAGGCCTGACATTCTCAATACAGAGATATTCTGTGATAAGTTTTCACTTTTTAGAAAGGATCGTACTTGTCGTCGTGGTGGTGGTGTTTTGATTGCTGTTGATGGTGATATTTCCTCTGAAGTAGTTAACCTTAATATTTCTTCAGAATTGGAATTTATTGCTATAAAGCTTAG
The DNA here is from genome assembly GCA_035047505.1 of Drosophila parthenogenetica. Classification (NCBI taxonomy): domain Eukaryota; kingdom Metazoa; phylum Arthropoda; class Insecta; order Diptera; family Drosophilidae; genus Drosophila; species Drosophila parthenogenetica. The sequence goes on along the minus strand of JAWNPM010000187.1, from coordinate 2,453,442 downwards.
TATTTTTAATGTTAGCATTTTTATTACATGCTCTTATATTCCTCCTTCTTCTGATAATTCTGTTTATTTTGAACATTTCTCAGCTATCAAATCTGTTTCTTCCTTAACTTCTGATCGGGATATCCTCGTGGTTCTGGGTGATTTTAACATTGCAGGAACTACTTGGATCTCTACTCCGGGCTCTGCTGTATTGACCTCCACCACACAGAATGATTTCCTTGATCATTTATTTGAGATTTCTTTATCACAAATTAATGGCATTCCCAATTCTTTAAGTAAGATGCTTGATCTTATTTTTGTTTTAGATCCTTCATTTCCATCTGTTTCCCGTATTGCTCCCCTTTCTCTTCCTGAAGATTCATATTACCCGACTTTGGAATTGTTGATGGAATTGCCGACCCAAATGGGAAAGTCCAGCTTAAGACCTAGAAAGCGTATTCGCCAGTTTCGGAAGGCTGATTTTAACAAGTTAAATCAGCTTTTATCCCAAACTGACTGGTCATGGCTTTTCAAGTGCAGGGATATGGATGAAGCAGTTGCATTTTTTTATCTTACTTTAAATAATTTATTTGATCTTTGTGTTCCATCTTGTACTCCAAGTATGTCTAAAAAACCTATTTGGTTTACACGGGAATTAACATGATTAAAAGACGTTAAATCTAAATTTTATAAGAAATTCAGAGAAACTGGGTCTTCCCTGGATCTCTCTCGTTATTTAATTGCTCGAACAACCTGTGCTATCGGAATTACCTTAGATGCTGTGGTCAGCAGTTTCGAAGTAATCCTAAACTTTTTTATAACTTTGTTAACTCTAAGCGCAAATCATCAACACTTCCCTCCTCAATGGTCTTTGAAAATGAGACTGCTAACTCTGATCAGGCTATAGCCGATTTATTTGCCGATTTTTTTCAATCAACTTATTGTACTCATCAAAATAATCTAAACTTGACTTATCCCTACAGTGTAAATGCTTCAAATTGTAACTTTAGGCTATTGATCACTGAGGATTCGCTTCTGAGAGACCTAAAGGCTGTTAAACCTGTCCTCTCCCCGGGTCCGGATGGAGTTCCTGGTTGCGTCCTCAGAAATTGTGCCGATGGCCTCATGGAACCTTTGTATATTTTATTTAATTTGTCTGTTGAGTCGTGTCGCTTCCCTGACATTTGGAAAGCATCGTTTATTATTCCCCTTCATAAAAAGGGCACTAAATCTAACACTTGTAACTATAGGGGTATCTCTAAATTGTCTGCAATTCCTAAAACTTTTGAGAAATTAATTACTTCTCAATTGCAACATTGATGTACTAACGAGACAGTACATTAAAGTGGCCCAGCAACACCAAGCAACGTACTTGTTAGCGCGCGGAACCCTGCAGACAATGCAGCCACCTCACGCCCAACCGGCCGAGGGGCACACCGCATAACATACGGCTAACGAAATCGCGGAACGCTTTTATTAGTAAACAAGTAAGAAAAGTACAGTCGAACGAGTCCGACCGTATAATACTCTCTGCTTTTATTCCCAATTAGGTAGTTTTTCTATTAGAACACCTTAGAACAAAAAAGACAATTTATAATCGAACATTCATATGTTTGTCTGTATGTACATACAAAATTACGTTATATGTATGCACATATATATGTATATATATGTGTATGTATACTATTGTCGCCAATAGTAGTTTGGCTTGGCAGCCAAAAATTTTAAATAGTAATGCATTTATACTGTCTCTGGGAACCTGCTTACCAAAATTGGTATTCCTAAGTGCCGTATTTACTGAGATATTCGCTTTTAACATCTATTTTTTCCGAGGTATGTATAGATTTTTGTTCATTGTGGGCAAATGGGGCGTGGCATCGAAAAAAAAAAAGATTCTTGTATTGACTGACTAAACATCGAGTCGATAGAGACCAAACTCGAATTTGTAGCTTTTACCGTCTCTGAAATCTGTGTGTTCATACGGACAGACAGACAGACAGACAGACAGACATACAGACAGACAGACGGACAGACGGACATGGCTATATCGACTCGGCTTGTGATGCTGATCAAGAATATATATACTTTATAGGGTCTGCCACGCCTCCTTCTGCCTGTTACATACATTTGCACAAACCCAATATAGTCTTGCAGAGAGTATAAAACCAATGACATAAAATATATATAAATTTCAATACAACATAAGATCTAAAAATTTAAACTATATTAATTATAATCTAGATAGGTGACAAAGAAGAGAGGTTCTAATTAAAGGGATAGAAGAAGAACTACCTACAACTCGAGAAAGTTTGTTGTAGTTACTACACAATACTCGAAATGGGTTATGAAAAGCAAAGTTTGTGGTGCAAGGTTGAAGAGAGAGGGGAAGAAAGTTTCTAGTGGGTCTGATCGGAACAGAAAAACTAATCTGGCTGATTAATGCCGAGGAATCAATTTCACCGTTGAATTAGTTTTTGTAAGAAAATTATACCGAGAACTGTCCTACGATCAGACAAGGAAGGAAGGTTTATTAGTAAAAGTCTACTACGATAGGATGGCAAACGAATATTAGGATTCCAGTTAAGGGCCCGTAGGGCAAAAAGAAGGAGTTGTTTTTGTACAGATTCTATTCTGTCTTGATGAATCCTATATTGGGGAGACCAGATACAGGATCCATATTCAAGAATAGGACGTTCCAAGGAGGTATAGAGTGTTTTTGTTAAGTAGGGATCATTAAATTCTTTCGACCACCGTTTTATGAAGCCTATGACACCAAAAGCACGATTAGTGATTGACAAAACATGCTTATCAAACTTGAGCTTTGGATCCAAAAGGATACCCAAATCAGTGACCGACTCAATTTTGTGAAGAGAACTGTCATTCAGGATGTAATTGTTAATAAAGGGAGGTCGCCTACTAAAGGACATTACGTTACACTTACTATGGTTTAGATTTAATAAATTTACTTGGCACCAGGTTTGCAAGCTGTAAAGATCAGATTGTAACCTGAATTCAAGGAGTGACTCAGTGTCCGATACACAAATTTTAACGTCATCGGCGTACATAAGCACCCGAGAATGACGTATTGTAAATGGCAGATCATTTATGATCACTCACTATCACTCGCTTTGCAAACGGACGTGTTTTTTTCCTTCCTCGCTTAAAAGTCACTTTTCGTCGCTTTTTTTATATCATAAATCAAATAAAGTCAACTACCTCATCATTTATAGTTTGTGTCAAACACCGGCTGTGTAAACGCATCGTTTAATTATACTAACAAACTGATTTTATAATTTCCTTGCAATTTTTACCAAAACAAAGTTTAGTCAAAGCAAGTTGTTTGTTTATTTGTGCACTTGCTTTGATTTCTCCCAATAAGCTTTGTTTTTGTAACTTGCAGTTTTGTTTGCCAGCTACTCTCCGCTTAAATCGTTTCAGTCGCGAGCGCAATCTATAAATAGATTTTTACTCTCGCGTCATTTCTCTCTGCTCTCTGTAAGCCGCGCTTTACTTCATCCCTTTGCTGTCCCGCGATCTAAGTGTTTTTGGTGTTGGCTACCTAATCTCCGACGGTAAATTTTTCGTTTGCCGCGCAAACAATTTTTGTTTTTGTAAGTACGCTGTATTTGTGCTCTAACTTAGCATCTGTTTACTTAACCCTTGTGTATATCTGTCATTCTTTTTAACACTCTATACAAATTTATAATTTGTCTATTTTTTTTTTTATTTATATTTTTTTATCGCAGTTCAATTTTTTTTTCACTTCGCTGTTTTTTTTTTTAATTAAAATTTATCCACTATGTATGTCTGCTATAATAAAAATTGCCAGGTGCGAACAAATGTAAAAGTGGGTTATGTTTGCTGCTGGCTGTGTGATAATGTATCACACGAAAAATGTGCTGGCCTTAACGGCCGTATTATCGACCTGATTAATTCTAATTCGGGTATAAAATGGACATGTGAGTCTTGTAGGGATATTGAAAGGGATATGATGGGCTTTATGAGGCAAACAAAAAGAGGCTTTGGGGAACTATTTGGCAGATTTAAGAACCTGCTTGATAGTTTCACCTCGTTGGATAAAGATTTCAAGAGTATGAACCTTTTGAATGATTCTCCAAAGAGGAAAAAGGCCAATTTTAGATTGTCAATTGGTCCAAATGAACTTTCCGTTCCACCACATATCTCCATAAATTCTGATCCGTCTCTAATAAATCTTTCTTCCCCGTCTCCACCTAGTATTATCAGTAGGAGGGATAATTTTACTTCTCCCACAGGAGTTACTCCTACGGACACCGAGCCAGCCCCTGATACAGTTGCTGTCAATGCTGTTGTTGTTGAACAACATATTAGTGATGACATTTCGACTGCATCAGCTAGTCAATCAACCAGTGCTACAAGTTCGAAAGACGATATAGCAATGGATGATAATAATATGACTCTGATAGGTATCCCACCGAAAAAACAAATCTTTGTTTCACGGTTAGCCCCTGGATACTACATCTGATGATGTCAAGACATTTATACAGGCCAAATCTATAGCCAACATTACGGTGGAAAAGTTCAAATTTTCTTATGCTCGGGAGATTTCCTCATTTAAAATAAGTGTTCCGGCTGAACAATTTAACAAAATATGCTGTAAAGAGTTCTGGCCGGACCACTTGGTGGTAAAAGAATATACTGCAAAAAAACGAAATCGGACTCCGATTGCTCTACCGTCACTATCTTCTTCTAGCCAATCAGCTACCATTAACAAAAAAAACTAAACTCCTCCCTCTCGCTTACCTATCAGAATGTAAGAGGTCTTTGTAGCAAACTTAGCAACCTTTACTTATCTAGTGTTTCTTTTCCTTTTCATGTCATTGCCTTTACTGAATCTTGGTTAAGGCCTGACATTCTCAATACAGAGATATTCTGTGATAAGTTTTCACTTTTTAGAAAGGATCGTACTTGTCGTCGTGGTGGTGGTGTTTTGATTGCTGTTGATGGTGATATTTCCTCTGAAGTAGTTAACCTTAATATTTCTTCAGAATTGGAATTTATTGCTATAAAGCTTAGTATTTTTAATGTTAGCATTTTTATTACATGCTCTTATATTCCTCCTTCTTCTGATAATTCTGTTTATTTTGAACATTTCTCAGCTATCAAATCTGTTTCTTCCTTAACTTCTGATCGGGATATCCTCGTGGTTCTGGGTGATTTTAACATTGCAGGAACTACTTGGATCTCTACTCCGGGCTCTGCTGTATTGACCTCCACCACACAGAATGATTTCCTTGATCATTTATTTGAGATTTCTTTATCACAAATTAATGGCATTCCCAATTCTTTAAGTAAGATGCTTGATCTTATTTTTGTTTTAGATCCTTCATTTCCATCTGTTTCCCGTATTGCTCCCCTTTCTCTTCCTGAAGATTCATATCACCCGACTTTGGAATTGTTGATGGAATTGCCGACCCAAATGGGAAAGTCCAGCTTAAGACCTAGAAAGCGTATTCGCCAGTTTCGGAAGGCTGATTTTAACAAGTTAAATCAGCTTTTATCCCAAACTGACTGGTCATGGCTTTTCAAGTGCAGGGATATGGATGAAGCAGTTGCATTTTTTTATCTTACTTTAAATAATTTATTTGATCTTTGTGTTCCATCTTGTACTCCAAGTATGTCTAAAAAACCTATTTGGTTTACACGGGAATTAACATGATTAAAAGACGTTAAATCTAAATTTTATAAGAAATTCAGAGAAACTGGGTCTTCCCTGGATCTCTCTCGTTATTTAATTGCTCGAACAACCTGTGCTATCGGAATTACCTTAGATGCTGTGGTCAGCAGTTTCGAAGTAATCCTAAACTTTTTTATAACTTTGTTAACTCTAAGCGCAAATCATCAACACTTCCCTCCTCAATGGTCTTTGAAAATGAGACTGCTAACTCTGATCAGGCTATAGCCGATTTATTTGCCGATTTTTTTCAATCAACTTATTGTACTCATCAAAATAATCTAAACTTGACTTATCCCTACAGTGTAAATGCTTCAAATTGTAACTTTAGGCTATTGATCACTGAGGATTCGCTTCTGAGAGACCTAAAGGCTGTTAAACCTGTCCTCTCCCCGGGTCCGGATGGAGTTCCTGGTTGCGTCCTCAGAAATTGTGCCGATGGCCTCATGGAACCTTTGTATATTTTATTTAATTTGTCTGTTGAGTCGTGTCGCTTCCCTGACATTTGGAAAGCATCGTTTATTATTCCCCTTCATAAAAAGGGCACTAAATCTAACACTTGTAACTATAGGGGTATCTCTAAATTGTCTGCAATTCCTAAAACTTTTGAGAAATTAATTACTTCTCAATTGCAACATCTTTGCAGATCTATTGTTTCACCTTGTCAGCATGGGTTTATGAAATATAGATCTACTACCACTAACTTATTAGAATTTACTTCCATTGTAATGCAGGGGTTTCAAAATAAATTACAAACAGATGTCATTTACACTGATTTTAGCAAAGCTTTTGATTCTGTTAATCATAGTCTCTTAATACATAAACTTAATTTGCTTGGATTTCCTGATAAACTAATACTTTGGATTGCAAACTATTTATGTTCTAGAACTCAACAAGTTAATTTTAATGGAACTTTATCCAAGCCCGTGCATGTTACCTCGGGTGTTCCTCAAGGTAGTCATCTTGGGCCTTTACTTTTTTCACTATTCATTAATGATTTGCCTTCAGCAATTTCTAGTTCCCGGGTTCTGATGTATGCCGATGATGTAAAACTTTGTTTGTCACGAACTGAATCTTGCGTGAATCACGGTCTACAAAGTGATCTCGACGCACTTCAAGCCTGGTGTAAAGTTAACGTACTTCGTCTCAATTTTAGTAAATGTAACGTAATGTCCTATAGTAGGCGAACACCTACTTATAATAACTACTTTCTTGACGGCAAGCCTCTTCTGAGAATAGAGTCGGTCAATGATTTGGGTATCCTTTTCGATCCAAAACTAAAGTTTGATAAGCACATCTCTTCTGCTGCTAATCGAGCTTTTGGTGTCTTGGGATTCATAAAGCGGTGGTCTAAGGAATTTGACGATCCCTACCTAACAAAAACTCTTTATACTTCACTTGTACGCCCTATTCTTGAATATGGATCGTGTGTATGGTCCCCCCAATACATGATTCATCAGAAAAGATTAGAGGCTGTACAAAAACAATTTCTTCTGTTTGCACTTAGAGGCCTTAGTTGGAGTACTAATACTCGATTACCTTCGTATCGTAGTAGACTATTGTTAATTAACCTCCCTTCCCTTTCGGATCGCAGAACCATGCTTGGTGTAGTTTTCTTACACAAACTAATTAATGGTGAGATAGATTCCTTGTATCTAATTAGCCAAATTAGTTTTGCGGTTCCGGTCCGAAATACTAGAAACTTTCTTCCTTTGTCCCTTCAACGCTGTACCACGAATTATGCTTTACATAATCCGTTCCGTGTCTTATGTACTAACTATAATAGTCTTTCTCATGTAGTTAGTGGAGCCACTTCTTTGTCTTCTCTTAGAAGGACACTTCTCTTTTACCTATCTAATCAATCTACATAGTATTGTTTTCCTTTAATGTTATATTGTAGTACTTAGTACTCTTCTAATATACTAATTGTCGCTTATCGTTCTCGCGTATTTCGTTTTCCGCGTGCCTTACCGTTGATCACCGCGTTACTAACATTTGATTTAATTTTTCTCTTTTTCGTTTGGTCTGGTTAGTGTTTTTCTGGGGTTTTCCTAACCCTTGCAACGAATGTTGGACCAACGTTTCTTAATGTTTTTAATTTTTGTAATACTTCCCCAGTTAGTAAATTAGTAAATTAATTAAAGTTAATTTAAATCTTAATGTCAACTTGAAAATAATAAAAAAAAATTTTTTTTTTATTCTTTTTTTTACAGTTTTGAAATTTAATTTTAATATTATCTCTTAAATTTTTTGTATATTTTATTTTTACACTAATTTAATCTTTAGTTTTGTGTCGACTGTCCATAGTCTGACAATAAATAAATAAAAATAAAAAATAAAAATAAAATGAACAGCAAAGGACCGAGGTGGCTTCCTTGCGGAACACCCTAAGTAACTTTGACAGATTTCGATAGTGTATCTTTAAAATAGACCTGTTGTGTTCTAGAACGTAAGTAATTCGAAATCCAAAGAATAAAATTATGGGAAAGCTCTAACAGATTAAGTTTATGCATCAAGAGGTTGTGGTTAACGGAGTCAAAAGCCTTGCTAAAATCTGTGTAGATGACATCTGTTTGAAATTTTTTATCAAAGCCCTGCAGGGCAAATGATGTAAATTCTTACAGGTTAGTGGTAGTGGATCTATATTTCACAAACCCGTGCTGGCAGGGTGAAATCATAGATCTACAGAAGTGTTGCAGTTGAGAAGTTATCAATTTCTCAAAAGTCTTGGGAATAGCAGACAACTTGGAAATACCTCTATAGTTGCAGACATGAATATCATCAATGTTACGGGTTAAAATCTCCTTGATGTCAAGTGTAATTATTTGCAATTTTATGAATTCAATGAAATTGATTAAAACAACACAATTCAAAATTCGCAATTCGTAATTTTTGGTTTGAATTCCAAGTTCATTGCCCAAATGCAGGCAGAGAGAAACCTTCAGATGTCAAAACAAGAAAGAAAAGTACAGTCGAACACGCCCGACCGTATAATACTCTCTGCTTTTATTCCCAATTATACTGTTAAAATCGGTATCCGGATATTACAATAGATAGTTCTTGTATTAGAACACGTTAAAACAAAAAAGACAATATGCACATACATATGTGTGTATGAATACTATTGGTCGGCATGACTAGCGCTGTCTCTCTCGCACTCATTGCTCTCGAATAAAATCTTTGTTGCTTCATTTATTTCTTGTTTATGGTCGGATTCTTATAAAACTTTCAGGAGAGTTGATACGTCTTCAAACGAATCATAAATAACAACACTGTACGATAAGAATAAATGCTTTAAAAACGGCATGCAAGTTTGAAATTTTCTTTTATTTCTTGCGGAAAAAGGGGGCAGTTTTGGCAGCCCAAAACTTTTGATGTCATTGCATTAATGCGGTCTCTAAAAACACGTATACTAAAATTGGTATTCCTAGGTGCCATAGTTACTGAGATATTCGCCGAAAACATAGATTTTTTCCGAGGTGTGACGGGTTTTTTACTCATTGTGGGCGAATGGGGCGTCGAAAAAAAAAAAGATTCTTGTATTGACTGACTAAATATCGAGTCGATTGAGACCAAACTCGAACTTGTAGCTCTTACCATCTCTAAAATCTGTTTGTTCATACGGACAGACAGACGGACAGACAGACAGACGGACGGACGGACGGACAGAAGGACATGGCTATATCGACTCGGCTCGTGACGCTGATCAAGAATATATATACTTTATGGGGTCTGCCACGCCTCCTTCTGCCTGTTACATACATTTGCAGAAACCCAATATACTCTTGCAGAGAGTATAAAAAATATTTTTCGCAAATAGTCAGCAACCTTCGACCAAAACTGACAACTCAAAGTGTTGGGGGACGGAGGGGTGGGCTGGGTGTTGGTCTAAACACACCTCTATGCACACATGCAGCAACTTTTGTTGATTCGCCTCACTCGACGTCGCTTCCTTTTTTATGAAGAGGAAGAATGAAAGATGATTTCCAAATTTCAGGGAAACAGCATGATTCGGCGGACAATGTAAATAGTTTATGCAAGGGCTTTAACAGGCCATTCGCACAATTTCTTAGCACACAGCCTGGGACTCCGTCCGGCCCTGGTGAAAAAACAGGTTTGATAGATTTTAAACTATGTAAAAGCGAACTTTCATTAATTACTGGTGCAAAATTGCAATTGAAAGAATTTATTTGATAAGGATAAGATAGATCAGAACTATAGTTAAGCTTACAATAAGTTGTTTGAAAAAAATTGTCAAATAAGTCGGCGGTAGCCTTATCTGAATTAGCAGTTTCTTTACCAAAAACTACATTGGATGGAAGCGTTGATGAGTTACGCTTAGAATTGACGAAGCTATAAAACCGTCTAGGATTCCTTCGAAACTGTTGCCCGCAGTCAGTAAGGAATTCCTTATAACAACGGTCGTTCAAAACATAGAAATCAGATCGAGCAATCAGATAGCGAGAGAGATACAGAGAAGAGCCAGTTTCCCTGAATCTCTTATAAAATCTCGCCTTTCTATGTTTAAGTAATGTTAACTCTCGGGAAAACCAAGCAGGCTTGTTAGACCTGGTTGGAACACAGCACGGAACTCAGACATTAAGAAAGGAATTTAAGTATTATAAAAAATTGTGATTGCTCTATCTATGTCTCTACACATGAACAGCCCGGACCAGTCAGTCTGGGATAACAGTACATTTAGTTTAAAAAAGTAGGCTTTCCGAAACTGACGGGATCGCCTAGTAGATATTCTACAAGAACAGGACACCCGGGCAGGTAAATCAACCAATACTTCCAGAGTTGGGTGATATGGATCTTCAGGATTGAATAATGGCGTGGTACGGGAAACAGAAGAGCAGGATGGATCCAAAACAAAAATCAGATCAAGCATTCTGTTCAAAGAGTTTGGGATAGCATTGATCTGAAAATATGAAATTCCAAACAAATCGTCAAGAAAATCGTGCTGGGTCAAAGGAGTCATCACGGCAGAGTCAGAACACGAAATCCATGTAGTACCTGCGATATTAAAATCGCCGAGAACCACAAGAAAATCACTATCGGATAACAAAGAGGCGACTGATTTAATAGCAGAAAAATGTAAAAGATTCAGAGAAGAGTCGGAAGAAGGGGGAATATAGGAACAAGTAATGAAAACACTAGTGTTATTTAGGCACAACTTAATAGCAACAAATTCGATATCTATAGAGCCATCGTTTATAACTTCTTCCGAGGATAAGTTAACATCAACTGCAATAAGCACACCTCCACCACGGCGAAATGTACGATATTTTCTATAGATAGAGAATTTATTGGAAAGTACTTCAGAGTCTAGAATGTCGGGCCTTAACCATGTTTCTGAAATGGAAAGGACAGGCTGTTTAAATAAATATTGCTTAGCTTACTACAAAGACCTCTAACATTTTGATAGGCAAACGAGAGGGAAGAAGTTGGTTTTTTCCGGCATCAGAGGCCGGGGAAGTGTTAGCAGGCAGTGCAACCGGAGTCCGATTTTTTTTTTCACCGTATACTCCTTTATTATTAAGTGGTCCGGCCAAAATTCTTTACAACAAATTGCATTGAAATATTTGGCTGGAACACTGACTTTAAAAGAGGATATTTCCCGATGATAAGAGAACTTGAACTTTTCCACCGTAATGTTGGCTTCTGATTTAGCCTGAAAAAAGGCCTTGACATCATCTGATGTGGTATCAGGGGCAATCCTAGAAACAAATATTTGTTTTTTTGGTGGAACACCTATAAGAGTCTTTTTATCAGACACTGTAGTTACTTCCGTGGGAGCAACAGCAGTGATAGACTCATTGATTGATTCGACAACTGCAACAGTGTTAACAATTGATCAAATTGATCAAATCCGAAACTACTGATTCGGAGTTCGTGGCGACAACTTCTGTGGATAAAGTAAAGTTGTCATCACTACTAACAATTATGTTCGGAGATGGGGATGAACAACTTATAAGAGAAGGTGCGGACGAAGTTGATATGTGAGGAGGGACAGAAAGTTCATTAGGGCCAATCGACAGTCTAAGGTTGGCCTTTTTACGCTTTGGAGAATCGTTCAAGAATTGTAAGTCTTTAAACTCCTTATCCAAAGCTGCGAAACTATCGGAAAGACTTTTAAATTTGCCACATAGGTCCGCAAAGCCTCTTTTAGTGTGTCTCATGAAGCTCATCATGTCTCTTTCGACATCCCTGCAAGTCCACATGTCCACTTTAAACCTGATTTAGACTCAATCAGATCAATTATCCGGCCATTGAGGCCAGCACATTTTTCATGTGAAACATTTTCACATAACCAGCAACAAACAAAACCCACCTTAACATTTGTTCGAACCTGGCAATTGGACTTATAACAGACGTACATTTTGGAGTTCATTAGTAAATGAAATAAAAATAATAAAAGAGAATATATGAGAGATAAGAGGCACAGTTGAGAAATTGATTGAAAAAGTACGTAGGCAAACTAGGGTTAATGTGACAAGCTACAGATGTTTACTTACGACAATAACAAATGTAAATCACAAAAACAAAATATGCGCCGGCTCGACGACCGAAATCAAGAAAAACGGAATTACCGGCCAACACCAAAAACAAGATAAATGAGCGCGGTAAAACAGATGAGAGCGCGTCGAGAGCGTAAATAAAGAAGAGAGCACGAAGATAGTTGCGAGATAAAATTCTACACAAACAAAATGTTAGTGCAAGCAACGGCGTAAATTTACAAAAACAAATTCACAGCGACAAGCAAGTGCAGAAATAAATAAAACAGAATGTTTGGCTGTGGACTTGTTGTTGCCTTTAAACACAAATTATTTAAAATTGGCTTTATAGTTAATTTAAACACTGTATCAACACAACCGATGTATCGCACACTGTTACTAAAGGATTAAGCCAGAAAAATCAAACAAAATTGAGTGTTTAAACGAGGAAAAACTGGAAAATAGTAAGAAACGATATAAAACACGTCCGTCAGCGAAAGCGAAGCGAATCGAATGATTGAAAAATCATATTGTTTTTTTTAAACCATTTGCAAACATGACGATTAAAAAAAACTTAAACGGATTCCACTGTTTTTTTTTTTAATTTCAAATAAAAATTTAAATATACAATTTTAACTGGTGCAACAGGGGTAGGGTTGCGGTTAGTTGTTTGTCGTATAAATAGTAAAATTGAATAAATGTAATTTATGTACACGTTATTGAAAGAAAAGAGATAATGCTATATTTACTTTTATAAGTCACGACAATTATCAAATGGAGTGTGGCCTAAGTGGTAGAGATGCCAGTTATCATTTGTATATGTATGTAAACCAATAATCTGCGAATCGATCTCTGCGCAGATAGCCATTTACTTTTTTTTTGTTATATAAAATAATAAAACTCTATGTAAAGAAAAATAATCGGTGCTATATCAAATGTAAAGCGTGGTGCATTTAGTAGGGTTGCGGCATGTTTTGGAATCTGCGTCTGAAAGCGCAGGCTCGAATCCTGTCAGTGACTTGATTTCAATTTTTTATTTTTAAATTTTATTTTAAAAATTAAATTTTAAATTGAAATATTAATTTCGAAAATTTTGGGCTGCCACGTATCCCTTTTTCCGTAAGAAATTTAAAAAATTTTCAAATTTTAAGTTTTTGATGCCATTGCATTTATGTATGCTGTCGCTAGGAACACTTGTAGCAAAATTGGTATTTCAATTGAGGCTTTGGTCTGCCCTGCGATTTGTAGGAATTGTCTTCCATATTAAAGTGCTGTGCTTAGACTCCGGTAATTGACACAAGTACCGCATCACTGCCAGATTAAAGTGTTCTGGTAAGACTTCGTGATTTGGTACAAGTGGACGGACGGACAGACGGACATGGCTATCGACTGGGCTGTTGATGTTGATAGAGAATATATATATTTTATAGGGTCTGCCACGCCTTCTTCTGCCTGTTACATACATTCCAACGACCACAATATATCCTTGGACTCTACGAGTAACAGGTGTAATTATATGTGTATGGCTGCACTGGTAAACTTATAAGAATTAAACTAGGAAAAAAAAAGTCAAAGTTTCAAGCGTGGTCAACGTGGCTGGCTCAACAGCGTGGGCCACAGGTGTTCACGCAGGGAACACCACGATTTCGCGTTCAAGGCGACTTCTCTCTGATCCAAACCGCCTGTATGAGGTGAGGACGTGCTTAGTGTCTTCTGCGACGTCACACGTGGGGCACCTATCACTCCCGTCGTGCCCAAATCTGTGGAGTTAGGCTCTAAAGCACCAGTGACCGCTCAGAACTTGGGTTAGGTGGAAGTTGACCTCTCCGTGCTTGCGGTGTATCCAGTCGCCTATGTTGTGAATAAGCCGCGCGGTCCAGCGTCCGGAGTCTGCTCTCTCGCAACTGGTCTGCCACTGGGCAAGTCTTAATCTTCGTGCATCAGCTTTGTCCCGTTAGCGTTTTTCTTTGCCTCGTATATACTCTTGGACTCTATCTTTTGTGTGCTTGAAGAAGGTGTTCTCGGAACGAGAACCGCGTGTCGATGTGCACCCCGAAGTCCTCGCCAAATGCTTCTGCTCCATGCAAATGTTTTGCTGTGACTATTATAGCAATGTCGTCAGCGAAGCCCACAATTTGCACGTTGTCTTGCAAGTCCAGACTTAATATATTCATAAAAAATATTCCACAGGGTCGGGCCTAGTATCGAGCCTTGAGTTACTCCAGCCGTTACGTTATATTTTACTATGCCGTCATCATTGTCAAACATGAGGATTCGGTTGTTGAGGTAGTCATTGATTATATTGGTCCGGTATTGTGGGATGTCGAAATTTAATTTAAAATTTACGTGTGTCAATTATGCAGCTCCATTTGGCCGAGTTGAAAGCGTGTTTGACGTCCAATTTGATTACCAGGCAGTATTTCTTTACTCCTCCTTTACATCTCTTTGCTTCAATTGCAGCAGATGCTATATTTGTCAACAACATCATGGCGTCAACTGTAGACCCTTTTTTGCGGAATCCGAACTGTCTATCCGATAGGTTTTCCCTTCTGTGTATTGCTTGCGACAGTCTCTTAGAAATAATTCGTTCGAACAGTTTTCCCATCGAGTCCAACAGGCATAGCGGTCTATACGCTGGCACGTCATTGGGTTTTTTCCCTGGCTTTGTGATCAGGCAAAAATTTTGGGACTTCCGACATGTCAGGAAGACACCTTCGTGCAGGCATGTCGAGAATAGATGGGCATGGACAACTTCACAGGCCCGGTGCTTTAAAGTTTGCCAACTTTCTCACTGCATTGCTCACATCTTCTAGAGTTACGGATAAGAAGGTGCAGCTTGCTCGTGTCAAGATGTCTGCTTTTCTCTCCAGCCGAAGCGGAAATAGCGTTTGGACTAGGGCGTTCAGTTGGGGTCGTTCTGTGGGGGCCTAGTTCTTGAGGCCTTGCATCTTTTTCATGACAATCTTATACGCTCGTCCCCATTGGTCCTGATCTGCCTTCTCGCACAGTGCTTTGAAGCAGGTGATTTTACTTGTGCGGATCGCTTTGCTCAGTGCTTTTCGTTTGGACTTAAACTCGCTGCGCAAGTCTTCGCACGGTGTGCGTCTTCGCGAGGCTTGCGTGTACCTTCTTCTGGTGGCGTTACATTCGCGCCTGATTTGCGCTATCTCCAATGTCCACCAGAACACCGATTTATGACGACTGGATGACCGTCCACTAGCCATGCTGGCGTCGCAGGCTTGCTTGATTGTCCTCATGATGGACGCCGTCATTTCCTCAGCGTGGGCAGCTCCGCTAATGCCACGTAGCTCCTCTGCGAAAAACGAAGGTATCGTAGTGTCCATCATGTACCGCCTGCTAGACTGCCTGTGATTCCGAGAAGTGTGTATTTTAAGGGCGAATAAAATAGCCATATGATCGCTAGACGTATATATATAGCTAATTAGCCACCTTGCTGCCGTCGCCAGCTGGGCGAAACGAAAGACAGGTCCACTATCGAGCTTAATCAGCCTCTCCTGAACGTTTTCTTGTCTCCTTCATTTAAGGGGTTATATACAAAGAGATAATTGTTTATATATACATTAGCCGCAGTAGCTTGCAAAGAGAGCGTGGTCCAGGTAGTAGGGATGCTTGCCATTCTTTTCTTTCAACCACGTGCATTGACACTGCGATTCAAGGGACACTTTGTTACCTAATTGCTCAGTTGTTTGTAGTTGGATTTTAATGTTACTTTCAGGGTAGTTTGATATGATTTGTCTTTAAACGAATCTTAAATTACAACACTGTACGATGAGGACAAATGTATTAAAAACGGCATCGAAATTGAAAATTTAATTTTTTTTTTTTTGAAAAAGGGGGCGTGACAGAAAAAAAATTTTAATGGCACTGCATTTTTGCTGTCACTAGGAACCTGCGTACCAGAATTGGTGTTTCTAAGTGCTATAGTTACGGAGATATACGCCGAAAACATCAATTATTTCCGAGGTGTGTCTAGTTTTTTGCTTATTGCGGGGGCGGTAGGAGGCGTGGCGCAGATTTGAAATAAACTTGATCTGCTCGCGAAAGTTCTTGAATTTTTATTACAAATTTGGTGGTTCTAGCTCTTGTAGTTTAAAAGATCCAGGTGTTTATACAGACGGACGGACAGACGGACATTGCTATATCGACTCGGCTGTTAATGCTGATCAAGAATATATATACTTTATAGGGTCGGAAAAGCTTCCTTCTGCCTGTTACGCACATTTCGCTTCTGACAAACCTAATAGACCCCTATACTCTTTTTTAAAGAGTACGGGGTCTAAAAAGTGAATTTTGGAACGCCCAACTTTGTATATAACCGCTTAATTTTAACGTTTTTTTCTTTTACCAATTTTGTAAGGCAGCGCATATGAATGCTGAATCATCTGCTTTGATTTCTATGATTTTCTTTGATTTCTCATTATTGCTCTCTTTGCTTCTAACCAATCTCGGGATTTAATTTCTATTAATGAAGCGAATTTGAATAAATGTCAATGCAAGATAAGAATTGTAAATTATCTATCATATAAAAATCCATAATATATTTTTCTCTAACATTGAAAGTTTAGGGTGTTAATTCAAAAGTTAATTTCGTATTTCTATTTTCTATTTTTGCGACGTTATATATTTGACATTCATTTATAGTGTTTTGGATTAAGTTTTGATAATCGGGATAATAGAAATTTTCTTTAAACCAATTTGTAGTTTTTTCAATTCCTAAATGTAGTAATTCATTATTTTTCTTTAAGATTATCTCCTTAAATTGTGAAAAAGTTAACATGTCTTCTTCTATCTGGCAATTTCTTTGGTATTACATTTTTTATTGTAGTTTCAAGACCTTGTTTATAAAGGGCATTGTTGGTTGCGTTTCCTTTTGAACTTAACTTATTTAGAATATTGAATGATTTTTGTTCTAGTTCTTCGATGACCTTACGAAGGTTTCCGTTGTAGTTAGTGTTGTATAGACGTCGAAATAATTCTTCACATGGTGTCTGGGTGTTGAGTTCGGAGATCAATGCTGCTCGTAGATCGGTCCAGTTGTTAGCATATGATAGCTGCGAAATCCGTTGTACGTCTTCTGATAGTTGCATCTCAATGGCTCCAAACAGGATACTGTGCTGTCTTACCTCTTGGGTTGGGTATAATGTGAGAATGTATTCAACTCTTCTGATGAAGGCGCTTAGATTCTCCGGGGATCCGTTGTATGTGGGCAATTGTCGTAGGAACGACAATGCCTATTTAAGATGGTTTTCTGATAGCTCTAGCGTCATGGTCGTTGTGGTGTTTTTTTACTTTTTTGGTTTTGTTGGATTAGAATACTTATTGCTTACAGGGATCAATTGAATGATTTGTAAGGCACAGAAATAAGTATTTATGCACAAAATTTTTCTATAGTCAAAAGGACCTATATTTTTTATAGAAAATCTTGTTTGTTGAATTACGCGTCACGTAAATTCTTTGGCGGATCAGTATTGATTTTTTGGAATTGTCCTTTTTATACTCTCTGCAAGAGTATATTGGGTTTATGCAAATGTATGTAACAGGCAGAAGGAGGCGTGGCAGACCCCATAAAGTATATATATTCTTGATCCGCATCACAAGCCGAGTCGATATAGCCATGTCCGTCTGTCTGTCCGTATGAACAAACAGATTTCAGAGATGGTAAGAGCTACAAGTTCGAATGTGGTCTCTATCGACTCGATATTTGGTCAGTCAATACAAGAATCTTTTTTTTTGTGATGCCACGCGGCATTCGCCCACAATGAGCAAAAAACTAGACTTACTTCGGAAAAAATAGATTTTTTAAGCGAATATCTCAGTAAGTACGGTACTTAGCAACACCAATTTTGGTATGCAGGTTCTTAGAGACAGTATAAATGCATTGCCATTTAAAATTTTTGGCTGCCACGCCCACTTTTTCCTTAAGAAACAAACAAAACTTTTCAAACTTGCATGCTGTTTTAACCGATGACGATACCGGATACAGATTTTAACATTATAATTGAGAATAAATGCAGAGAGTACTATACGGTCGAGCGCGCTCGGGTGTGCTTTTCTTTCTTGTTAGTTAAGGGGGATACACTGGCCTTTTTTTAGGCTTTTTTGACAGAAATCTACACAACTTTATTGATCGAGCAATATATTAAATTAAAGAACACATC
Source organism: Drosophila parthenogenetica (assembly GCA_035047505.1). Taxonomy (NCBI): domain Eukaryota; kingdom Metazoa; phylum Arthropoda; class Insecta; order Diptera; family Drosophilidae; genus Drosophila; species Drosophila parthenogenetica. The sequence continues at coordinate 2,435,074 of JAWNPM010000187.1, read as the reverse complement.
TTGAAGAACCACGAGAAATCTTTTTTATTACTATATGTTACATAGTTAAGTGGCAAATAGCCGTCAAAGAATCAAAATTTTTTAAATTAATGTTTTGCGGTGTCCAAAATTGCGGTGAAATGGATGAGCTGAAAAACAAAATTTTGATGAATATAGCTAAAAATATGTATAATCTAGTCTTTAATCGAAGGATTTGAAAAAATTTTCAAAATTAATAAAATGGTGGACGGTCAAAGTCAAAAAATCGTATTTTTATGAAAAACACCGGCTAACTTAAGTCCAAAAAAAAAATTGAACGATTAAAGATTAGATTATTGTGTTCTTAATGAGCATTATAAAATTCAAAAAGATCGGTCCACTAGTTTTTGAGGAATTTTGGACACCGATTTTCAAAAGCCGTTTCGAGAAAAACGCGCTGAAAGGCAGACAACCCAGTGAACCATAGAACAAATTCTTGTCTTTCATCGCTCATATCCAAGCCAATTTTTTTCGGATTGACTTGAAATTTTTATGGCGTGTTCTAAAATAGTTATACTTTAGAATAATTAAAAAAAAAAAAAAAATTCGAATTTTCCAAACGTACAACCAGTGTTTCCTCCTTAGGTTAGGTTAGGTTACGCCGGACGCCCTCTCGCGGGCTGGTTCATAGGCCAGTAGTGGCCCTTAGTAATCCGGTCCCGGAGGGTGCTATGGCTTGAAGTCGGTGAGGATGCGGGAGCGCTTCGCAAAGGCTAGCAGTTCCCCCAGTGCCCTTTTAGAGGCATCTTCCATCGAGGAGAGTTTAGGTGCTCCTAAGCAACTTAGTTTTGTGCGCTCTAGGGCCGGGCAGCAACATATAAGGTGCTCAAGTGTTTCTGCAGTCGCTGGGTTCTTGCATTTTCTGCAGCTGGAGTCGTTTGTAATGCCAAGTTTCATCGCGTGTACTGCCGCCATACAGTGGCCAGTAAGTATTCCCACCAATAGTCTGCAGTCCTTCCGTGGAAGTTGCAGCAGGTAGCGAGTGCGTTGGGCATTGAACTCATTGCACATTGTTCTTGTTGCTTTGCATGTGGTGGTGTTCCGCCACCTAAGGTTGACGAGCTTATTTGTGTTCTCCTCTAGCGCGCTGTAGAGCGTTCTCAGGGAGATAGGCAGATGTTGAGTTCTTTCGACCGAGAGACCGATACCTGCTTTCGCTAGTGTGTCTGCCTCCTCATTTCCGGGTATGCCCTGGTGGCTCGGAACCCAGTAGATGTGTACTGACTTGGTCGTACGTAGTTCATCTAATGCGTCTTTGCTCACCTGGACGGTTTTGGATGTGGTGGTTGACGACGACATAGCTTTTATGGCGGCCTGACTATCCACCATCAGGTTTATATTTTGACATTCTGAGCTTAGGTTTTTAGCAAATTCGGCTGCTTTCCCGATTGCGAAGACCTCTGCTTGGAAGATGCTACAGTGGCTTGGTAGCCTGTATGACAGCCTCGTGAGGGGTTCATCGCAGTACACAGCGGCTCCAACTCCTCCTGCCATTTTGGAGCCGTCCGTGTATATGTTGAGGTGGCCTTGCCTATTTTGGCACAGTTTCCAGTCGTCAGACCCAAAATGTGTTTCGATTTGGGAAACTGGGCTGTTTTGGGCTATAATGTGGTCGGAATGTCCGTTTAGGTTCGATCCGATAGCGCCGTGCCCATAGCTCTGCAGTGACAGACAGCCTAGTGCCGCAAGACGTTGAGCTGACTTGGCGGCCACTAGCTTTGTTTGCAGATCTTAGGGGGGTTGTCCCAGTAGTAGTTCTAGAGCTTTAGTCGGCGTAGTTCGTAAGGCACCTGTAATACAGAGTAGTGCCTGACGTTGAGCTTTCTCCATTATGGCGAGATAAGTCTTCTTTTCAGTTGCTGGCCACCACACGAGAGCACCATAGAGCAGGGTTGGACGCACTACCGAGATGTAAATCCAATGCATTAGTCGGGGTGACAGGCCCCACGAGCAACTAAGCATCTTTTTTGATGCATAAAGCGCCATGGTTGCCTTTTTCACCCTTTCTTCCACATTGGGTCTTGCTATCCAGCACTGTTCCAAGGTATCTGACGTGTGTGCTTGGTTTCAGTGCTTGTCCGTTTAATGTCGGGGGGTCCAGAGTGGAACCTTGTACCTCTTGGTGAAGAGGATGAGGTCCGTCTTATCCGCAAACAGGCTTTCTCCGCCCATTTGCAAATCACCCTGAGAGTCTGTTCCATTAAGGAGCTGAGAGTGGATGGGCATACTCCCGTTATAATTATACCTATGTCGTCCGCATAGGCAGTTATTTTGGGGGCTTTTCCATCGAATCTCTTAATGAGATCGTCTACCACGAGATTCCATAGAAGTGGCGACAGGACTCCTCCTTGAGGGGTTCCTTTACCTGCACTTCTGATTGTAGTCGCGGCACCCCAGTCTGATTTAACTTTCCTGCAGCATAGGAGGCGCTTAATCCAGTTGGTGATGGCAGGATGGGTGTCCATCGACCTCAGTCGATCGATAATGGCGTCAGGGTTGACATTATTGAATGCGCCTGAGATGTCTACGAAGGCTCCCATTGCGTATTCTTTGTGGTTTAGCGCATTTTCAATCAAGCTCACCAGCGAGTGCAGCGCAGTCTCTACTGATTTGCCTTTAGTGTATGCGTGTTGATTCGTTGCTAACCTTTCCCCCACTTCATTCCTAATGTGTAGGTTCAGCAACTTTTCCATCGTTTTGAGTAGGAAGGACGTGAGACTGATAGGTCTATAGTCCTTCGCGCTATTATGGCCACATTTCCCAGCTTTTGGCAGGAATGTTACCCTAGCTGTTCTCCAGAGGGTTGGAATGTGACCAGTTCTTAGGCAGGCTTTGAATATTTTGAGAAGCCATGGAGATATAGCATCTAAAGTGTTCTTCAGCATAGCCGGCATGATACCATCAAGTTCTGGGCTTTTTATGCTCGCGAAGGATTTAATGGCCCAAATCAGTTTGTTTGACGTGACTAAATCTGTGGGGATTTGATAGACGTCGCCTGTAGTGAATTGGTGCTCTGTCTCGTTCGACAGCTCAGTACAGCCTGGGAAATGCGTGGACATCAGTGCTTGAAGTGTTTCTTCGCTACTTTCAGTCCAGGTCCCATTGTTAAGTTTTAGTTGACTCTGTACTGTGGGTTGTTTGGAGAGTAGCTTCCTGAGCCTGGCCGTTTCCGGTACCGAGTCCAGGTCAGAGCAGAACTTCCTCCAGGCGTTCCTTTTAGCCTTCCTAATGGAAGCTTTATAACTCCTTAGAGCGAGCCTGTATTCATCATGTACGAGTTCCACATTGGTCTGTCTAGAGAGCCTGAACAGATCCTTAATGTGGTTTCGTTGAAAAGAGAGTTCAGTATTCCACCATGGCGGTCTTGACCTCCTTTTCGGGTTTGAGAGAGGGCATGTTATTTGGTAGGCATCTTGTAGAGTCTTCGTCACGATTGAGAGTGCTTGCTCTATTTCGTATACCGACTTAATCTCGCCTGGTTGTCCCAGTGATTCTGACACTAGTTCCCTAAATTTCAGCCAGTCGGTCTTTTTGGGATTCCTATGCCGCACTTGTTTAGGGGTATGTTCGAAGCTGAGGTCGAACTGAATATATTTATGGTCGGAGAAGGAGGGTTTTTCGAGAACTCTCCAGCGAGAAATGTTTGTATCAGCTGTGAGAGTGAGGTCAAGGACGTTCGACGAAGTTGGGCCTACGTACGTATGTACCTCCCCCGTGTTAGCGATACTTAGATTAGAGGTTAGAATGAAATCTAAAAGAGACTCACCCCTTGCGTTTGTGTCGGGCGATCCCCATACGCAGTGGTGCGCGTTGGCGTCGGTTCCAATCACTATTTGTGAGCCTTTCTGGGCTGAAGTTATTAGCCTCACCAGTTCATCGGGCGGTGCAGGCATGTCGTGGGCCATGTAGCAGGATGCTACTGTGAGGCGCTTGTTTCCGTTCTCTAGCCTCACCACGGTGAGATCATCTGTACTGTAATTAGATAATAGGTAAGCGTTTAGGCCTTTCCGTACAAGTACAGCGGTTCTGGTTTTGCTTACCGTTGGTGGATGGTACGTACAGTAGCTGCACGACCTTAGTCCAGATACCACATTGCCCGACGCAATCCATGGTTCTTGAACTAAGGCCACATCGACGGGCCCTTGCTCCAAGGCCAACATGAGCTCCGTCGATGCCAACTTACTCTTATGCAGGTTGATCTGCAGTACCCTCATCAAGTATGGTAGCTGCGACACCTGCAGAGGACGGGTTGACTATGACTGTCAGGTCACCATCCTCGTCGTCGGCCTCTTCATCCGAGGCTATTTCGAGCGCCTGGGTGGCTTCGAGGACAGTTTCTATGCCCAGGTCCCTCTCCACCTCCCCAGCTTTTAGCGTGTGCGTATCCTTATCTGCAGGATTACGCTTCTTCAACCTGAGGTATACGCTGCCTAAACCCCAGGCCATTTTCCCGTAGCGGGGATAGAGGATGTCCTCCGCCTCTTTATTGATCTGGAGGATTACATGCTGGCCCCCCTCTGCTGAGGAGAAGGTACCAGCATGTAACACCTTCCAATCGTCTGTCGGGACGTCCTTGTTTTGCCTCTGCAGCAGCCTCAGCGCCTGGTCTACTCGGACGGCGAAGGGGAGAAGTACCTTTGCTTTCGGTTTAGACGGGATGTTCTCCCTGTCGACCATTTTCAGCATGGCCCCCTCCCACAGCGCCCCCAGTGTCGACTTCAGCCAGCACAGTGTCGGGTCATCATTGCAGCTGATGATTTTGGCTCCGTTGAGCCACCCTGCGCCGTCAAAAGTGGGCATAGGAGCTTCCGGCTCCTCGTCCATTCTTTGCAGCAGTAGCCCGAACAGTTTCTCGTGAACTACTTTCCAGCGTTCCTCTGAGATTCTGCCGTTCTCGTCGCTGCGCTCTATCAGGGCTACAATGAGGTGCCTTCTAGCGACATCCTTCATTGTGCTCTTGTTGCGTCTCGGGCGAGGGATGGCGCCCTTCGGGCCACGCTGCCGTTTGCTAACCTGGGCATCTCTGCTCTGGTTGCTCTCGGTCGAGCGTTGCCTCTTTTCGGCCATCATTTCCTCTACCTTATTAGCGAAACCACTCGTCTTTGCTCGCATATGCGGCAACTGATCGAAGTGGCGTCGGCTCTCTTCGATCCTTTGCACTGCCCAGGCCAGCTTGGCTTTGTCCTCCTCAGACAAGTCAGCAATGCCTTGGAGCCGGCTCTGGATCTTGAGTGCCGCCTTGTATTGCGCCTTAGCCTTCAGCCCCTCCCTCGCACTTTTAGGCCTTTCCCTACGTGGGGAGCTGGTGCCTTGTACGGGGGAGCGCAGAAGGCTCTCTTCTTCCGTCTTTGTCACTGATGCGACGCTTTCCAGATCCGAGTCTTGGTCGACTACGGCACCTGCGCGCATCAGCTTGGTCGTGGTTGTTGTTGTTGTGGCAGTAGTACTACAACTGACCTGGCCTGCTTCCGCCACGTCAGAGGTGTGACCACTGGCGACACGCAGAGAGGATTTCTCCCCCCCGTGCCCGTGTTTTCGGCTGCCACGCCCCCTTTTTCCGCAAGAAGTAAAAGAAAATTTCTAACTTGCATGCCGTTTTTAAAGCATTTATTCATATCGTACATTGTTGTTATTTATGTTTCGTTTGAAGACGTATCATGTCAAACTCACCTGGAAGTTTCATAAGAATCCGACCATAAACAAGAAAGAAATGAAGCAATAAAGATTTTATTCGAGAGCAATGAGTGCGATAGAGACAGCGCTAGTCGTGCCGACCAATAGTATTCATACACACATATGTATGTGCATACATTTAACGTCAAACAAATTTGTATGTACTTACAGACAAACACATATATGTTCGATAATGCTAAGCTTTTTGTATACTCTCTGCAATAGTATATTGGGTTTGTGCAAATGTATGTAACAGGCAGAAGGAGGCGTGGTAGACCCCATAAAGTATATATTTTCTTGACCAGCATCACAAGCCGAGTTGATATAGCCATGTCCGTGTGTCCGTCTGTCCGTCTGTCTGTCTGTTTGTCTGTCCGTCTGTTTGTCCGTATGAACACACAGATTTCAGAGATGGTAAGAGCTACAAGTTCGAATTTGGTCTCTATCGACTCGATATTTAGTCAGTCAGTTTTCGATGCCACGCCCCATTCGGCCACAATGAGCAAAAAACTAGACATACCTCGTAAAAAATCTATGCTTTCAGCGAATATCTTAGTAACTACAGCACTTAGGAATACGAATTTTGGTACACATGTTCCTAAGGACAGCTAAAATACATTACCATTTTTGCCTGCCACGCCCCCTTTTTCCGTAAGAAAAAAAAACTTTTCAAACTTGCATGTCGTTTTTGTTATCGTAGAGTATTGTTATTTATGATTCCTTTGAAGACAAATTATATCAACTTCTCCTGAAAGTTGCATAAAAATCAAACAATAAACAACAGAGCTACCGATTATAAAGTTAATATTTAAGTCAGTGCATGAGTGCGAGCGCGACAGAAACATACAAGCATATATTCGAACTCTTTTGATGCATGTGTGGCATCAACAGTATACATACACACAGATATACATATATATGTGCATTCATATAACGTCAAACGAATTTGTATGTGCATACAGACAAACATATGTATGTTCGATTATAAATTGTCTTTTTTGTTGTAATGTGTTCTAATACAAGAAGTATCTATTGTAATATCTGGATACTGATTTTAACATTATAATTGGGAATAAAAGCAGAGAGTATTATACGGTCAGGCTCGTTCGACTGTACTTTTCTTACTTGTTCCATTTAGAGTCGCGGTTGTCCATTGCGGTAGCTTGTACCTCTTAGTGAACAGGAGGATGTCCGTATTTTCCGCAGTGATGTGTAAACCGGCTTTCTCTGCCCATTTGCAAATCACCCTGAGTGTCTGTTCTATTATAGAGCTGAGAGTAGATGAGCATACTCCCAATGTCGTCCGCGTAGGTAGTTATTTTGGGGGCTCCTACAACAAAGCTCTTCATGAGATCGCCTACCACCAGATTCCATAGAAGTGGTGACAGAACTCCGCGTTGAGGGGTTCCTCTACTTGCACTTCAGATTGTTGTTGTCGTACCCCATCCTGAATGAACACTCAGGCAGTTCGATGCGTTCTCGATCGAGCTTAAATATTTTGAGAAGCAATAGGATTCCACATCTTTGGTGGTTTGTAGCATTGCCGGTATGATCCCATCGAGTTCTGCGCTTTTTACTGTCGCGAGGTATTCAATGGCCCAAGTTAATTAGCTTGGCGTGACTATGTCTCTAGGAACTTGATAGTCATCGTTGGAGGTAAGTGGATGTTCTGTCTCGTCTGACAGCTCTGTGCAGTCCGTAAAGTGAGCGGACATTAGCGCTAGAAGTTTTCCTCTCTGCTTTCAGTCCAAGTCCCATTGTCAAGTTTTAGTTAACTTTACATCGTGGGCTGTTTGGAAAGTAGCTTCCTGAGCCTGGCCGTTTCTGATACCGATTCCAGGGTATTGCAGAACTACTTCCAAGAGTTTCTTTTTGCTTTCGGAGAGAGGTTTTGAAGCTCTTTAGAGCCTATATTTATCGTAAACGAGTTCCGCCCCGGAATTCGGCGTTCCACCTTGGTGGTCTTGACCTCCTTATCATAATTGAGGTTGGGCATGTTTTCTAATAAGCATCCTTGAGAGTCTTGTTCACCACTAAGAGTGCTTGCACTATGGCGTTCACCGACTCGATCTTACCTGGGTGCTGTAAAGTTCCTGACACTAATTCGCTGAACTTTCCACAGTGGGCATTCCAAGGATTTTTGTGCCGCACTTGCTTGGAGGTGTGTTCGAAGTTGAGTTCGAACTGGATGTGTTTGTGGTCAGAGAATACGCACAATACTGGTAGACAAATGTGACCACCTTCTTGGTTACGCTGATGATATTGATATCATTGGTCGTACCAAGCATGATGTAACTGCCCGTTTTGGAGCTCTCAAAAGACAAATAGGTAGAGTGGGACTTGTAATAAATATGCGCAAAACAATGTTTATGGTGCGCAGTAATAGGGAGTCGTGCCGTCTTGACTCTCATCTTACTGCTGGTGGGTTTAACTTTGAGTCGGTCAGGAACTTAGGAGCAAATGAACAACCGAGTCCTTTATAGAAAGACTAAGCTTACTCTGTACATGGCACTCATCATTCCCGTGCGTATTTAGGGTGCCGTCAGATGCAGTTGCTCTTGGTGTCTTCGAGAGAAAAAAGTTACGCAAGATCTTAGGCTTGTTTGCGTTGCCGTACCGTATCAGGTAGAATGACGAGCTCCATATGGCGATGTGAGCATAGTCAAGCAAATTAACATTTAGCGTCTTCGCCGGCTTGGCCATATTGTCCGTATGGAGGGAACAACTCCAGCTCGTTCTGTTTTTGATGCGGTGGTTGGCGAATAACATATGAGAGGAAGACCACGCACTCGTTGGAGGAACCAGATGAATGCAATTCTTGCAATTCTTAGTGTCACCAACTGGCAGAGTCGCGAACAGGACAGAGGAGGAAAATTATGCATCAGGCTGTAATCCGTTAGGGGTTTTCATGTCAATATAGGGTAACGACATATCTCCGCCGTTAGAAAAACGACATATCTCTGCGCGGAGACATGTCGTTTCAAACCGACTTATCTCCGCGCAGACTACCGGCGATGATATGTCGTTTTTCAACGTCATATCTTCGCCGTTTAAAAAGCGACATGTCTCCGTCAGAAAAATGTACTGAGCGCAGATATGTCGTCGGAGATATGTCGTTATGCCGTCAATATATATATCCCCACAAACAATAATTATATAGCACATGCTTTAACTATCAGATAATCAGAATCAGATAAAGATTAATTTATCACCTGCTTTAAAATAATCGTGTAGAGTTTAGAAACATTAATCATCTCTAGTTAAAATGGAGCTGCTTCGTTTTTGATGACACATTTATACCTAGTCTAATAGAACCACAACCAACTAGTGTAGTGAAAACAATAAAAAAGAATCTGAAACATCATCACTAAACAAAGGAATGGGAACAACGACAACTTGACAGTACAATCTGTCCCCGTTTGTCAGCATTTAAATGCTGTATCTGTATGTGCGTGTATATGTGTATTTGTGTGTGCATGTGTATGTGTGTGTGTCGGCTTATGTCAATCCACATAACAAATACGCCCCTTTGGCCATTCAAAATGCCGCTTGTCGATGTCGCTTGCAGTTTGGTGAATCACAAAAGCGCATTTTGTTTGTCAATTTGCATTGTCACTTGTGCATTTCGCTCTAAACACTTTTCTGATGCACATACTACACCACATTTGTACATATTCCATTATTTAATATCAAAAAGTTACTTGCTTTACCAAACCAATTGAAATATAACAAGAAAGAAACACTACAGTCGGGTACGCCGACTGTAAAAGGCCCCGTACTCATAGTAGTGTTCATTTTCCAAACAAAAGAAGAATACATACAATATAAGAATATGACTGTATTTAAATAACACTTAAAAGAAAAAGAAAATAAACAGCAGTATTTGAACCGGTGACCTCACACCTGAACGCATTTAGTACTTGTATTAGAACACGTTGAAACAAAACAAGTAAGAAAGGCTACAGTCGAGCGAGCCGACTGTAAAAGACCCCGTACTCACAGTGGTTTCCATTGATAAGAACCATAGCTCGCAAATAACAATTGAGTGTTTTTAGACCCCGTACTCTTTAAAAAAGAGTATAGGGGTCTATTAGGTTTGTCAGAAGCCAAATGTGCGTAACAGGCAGAAGGAAGCTTTTCCGACCCCATAAAGTATATATATTCTTGATCAGCATCAACAGCCGAGTCGATATAGCAATGTCCGTCTGTCCGTCTGTCCGTCTGTCCGTCTGTCCGTCCGTCCGTATGAACACCTGGATCTCAGAGACTATAAGAGCTAGAGACACCAAATTTGTAATGAAAATTCCGTAACTTTCTCGAGCAGATCAAGTTTATTTCAAATCTGCGCCACGCCCCCCACCGCCCCCGCAATAAGCAAAAAACTAGACACACCTCGGAAAAAATTGATGTTTTCGGCGAATATCTCCGTAACTATGGCACTTAGGAACACCAATTCTGGTACGCAGGTTCCTACAAACAGCACAAATGCAACGTCATTAAAAATTTTGGTCTGCCACGCCCCCTTTTCCCACACGAACTAAAAAACTTTTCAAATCTTACATGTCGTTTTTAAAGCATTTACTAATATAGTACAGTATTGTAATTCAAAATTTGTTTAAAGACAAATCATATTAAACTACCCTGAAAGTTGCATAAAAATCCAACTATAAACAACTGAGCAATTAAACAACAAAGTAGCCCATGAAGCGCGTTGTGAATGCACGTGGTTAAAAGAAAAGAGATAACTGTATGTGTATATTTACATTAGCCGCAATAGTTTGCAAAGAGAGCGTGGTCCGGGTGGGCAACGCACTTCTTTGTAAACACAAGACCTGCGGTTCGAACCCCGGCACGGACTCAGAAATTAAATTTTTATACTCTCTGCAAGAGTATATTGGGTTTGTGCAAATGTATGTAACAGGCAGAAGGAGGCGTGGCAGACCCCATAAAGTATATATATTCTTGATCAGCGTCACAAGCCGAGTCGATATAGCCATGTCCGTCTGTCCGTCTGTCCGTCTGTCTGTCTGTCTGTCTGTCTGTCTGTCCGTCTGTCTGTCCGTATGAACAAACAGATTTCGGAGATGGTAAGAGCTACAAGTTCGAATTTGGTCTCTATCGACTCGATATTTAGTCAGTCAATACAAGAATCTTTTTTTTTTTCGATGCCACGCCCTATTCGCCCACAATGAACAAAAAGCTGGACATACCTCGGAAAAAATCTATGTTTTAAGCGAATATCTCAGTAACTATGGCACCTAGGAATACCAATTTTGGTACACGTGTTCCAAGAGATGGCATAAATGCAATGACATCAAAAATTTTGGGCTGCCATGCCCCCTTTTTCTGCAAGAATTAAAAGAAAATTTCAAACTTGCATGCCGTTTTTAAAGCATTTATTCTTATCGTATAGTGTTGTTATTTATGATTCGTTTGAAGACGTATCATGTCAAACTCTCTTGAAAGTTTCATAAGAATCCGACCATAAACAAGAAAGAAATGAAGCAACAAAGACTTTATTCGAGAGCAATGAGAGCGAGAGAGACAGCGCTAGTCGTGCCGACCAATAGTATTCATACACACATATGTATGTGCATACATTTAACGTCAAACGAATTTGTATGTACATACAGACAAACACATGTATGTTCGATTATGCTTAGCTTTTTTTTTGTTTTAACGTGTTCTAATACAAGAACTATCTATTGTAATATCCGGATACCGATTTAAGCATTATAATTGGGAATAAAAGCAGAGAGTATTACACGGTCGGGCGTGTTCGACTGTACTTTTCTTACTTGTTTTTTTTTTTTTTTTTTTTTAATTATTTAGCACTATTATATCTTAATGAAAATAATCGGAACCGTTTCATAAGAAGGGGTTGGTGCAATTAGTAGTGTTGCTGCGTGTTCTGCAAGTTGAGTATAAGTTCGCAGGTTCAATTCCCGACAGTGGAATTTACTTTTTTAAATTTAAACAAAAATGTAAATAAAGAATTTTAACTGGTTCAACAGCCAATGGTCTGCGGTTCGAACCCGGCGCAGACTCAGAAATAAAATTTTGTTTTTTGTGCTTCTTATATAATAACATTATTACATTTGAATGAAAATAATCAGATCTCTGTCTAATGTGGGGCGTGGTGCGACTGATAGGGTTGTGACGCGTTATGCAAGCTGCGTATATGTTCGCAGGTTTAATTCCCGACAGTGGAATTTACTTTTTTAAATTTCAAACAAAAATGTAAATAAAGAATTTTAACTGGTGCAACAGCCAATGGTCTGCGGTTCGAACCCGGCACAGACCCAGAAATTTAGTTATTTTTTTATTTTTTAAATAACTACATTATTATATGTAAATGAAAATAATCAAATTTCTGCCAAATGAATGGTGTTGTGTAACTAGTAGGGGTGCAGCATGATATGGAACTTGCGTCAGCAAGCGCGGGTTCGAATCCCATCAGTGACTGATTCAAATTTTTTTTTTCAATTTAATTTTAAAACTTAAATTTAAAATTACAGTCGTATTCAAATATTAATTTCGAATACAAGGAGAGTACGGGGTCTTTTACAGTCGGCGCGCTCGACTGTAGCCTTTCTTACTTGTTTTCTATATGCTCAATCTCTGAGCAGAAGCGAGAATATTCAAAAAATTTGCTCTTACTCAGAGCAAAGATAGTATTTTCTATTTTGCTTCGGGTTTCGCTTGAGCGTTGTGGTTGAATACTTCGTGTTGAACTCTTTCAACGATTCTTTTTTCGGGAGTAATATAATTGTCGCTTGCGAGTTGAGACTCAGTAAGTGAGTAAATGACTGAATAAGTTAATCAAAAAGTCTTGCAACCACTCTTGAAGGATTTTATTTAATAAATAATATTTACTTCGATTATATTTTGAGTTCTTTTTGTTTATTTCTCTTTATGTTAGTAATAAGTAACATAAAATTTCAGTTTTAGACCCCGTACTCTTAAAAAGAATATAGGGGTCTATTAGGTTTGTCAGAAGCCAAAAGGTGCGTAACAGGCAGAAGGAAGCTTTTCCGACCCCATAAAGTATATATATTCTTGATCAGCATCAACAGCCGAGTCGATATAGCAATGTCCGTCTGTCCGTCCGTCCGTATGAACACCTAGATCTCAGAGACTATAAGAGCTAGAGACACCAAATTTGTAATACAAATTTTGTAACTTTCTCGAGCAGATCAAGTTTATTTCAAATCTGCGTCACGCCCCCCACCGCCCCCGCAATAAGCAAAAACCTAGACACACCTCGGAAAAAATTGATGTTTTCGGCGAATATTTTCGTAACTATAGCACTTAGGAACACCAATTCTGGTAAGCAGGTTCCTACAAACAGCACAAATGCAACGTCTTTCAAAATTTTGGTCTGCCACGCCCCCTTTTTCCAAAAGAACTAAAAAACTTTTCAAAATTTAGTATTTTAATTCAAAAATTTTTTAAAGACAAACTACCTTGAAAGTTGCATAAAAATCAACAACAATATGTAAACACAAGACCTGCGGTTCGAACCCCGGCACAGACTCAGAAATTACATTTTTTTATACTCTCTGCAAGAGTATACTGGGTTTGTGCAAATGTATGTAACATTCAGAAGGAGGCGTGGCAGACCCCATTAAGTATATATATTCTTGATCCGCATCACAAGTCGAGTCGATATAGCCATGTCCGTCTGTCTGTCCGTATGAACAACCAGATTTCAGAGATGGTAAGAGCTACAAGTTCGAATGTGGTCTCTATCGACTCGATATTTGGTCTGTCAATACAAGAATCTTTTTTTTTGTGATGCCACGCCCCATTCGCCCACAATCAGCAAAAAACTAGACATACCTCGGAAAAAATAGACGTTTAAAGCAAATATCTCAGTAAACTTAGGAATACCAATCTTGGCACGCAGGTTTTCGTACACGTGTTCCTAGAGACCGCATAAATGCAATGACATTAAAAGTTTTGGGCTGCCACGTCCCCTTTTTCCGCAAGAAATAAAACAAAATTTCAAACTTGCATGCCGTTTTTAAAGCATTTATTCTTATCGTACAGTGTTGTTATTTATGATTCGTTTGAAGACGTATCATGTCAAACTCTCCTGAAAGTTTCATAAGAATCCGACCATAAACAAGAAAGAAATTGAGCAACAAAGATTTTATTCGAGAGCAATGAGTGCGAGAGAGACAGCGCTAGTCGTGCCGACCGATAGTATTCATACACACATATGTATGTTCATACATTTAACGTCAAACGAATTACAGACAGACAAACACATGTATGCTCGATTATGCTTAGCTTTTTTTTTTGTTTTAACGTGTTCTAATACAAGAACTATCTATTGTAATATCCGGATACCGGTTTAAGCATTATAATTGGGAATAAAAGCAGAGAGTATCATAAGGTCGGGCGTGTTCGACTGTACTTTTCTTTCTTGTTTTATTTTTGTTTTAATGTTTTCTAATACAAGAACTATCTATTGTTATATGCGGATACCGATTTTAACATTATAATTGGGAATAAAAGCAGAGAGTATCATAAGGTCGGGCGCGTTCGACTGTACTTTACTTACTTGTTCAAATTGTATTCGTCAGTGGGTATTTTAATACCCGTTACTCATAGAGTACAAGGGTATGTTGTAGTCGTTGGAATGTATGTTAAGTATATAAATTCTTGATCAGCATCAACAGTCGAGTCGATATAGGCAAGTCCGTCTGCCCGTCTGTCTGTCCGTCCGTCCGTGTGTCCGTCTGTATGAACAAAAGGATATCAGCATCTATAAAAGCTAGAAAGACTTGAGAAGTCGCAAATGAAAGATAAGATGCTCAAGCAGTTTGTTTTTGTTTTGAACACGCCCACTTTAGGGCGTTCTATGTTCATATAAAGGTAAAAGCTGGTAAAAATAGTATGTTTTAGTATAGAAAACTTTTTTGTTAGTTACTTAATCCAAACCAAAAAAATCGGACTACTATATCGTATAGCTCCCATAGGAACAATCGGTCAAAAATTCGCTCTTAGAATGAATTTGTATGAACAATTTTTATACTCTCTGCAAGAGTATATTGGGTTTGTGCAAATGTATGTAACAGGCAGAAGGAGGCGTGGCAGACCCCATAAAGTATATATATTCTTGATCAGCATCACAAGCCGAGTCGATATAGCCATGTCCGTCTGTCCGTCTGTCCGTCTGTCTGTCTGTCTGTGTGTCTGTCTGTCCGTATGAACACACAGATTTCAGAGATGGTAAGAGCTACAAGTTCGAGTTTAGTCTCAATCGACTCGATATTTAGTCAGTCAATACAAGAATCTTTTTTTTTTTCGATGCCACGCCCCATTCGCCCACAATGAGTAAAAAACCCGTCACACCTCGAAAAAAATCTATGTTTTCGGCGAATATCTCAGTAACTATGGCACCTAGGAATACCAATTTTGGTACACGTGTTTCAAGAGACAG
This sequence comes from Drosophila parthenogenetica, assembly GCA_035047505.1. NCBI lineage: Eukaryota > Metazoa > Arthropoda > Insecta > Diptera > Drosophilidae > Drosophila > Drosophila parthenogenetica. Next base: position 2,419,932 of record JAWNPM010000187.1, on the reverse strand, counting down.
CATAAATGCAATGACATGAAAAATTTTGGGCTGCCACGCCCCCTTTTTCTGCAAGAATTAAAAGAAAATTTCAAACTTGCATGCCGTTTTTTAAGCATTTATTCTTATCGTACAGTGTTGTTATTTATGATTCGATTGAAGACGTATCATGTCAAACTCTCTTGAAAGTTTCATAAGAATCCGGCTATAAACAAGAAAGAAATGAAGCAACAAAGACTTTATTCGAGAGCAATGAGAGCGAGAGAGACAGCGCTAGTCGTGCCGACCAATAGTATTCATACACACATATGTATGTGCATACATTTAACGTCAAACGAATTTGTATGTACATACAGACAAACACATGTATGTTCGATAATGCTTAGCTTTTTTTTGTTTTAACGTGTTCTAATACAAGAACTATCTATTGTAATATCCGGATACCGATTTAAGCATTATAATTGGGAATAAAAGCAGAGAGTATTACACGGTCGGGCGTGTTCGACTGTACTTTTCTTTCTTGTTATACTCTCTGCAAGAGTATATTGGGTATGTGCAAATGTATGTAACAGGCAGAAGGAGGCGTGGCAGACCCCATAAAGTATATATATTCTTGATCAGCATCACAAGCCGAGTCGATATAGCCATGTCCGTCTGTCTGTCTGTCTGTCTGTCTGTCTGTCTGTCCGTCTGTCTGTCCGTATGAACACACAGATTTCAGAGATGGTAAGAGCTACAAGTTCGAGTTTGGTCTCAAACGACTCGATATTTAGTCAGTCAATACAAGAATCATTTTTTTTTCGATGCCACGCCCCATTCGCCCACAATAAGTAAAAAACCCGTCACACCTCGGAAAAAATAAGTGTTTTCGGCGAATATCTCAGTAACTATGGCACCTAGGTTTGTGCAAATGTATGTAACAGGCAGAAGGAGGCGTGGCAGACCCCATAAAGTATATATATTCTTGATCAGCATCACAAGCCGAGTCGATATAGCCATGTCCGTCTGTCTGTCCGTCTGTCTGTCCGTCTGTCTGTCCGTCTGTCTGTCCGTCTGTCTGTCCGTCTGTCTGTCTGTCTGTCTGTCCGTATGAACAAACAGATTTCAGAGATGGTAAGAGCTACAAGTTCGAGTTTGGTCTCAATCGACTCGATATTCAGTCAGTCAATACAAGAATCTTTTTTTTTTCGATGCCACGCCCCATTCGCCCACAATGAGTCAAAAACCGGACACATCTCGGAAAAAATCTATGTTTTCGGCGAATATCTCAGTAACTATGGCACTTAGGAATACCAATTTTGGTACACGTGTTCCTAGAGACAGCATAAATGCAATGACATCGAAAATTTTGGGCTGCCACGCCCACTTTTCCCGTAAGAAATAAAAAACTTTTTAAAACTTGCATGCGGTTTTTAAGGCATTTGTTCTTATCGTTCAGTATTGTTATTTATGGTTCGTTTGAAGACGAATCATGTCAAACTCTCCTGAAAGTTTCATAAGAATCCGACCATAAACAAAAAAGAAAACAAGCAATAAAGTGTATATTCGAGCGCAATGCCATGAGTGCGAGAGAGACAGCGCTAGCCGTGCCGACCAATAGTATACATACACACATACATATGTATGTGCATACATTTAACGTCAAACGAATTGGTATGTTTTAACGTGTTCTAATACAAGAACTATCTATTGTAATATTCGGATACTGATTTTTAGATTATAATTGGGAATAAAAGCAGAGAGTATTATACGGTCGGGCTCGTTCGACTGTACTTTTCTTACTTGTTTTTTTTGTAATTGTTTTATAACAACATTATTATATGAAAATAATCGTGTTTCTTTCAAATGTAGGGCGTGGTGCTGCTGATAGGGTTGCGGCGTGTTATGCAACTTGCGTAAAGTTCGCAGGTTCAATTCCCGACAGTGAAATTTATTAATATACTTTTTTAAATTTCAAACAAAAATGTAAATAGAGAATTTTAATTGGTGCAACAGCCAGGGGAGGGTTGCGGTTAGTCGTTTGGCGTATAAATTGTAAAATTGTATAAATGTAATTTATGTGCACTTGGTTGAAAGAAAAGGGATAACTCTATTTTTACTTGAATTAGTCACAACAAATGCCAAACGGAGTGTTTCCTAGGTGGTAGAGATATCAGCAATCACATTTTGTATTTGTTTCTAAACCAATGGTCTGAAATTTAATTTTTTTTTTATTTTTTAAATAACTACATTGTTATTAGACCCCGTACTCTTAAAAAGAGTATAGGGGTCTATTAGGTTTGTCAGAAGCCAAATGTGCGTAAAAGGCAGAAGGAAGCTTTTCCGACCCCATAAAGTATATATATTCTTGATCAGCATCAACAGCCGTGTCGATTTAGCAATGTCCGTCTGTCCGTCTGTCCGTCCGTCTGTATGAACACCTGGATCTTTTAAACTACAAGAGCTAGAACCACCAAATTTGTAATAAAAATTCAGTAACTTTCGCGAGCAGATCAAGTTTATTTCAAATCTGTGCCACGCCCCCCACCGCCCCCGCAATAAGCAAAAAACTAGACACACCTCGGAAAAAATTGATGTTTTCGGCGAATATCTCCGTAACTATAGCACTTAGGAACACCAATTCTGGTACGCATGTTCCTAGAAACAGCAGAAATACAACGTCATTAAAATTTTTGTCTGCCACGCCCCCTTTTCCCACACGAACTAAAAAACTTTTCAAAACTTACATGTCGTTTTTAAAGCATTTGCTAATATAGAACAGTATTGTAATTCAAAATTTGTTTAAAGACAAATCATATTAAACTACCCTGAAAGTTGCATAAAAATCCAACTATAAACAACTGAGCAATTAGGCAACAAATTATCAATTGAAGCGCGTTGTGAATGCACGTGGTTGAAAGAAAAGGAATAACACTATGCTTATATATACATTAGCCGCACTACTTTGCAAAGAGAGCGTGGTCCGGGTGGGCCACGCAATTTTTTGTAAACACAAGACCTGCGGTTCGAACCACGGCACAGACTCAGAAATTAAAGTTTTTTTTTTTTTTTTAATTTTAAATTAGCACTATTATATCTTAATGAAAATTATCGGAGCCGTCTCACAAGGTGGTGGTGCAATTAGTAGTGTTGCGGCGTGTTCTGCATAAGTTGAGTATTCGTTCAATTCCCGACAGTGAAATTTTCTAATTTACTTTTTTAAATTTAAAAAAAAAATGTAAATATACAATATTAACTGGTGCAACAGGGTTGGGTTGCGGTTAGTCGTTTGTTTCTAAAAATTAAATTTTTTTTTTTGTGCTTGTTATATAATAACATTATTATATGTAAATGAAAATAATCGGATCTCTGTCTAATGTGGGGCGTGGTGCGAATGATAGGAATGCGGCGTGTTATGCAACTTGCGCATAAGTTCGCAAGTTCAATTCCCGACAGTGGAGTTTATTAATATACTTTTTTAAATTTCAAACAAAAAGGTAAATAAAGAATTTTAACTGGTGCAACAGCCAATGGTCTGCGGTTCGAAAACGGCACAGACCCAGAAATTTAATTATTTTCTTATTTTTCAAATAACTACATTATTATATGTAAATGAAAATAATCAAGTTTCTTCCATATGAATGGTGTGGTGTAACTAGTAGGGTTGCAGCCTGGTATGGAACTTGCGTCAGTAAGCACGGGTTTGAATCCCATCAGTGACTGATTCAAATTTTTTTTCTAAATTTAATTTTATAACTTAAATTTTAAATTACAGCCGTATTCAAATATTAATTTCGAACACAAGGAGAGTACGAGGTTTTTTACAGTCGGCTCGCTCGACTGTAGCCTTTCTTACTTGTATATAAATGAAAAAAATCAGACTTATGCCAAATGAATGGTATGGTGCAACTAGTAGGGTTGCAGCATGTTATGGAACTAACGTCAGTAAGCGCGAGTTCGAATCCCATCAGTGACTTGATTTAAAATTTTTTTTAAATTTAATTTTAAAACTTAAATTTTAAATTACAGTGGTGTTCAAATATTAATTTCGAACACAAGGAGAGTACGGGGTCTTTTTACAGTCGGCGCACTCGACTGTAGCCTTTCTACTTGTTATGTTTTAACGTTACCGATTTTAGCATTATAGTTGGGAACAAAAGCAGAGAGTATTATACGGTCGGGCGTGTTCGACTGTACTTTTCTTACTTGTTAAGAGTGGAGGGTCTAAAAACAAGAAAGGAAAGCACAGTCGAGTGCGCCCGACCGTCAAGTACTCTCTGCTTTTTTTCCACACAATAATATTAAAATCGGTATCCAGGTATTACAATGGAAAGTAAATGCATAACTATACTATAGTTACCTCCTTTTACCAGTTAAGCACATTTCGCTTCTGAAAAAACCTAATAGAAACCTATACTTTTTAAGAGTACGGGGTCTAAGTATACGATCGTGCAGACCGTCTAATTATGCGGAAAGTCGAAAAAAACCTACAAATTTTGTCCAGAACCCTTGTCAAGGAGCTCAAAGAGAAATGCTAGCTGGATTGATCCTACGAAACAGTTCGTCAAGCCATTCTACGGCATAAGTACTCTTCAAGAGCTGCTCGAAAGAAACCATTGCTTTCGGCGGTTAATTTGGAAAAGCGCTACACTTTTGCTTCTCGGATGGTTAGTCATCCAGCAGAGTATTGGGTCGACGTAATATTCTGCAACGAGACAAAAGTAATGCTACACACACACAGCTTTTCAACAAAAAAATATAATTCCCACCGTGAAGTTTTGCAAACTTTCCGTTATGGTTTGGGGCTGCATTTCAAGCCGCGGAGTTTATTGGAAACACCATGAATGCCCAGCTGTATCTCTAAATCCTTAAGAAGAATTTGACAACAAGTGCGGCAAAATTCTGCTTACTTTTAAAATTTATTAAGATAATGACCCTAAGCATAAGGAGCTTTATGTTCGAACTTAGCTACTATACAACTGCGGAAAGGTATTCGATACACCAGCACAGAGCCCTGATCTTAACCCAATCGAGCATGCATGGTTATACCTTAAGAAAAAAGTGGGAAAGAGAAATCCAACAAACCGTGCGCAGCTGAAAGCATTTGTAATCGAGGAGTGGCAAAAGATTCATTTTTATTATATACAAAACCTAATCAAATCCATGAAAAAATGCCTACAACATGTAGTAGATGCAAAGGGGGCATACAAAATATTAAAATCGCTAACTTTAGTTATAATTTGCATAAAACTTAAAGTCTGAGTTCTTAAAAGCTAAAATGTGTAAAGAATTTCTTGACAGTATAAAAATCGAGTTGTTGTAGTTTTCGTTGTTTTTTTCTATTTTACATTTACAGTTTTGGTTTTTAGACCCCGTACTCTTAAAAAGAGTATAGGGGTCTATTAGGTTTGTCAGAAGCCAAATGTGCGTAACAGGCAGAAGGAAGCTTATCCGACCCCATAAAGTATATATATTCTTGATCAGCATCAACAGGCGAGTCGATATAGCAATGTCCGTCAGTCCGTCTGTCCGTCCGTCCGTCCGTCCGTCCGTCTGTATGAACACCTGGATCTTTTAAACTACAAGAGCTAGAACCACCAAATTTGTAATAAAAATTCAGTAACTTTTGCAAGCGGATCAAGTTTATTCCAAATCAGTGCCACGCTTCCTACCGCCGCCGCATTAAGCAAAAAACCAAAGACACCTCGAAAAAAATTGATGTTTTCCGCGAATATCTCCGTAACTATGGCACTTACGACCACCAATTTGGGTACGCAGGTTCCTAGGGACAGCATAAATGCAGTGCCATTAAAATTTGTTTGCTGCCACGCCCACTTTTTTCTTTTTTTAGACCCCGTACTCTTAAAAAGAGTATAGGGGTCTATTAGGTTTGTCAGAAGCCAAATGTGCGTAACAGGCAGAAGGAAGCTTTTCCGACCCCATAAAGTATATATATTCTTGATCAGCATCAACAGCCGAGTCGATATAGCAATGTCCGTCTGTCCGTCCGTCCGTATGAACACCTAGATCTCAGAGACTATAAGAGCTAGAGACACCAAATTTGTAATAAAAATTTTGTAACTTTCTCGAGCAGGTCAAGTTTATTTCAAATCTGCGTCACGCCCCCCACCGCCCCCGCAATAAGCAAAAACCTAGACACACCTCGGAAAAAATTGATGTTTTCGGCGAATATTTTCGTAACTATAGCACTTAGGAACACCAATTCTGGTAAGCAGGTTCCTACAAACAGCACAAATGCAACGTCTTTCAAAATTTTGGTCTGCCACGCCCCCTTTTTCCAAAAGAACTAAAAAACTTTTCAAAATTTAGTACTTTAATTCAAAATTTTTTTAAAGACAAACTACCTTGAAAGTTGCATAAAAATCAACAACAATATGTAAACACAAGACCTGCGGTTCGAACCCCGGCACAGACTCAGAAAGTACATTTTTTTATACTCTCTGCAAGAGTATACTGGGTTTGTGCAAATGTATGTAACAGGCAGAAGGAGGCGTGGCAGACCTCATAAAGTATATATATTCTTGATCAGCGTCACAAGCCGAGTCGATATAGCCATGTCCGTCTGTCCGTCTGTCTGTCCGTCTGTCTGTCTGTCTGTCTGTCTGTCCGTATGAACAAACAGATTTCAGAGATGGTAAGAGCTACAAGTTCGAGTTTGATCTCTATCGACTCGATATTTAGTCAGTCAATACAAAAATCTTTTTTTTTTCGATGCCACGCCCCATTCGCCCACAATGAGTCAAAAACCGGACACATCTCGGAAAAAATCTATGTTTTCGGCGAATATCTCAGTAACTATGGCACTTAGGAATACCAATTTTGGTACACGTGTTCCTAGAGACAGCATAAATGCAATGACATCAAAAATTTTGGGCTGCCACGCCCCCTTTTCCCGCAAGAAATAAAACAAAATTTCAAACTTGCATGCCGTTTTTAAAGCACTTATTCTTATCGTAGAGTATTGTTATTTTTGATTCGTTTGAAGACGTATTATCTCAAACTCTCCTGAAAGTTTTATAAGAATCCGACCATAAACAAGAAAGAAATTAAGCAACAAAGATTTTATTCGAGAGCAATAAGTGCGAGAGAGACAGCGCTAGTCATGCCGACCAATAGTATTCATACACACATATGTATGTGCATACATTTAACGTCCAACGAATTTGTATGTACATACAGACAAACACATGTATGTTCGATTATGCTTAGCTTTTTTTTTTTTGTTTTAACGTGTTCTAATACAAGAACTATCTATTGTAATATCTGGATACCGATTTAAGCATTATAATTGGGAATAAAAGCAGAGAGTATTACACGGTCGGGCGTGTTCGACTGTACTTTTCTTACTTGTTTTTTTTTTTTTTTTTTTTTTTTTAATTATTTAGCACTATTATATCTTAATGAAAATAATCGGAACCGTTTCATAAGAAGGGGTTGGTGCAATTAGTAGTGTTGCTGCGTGTTCTGCAAGTTGAGTATAAGTTCGCAGGTTCAATTCCCGACAGTGGAATTTACTTTTTTAAATTTAAACAAAAATGTAAATAAAGAATTTTAACTGGTTCAACAGCCAATGGTCTGCGGTTCGAACCCGGCGCAGACTCAGAAATAAAATTTTGTTTTTTGTGCTTCTTATATAATAACATTATTACATTTGAATGAAAATAATCAGATCTCTGTCTAATGTGGGGCGTGGTGCGACTGATAGGGTTGTGACGCGTTATGCAAGCTGCGTATATGTTCGCAGGTTTAATTCCCGACAGTGGAATTTACTTTTTTAAATTTCAAACAAAAATGTAAATAAAGAATTTTAACTGGTGCAACAGCCAATGGTCTGCGGTTCGAACCCGGCACAGACCCAGAAATTTAGTTATTTTTTTATTTTTTAAATAACTACATTATTATATGTAAATGAAAATAATCAAATTTCTGCCAAATGAATGGTGTTGTGTAACTAGTAGGGGTGCAGCATGATATGGAACTTGCGTCAGCAAGCGCGGGTTCGAATCCCATCAGTGACTGATTCAAATTTTTTTTTTCAATTTAATTTTAAAACTTAAATTTAAAATTACAGTCGTATTCAAATATTAATTTCGAATACAAGGAGAGTACGGGGTCTTTTACAGTCGGCGCGCTCGACTGTAGCCTTTCTTACTTGTTTTCTATATGCTCAATCTCTGAGCAGAAGCGAGAATATTCAAAAAATTTGCTCTTACTCAGAGCAAAGATAGTATTTTCTATTTTGCTTCGGGTTTCGCTTGAGCGTTGTGGTTGAATACTTCGTGTTGAACTCTTTCAACGATTCTTTTTTCGGGAGTAATATAATTGTCGCTTGCGAGTTGAGACTCAGTAAGTGAGTAAATGACTGAATAAGTTAATCAAAAAAGTCTTGCAACCACTCTTGAAGGATTTTATTTAATAAATAATATTTACTTCGATTATATTTTGAGTTCTTTTTGTTTATTTCTCTTTATGTTAGTAATAAGTAACATAAAATTTCAGTTTTAGACCCCGTACTCTTAAAAAGAATATAGGGGTCTATTAGGTTTGTCAGAAGCCAAAAGGTGCGTAACAGGCAGAAGGAAGCTTTTCCGACCCCATAAAGTATATATATTCTTGATCAGCATCAACAGCCGAGTCGATATAGCAATGTCCGTCTGTCCGTCCGTCCGTATGAACACCTAGATCTCAGAGACTATAAGAGCTAGAGACACCAAATTTGTAATACAAATTTTGTAACTTTCTCGAGCAGATCAAGTTTATTTCAAATCTGCGTCACGCCCCCCACCGCCCCCGCAATAAGCAAAAACCTAGACACACCTCGGAAAAAATTGATGTTTTCGGCGAATATTTTCGTAACTATAGCACTTAGGAACACCAATTCTGGTAAGCAGGTTCCTACAAACAGCACAAATGCAACGTCTTTCAAAATTTTGGTCTGCCACGCCCCCTTTTTCCAAAAGAACTAAAAAACTTTTCAAAATTTAGTATTTTAATTCAAAAATTTTTTAAAGACAAACTACCTTGAAAGTTGCATAAAAATCAACAACAATATGTAAACACAAGACCTGCGGTTCGAACCCCGGCACAGACTCAGAAATTACATTTTTTTATACTCTCTGCAAGAGTATACTGGGTTTGTGCAAATGTATGTAACATTCAGAAGGAGGCGTGGCAGACCCCATTAAGTATATATATTCTTGATCCGCATCACAAGTCGAGTCGATATAGCCATGTCCGTCTGTCTGTCCGTATGAACAACCAGATTTCAGAGATGGTAAGAGCTACAAGTTCGAATGTGGTCTCTATCGACTCGATATTTGGTCTGTCAATACAAGAATCTTTTTTTTTGTGATGCCACGCCCCATTCGCCCACAATCAGCAAAAAACTAGACATACCTCGGAAAAAATAGACGTTTAAAGCAAATATCTCAGTAAACTTAGGAATACCAATCTTGGCACGCAGGTTTTCGTACACGTGTTCCTAGAGACCGCATAAATGCAATGACATTAAAAGTTTTGGGCTGCCACGTCCCCTTTTTCCGCAAGAAATAAAACAAAATTTCAAACTTGCATGCCGTTTTTAAAGCATTTATTCTTATCGTACAGTGTTGTTATTTATGATTCGTTTGAAGACGTATCATGTCAAACTCTCCTGAAAGTTTCATAAGAATCCGACCATAAACAAGAAAGAAATTGAGCAACAAAGATTTTATTCGAGAGCAATGAGAGCGAGAGAGACAGCGCTAGTCGTGCCGACCGATAGTATTCATACACACATATGTATGTTCATACATTTAACGTCAAACGAATTACAGACAGACAAACACATGTATGCTCGATTATGCTTAGCTTTTTTTTTTTGTTTTAACGTGTTCTAATACAAGAACTATCTATTGTAATATCCGGATACCGGTTTAAGCATTATAATTGAGAATAAAAGCAGAGAGTATCATAAGGTCGGGCGTGTTCGACTGTACTTTTCTTTCTTGTTTTATTTTTGTTTTAATGTTTTCTAATACAAGAACTATCTATTGTTATATGCGGATACCGATTTTAACATTATAATTGGGAATAAAAGCAGAGAGTATCATAAGGTCGGGCGCGTTCGACTGTACTTTACTTACTTGTTCAAATTGTATTCGTCAGTGGGTATTTTAATACCCGTTACTCATAGAGTACAAGGGTATGTTGTAGTCGTTGGAATGTATGTTAAGTATATAAATTCTTGATCAGCATCAACAGTCGAGTCGATATAGGCAAGTCCGTCTGCCCGTCTGTCTGTCCGTCCGTCCGTGTGTCCGTCTGTATGAACAAAAGGATATCAGCATCTATAAAAGCTAGAAAGACTTGAGAAGTCGCAAATGAAAGATAAGATGCTCAAGCAGTTTGTTTTTGTTTTGAACACGCCCACTTTAGGGCGTTCTATGTTCATATAAAGGTAAAAGCTGGTAAAAATAGTATGTTTTAGTATAGAAAACTTTTTTGTTAGTTACTTAATCCAAACCAAAAAAATCGGACTACTATATCGTATAGCTCCCATAGGAACAATCGGTCAAAAATTCGCTCTTAGAATGAATTTGTATGAACAATTTTTATACTCTCTGCAAGAGTATATTGGGTTTGTGCAAATGTATGTAACAGGCAGAAGGAGGCGTGGCAGACCCCATAAAGTATATATATTCTTGATCAGCATCACAAGCCGAGTCGATATAGCCATGTCCGTCTGTCCGTCTGTCCGTCTGTCTGTCTGTCTGTGTGTCTGTCTGTCCGTATGAACACACAGATTTCAGAGATGGTAAGAGCTACAAGTTCGAGTTTAGTCTCAATCGACTCGATATTTAGTCAGTCAATACAAGAATCTTTTTTTTTTTTCGATGCCACGCCCCATTCGCCCACAATGAGTAAAAAACCCGTCACACCTCGAAAAAAATCTATGTTTTCGGCGAATATCTCAGTAACTATGGCACCTAGGAATACCAATTTTGGTACACGTGTTTCAAGAGACAGCATAAATGCAATGACATGAAAAATTTTGGGCTGCCACGCCCCCTTTTTCTGCAAGAATTAAAAGAAAATTTCAAACTTGCATGCCGTTTTTTAAGCATTTATTCTTATCGTACAGTGTTGTTATTTATGATTCGATTGAAGACGTATCATGTCAAACTCTCTTGAAAGTTTCATAAGAATCCGGCTATAAACAAGAAAGAAATGAAGCAACAAAGACTTTATTCGAGAGCAATGAGAGCGAGAGAGACAGCGCTAGTCGTGCCGACCAATAGTATTCATACACACATATGTATGTGCATACATTTAACGTCAAACGAATTTGTATGTACATACAGACAAACACATGTATGTTCGATAATGCTTAGCTTTTTTTTTGTTTTAACGTGTTCTAATACAAGAACTATCTATTGTAATATCCGGATACCGATTTAAGCATTATAATTGGGAATAAAAGCAGAGAGTATTACACGGTCGGGCGTGTTCGACTGTACTTTTCTTTCTTGTTATACTCTCTGCAAGAGTATATTGGGTATGTGCAAATGTATGTAACAGGCAGAAGGAGGCGTGGCAGACCCCATAAAGTATATATATTCTTGATCAGCATCACAAGCCGAGTCGATATAGCCATGTCCGTCTGTCTGTCTGTCTGTCTGTCTGTCTGTCTGTCCGTCTGTCTGTCCGTATGAACACACAGATTTCAGAGATGGTAAGAGCTACAAGTTCGAGTTTGGTCTCAAACGACTCGATATTTAGTCAGTCAATACAAGAATCATTTTTTTTTCGATGCCACGCCCCATTCGCCCACAATAAGTAAAAAACCCGTCACACCTCGGAAAAAATAAGTGTTTTCGGCGAATATCTCAGTAACTATGGCACCTAGGTTTGTGCAAATGTATGTAACAGGCAGAAGGAGGCGTGGCAGACCCCATAAAGTATATATATTCTTGATCAGCATCACAAGCCGAGTCGATATAGCCATGTCCGTCTGTCTGTCCGTCTGTCTGTCCGTCTGTCTGTCCGTCTGTCTGTCTGTCTGTCTGTCCGTATGAACAAACAGATTTCAGAGATGGTAAGAGCTACAAGTTCGAGTTTGGTCTCAATCGACTCGATATTCAGTCAGTCAATACAAGAATCTTTTTTTTTTCGATGCCACGCCCCATTCGCCCACAATGAGTCAAAAACCGGACACATCTCGGAAAAAATCTATGTTTTCGGCGAATATCTCAGTAACTATGGCACTTAGGAATACCAATTTTGGTACACGTGTTCCTAGAGACAGCATAAATGCAATGACATCGAAAATTTTGGGCTGCCACGCCCACTTTTCCCGTAAGAAATAAAAAACTTTTTAAAACTTGCATGCGGTTTTTAAGGCATTTGTTCTTATCGTTCAGTATTGTTATTTATGGTTCGTTTGAAGACGAATCATGTCAAACTCTCCTGAAAGTTTCATAAGAATCCGACCATAAACAAAAAAGAAAACAAGCAATAAAGTGTATATTCGAGCGCAATGCCATGAGTGCGAGAGAGACAGCGCTAGCCGTGCCGACCAATAGTATACATACACACATACATATGTATGTGCATACATTTAACGTCAAACGAATTGGTATGTTTTAACGTGTTCTAATACAAGAACTATCTATTGTAATATTCGGATACTGATTTTTAGATTATAATTGGGAATAAAAGCAGAGAGTATTATACGGTCGGGCTCGTTCGACTGTACTTTTCTTACTTGTTTTTTTTGTAATTGTTTTATAACAACATTATTATATGAAAATAATCGTGTTTCTTTCAAATGTAGGGCGTGGTGCTGCTGATAGGGTTGCGGCGTGTTATGCAACTTGCGTAAAGTTCGCAGGTTCAATTCCCGACAGTGAAATTTATTAATATACTTTTTTAAATTTCAAACAAAAATGTAAATAGAGAATTTTAATTGGTGCAACAGCCAGGGGAGGGTTGCGGTTAGTCGTTTGGCGTATAAATTGTAAAATTGTATAAATGTAATTTATGTGCACTTGGTTGAAAGAAAAGGGATAACTCTATTTTTACTTGAATTAGTCACAACAAATGCCAAACGGAGTGTTTCCTAGGTGGTAGAGATATCAGCAATCACATTTTGTATTTGTTTCTAAACCAATGGTCTGAAATTTAATTTTTTTTTTATTTTTTAAATAACTACATTGTTATTAGACCCCGTACTCTTAAAAAGAGTATAGGGGTCTATTAGGTTTGTCAGAAGCCAAATGTGCGTAAAAGGCAGAAGGAAGCTTTTCCGACCCCATAAAGTATATATATTCTTGATCAGCATCAACAGCCGTGTCGATTTAGCAATGTCCGTCTGTCCGTCTGTCCGTCCGTCTGTATGAACACCTGGATCTTTTAAACTACAAGAGCTAGAACCACCAAATTTGTAATAAAAATTCAGTAACTTTCGCGAGCAGATCAAGTTTATTTCAAATCTGTGCCACGCCCCCCACCGCCCCCGCAATAAGCAAAAAACTAGACACACCTCGGAAAAAATTGATGTTTTCGGCGAATATCTCCGTAACTATAGCACTTAGGAACACCAATTCTGGTACGCATGTTCCTAGAAACAGCAGAAATACAACGTCATTAAAATTTTTGTCTGCCACGCCCCCTTTTCCCACACGAACTAAAAAACTTTTCAAAACTTACATGTCGTTTTTAAAGCATTTGCTAATATAGAACAGTATTGTAATTCAAAATTTGTTTAAAGACAAATCATATTAAACTACCCTGAAAGTTGCATAAAAATCCAACTATAAACAACTGAGCAATTAGGCAACAAATTATCAATTGAAGCGCGTTGTGAATGCACGTGGTTGAAAGAAAAGGAATAACACTATGCTTATATATACATTAGCCGCACTACTTTGCAAAGAGAGCGTGGTCCGGGTGGGCCACGCAATTTTTTGTAAACACAAGACCTGCGGTTCGAACCACGGCACAGACTCAGAAATTAAAGTTTTTTTTTTTTTTTAATTTTAAATTAGCACTATTATATCTTAATGAAAATTATCGGAGCCGTCTCACAAGGTGGTGGTGCAATTAGTAGTGTTGCGGCGTGTTCTGCATAAGTTGAGTATTCGTTCAATTCCCGACAGTGAAATTTTCTAATTTACTTTTTTAAATTTAAAAAAAAAATGTAAATATACAATATTAACTGGTGCAACAGGGTTGGGTTGCGGTTAGTCGTTTGTTTCTAAAAATTAAATTTTTTTTTTTGTGCTTGTTATATAATAACATTATTATATGTAAATGAAAATAATCGGATCTCTGTCTAATGTGGGGCGTGGTGCGAATGATAGGAATGCGGCGTGTTATGCAACTTGCGCATAAGTTCGCAAGTTCAATTCCCGACAGTGGAGTTTATTAATATACTTTTTTAAATTTCAAACAAAAAGGTAAATAAAGAATTTTAACTGGTGCAACAGCCAATGGTCTGCGGTTCGAAAACGGCACAGACCCAGAAATTTAATTATTTTCTTATTTTTCAAATAACTACATTATTATATGTAAATGAAAATAATCAAGTTTCTTCCATATGAATGGTGTGGTGTAACTAGTAGGGTTGCAGCCTGGTATGGAACTTGCGTCAGTAAGCACGGGTTTGAATCCCATCAGTGACTGATTCAAATTTTTTTTCTAAATTTAATTTTATAACTTAAATTTTAAATTACAGCCGTATTCAAATATTAATTTCGAACACAAGGAGAGTACGAGGTTTTTTACAGTCGGCTCGCTCGACTGTAGCCTTTCTTACTTGTATATAAATGAAAAAAATCAGACTTATGCCAAATGAATGGTATGGTGCAACTAGTAGGGTTGCAGCATGTTATGGAACTAACGTCAGTAAGCGCGAGTTCGAATCCCATCAGTGACTTGATTTAAAATTTTTTTTAAATTTAATTTTAAAACTTAAATTTTAAATTACAGTGGTGTTCAAATATTAATTTCGAACACAAGGAGAGTACGGGGTCTTTTTACAGTCGGCGCACTCGACTGTAGCCTTTCTACTTGTTATGTTTTAACGTTACCGATTTTAGCATTATAGTTGGGAACAAAAGCAGAGAGTATTATACGGTCGGGCGTGTTCGACTGTACTTTTCTTACTTGTTAAGAGTGGAGGGTCTAAAAACAAGAAAGGAAAGCACAGTCGAGTGCGCCCGACCGTCAAGTACTCTCTGCTTTTTTTCCACACAATAATATTAAAATCGGTATCCAGGTATTACAATGGAAAGTAAATGCATAACTATACTATAGTTACCTCCTTTTACCAGTTAAGCACATTTCGCTTCTGAAAAAACCTAATAGAAACCTATACTTTTTAAGAGTACGGGGTCTAAGTATACGATCGTGCAGACCGTCTAATTATGCGGAAAGTCGAAAAAAACCTACAAATTTTGTCCAGAACCCTTGTCAAGGAGCTCAAAGAGAAATGCTAGCTGGATTGATCCTACGAAACAGTTCGTCAAGCCATTCTACGGCATAAGTACTCTTCAAGAGCTGCTCGAAAGAAACCATTGCTTTCGGCGGTTAATTTGGAAAAGCGCTACACTTTTGCTTCTCGGATGGTTAGTCATCCAGCAGAGTATTGGGTCGACGTAATATTCTGCAACGAGACAAAAGTAATGCTACACACACACAGCTTTTCAACAAAAAAATATAATTCCCACCGTGAAGTTTTGCAAACTTTCCGTTATGGTTTGGGGCTGCATTTCAAGCCGCGGAGTTTATTGGAAACACCATGAATGCCCAGCTGTATCTCTAAATCCTTAAGAAGAATTTGACAACAAGTGCGGCAAAATTCTGCTTACTTTTAAAATTTATTAAGATAATGACCCTAAGCATAAGGAGCTTTATGTTCGAACTTAGCTACTATACAACTGCGGAAAGGTATTCGATACACCAGCACAGAGCCCTGATCTTAACCCAATCGAGCATGCATGGTTATACCTTAAGAAAAAAGTGGGAAAGAGAAATCCAACAAACCGTGCGCAGCTGAAAGCATTTGTAATCGAGGAGTGGCAAAAGATTCATTTTTATTATATACAAAACCTAATCAAATCCATGAAAAAATGCCTACAACATGTAGTAGATGCAAAGGGGGCATACAAAATATTAAAATCGCTAACTTTAGTTATAATTTGCATAAAACTTAAAGTCTGAGTTCTTAAAAGCTAAAATGTGTAAAGAATTTCTTGACAGTATAAAAATCGAGTTGTTGTAGTTTTCGTTGTTTTTTTCTATTTTACATTTACAGTTTTGGTTTTTAGACCCCGTACTCTTAAAAAGAGTATAGGGGTCTATTAGGTTTGTCAGAAGCCAAATGTGCGTAACAGGCAGAAGGAAGCTTATCCGACCCCATAAAGTATATATATTCTTGATCAGCATCAACAGGCGAGTCGATATAGCAATGTCCGTCAGTCCGTCTGTCCGTCCGTCCGTCCGTCCGTCCGTCTGTATGAACACCTGGATCTTTTAAACTACAAGAGCTAGAACCACCAAATTTGTAATAAAAATTCAGTAACTTTTGCAAGCGGATCAAGTTTATTCCAAATCAGTGCCACGCTTCCTACCGCCGCCGCATTAAGCAAAAAACCAAAGACACCTCGAAAAAAATTGATGTTTTCCGCGAATATCTCCGTAACTATGGCACTTACGACCACCAATTTGGGTACGCAGGTTCCTAGGGACAGCATAAATGCAGTGCCATTAAAATTTGTTTGCTGCCACGCCCACTTTTTTCTTTTTTTAGACCCCGTACTCTTAAAAAGAGTATAGGGGTCTATTAGGTTTGTCAGAAGCCAAATGTGCGTAACAGGCAGAAGGAAGCTTTTCCGACCCCATAAAGTATATATATTCTTGATCAGCATCAACAGCCGAGTCGATATAGCAATGTCCGTCTGTCCGTCCGTCCGTATGAACACCTAGATCTCAGAGACTATAAGAGCTAGAG
Source organism: Drosophila parthenogenetica (assembly GCA_035047505.1). Lineage (NCBI taxonomy): Eukaryota > Metazoa > Arthropoda > Insecta > Diptera > Drosophilidae > Drosophila > Drosophila parthenogenetica. Next base: position 2,402,960 of record JAWNPM010000187.1, on the reverse strand, counting down.
ACACCAAATTTGTAATAAAAATTTTGTAACTTTCTCGAGCAGGTCAAGTTTATTTCAAATCTGCGTCACGCCCCCCACCGCCCCCGCAATAAGCAAAAACCTAGACACACCTCGGAAAAAATTGATGTTTTCGGCGAATATTTTCGTAACTATAGCACTTAGGAACACCAATTCTGGTAAGCAGGTTCCTACAAACAGCACAAATGCAACGTCTTTCAAAATTTTGGTCTGCCACGCCCCCTTTTTCCAAAAGAACTAAAAAACTTTTCAAAATTTAGTACTTTAATTCAAAATTTTTTTAAAGACAAACTACCTTGAAAGTTGCATAAAAATCAACAACAATATGTAAACACAAGACCTGCGGTTCGAACCCCGGCACAGACTCAGAAAGTACATTTTTTTATACTCTCTGCAAGAGTATACTGGGTTTGTGCAAATGTATGTAACAGGCAGAAGGAGGCGTGGCAGACCTCATAAAGTATATATATTCTTGATCAGCGTCACAAGCCGAGTCGATATAGCCATGTCCGTCTGTCCGTCTGTCTGTCCGTCTGTCTGTCTGTCTGTCTGTCTGTCCGTATGAACAAACAGATTTCAGAGATGGTAAGAGCTACAAGTTCGAGTTTGATCTCTATCGACTCGATATTTAGTCAGTCAATACAAAAATCTTTTTTTTTTTCGATGCCACGCCCCATTCGCCCACAATGAGTCAAAAACCGGACACATCTCGGAAAAAATCTATGTTTTCGGCGAATATCTCAGTAACTATGGCACTTAGGAATACCAATTTTGGTACACGTGTTCCTAGAGACAGCATAAATGCAATGACATCAAAAATTTTGGGCTGCCACGCCCCCTTTTCCCGCAAGAAATAAAACAAAATTTCAAACTTGCATGCCGTTTTTAAAGCACTTATTCTTATCGTAGAGTATTGTTATTTTTGATTCGTTTGAAGACGTATTATCTCAAACTCTCCTGAAAGTTTTATAAGAATCCGACCATAAACAAGAAAGAAATTAAGCAACAAAGATTTTATTCGAGAGCAATAAGTGCGAGAGAGACAGCGCTAGTCATGCCGACCAATAGTATTCATACACACATATGTATGTGCATACATTTAACGTCCAACGAATTTGTATGTACATACAGACAAACACATGTATGTTCGATTATGCTTAGCTTTTTTTTTTTTGTTTTAACGTGTTCTAATACAAGAACTATCTATTGTAATATCTGGATACCGATTTAAGCATTATAATTGGGAATAAAAGCAGAGAGTATTATACGGTCGGGCGTGTTCGACTGTACTTTTCTTTCTTGTTTAATACATGTTTTGCGTAAATAAACTATGTACAGTGAAAGCTCTACTCGCGGAAACCTCCCCCAGGCGGACAGCACCATTCGCCTGGCGATTTTTATAGTCCCAAGTTGCATGATTTTCATACAAATTCCGTTCCCTTAGACAGAAATATCCCTTTGGCGGACAAAAATACTGGATCCGTGGGTGTCCGACCAAGGGACCTTTTACTGTATTATAATTCAAAATTAATATTTAACTGTTTTGAACAACACAAAAGTCATTGACAGATCAGACCCAGCAAACTAATCCAAAAAACAATTTGAATAATTTGAACAGTTTTATAGTTATATTAATGTAATGAATATATGTACATAATGTGTGATTTTGGTTGCGATCGCCCAACTAAAACCATATGTTTTGATACAAATTTCCTATTTTTGACTGATTTGGCCATTGTATGCTATAGGGTATAGTTGGCCAATCCAGATGACGACCGAAGAAACACCTTGATCTCAGAGACTATAAGGCTTAGTGACAACAAATTTAAAATGTCAGTTTTTTCAATTTTTTTTTTTAAGTTTAAACCATTTTTATAACACTATATGTTATGGTTTTGGTTATACCTTGACTCGTTTGTGTTTCCGAAAAATATTACTTTCAACATCGTCCAAACAGTCATTCGAATCTTCTTATAAACTTTATTATTTTATTTATTATTGTTAGAAAATTAAAGGGCGTGTAGATCAAAACTACCAAAACATTCGCACAGTCGAATAACCACACACCCACATTCACACATTCATTTTAAATTCATACTTTTTATACTCTCTGCAAGAGTATATTGGGTTTGTGCAAATGTATGTAACAGGAAGAAGAAGGCGTGGCAGACCCCGTAAAGTATATACATTCTTGATCAGCATCACAAGCTAAGTCGATATAGCCATGTCCGTCTGTCTGTCTGTCTGTCCGTCTGTCTGTCCGTATGAACACACAGATTTTAGAGATGGTAAGAGCTACAAATTCGAATTTGGTCTCTATCGACTCGATATTTAGTCTGTCAATGCAAGAAACTTTGTTTTTTTTTGATGCCACGCCCCATTCGCCCACAATCAGCAAAAAACTAGACATACCTCGGAAAAAATAGACGTTTAAAGCAAATATCTCAGTAAACTTAGGAATACCAATCTTGGCACGCAGGTTCCTAGAGACAGCATAAGTGCAGCATAATTTTGGACTGCCACGCCCCCTTTGTCCGTAAAAAAAAAAAAAAAAAGGAATTTGTATGTGCATACAGACAAACTCATGTATATGCGATTATGCTTATTATACTCTCTGCAAGAGTATATTGGGTTTGTGCAAATGTATGTAACAGGCAGAAGGAGGCGTGACAGACCCCATAAAGTATATATATTCTTGATCAGCATCACAAGCCGAGTCGATATAGCCATGTCCGTCTGTCTGTCTGTCTGTCTGCCTGTCTGTCTGTCTGTATGGACACACAGATTTTAGAGATGGTAAGAGCTACAAGTTCGAATTTGGTCTCTATCGACTAGATATTTAGTCAGTCAATACAAGAATGTTTTTTTTTGATGCCACGCCCCATTCGCCCACAATGAGGAAAAAACTAGACATACCTCGGAAAAACTAGATGTTTAAAGCA